>JAQFVV010006220.1:0-672018 GCA_028023455.1 Epiperipatus broadwayi | reverse complement strand
AATATATACTCATTTAAATAACTACACTAAATTAAAATACATAATATTTCAAATATATTGAAATATTCACCAAAGAAATCAATAACACATTTTCTTATAATTTAATGTATAACATAAAAATTGAATAATTTTTCAATTACCACATATAGAATTTTATGAGCTTGATTGTATTCCTCTTTGTTTCCACTCATAATAAATATTCCATAATTAATAGATTCATGTGTTGGCTCTGAATATTTGAGATATTTTTTAAAAGATAGGACATGTATAATTTTAATTACAGCATTCCTCGAAAGTTAATAAACTACATTATTTACATTTTTGGCATTACTCCAAAGTTAAAATATTTTCATTATCTTAATATATCTACTGAGCATCAAAGACTAGGATTGTTATCCAAGCAACAATTATTCCACAATTGCTATGACAGTTATAAAATAATTTTCTGGTTAGCTGTTATTTTTTTTCAACGACTAGATTATTATTTTCAATAATAAAAAACTTACATAGTGGGAATGTTATCTCTAATATAAGTTCAAACTGGGATATAGCTAATTGTTTATTGTTCAGACATTGGCATACAAAAAATGTTAATATAGTATTCCACTCTGCACATATATGATATTAACTATATGTGTTAAAGTCATGAAAGTAAAATATTATATCCAAGGTTAATACAGTCTATAAGCAATAAAAATATTTCCAGGTAGACTGACCTTTAACGACTGTTATTGTCGCAGTTGATAATTTCAGTACATTTCAATTATAGATGTTTTGTAAGATAATCAGCAGTCAGATTTTTGGTTACCAGGTTTGAACAGACTTGTTTAAGTTTAGCTACTCATATTGTTGTTATCACATGATAACATTGCAATTTGAATTATATTAAAAAAAAATCTTAATTTAATTTCTTTCTGTATCCTTAATTTTAAGGAATAGATTTAATATTTGCTGTATTTTTAACAGTAGAAATGATTTTTTTACAGACTTATCATCTCTATCCCAGTTAATAATAAAAAAAAAACTCTGAACATTCTCTTTCCCTCTTATCCAATTACATTTCTCCTCATTTACATATTTCTGTTAAAATTGAAAGAAGAAAGAGAAAAATGTGTTTATTGTATTCTATCGATTAATTCAAGATAAATTAAATAAATCATTTTAATTAAACTAAAGTTATTCTTTAGGATTAGTTAAAGAGAAAAACAAATAATGATTATTATTATTATTTATCTTACTAAATTTGATATAATATGCTATTTTTTTCAGGTTAAACACAGCTTGTCCAACTCAGTGATTGGAAAAGGACAAAACCAATATAGGAAAAAAATAGTAACAAAAAAAAATTAAATTACATATCTCATTATTGAGTCAATTTAAATACAAGTATCAAGTATACACAAGGTGCTACTATGGTAATTATGTCACCTAGAAAAAGATAGAGAAATTTTAAATCAGTTCCACTAAACTATAATTCTCTTGAATTGAATAAGAAACATAATCAATTTAATAAATAACTATATATTGAAACAGTAAGATTCATATTCGAATCTTAAGTTTCACCTTTTTCTATCATCTCTCACTCACCAGTCTATCCTACCCAAATGTAAACTTTTTGGTATCGAATTGTGTGTGTAGCAATATTAAAAATGTATAGATATATGTAGAATTCACCATAAACACGCACACATTTCGATCTCAAATTTAAGGCAATAAATAAAGATAAATAATATAATTTAGATTTCTTCTTTTAGTTATATAAAAATATATAATTTTAATCATTTATTTTGAATTGTAAAATTCGTTAGTTATTGCTTTGTTTAAATTTCATTTAGTAATAATTTTAGAAATAGATTGTAATATTTAATTAAAAGTAAAAATAATCGTATGTTCCCTTTTTGTCTTTGAAATTTTAAAAGCATCGGTCGGTGAGAGATAATAGATTAATTAAAAAGAAAATTTCCCCAAAATGTAATTAGTAAATGTAAAATGTAAATGTAAACAATAGAAAGACAGCTTTCTCGATAATTAAACTTAACAGAAGGCATTGATTATCCTCAGGGCAGATTAAGTGGAATCCAAAAATAAACTATGACAAAAATGTGAAAGATAAGAGATAAGAAAGGAGGCCATTTTAGACTTTCTAGAGATGTTCACTTTAACTTTAGCTTTGCTCTCGATCAGGAGAGTCTCCAAGATATTAAATGATTTTTCCTGCCACGGTATGATCGAGTAAAAGCACCCAGACTATTCTCAGCCTGGAGATGGCCTATCGGAGGCCAAACCTTCCATTGCCCTTCATAAATTCAACCATGAAGATCTGCTGCCTAAAATAATGAGAAAGCTGCTGCTGCTGTTAAATTAAATGAACCACCTAAATACAGGAAAGAACTGCTAATCATGAACAATTTGCTACTGACCAATGGAATCGGAAAACTTCTCATAAAACAGGTACCTGTGTCCAAATTCTCTAGAGTACTCTACTAATATCCAGCTATAGCTTATTCATTCTGTATATAACTTATAAACTATAAATTGTAGAACTATCATTTGTAATGCTAAATTTTTAATAATTAATATGTAAACTTCTTTAATAATCTAGCCTGCCTAACTCTATCTTTCTTGGGTGTGTATTTCTAAAATCTATATTTATTATTTAATTATTGCATGCTCATAATTGTCTAAATATAAATCTGTGATCGTTTGAAACAGTGGATGCATGTCAAATTTTTCATTAATATTTACTTTCATAAATGATTTAATATTTTCATACAAACGACACGCATTCAATGCTTCCTTTATTGTAATGCAAGGGTCTACTGCTTAGCAAATGGCTGACATATTAGTGTAATAATCACCCAGTTTATATATTGTTCTATATTTTAATAAATCTTGATTAATAATTCCATAAAATTGCATGTCTTTGAGAGTCGCAAACATTCATTATTAAATGTTGATAATGTAGGGCCGAGTTATAAATATATTTTAAAATCTCTTAGAATCATCTATACATTATACATGTGTTATGTTTAGAGACGCGATGACCCATTACAAGCCTTGAATATTCTAGATTCTAAAGCGTTGAAATTAACCCTAGTCGTCCTATACAAGCAGACATAATAAATGCTCCCGTAGGGCTTGATGAAAGTCACGCAGCCAGCAGGCAATCGCGGCACGAACCACTTGTCCCTGGTTATGCTTATGTGACACCTTACCTCTTTGGGCCGATGGCAAATGCCAGCCCATCATTCTTATAAACTTATTCACGGCTTTGCAGTTTCAATATACTGCCATTCCATATCGCCTTTCTAGCGTACCACATGTTTTCTTTTATTAACTTTATACTCTATGTATAACTCCGTCCCTGCATTGTTGACAATTCACTCTCAAATAAATGTTTGCCCTTAGTTATTAATAAATAATTTTTAATTAAATAAATATATGTCCGCCGCTACTATTATAAATCTTATTTTAGACTCTTGCATTGCAAAGGTATAAATCCCTAAAGGCATGCCTTAGAAATACTTGCTCAAGAATTTTAGGTAGCTAGATTACGTTATCAAATAAATGTATTTCTCTTTGTAAACATGAACAGTATCGGAAATACTGCTACTGAGATCTTAAATAAAAGGTATTATTGATAAAATGATTCCATATAAATGTTACTTAATCAATAAATGTATTTCTTGAATATATAACAATATCGGAAAATTTCGTTACTCAATTTAAATACTATCAAATATTATTAGTAAATAATTTATTAAAATGTTTCAATAAATAATTTCAAACTATATGTCTGCCATTACTTCTTCATTTATTTATTCAATACCCATTCAACATGTTTCCTCGATTATTTAAATATAAATGTTTAATTAATATTAGTGTTATTATTAGCTAACTCGAAATAAAATCATGAATCTCTTGCATACCCTGATCATCGTGCCTAAAGAAATATTTACTAATGTTGCATCAGATGCGTTGTTTCGTAGATTGTATTGTGGAACCGATAAACTATGTTCGAACTCAGTACTATGGGTAGCTTCGCTATCTAGATGGTGCTGCAGTTCTGTGTGGTGGTCGAATTCTGCACTATGTTAACGAATCACACGTTTCCTGACCGTTACATAGTAGAATTTTTTTTTAGCGTTTGGTGCCAACAAACGTGGAGGCTTCAATTATAAAACCCATATATACCCTGAGCAAAAATATAACGCATATAAATTTCTTTTAGCATTCGTTACCCGAATTAGCTAATTATTCTATATATATATACGAGTTTGTTTTGATAAAAATAATGAAAAAAATAAATCGAGTGAAATAATGTGGGTCGAGTGAATGAAAGGACAGTAGACGTAATAACAAATTCAAGGAAAGCAGGGATGTGTGTGTAATTTAAGAAGGAACGAAAATACTCGGATCTAATGAAATATTTTTTTTATATATATGTCAAAAAAAAAGTAATCAGTCGCTAAATGAGAAAGCAAGTAGCAGTAAATATTTTATTAAAGCACCATTATATATATCATAGACAACAGAGGCTTGTTATATATGTTAACAGTAAATATTTATTAAAGTACTATTATATATATATATCAGAGACAGCAGTGACTTGCTATGCATGTTAACAGTAAATATTTTATTCAAGTGCTATTATATATATAGACAGCAATGGCTTATTATACGCGTTAGCAGTAGTTCGCTATAATATATATGTTAAATGCAGCAATATAGAAAGATATAAATATAGGGCAATGTAGGGTGGGGGGGGGGAGGGAAAGGGTGATAGGGCCAAGATACCGGTGGGGAATAGTCTAATGCTACTAATAAATAAAATAAATAAATAATATTAAGAAAATGGAAGCAGAAAATGTTAGTATAGAGCAGGTAGATTTATCTAAAGCTTTTGGAGAGTCAATGGACTTTAGTTTAAAGTTACGTGAAATACTTAGACAGAATAGGGAAGAAATGAGGAAAATTTATGAGGAGGACGCAAGAAGAAGAGATGAAGAATCAAAAAAGATACAGGAAGAAGAAAAGATAAGAGCTAAGAAGTATCAGGAAATTCAAAAATCTGTCTTGAGAGAGTTAGGAATGATAGCAGAGGAATATAGAATAACCCAAGTCAATAAAAAGGAAGAGGCTAAAGATTTGGAAAATGAAAGGAAGTTAGCAAGATCTGACGAACCTATGATAATAGAAGAGCAGACAGATAGTGTAATAAATGTAGATAAGTGTGAAGAGCAAAGAGACCTCATTCCAACAAATGAAGGCCCACAAGAACCATTGAATGAAGACAGCATTGAAAAGGAAACAAGCATATCCGGAGTTAGTAAAAAGGAAGAAGAAATTAAAGATATGGAAAATGAAAGGAAGTTAGAAAGATCTGACGAACCTATGATCATAGAAGAGCAGACAGATAGTGTAATAAATGTAAATAAGTGTGAAGAGCAAAGAGACCTCATTCCAGCAAATGAAGGCCCACAAGAACTGGAGAATAAAGTCAGCATTAAAGAGGAGACAAGCATGGATGGAAGTAAAAAAATATAGAAGGACCAAAGGTCATGGAAAAAATCATGAAAATGGACAATCGACACCAGAGCTACTTAGCAAAGATGATCCACTTTAAAATCTTTATTAAAGGAAAGATAGAGGAAAACCCTCAAACCCACTTAGAGAGCTTACAAAAGTTCTCCCAATTTCATAAGAAAGGACCAGATTTATGGATAGCTATGGCCAGTTACCATCTACAAAGCTCAGCTAAAGACTGGTGGAATATGGGGAAATGGAAATATAGAACTATCCGATGTAACATGCCGCTAACCATCCAACCATTAATGACAGGCAGTCGAATAAAAGACATAGAAGAAATGATTGAATTTCTTACTACATTGGATTTTGAACATTGGGCCAAAGAACCACCTGATAGAAGGCAAAAATTAGAAAACCCAAGGCCGCAGTCATCGACGACGAGAGATCGATATTATCCACCTGACCCGGGGTTGTAAAAATATTTTAGACTCTTAGGATGGTTATTAAACGTATATAAGAATATTAAAATGAATTTGGTAAAATGAATTTGGTTGAATGGAATTTACATTAGTCAAATAGGGCTTTAGATAGAAATTTTTTTTGTTATATATATTATTGTCTTAATTACTATTACTCTTAAGAATTTTTTTATATATATTATATTAACTAATCTTACTCTAAGAATTGTTTTTATATATAATCAGTTTAACTAGTATTACTATGATTTTAACCAGACATGGCCAAATTAGGCCATTTTAAATTAAACTATAAATTCTGGATCCGGGTATATAAATTATTCGTTGCTTCATGTAATCTCTGCTTTCTATATTTCTATATATCTGTAAAAAAAAAAATTTTTTTTTTCGTATTTAAATTATGTGATGTAGCAAAATTTTTTTTCTCTTTCCTTGCCTCCTTTGTTCTTCCTTAATTGTTCACGGGAAGTACGGGGAAATGAAACAGTAAGATTCGTATTCGAATCTTAAGTTTCACCTTTTTCTATCGTCTCTCACTCACCGGTCTATCCTACCCAAATTTAAACTTTTTGGTATCGAATTGTGTGTGTAGCAATATTAAAAATGTATAGATATATGTAGAATTCACCATAAACATGCACACATTTCGATCTCAAATTTAAGGCAATAAATAAAGATAAATAATATAATTTAGATTTCTTCTTTTAGTTATATAAAAATATATAATTTTAATCATTTATTTTGAATTGTAAAATTCGTTAGTTATTGCTTTGTTTAAATTTCATTTAGTAATAATTTTAGAAATAGATTGTAATATTTAATTAAAAGTAAAAATAATCGTATGTTCCCTTTTTGTCTTTGAAATTTTAAAAGCATCGGTCGGTGAGAGATAATAGATTAAAAAGAAAAATTCCCCAAAATGTAATTAGTAAATGTAAAATGTAAATGTAAACAATAGAAAGGCAGCTTTCTCGATAATTAAACTTAACAAAAATGCATTGATTATCCTCAGGGCAGATTAAGTGGAATCCAAAAATAAACTATGACAAAAATGTGAAAGATAGGAGATAAGAAAGGAGGCCATTCACTTTAACTTTAGCTTTTCTCTCGATCAGGAGAGTCTCCAAGATATTAAATAAATTTTTCCTGCCATGGTATGATCGAGTAAAAGCACCCAGACTATTCTCCGCCTGGAGATGGCCTATCGGAGGCCAAACCTTCCATTGCCCTTCATAAATTCAACCATGAAGATCTGCTGCCTAAAATAATGAGAAAGCTGCTGCTGCTGTTAAATTAAATGAACCACCTAAATACAGGAAAGAACTGCTAATAGAATCATGAACAATTTGCTACTGACCAATGGAATCGGAAAACTTCTCATAAAACAGGTACCTGTGTCCAAATTCTCTAGAGTACTCTACTAATATCCAGCTATAGCTTATTCATTCTGTATATAACTTATATATAAATTGTAGAACTATCATTTGTAATGCTAAAATTTTAATAATTAATATGTAAACTTCTTTAATAATCTCGCTTGCCTAACTCTATCTTTCTTGGGTGCGTATTTCTAAAATCTATATTTATTATTTAATTATTGCATGCTCATAATTGTCTAAATATAAATCTGTGATCGTTTGAAACAGTGGATGCATGTCAAATTTTTCATTAATATTTACTTTCATAAATGACTTAATATTTTCATACAAATGACACACATTCAATGCTTCCTTTATTGTAATGCAAGGGTCTACTGCTTAGCAAATGGCTGATGTATTAGTTGTAATAATCACCCAGTTTATATATTGTTTTATATTTTATTAAATCTTGATTAATAATTCCATAAAATTGCATTTCTTTGAGAGTCACAAACATTCATTATTAAATGTTGATAATGTAGGGCCGAGTTATAAATATATTTAAAATCTCACAGAATCATCTATACATTATACACGTGTTATGTTTAGAGACATGATGACCCATTACAAGCCTTGAATATTCCAGATTCTAAAGGGTTGAAATTAACCCTAGTCGTCCTACCCAAGCGGACATAATAAATGCTCCTGTAGGGCTTGACGAAAGTCACGCAGCCAGCAGGAAATCGCAGCACGAACCGCTTGTCCCTGGTTATGCTTATGTGACACCTTACCTCTTTGGGCCGATGGCAAATGCCAGCCCGTCATTCTTATAAACTTATTCACGGCTTTGCAGTTTCAATATACTGCCATTCCATATCGCCTTTCTAGCGTACCACGTGTTTTCTTTTATTAACTTTATACTCTATGTATAACTCCGTCCTTGCATTGTTGACAATACACTCTCAAATAAATGTTTGCCCCTAGTTATTAATAAATAATTTTTAATTAAATAAATATATGTCCGCCGCTACTATTATAAATCTTATTTTAGACTCTTGCATTGCAAAGGTATAAATCCCTAAAGGCATGCCTTAGAAATACTTGCTCAAGAATTTTAGGTAGCTAGATTACGTTATCAAATAAATGTATTTCTCTTTGTAAACATGAACAGTATCAGAAATACCACTACTGAGATCATAAATAAAAGGTATTATTGATAAAATGATTCCATATAAATGTTACTAAATCAATAAATGTATTTCTTGAATATATAACAATATCGGAAAATTCTGTTACTCAATTTAAATACTATCAAATATTATTAGTAAATAATTTATTAAAATGTTTCAATAAATAATTTCAAACTATACGTCTGCCGTTACTTCTTCATTTATTTATTCGATACCCATTCAACATGTTTCCTCGATTATTTAAATATAAATGTTTTATTAATATTAGTGTTATTATTAGCTAACTCGAAATAAAATCATGAATCTCTTGCATACCCTGATCACCGTGCCTAAAGAAATATTTACTAATGTTGCATCAGATGCATTGTTTCATAGATTGTATTGTGGAACCGATAAACTATGTTCGAACTCAGTACTACGGGTAGCTGCGCTATCTAGATGGTGCTGCAGTTCTGTGTGGTGGTCAAATTCTGCACTATGTTAACGAATCACACATTCCTGACTGTTACAATATTTAAATCATAAATTTATTTCCATCTAATCAACTTTTATATAATTGAAAAGATCAGCTCATTGATGTGCAACAAGAACTAATACTTATTCTACATTTTGCAGTGTTATACATAAAGTAATAAGTGCCATATGCTTATTACTATTGTTAATATAATTATAACAACATAATGGTTTTAAAAGAAATACCATCAAGTGATATATATATATTTGGTTTAGAAAATAAAATATTTTCAATAATATTGGAGAATACCCAGAACATCAATTCCTTAAAATAACTCAAAAATTGCCAATTAAAGAAAACACAATTCTTTACATCTTAATAAATTTACTATTGCTTTGTTGTTTTGAGTAATAGAAAATGCTGTGAAAATACAATCATTTGAAGAAAAAAAACTAGAAAATACTGATAATATGGATAAATTTTAGTTAATCCCTAATTTTCTCAACTAATGAATTGATCCACAGATTACTATTTCACCTGAATTATCATCTCCTTATGAAATTGTTAAGTTTTCTTGCAATAATCAGACCCATTCATAATTAATCTGAAATTAATTTGCACATAACTACAGATTTTTTTAAAATTTTGACTTCCTTACTCCAAAAAGAAAATACATTGGATTATGTATGTGGTATTTAAATAAGAATGGCATTTATATATTAGTGTGTTTGTCAATCCCTTCAAGGATTCTTGATAAGGGCAATCTTTTCAAACATGGAGATTGATTTTAGCATCATATTTAGAACATGTAATGAAAGATCTTATATAACACAATTATTTCATTATTTACATTTATATGCTGGAAAAAGAGCACAAATTAAGAAAAAAAAATATCCGTTTAAAGATAATCAACTAGAGAAATAGCGGACTTCTAAAAAAAGATGTAGAAATAGTATGTTAAAGTGAAATGATAGCTGATATCATTATGTGCTTTTCATCTCATTATGCAAAAGTATTCTTATGTTTCATCAATAGATTAAAATATTGTTTTTGAGGATAATTATTGCTCTTTCTACTTTTTCCTGTTAATATTTTTTTAGTCAATCATCCAATTACATATTTATTTTTAAAAATATGTGTAAAATAAAAGATAAAATAGGGGAAAGACCACATAAATAACTATCTTAAAGAGAAAGCAAAAATCAAAGTATTACACTAAAGATTTTCTTGTTGCTAGATACTAGTTTTCCCTTTTTCTTTTTCTATCTAACTATGAATAATGATACCCATTTTCTGACTAATATTGAAAGTTTATCTGGGTTGACTATTGGCTACTTGAATAGAACTTGGTCAAATTTTCAAGTTTACCAAGCCTAGATTTGATCCAGATAGAAGATCTGAAAGACATACTCAAATAATGAATCAAGGCTGTTTAAGACTTTCTGGTCAAAATAATTATTATTAGTCAAAAATTTGTTTATGCACATTGTTTCTTTTTATATAGTACATATATGGTTCATATTATTTATGGAAATATTTAAAACAAAAATGTTTTATATATATAATACATTGTCCATTAATTAAAAACTGTTGTAATAACAATACAAATAATAAATATAATGGTAATTAACTATTACATACAGTCTTTCAATCCACAGAAGTACTTTTGGTAAATTCCTTAACCCTCCTCAATTACCGTTAAATTAAAAAAACACAACAGAAGCAAATGTCATTAACTCAAATCCCATTAATCCTGAATTTTAATGTTAGCAGTTTCATTATTAATTATATTCCTTTTATTTCTATTTATTAAAATTGCCTTCTTAATTTTTCTTTTATTATGGTTTCTGTTTTCATGAAGAATCTTAATACTTTCAATATCAAACTTAAATGTATATTTACATGTCCTTTCATGATTCAAGAAAACTGAAGCAGTCATTAAATCATTATTATTTTTACTTTTTATAGCTTTTGTATAACAATTCATGCTTCTTTAATCTTTTTTCAATATTGCATCTTGATTCATCTACATGTTATAACATCTATCCCCAAAAAAATTGATATACAACATTACTTTTCTGTGTGATAGATGTGACATTTTTAGAATTATTTCACTAACTTTTCAACATTATTTGTAACACAAAGTGAGACATTGAGCATATCCTTATATATATTGTTAAAAAATATCACTTGAGTATTTGAAATGTATGGAATAGATAATTATTTTTTATTATCAATCTTCAACTCCTTTAAATCATTATAATTCTTTTTAAATTGATATAGTAGTGTTAATCTGTTCAATCTTATAACCAATTTCAAGTAATTTTTTGATAAATATCTCAATATTTTTTTAACTTATCTCACTGGTAATGACATAATTTTTTATTACAAAACAAAAAAATATCTAAAACTTGCCACCTTGTGCATAATTGGTACTTCTGATTTACAATTTATATAACTCCTTTTTTTGCAATGGTTTAATTATTAATTTACAACTTAGCATACTATTATCTCTTGTATACCGGCCCATACTCCCCTGCGGATTTCTATTCCTAATCTTGCACCGAGCACGAAGTGACCAAGATTTAACAGGGAAAGAAAATGGATACCAATTTAGCCGATTGTCTGTACTCAAATATATTGGTACTTCCATCTAAACTGATAGAAAGAGTGAATTGGCAGGACTCTGCCAATTAAAACCCCCCTTTAGTTGATATCTTACTCAAATGCCCGAATATTTAAAACCTATGGCAAGTACACACCTTTGAAAAGTCTATTTATAGATAGCTTTTGCACGTCACTTCTAGAAAAGAATCAAAAAATGAATCCCCCCCCTCCTAGAAGGATGTGCAATACCATATGTTCAGCGGAGCATAATAATAAGATCTAAACACCCCGGTAGAATGATATCCCGTGTGGCTAGCTCAGTACTCTACATCTAGGGTCTTCACTGGGTAAGTCAAATGATTACTACAGGTACGTGGTTGATAAGGAAAGAATACATTTTATCAAATAAATAAATAATACAAAAATGAAACAAGTCTAATATTATGATTAAATATTTGTTTAATCCCAAATACCCACCACCGTTTCATACTTGAAATGATAAAATAAATAAATGAATTACTATCACAACCCGTATATAATTGCTTTGAAATAGAGAAATATATATAAATACAATTTAAAAGAATACGAAAATAGATAAACCCCTAAAGCTATTTACAATACAATGTTTCATAAAGAATGGAAGTGGTCTGAGCTTTTTACCCTGTAGAAATAAGTTATACTTTGTGTGATTTGATGTACAGATATTTTTAGATAAGAGATTTTCGGTCATATAGGCATACACTTTAAACCTTTTTTTTATTGATAGCAAATATAGTAATAAAAAAAAACTATGCATACATATTTTTGCACTATGAAATATTTCACTAATTTCATATTTTTCAACAAGTCAATAAGGTTGCGTTAGTTCAGATACCATATAGTCCTCAACATGAGGTACTATATCTATTTGCCTTTTGTGATAAATTCTTATACATGTGTATACGTGCAGCACGATTATAAACCTACTACTATTCTAAATATAAAGTTATTAGTGGACTGGCTTATGGGGATTTACAATAAATAAACCCCTTTTGCACTCATCATAAGGTACAGCCGTGACAAAAAATAACTTAAAAAGGATATACGGTTAAATACATTTTTAGATATTTAACATAAGATATCGTATTTACCGAATATTATAAGCGTATGTGCGCATATATACACATGTATATTTATGTATGACGAATTTCAGGAGTAACAACAAGAGGAAAACGAATAGCAACAAAAAAGAATCTCATTGCAACCTTTGTTGAAAATACTAGAATTTGAAACAGAAAATGAATTAAAAGATTTAAGTAAAAGCTTTATCATTATGCCCATAATAACCGTATCCAATATATATATATGCGAGAGACAACTCTCTCTCTCCTTTTTTTAAAATGATTAATAATAATAAAAAAATATATATTTATAATTATCGGAAATATCAGAATGAATTAATTCAATAATAAAACATTTTTAAAAGAAACTTATGTAGGCGTCTTCATCTTCTAACTGGGCTTTGAGCGGTTTCAATTCAACTAGCTGTGCAGTGAGGATTTCATCTCATTCGGGCATAGGCAAGGCAGCTGTTCTCATCATTGTGGCCCGCTGAAACTGGCGTGATCACATCTTGGTGATTTGGACAGAGAAAGGGCGGGTGCACCGGCTGGTTGTCTACCCCACAGTCATTTTACTGGAACCTCTAGTAGATTTCTCCATATTTTCTATCTGTCATAATGCAATAATTATTGTATTAAATGTTCATTCGCTATCTTGAATGGTTCACTAAATCCTTAAGAAATCAAGAGTTCTTAAAAGAACTGTATGATGGTTTCTTAGAAAATATCAGCAGTAGTCTAGTTCATAAATTAATCTCTGAGTAGCTGGATGATTGGAGAATTCTGGAGCCAAAGTAGTGAGCTACTTGAATGCCAAAAGAAGAAAGAATAAATCCCACAGCACCGACTAAAAATTATCAATCCCACTCATAAGAACCAATTCAGGTATCCCCCCTGAGAAGTATGAATCAGCCATCCTTTCAATTTAGCTTATCACTTAGATTATAAACATTCCTTTATATTTTTCCGATTAAACTCTACATAGCAGGGTTTGATATGTTTTGTTTCCATCTTGAAATACCCAGACCATTTCTTTACAGACATCAATACAAAAGAATTTCTATTTTATCTATATAAAGAAAAAAAAAATTAATTACAACATTCGTTATCAAACATTTTGCTTTTTGATTAAGTTTTTACCAAAGCAATTAACATTTTTTGATTTCAGAATAAGATTACAATTTTTAGCAAAGTAATTAAAAATATATATATACAAGTATGTTGGAACAATTGCTTTAATTATTTATTTTATTAATATGTTCTAACATTTGATTCATTTGTTTAATAAGTTTGCCTTTCTTTATTTGAATTTTTCAGAGAAAAGCAAAATACATAAAATGATATATCATACAAAATATACAAAAAATAAAAAATACATGAGTTTATTATATGTGTACAATATTTAAATTGGTGTGTGTGGATATTCTACTGCTCAGACCCAACCTCCATTACTAATGTAGCATATTTATATATTTGTTGTGCTTAATATATACGGATTTATATGTGCATCTGCTGTAATGTTCATTACAGCAAATTTTGTGCATGGACATTTGATAATGCCTGGCACACTTGTAATAATTAAATCCAAATACTTAATACTTTCATCCTGTTCCTTTTTAATAGTCCATTTCAAGCTATTCAAATTATTTAACTCCTCTACAAACAAGTTTATAGTATTGGTATTTCCCACAAACAAAACCACCACCCAAAACTTTGGATTCTAACTTAACAAAAATAACAAGACATATTTAAAAGATGTTTTTACATAGAGAATCACATTTAAGTATTTAAAGAAATATAAAAAGGTCCAATGAATATGAATTGCCATAATGTTTTGGATTTCTTAGATTATAAAAAGGATTTGATTCTATAAACTGATTAAAGCATCACATCATCAAGATATAAACTAAACCCAGGACTTATCATAGTCCAAAAAATATTTATCAAAATGCAACAGCAGTGATTAGATTACATAGTAATACTAAGAAAATTTAACATTGAGAAAAGTGATTATCTCCAAAACTTTTCACAATTGTTTTACATAAAATATTTTGTGGATTAAAATGGAAAGCTAAGGGAGTAAAAGTAATTGAATATTATTAAAGTCATCTAGATTTTGCAGATGTTGTGGTTATTTTTGCAAATAATACTTAATAACTTCAGAAAATGTTGCAAGAGTTATTAGATAAAACTAAGAAAGTAGGACTAAAGATAAATGCTAAAAAGACTGAAGTTGCATCCAAATGATTTTCTCAAAAAAAAAATAAAGATAGATAATCATGAATTTAAAAAAATTAACAACTACAAATACAGTAGTACAAATAACAGTTATGTGCTAGCATAAGAGATGGTGATCATGTGATGCTTAGTGATTTAACTACAAATACTTGGTCAGATTATTAATATAGATGGGAACATTATGGATAAAACTAATTTTAGAATTAAACTTGGATAGAGTGCTGTTGTTAAGTAGTAACTAGTATCAAAAGGAAATATGTCTGAAAAGAAATATTTTTAATGGATATGTTTTGCTAATTCTTACTTATGAATATAAGACTTAGATACTTAACAGAAGAGAAGCACAAAGACTTTAGACCATCCAATGAAATATGGAGATATGTATGTTAGAAGTAACAAGAGACTGAAAATGAAATACATGGGTGAAAGAACAAACATACATTACTAACAGCACTGAAAGAATTAAGAGACTAAAATGAAGTTGAGCTGGATATATTGCTAAAGAACTTAATAACAATGGACAGATCAAATTTTAAATTGAATCCCAAGAGATTTTAATCATATGTAAGATAGACCAAATAAGAATGTTTTCTGGTATGTTGTGGAGAAGAGAGATTTAAGGATCAGATCTACATTATGCAATAGATTGATAATGGTTGAAAATGATATATCTGAATAGTGGCACATTATATATTTGAAAAGCAAAAATATATTTAAATCATAACTACAATTATTAATTTGTATATTTTTTAATAACTGGCGATTTAATAATTTGAAATATAATAATTATTATAATCATTATCTTCATAAAAAACTTTTCTGATTTTTGATTAAACAAGGTATTGCATGATTTTATTTTGAATAAGCACTACATATATATATACTTTAGATAAATCTCTTTCTTAAATATTTTTTTAATTTGCTTGAGAAGAGATAATGATTATTTTTTTGCAATTAAGTAACATAAGAAATATTTTCAACTTATCATATAAATCATTTGCACTTTTTGGAATTACTGAACTAATGATCAATTAATTCCATTAGCATGTGAATTAAACTTTGAAGTATTTTGTCCTTTAGGGGACGTTGTGCATAAAGAATTAAGGCATTAGTCTTATCCACCCATACAAAAATCCCCCATTGTATATAGATATTATATGTAAAGAACTGTGGACAGGTCTATTCCTTGTGCATAAAACATTCATTACCTAGTTGTTATACATATGTTTTATACAAAACAATTATAGCTGATACATTTCTATATTTGTATTAAATATATCGTATATATATATTATATGTGCATTAATAAAACTATAGCAATATTACATAAGAAAATTGCATTACTTTGCCATTTTTTTCACATAAAAATTTTAGCCTTTCTCCCTTTTTGTGCATAAACACTCCATCACATTGGCCATTGTATACAGAACAAATTTCGATAGCCGTATTTTCCCAGGCTAGGATGTGGTCCTTTCCAATATGAGCTAAAACCAATCAAATATCAATTATTACAAAATCATATTGCTTAGGGTTTTTTTTTTTTTTTTAAAAAAAAATCACTAATTTCTTACCTACTGATGTAGGCATTTCTTTCCAGTTTAAAACTTTGTTTTTGGTAACTTTCCCATAAGTGTTTACATAAATTCCTTGATCTTAAAAAAAGAATTATGCTCAGAATAATGTTAAAAACGAAACTATTGAAAGACTTGATTAAACTTACTGTTATAGCACAGTAGTAATTGCATTCCATTAGTATCTGGTAAAGTGACAATTGCATGGGGAGTAAGAGATCCCTGAAAAATAAAAATATTTATGTTGCCAAATTCATATATACAAAAATAATTTGTTTTTCGCACAAATAATTTAATTTATTTTTTTATAGTATTTTAATCTCAACCAATAATACAATGTTATCAATTATAACTGCACCACAAAAGAATAAATATATATTTATAATCCTAGCATTAACTGATGAGTTGATAGTTTGACAAAATGAAACACTAGGTCTAACAACGATTTGGTTTGTTCTAATTATAACTGATAACATTAACAACTTTTCTCATAACAATAGTGCTACCTAGTGCAAGCCATAGTAATCAATAGATATTAGAAGATTTGTGCATCCTAATCTCTATCCAGTGTTTACTCATTCAATATTGCCAGACTACACAAATCTTCTAGCATTCATTGATTAATATGACTTGTGCTAGGTGGCATTATTGTACAGAAAAAGTTGCTATTGTTTTAACAGATTGTACAAGCATAAGAAATGATGGTCATGTGATGTTTTAGTGGTTTTTTAAAAACAATTATTAACAGTGATTGCGACATCAAATTGAGATTAAAATACTACAGAAAAGGGTATATTTCTATTATACACATTTATCTATACAATATTTTAAAGTAATGACCAGTCCAAGAACCATTTTTATTAAATTTAATTAAAATTTCATATTATAATTATTAAATAATGTTGAAAATAATCATTTTTTCTACTTTTCAATTAAATAACAATATTACAAGACTAATTCAATTTAGTATTGATATAACTTTATACACTCCAAAAATATATTAACTGTTCTAATTATAATTACACATATTTATGATAACTTGTTTAGAAAGTTTTTTAAATGAATACTTAAAGATTATGCTTTGTAAGTAAAAGTTACAGTCAATTTAAATATGCCAAGTAAACAGTAAAAATTTGGATGTTAGACCTCAAAATTCTCATTATATAGCACATATATATTGTGCCACAGTTGAAAATCATTCATTTTCTTTTATTCTACAGATGATGGTATTATGAGATATTTAATTAAATTTATTATAGAATTCATTATTTCAAAATATTATTTACTAATTAATGCTGTTAAACTCTGATATTACATACTTACAATAGTTTCAATTGTTATAAGGTTATTAAAATGAATATTTAAAGAATTTTCCTTGTCAATAAGTTTTAAGACCAGTTTCAATATGGTAGTACAAATATCTATAGAGACTTAGATGACAGATCTTGTAATGTCATTGCATAACCAGATTCCCTTATATATATATAACTTGGATCACAATTGAAAAAAAAAATTTTTTTTCTGATTTTCAGTTAGATGATGATACTATGCTTAAAAAATTCATTACTCAAAAATATTATTAGCACTGATATATACACACACACATGTACAGATTGAAATTATAATGGGGATGATAGTAGTGTTACATTTATTAAATTAGAATAAACATTCAGCTATGATATAATTAGGTAATTATCAATTAAAAGAGATAGTCCAAACTGAACCATATGGCATATTATATATAAAGACTTGACTTTAGACTTTCAAACTGCCCATCAGCTATCCAATCCATTTTATACAACTGATATACATGACCACATACATATGAAAAAGATAAATAATCTCCAATATATGTATTTCATGATGAACATCAGTTGGTTCAGATCACAATCTTCCACACATATATACAATCACCATTCACTTTATATTAAGATAGCAATTTTTCAAACTTTAATAGATAAGCTTCAATCTTTTCCACTCTCCAACTCTGATGCCAATATTATTGTCATATCCATGATGACCTTAAGTCAATCTGACCTCTCTCACATAAAAACTGTAATATGTTTATTTAATTACACAGACGAGTTTGATAGGCAGAATACAGGCTGAATATGTAAATATACTGTCTATATTAAACTTAACGTAATTATAAGGGCTACATATTTAGCTGTATTTTGCTCATCCCTCTTCTGTATAATTAAATGAACATACTAAGGTCCTAGATGTGAAGGTCAACTTAAGGTCAAAATGAGTATGATAATAATATTGGCATCATCAAAGGCTTTGAGCATCCTCGGATTTTCAATGATATGGATGGCTGAAGAGTTTGGAGAAAATTGAAGCTTGTCCATTAAAGTTTGAAGATTTGCTATCTTAATATAAACTGAGCAGTGATTGTATAGATGTGTAAGAGATGGTGATCTGGACCAACTGATAAGTGCTGATTCAGCATGAAATATTATATTGGAGATAATTTATCTTTTTCACATATATGTGGTCATGTGTATCAATTGTATAAGATGGATTGGATAGCTGTGGGAAGTTTGAAAGTCTGAGTTCAAGCCCTTATAATTACATTAAGTTTAGTATAGACTATATATTTATTTAAATATGACATTATATATATAAACATCTTAGATATAATAAGATATGAGCAAACAGAAACACACTTATATAACTATGCTTTATAATTCAATTAGATTTCTAATAAGGTTCATTGACAATAATGATATAATAGTTAAAAAAAACAAGCCATTCTGACCAAGAATGCTACCTGCTCTCTTGTAAGATAAAGTATTAATTCATCAAAGGCTAAGTATTGTTTTCACTATGAAATCCATTCTTGTTTTTTATTTAAGATATATTCCTCAGTCATTGAATTTTTTATAAAGTCATTATTTATGTACAATACTGACATTGTATGTTTGTACATCTTTTAATTGCACACATGATGGAGATAGATTTAATCAAATAATCTTTGTGCAAATGAATACAATCAATAATGAATGGCTTGGGAATTGGATTTGGAGGTTTCAATATAGTTAAGATTGTATAATAAAATTCAGGGAATTTAGAAAGTTAGTTAAAAGAGCTTGTCTTATAAAATTTAGCTAAAAGAATATGCCTGGCAGATCACTCAGCAAAGTGGTAAAAATAAATGTAAATGAACAATGGTGATGGTAGTAAAGCAAGAGTCATGTATTTTATTATAATTCTAGATATATGGAATGTGTGAACTGTAATTGAATCAAACTCTTCAAGACATGAATAGAAGATATCATTTGCAAATAAAAAGCTTAGGCTTAATATATCTATTCATAATAATATTAATCTTCCAAAGGATGCCAGGTGATAAAAGATTGAAAAGTTGGATTCTGTATGAGGCCTAGTTTGATATTTTTTATTCTTGAATGTCCTAGATGTATAAATAGAAAGATCACATTATTAAAATTTGTTTGGTGCAATTATGTCCTTGATTATTTTATCAAAGCATACACCCCAACATTAGATTTAGAGAGAACAGGAAAATAAAGCTTTTATTTGTTGAATAGTGTTATTATATCAATATTATTAAAAGTACCATTTTTTCTTGCAAACTTTACTATATGCATTGATAAAAATTATAATTTTTTTTTAAAAGTTATTATAAGCAATTAATAATAATTGTAGGAAAACTCAAATTTGTCTGTTGTTATTGAATTTTTGTATAATATAAAAATTGATTATCCCAAATAATTTGTTTAAAAGAAAAATCATTATAAAAATATAGTATATATTCATGATCAAATACTGACATATAATGGATTATATTATAGATAAAAGCTTGAAATCAAAGTTTCTACTACAAACAAGTTTAAACTGTAAGAAAATATATACTAGTGATTTTCAATGTTAATATGAAATATAAATATACATACATGAACAAAATTTTTAAATCATATGATAACATTCCAAGCCTATTTACTCTATAAATCTTCAAATTATTGACAAGGCAACACTCCCTGTCTTCATTTCATTTCTCTCTCTCTCTATATATATATATATACACACACACATATAATTATTTTAAGAAGTGATGAAACCTTTTAGAATATCTTATTCTAAATTATTCATCGAATAGATTTAAGCAAATGAAAATGGAACTACTATCATCTGATTTCTAAGTTCTTATTAGGATGGCTACCATCCATAATGATATTCATAAGATTTAACATAAAATTCATGCAGATGATTTTACAATAAATCTGCACTGATTCTATTCTTGGTTCGAATGTTTAAGATTATAAATGTTACAGACGATTGAAATGGCTTCCAAAATTACAATCAAATATATTCATAACTCATAACTATTTAATGTTACCCACATACACACACTCATGTTATAATAGTAGGAAAAGTGCAATTAATTAAAAATTGACTATAATTCATCCCAATTTGCAACTATTTTTAAATTATGAGTGTTACACAAATCTGGATGCATTGTATATTAGTGACTTCTCTCTACCATTTTACATTAACCTGACAACTAGTATACTGGAGGCAAATTTTGAATGCTATGTTGTTGATAATAAAGAGTATATGATGAAATTATATTATAGTCATTTACAGATATGCATTAAATTCAAAAATAAAATAAATATATATATAAAATTTAGATCAAGGCAATCACAGCAATCGATAACAACAAAATACATTTTTATTGCAATATAGACATGAGTAAAATATAGTACAAATTAAATTAACCATTAAACAAATAAGTAAACAAACAAAAATAAAATAAATACCTAATGTGTACAACATTGTGCATTCTCATTTTTACTTATTCTAAATTGCCTATCAATAGTTTTCTTCTTTTTTTTTTAGAATTGTTTTGTAGAAATAAATAAATAAATACATTGACAATTATTTGTAAAATAACTTTAAATATTTGCAAAACAATAACATACATTATTTTGACAATACATACTAATTACAGTCTTTCTGTATGATTGCTTAACATTTACAATTTATGTTGATTTGTTAAATGTTTCATTTATGAACTTGAGAAGAGATTTTATATTATTATATCAAATTAATGTTAGTAATCATTAAGCCTTTTATAAATTACATAAGATGAATTTATCTCCTAAATATTCTATAAAACATTTATTCTGTCATGCTATTTAATTTTATTCCCTTAAAGAAACATCTTCATATTATCAAGAACACATTCACCTTTTACTTTGCTGTTACATAAAAGGTTCTCTTATATTTTTTCTACTTAACATAAAAATAAATACTGTTATAAGTATAACTGTAAACTAGCAAGGAAAGCTGTAGAAGAGAATAAAAGTCTCAAGAGTGTAAAACAACATTTTGGTATCGGTAGGAAAATTATATCTGCAATTAAGAAAAAAAGATAGAATTATTACTAAAAAGAGAGAAAACATCATGAAATGGGTAGAATAATTCTATCAAGAATTATATAGTAATGGGTAGAAGAATTCTATCAAGAATTATATAGTAATAAAGAACAAGTACCTCCTATATCTATTATATCCTCCAAATTGCCCAGAATTTTAAATGAAGAAATGAACTATGCAATTAAATTTATGAAGAAAGGAAAAGCTCCAGGTAATGATGTAATTATAATTGATATATTAAAAGAAGCAGGTGAAGAAATATAATTTTTTTTTTTAGCAAAGTTATATACCAAATGTCTAAATGATAAAGATGTACCAGATGATTGGAAGAATGCAGTATTAATATTAATATTTTTAAAAGGTGATAAGAAAGACATTAGAAATTACAGACTATCAGCCTTTTATCAGTTTTATACAAAATGTTTACCAAGATAATTACAACTTGTCTGCAGAGAACATTGGCTTTCTACCAACCAAGAGAACAAGCTGGATTTAAAAGTGGTTTTAGTACAATAGATCATATCCAACTATTGAGAGAAGTTATAGAAAGGATAAATGAATATGAGTTGCCATTATGCTTTGTATTTGTAGATTATGAAAAGGCATTTGATTCTATAAACATTTCTTCAGTGATTAAAGCATTGGATCATCAAGATATAGATCCAGGATATTATAAAAATGCAACAGCAACAATTAGATTACATAATGATACTAGGAAAGTCAACATTGAGAAGGGTCTAAGACAGGGTAACTCCATATTTCCAAAACTTTTTACAGCAGTGCTGCAAGAAGTATTTTGTGGATTAAAATGGGAAGCTAAAGGAATGAAAGTAAATGGAGGTTATTTAAGTCATTTAGATTTTGCAGATGATATAGTTATTTTTGCAAATAATGCTTTAGAGCTTCAGGAAATGTTGTAGGAGTTATCAGACGAAAGTAGGAAAGGAGGACTAAAGATAAGTGTTAAAAAGACTAAAGTAATGTTCAATGGATTTTCTCAAAATATAAAAATAAAGATTGATTATGATGAGTTAGAAGAAGTTAACAGCTACAAATACCTTGGTCAGATTATTAATACAGATGAAAACATAATGGATGAAATTATTTCTAGAATTAAACTTGGTTGGAGTGCTTTTTGTAGAAATAACTTGATACTAAAAAGAAATATGCCGATGTGTTTGAAAAGGAAGATTTTTAATAAAAGTGTTTTACCAGTTCTTATTTATGGATCTGAGACTTGGACACTTAATAGAAGAGCAATACAGAGACTTCAGACCACTCAAAGAAGTATGGAGAGGTGCATGTTAGGAGTAACAAGAAAAGATTGAAAACACAATATATGGGTAAGAGAACAAACAGGTGTTATTGACCTCATTGAAAAAATTAAAAGACTAAATGGAGTTGGGTTGGACATATTGCTAGAAGAGATAATAATAGATGGATAATTTAAATCTCAAACTGGATTCCAAGAGATTGTAAAAGACCCAGAAAGAGACCACATGTGAGATGGATGGATGAAATAAGAAAGTGTGCAGGTGTCATGTGGAGAAGCTAAAGATCAGAGAAAGGTGGATTGAACTTGGAGAGACATTCATACTGCAGTGGATTGATAATGGTTTATGATGATGATTCATCAGCAACATTATTATCTCTAGTACATATCACTATCATCATATAAGTAATTATGCAATAATATATTTGCTTAATGTACATACAAAGTCGGAGGGTTCCCTCCTTATGTAATTTTTTATTCAAACTGCAGGGCCATGGCAAAGCCAAAATCTCTTTGCAAATGTATATAAAATGAAGTAAAAATACCTGCTTACTTTCACAAAGTAAAAGTCTATTTTATGTAGTTCAAAAACTGATATTTTATAAGTATTTTTTATCTTCCAATTATATAATAGACAGGGTATGAACGCAGACTTTCACATGACCCACCACTCTCCACACTATCTCATAACACTGATACACCTGAACACACATATGTCGAAAAGATAAATAATCACCAATACACGTATTTCATGCTAAACCAGCAATCATCAGTTGGTCCAGATTACCATCTCTATATGTATATGCTACAAGTGCTCAGATATATATTAAGATAGCAAATCCTCCTACTTTAATGGACAGGCTTCAATCTACTCCACACTCCAACTCTTCCACTGTCCTCCATCCAATTGAAAATCTGATGATGGAACGCTCAAAGGCCGCCCTGAGGCCGAGATTATTGTCACACCCATGTTGACCTAAGGCCAATCTGACCCCTCAGATACAGACTATAAACAATATCCAATTATAAATGTATGCCTATTTTCTTTTAACTATTTATTTGTTTTGAAAATTTATAGATATTCAAATGTGTATGTATATACAGACGATCAATAAAAACATTTTCTTATCAATAATTTTTTTTTTTATATTACTTTTTTAATTGAATATTTTTTTTTTAAAGGTTAATAATTATTGAATAAATTATATGAACTGTTAATTCTAGAATGCTTTAATTTTTCAATCAGTAAAACTTTGAAGTAAACAAAGAAATTAATATTAAACAATATTTATCATTTCAATCATTTTAATTTGTTGTAAAGTGCACTATAAAAATAATTGTTTAGACTTTAGAGAGTAAAAATAATTGTTTAGACTATTTTATCAAGTACAGTATAATGTTTTCTTTTGACACCCATTTTATAATCTGATAGTAAATTTCCTAATGGTATTATTTGTTGGTAGTATCATTAAATTTTTATTTCCATTGTACAATTGATTGTGAAATGAACTATTAGGTGGAAGAGAGATATAAATTTAAATCAATCCATTAATAATTAATCTAGCTCCCCAGAGATCCAGCCAATACGAGAAATAAATATCTCCCCTTTTCTATTTTATTAGCTTTTCATTTTATTCAAACATTCCAAAATAATAAATAAATTAAATAACTTCTTAATTTAAGTTTTTGGTTTTGTTACAGACCAGTTCTAAAGACTAAATCAACGATGGGCAAATGCGGCTCTCAGAGCTAAGTTAAGTGGGCTACTATTGAAATCCGATTTTATTTTTATTATTTTAGAATTTATTTTTATAATTATCAACAAATTTGGTATGTAATAGTAATTTTTAAAAAATCAGTAATCTATTATGTATTTTTAATTAAAACCAAAAATGCTAAAAAGAAAAAGATCGAAGAATTCCTAAAAAAATTAAAAATAAGTGAGGGCGCCACATTCTTTAGTGTTGGACTGGGC
The DNA here is from genome assembly GCA_028023455.1 of Epiperipatus broadwayi. Taxonomy (NCBI): domain Eukaryota; kingdom Metazoa; phylum Onychophora; class Udeonychophora; order Euonychophora; family Peripatidae; genus Epiperipatus; species Epiperipatus broadwayi. The sequence continues at coordinate 646,845 of JAQFVV010006220.1, read as the reverse complement.
AACATTAAAAAAAATCAGTCTAGCTCTAATTATTGAAAAGAGCAAGAGAATATAAAATTCAAGAAAAACTTCTTGCTTTATGCACTATGACTGTGATTGAGATATACATTGCTGTGGTGGAAAGAAATGCTTTTCTAAATATAAATCATCAATAACAAATCATATAAACTCTTGATTTACAGGTTATTATTTGTTGATGTGATCACAAAAAATGCATTCTTGATTAATTTAAATGTGTACCTGAGTTTGACCCTTAAATGCCATAACACTAGGATAAATTACAACTAATCTTTGCCTATGAAGAATGTGTGCCCCTATCATTATTGGAAACTGAACACTTAAACAGTATGAATTCGAAAGATAAGAAATATCACAAGATGTGCCCTATACTGATCAGTAATAAAAATTTATAAATGCTATTAAAACTAGCCTATGGTTTTTTTCTCCCCTTATTAGTTATATACAATTTTTTATAAGAATGTATGAGGATTTAAACCCTGGGGTGAATAGATGTTAAGAATAACAACATACTATTTTTAAACTTAACATTCTAACTAATGACAATCAGATTGGATATCCAATCATATTTCCTGATCATCTTTCCATCAAATATGCATAAGAATAGAGAGGGTCTATCTCTTGTCAATATACATGCTATTTATTTACTTAAACCTTATCTGACATATTGCAGATTAGTGTCCCATCTCTAAAATAAGAAACATCTATAGTGTGAATTCAAATCTCTCTCTAGCTTTTTAGATGTTAACATCTCCATTTACCCACTACTGGCTTAAAAGAAAAACATGGCATGCATCACAGTGTATATATGTGTAGTTATATTCAATTAGGTTTCAAATGAGAGAGGAATAGATGATTAGATTTCAAAAAATATATAATAATAAAACAAAATTTATTTACAATATTTGAACATCTTATATAATACTTAGGGATAAATACAACACATAAAAAATAAAATATACATATATATTTTAGGTAAGTATGTATTCATGTAAGAAAAAAATTCATTTAATTAGATTGAATTTAATTTATAAGCTCCAATATGCTTATATCCAATATAAAATAATAATATAATTATTATTATTTAACTATAATAATATAATAAAGATTGCAAAAATATCAACCAATGAATAAACAGATATATCAAATTATAATAAATATTAATTATTAATAATTGAATGAGAAATTATATCTAGATTCTATTTGCTTTAGTGTTCATAAAAAAAATTACATTAAAAAAATTAAATATATATTTAAAGGAAAAACAAAATGCTAAAATTATTTAGAGAATGTTAATATTAAATTTAATGTTTGCTATAAATATTATTAATAATAGTTTTTTTTATAAAGGTCTTTTATTTTAAATAAAGATTTCTTACCATAGCATCGAAATTCTGATTTTACACTTTATTAAAATTATAGGTTCAAATCCTTTTAAAAATCGAACTGTAGGACAGTTTTTAAATTTTAAGGCTTCATTTGATATATTTCTCTATGATAGAATGTTGGTATGACTGGATTATGCATTTATCATAAATAAACTGATAAAAATCATGTGAACAACAACAGATATTACTTATAAATGCTCAATGGTGTTGCATGTTGGAACAAAATACTTTTAAAATTGTAATTTACAAGAAACTACATAATTTCAAGTTTAGTTGGCTAATTCACTAATTAGATTTTTTTTATTTTGTCATTGATAATTCACAAGATAGTTCTGTCATTGCAATCAACCTAATTTTCTAGGATGCTGCTAAACAAAGTTTTTGCTGGTTGAATTGATCAACAATTCTTAATTATGATGATATAACTTTCTTAAAGCAAGAATCTCCCAAAGTTTTCTTTCTAAATATCAAAATTAAAAAAAAAACAAAAACTGGCACCTCTCATAACTTTTTTTTCCATGAATGCTATTCAGAATTACATATAATAAATCTGGAACATTTATTTATTATTCCAAATTATTTCTTTAAAAAAAATATTTTTTTTTCTTATAACAATATATATATATCTTTTATTGCTTATAAATAAAAATGAAATAAATAAATAGCTTGCAACTTTTAAAAGAAAAAAAATTCCAACCTGGATACTTTTACTTATATTATTTCTTTTCTTTTTTTTTTTTTTAAAATACCTACGTTAGTGTGTTGGTGAAAAGCTTGTAAGTTCAGACTAGCTTTATTTCTAAACAGTGTCTGAACTAGTACAACATTCCAAAAGACAAAAAAATGAAATAATGGAATTGTGAGTACACATCTCCATTTCTTATTGCAACATTTATTCATTGTTCTCAGTGTATATCTACCAATTAATATCGTTTTATTTTATATACCTTAAAACAATAAAAATAATAATGATGATGATAATGATGATGATGATGATGATAATAATAATAATTCAATATCTATATATTATGTGCATTTCAACATTTATGCTTTAACGGAAATACACAATAAACAAACAAAAAAAAACCAATAAGCAAATACAAATTACATACATAAGATTATATATACATATATGTTCATAATTATATGTCTAGTTGTTTTCTAACATTCATAATAAACCAATCACAAAAAATATCAATATTATTAAAAGTTAAATTATATACTATTTGCAATCTATTAATAATTGACTTTCTGAAGAAAGTATTTTTACATTTACTAATCTTGAAAGAAGAAGAAAAAAAACAACAACAAAAAGTAGAACAAGAAAAGAATAATAATAATAATTATTATTATTGTTATTATTATTATTGTTGTTGTTGTTGTTGTTATTATTATTATTATTATTATTATTTGACTGAGTAGATAACCCTAGATTGATTAGTAAGTTGCACACTATTGGTTTTAGTTGGGAACTTCTGCAGTGGTTTGTATCTTTTGTCTCAAATAGACCTAATTTTGTATCTTTTGGGTCTGCAAAATCATACACATATTTTAGTAATGCTGGAGTGCCTCAAGGAAGTATACTCGGACCACTGCTTTTTTCAGTTTACTCTTTGGATATAGAGCAGTGTGTAAGTGGTTTTGACATTCTCTGCTTTGCAGATGATATTAAACTGTATAAAACTATTAAGAATTTTGATGATCAGAAGATTTTGCAGTCTGATATCAAAAAATTTCAGAATTGGTGTGTGGGAAACTATTTGGAAATTAACATTGAAAAATGTTGTGTCATATCGTTTTCTAAAAAAAATCATCTACAAGTCTGTTTAATTATACACTAAACTCAAAAAGTATTTCAAGAAAAGAAGATCATAAAGATTTAGGTATTATTTTTAATAATAATGGAACATTTAATAATAATATTCAAAATATTATTACAGAAAGTTATAAAATAATGGGTTTAATTCTCAGAAACTGTAAAATGTTTAAGAGAAATACATGTGTGTATGTGTTTCATACATTGGTCTTACCTATTTTAAATTAACTCATATAAATTAAGTAATAGATTAGCACTGGAAAAGGTTTATAAAAAAAATTTAAGATACATTAAATCAGAAATAATATGTGATGACAATGCACTATACAAAGGATGAATCTATACTGATATAAAGTATTTTAAAAAAATTACATCAGGTATAATAGGTGTGAGAAGTTGCCAAACAACATTATCATTTAAGGTGAAGATAAAGAATACGAGATCAAAAAATTTGTACAATATTCCAAAATTTAAAAGTGAAACATTAAAAAATTTAGCATTAGTAAGATTACCTATATTGTACAATAAATACTTTAATGCTGTTAATATATTTGAAACAGATGCTAGAACATTTAGGACTACTGTGCAAAAAACTGCAAATGCTTTGTGAACTAGATTAGCTGTGCATTTTTGTTTGGATGTAAAATCTGTTAAATGTACTAAATTAAATTATTATTATTATTATTATTATCATCATCATCATCATTATTATTATTCTTGTTGTTATTATTATTATGTTTCAAAAGGCCTTTTATTGACTCAAAAGAATACAACATTAGCGGTTACATAGCAAATTCATTACTACAAATCGATTACAAATTTTAACATTTAAATTGTCATTTTTGTTAGAGTTCTTTCTGGATTTACAGGAGCTTAAACCATAGTTCTTGTCTATATATATTTGAACTTAATATCCCAGGTTGTCCATTCTGCCTAGGTCAACATTTCACATGTTATAACACAATTTTCATTTTATTTTCTGTCTCAAATGGTTCATGATATAATTTCTTATTTGAACCCCATTAGCAAATCAATTACTTATAGCAGAATGGGAAAATTGTTGTTAAATTGTCCTTGTTACAAAGATCTTAACAGATCTAACTTCCAAGTTTTGGTCCTATGTTCCTTTTAAATGTATCCTGTTCCCAGAATTCACTGAGGATTCAAGATTTCAGGTTTTCCAAAAAAAAAGCCCACACTATACCGGTTTCCAAGCTCTATATGCACATTATATGATATTTTGATTCCCTACTTTTATTTCCCCCCTTACTTCATTTAATCTCATTATCATCATGTGTAGTTTTATTTTTTCATTACATTCATTATTTCTCTTAATTCTACCTTATCATGTCTGCTAGCTTTCCTGGATTTCTCATTTTTTGTTGGATTTCCTGCTGACTTTCATGCATTTCTTGTCTCATTTTCTGTTGACTTTCCTGCATATCTTCTAATTTCAAATCTGTTTTTTATTTGCTTTTCTGTATTCCTAATCTCATTTTCTGTTGGATTTCCAAGATAATATTATAGACCATTAATAAATCTATTACAGGCTATGTAGTTACTACAGATTGGCCTTCTCTATTTTCAGGTTCTAACTGTAATGGTTGTTCCACCACTTGCATGGCCAGTTTCTCAATATCTATATCTGCTTATATTTCTTTTAATTTTATCTTGGTATCATTAAATTATACAGAACTATACTTGTTTTATTCTATCCTTTATTATTATTTAAAAACTTTTATTGATCACCTAAAATTAGTACAGTATATTTTATTTATTTATTTATTCTATTATTCACATAAAATTAAAATAAAAACCTATATTTTATTTAAACTTATCACTTATTTTTATATAGCGCTGTGTTTACAATTGTATTACATTCAAATATCAGCCTTTCAAGCTAATTGTGCACACGCTTTGTGAGTGTTAATAATAAATGAATACTTTCCCTTCCAATACAAGATATAGTATTTATGCAGGAATAAAATGAATCCACTTATTCCTACAACTCAAATGCTTATATATGAGCAAATCTGAAGTACTGGAAAGGAAAGCATGAGAATAGACCACTCACTTTAAATTACTATTTACGATGTCTGAATGAATGACGTCGGTGAAATTGTCTAGAATTTACTAAACGTCACTCTAACTGAAACTTAATCATATATAAATAAGCATTTATTTTTATATAGTGCTGTGTTTACAATTGTATTACATTCAAATATCAGCCTTTCAAGCTAATTGTGCACGCGCTTTGCGAGTGTTAATAATAAATGAATACTTTCCCTTCCAATACAAGATATAATATTTACGCTTTCCTTTCTAGTACTTCAGATTTGCTCATATATAAGCATTTGAGTCATAGGAATAAGTGGATTCATTTTATTCCTGCATAAATACTATATCTTGTATTGGAAGAACAATTTTGATATTATAAATAGAAATATGTTTCAAATAATATATTTTTTTAAAATTAATATATGCCTTATAAATATACTTTTATTGTGATAATATTCAATATATATCACATCACATACAGATACACTTTAACACATCAAAGAAATAAAGATTTATATTTGTTCTTTATGAATTGGGTTATACAAAAAAGTTGTGGAATAGACTCTTAACTATAGTTTGCTTAACTCATATTATTCTCTTTTTTTAATTTTTATTTCACTTTGTTTATAAATGTTTAATTAATTGTGTTAATAAAATAATTAAAGAAATATAAATTAATTAATAAAATATGTTGTTAGTAAAATAATATTACAATAATTTCTAATTGATTCTATATTATATTAATAAGTTGAGAATTTGCTGCTATATCTATATTTATGAATTAAAAAGTCCCAATTTATTTAGCAGTAAATTTTGTTTAAAAGTAAAAGGTTTGATCCTCAGCCTGCCACAATGGCAACGCATGTCCAATTCTCTGAAAATGACTTCTAATGATTACTGTATGCGGTTATTTTATATTTTTATTTATTAACCTATAATATCAAACTACATACATTTTCAATATATTCTCAAAAATTATACAGTTTAAAATATCATTTGTAATTATTTTATAAAAAGAAAAAAATAATAATAGACACATGGTTTTAAATAAAAAAATACTCTACTTACAACACTTAAAGTGTAAAGATCATATGCAGATGCAGAATCCACATCAATAGCATGAAAACCTTCACTTGATCCATAAATTATTTTGAATCGACTTCCTTCCTCCACGGTCAAATCAACTAAAATAGGTTTATGAGTAAGTTCTACAAAAGTCTAAAAAAATATATAAAAATTTTAAGAAAATTATTTATAGGACAATATAATAAAAAATGTGTATTTGAATATATATAGGCAAGAGGAAAACAGTTTTTAAATAGTTCACTCCAGTACAGAAGTAATAATTCTAATTGCAATTTTTAAAGTTTGCCTGATTTAGATTTAAATCCATTATAGGGTATGGCAAGTATATGTCTAACCACTGTACAAAGTGTTTATATACACATATAGGTAGAAACTTATTGCAAGGTAAAATCTCCTTTAACAGCTTCATTCCATTCCCTTTGAAAAATAATGAAAAAAAAAGATATGCTATTATGGGTTTACCAATTGCTTGGCAGTGAGGATATTGCATTTGCATAAGAGTGATGGCTTTCATCATATTTTCCAGTTTCACTTTTTAAAATATTTTCTTAAATGTATATTATAAACACAGTTTCATGATTAATGACTTTTTTTTATATTTCTCCCAGAAAAAGTTTGCTGTCATCAAACACGATTGTTTGAGATCTTGATAATATATTTTGAGGATGTAAGAAGTATTAAGTTTACTTATTTTATATAAAAAACATTACACATATTTAAATTATCAAGATTAAAAAAAGAATATATTAATAACTGCAGAGATGCTATAATATTTAACTAATATGAGAGATGAATCTAGTATAAATCTAAGTATAGTGTTAAAGAAATTTATTCAGCAATCCCATTCTTATTCAGATTTTAGAATTATTTTTTAAAAGTGTGTGTGTTATTTATTATTTATTTAAACTGTATACAGCATGAGCTGCTATAATAGCATTGGTCAAATAAGCTTTTTTATATATATAATAACAATAAAAATAATAACTGTAACGATAATTAACTATTATATGCAATTTTTCAATCCGCAGAAGTACTTTTGGTCAGTTCCTTAACCTGTCTCAACTATATTGTAATGTTCCTGCCATTTGTCAAATGTGATTATCAAAGTTAATTTAACACAAATTATAATAATCATATAGATATGAAAAGATAGACTAATTAATTAAAATAATCTTTGAGATTTCAAACTCAAATCCAAATAACAGAAATAAAACAAAATAGAAGTAAAATATTATTTAATTCAATCATAAATCATACTAATAGTCAGACATAGCTATAATAATAAAAACATTACAAATTATGTCACCTTTCCAGGCCATTAATCATTCCTAAATGACTGAAGGAAAATTAGATCCTCTATGGATTGTAAATTTATATTAGATTAAAAACCAGAGTACCATCCCAAACTGGAAATTTACAGGAAGATATATTACACTATCAGTCTTATTATAAACACTAACATGACTAATTCAGTAGAATATGAACTTTTATCTCATTAGCTATTATAAATTTAATTTATAATTTAAATGGTAGAACTTATGAGAAGATAAATAGAAGGTCAGTTTAATAACTAACAAACAAAAAAATATTTATTATACAATAAGACATATAAAATATTTAAAACACCATTACATTAAACCATAAATTAAAAAGTACAGTATTTAAACATTACCATTCTATGTTTTCAGTTTAAAAACTCTTTTATGTTAAGCTTAACATTTTTTCCTTTGTTTGCTTTTCATTATGGAGTCTATTTTAGCAATAAAGACACTGTCATTCTTGAAAATGTAGACACAATAATTTTTTTAATTGCTTTAGCTGCTTCAAGTTTTAATTTATTCAGATATTTCTTCACATCTCCCAAACAAATATTCTGTTAGAAAGGACTTTCACTTTGCAAATATAAGTTTTTACTGTAGGTTTAGCAGAACTCAGAAATGACAGTTGAGGTTTAATCACATATCAGGCCAAAGATAAATAATCAATTCAGGTTATATTGTATAGGATAAATGACATATTCTGTGGATCTAGCCAAGTCACATTATTATGGCCATTTTATAATACTTGTTTTTATTCATAATTTGATTGTTGAATAAAAAAAACTTAAAATTCTATGATGATTGTAAGACAAAAGACAGATGGGAGATGTTAACAAGAATGCTTGCTTTCAACAAAAAATTTAAAATCACATTTTATTTAAACTAACATTGATTAAAATAAATAAATCATATTATATTACTTTTCTAATCATATTATTTTTACTTATAGCAAAAAAAAAATTTTTTTTTATAATACAAATCCCTTTATAAATTGACATTCTAACAAAATAAAACTTAAAACTTTTTTTTTAAAAGAAAAAAATTTAGATTTCAACTATTTAACCTTTGAATCATTGACCCTTGATCTTAAAATGACATAAGCAAATTTAAATTTGTAAACAAAAAGAAATATTTTTCATTTTTAAAAAATTGATTTGACTACTCCTTTTTTTAAATTTCATTTTAAATAAAATTTTTAACCAAAGATAACAAGCACTTAACTACTTATGCATTTTGCTTTGCAACTAATACACCCTATATACATATTTGAACTCAAACTATCAAGCTCCCTATAGATATGTACTCCATCTTACACAATTGATACATATGCACATGTGAAAAAGATAAATGATCTCCAATATACATATTTCAACAAGAGTTTTGAGTGTCTTCATCATGAATGGCTGAAGAGTTGGAGGGTGGAGAATATTGAAGTTTGTCCATTAAAGTTTGAATATTCGCTATCTTAATATAAACTGAGCACTGATTGTATATATGTGTGGGAGATGATGATCTAGACCAGGGGTCAGCAACCTTTTAGTAGTGTGGTGCCGAACTTGTGTTACAATGTTATTCTGCGTGCCGACATGATTTTACCAGTCTTGAAGTCCATTATAACTGGATCTTATATTATTGGTCATTCAGTACTTTAAAATACTTAGAATCATGTGAAAAGTACCTTTTTTTTTAATTTTTAATTTTTAAAGTGCTTATTAAAAATATATATTACAAATTATAAATTACAATTTTTTACCTATACAAAATATATAATTTAAATAAGAAAAAAATATTATGAATTCTAATATGATTAGCCATTTTTTATTATTAAAATAAATTAATGTGAACCTTGCCCTTGTACCTCTTTGCTCAATTTCTCAATGTCAGGTATGTAATTGGACACTTTTAGCTTCACACATGCTTCTGAATGTTCAGGTGTTAGGCAATTTCTTTGTGAACTCAAAATATTTTTCATATGTGAGAAAATTTGTTCACATAAATAAGTTGAACCAAATGCTGAAAGCAGAGCACAAGCAGTTTTTTCAAAGAATTTAATCTTTCAGGTAATGATATCCAACAATTGAGAATGACAGCTGACTTTTCTAGACAGTTCCCTTCAAGAGTTTTTCGCAATTCTACAAATTTAGTTTTCCACAATTCTGATGACATTAATTTGATTAATTCCATTTCAAAACTATCAATATCCATCCACTCAAAAAGAGATAAATCAAATGGAGTCATCTTTAAATCAATTAAGTCAGGTTTGATGAGGAAAGAAAATATGGGTGTGTGTATTTGGAAGTCTTCACATCGTTTGGAAAATTCTTCTCTGAGAGCTTCAATGTATTTTTGAAGTTCATCTTTGTTAATGTTAAATTGATTTGCATGGGCCTTTACATTTGGAAAGTACTTGTAGGTGTTAGTGGTAATATCACACCAAAATATATCTAATTTTGATGCAAATCCTTTCCAATATTCAAAAAGTTCTAGTACTGTTTGACCCTTCCCTTGCAAATGCAAGTTTAACTCATTCAGGTGTTGAGTTATATCAGTCAGAAACATCAATTTGCATAACCAGTCTTCATCATTTATTTCCGGATAATGTTATTCTTTTTCATCAAGAAACATCTTGATTTCTTTCAGACATGATACAAACCTGTTCAAGACATTACCTCGACTAATCCAATGAACATTGCTGTATAGAGGGAGGTCTATATATGCACTATTCATTTCTTGCAAAAGGGATTTAAATTGCCTATGTGTTAATGAAGAATGAGAAACTATGAAATTAATTATTTTAATGACAGTGTCCATTACAGAATTCAAGCATTGTGATGAGATTTTTGCAACTAAATTTTCCTGGTGTATAATGCAGTGGAAACTCAATATTCGATGTTTAATATGATTTTCAAGAAGTTTAACAAATCCCTTTTCCTTTCCGACCATTGCAGGGCTGGCATCAGTAGTAACACTAAATATTTTATTTATGTTAATTTTCTGATTTTCAAAATAATTGAAAAATGCAGTGAAAATATCATGTCCCTTTGTTGTACCAGTAAGAGGAATCAAATAACACAATTCTTCATAAATATGATTGTTGTCACAATATCGTGCAACTATTGCTAGGCGCGCCACATCATTTATATCAGTGCTTTCATCAACAGCAACACTGAATGCAACAGCTTGTTGTAAACTGGTTTTCTGCTTTGTTGTTACATCTTCAGCCATGTCAGTTATTCTTCTTTGAATTGATCTTGCAGAAGCTGGTATTTCTCGAATTCGAGACAGTATTGTTTGTTTATTTGGTAGATCACTGAATAAAATTTCAGCACTTTTCAAAAACGTTTCTTTGATGAATTGTCCATCTGTGAAAGGTTTGCCTTTGGAAGCCACACAATGAGCAATTGTATAACTACATTCCGTGGCTTTATTTTGGGTTCCAATTATATGACTAAAATAAGTAGTTTGTTTCTTAAAGGCAGAAACAGCTCTTTTTATAGCTTCACTTTTCTCAACTGAGTTTTTAAACATGAACACATGTTTAGTTTGATAATGTCTTTGTACACTTGAGGTACAATGCACAATACTTTCACAGCATAATGTACACACAGCACGATCTTTTTGCTGTACAAATCCATATTCATTTGTCCAAGAGTCTTGAAAAGAGCGAATATCACGTTTTTGTCTTTTGTGGGACATTTTGGGAATCTTTCAGTCAGAATGCCATGAGATGGGCTGTGATGTGATGTACTGTAGCTTCTCCTTAAATGAAGTCAAGAATCTCTCAACAATTATGCCCAGAGAAACATGTTAGCCACTTTATTTTCCATTCCCCAGTCTAAGTTTTCCCATATTCTGCTCCATCCCATTTCCACAACATAATCTTTGTCAACTCTATAACCTTTATATCTAAATCCCCCCTATCTTTTCCCAAACCCAGCATAAAAAACAATAATCCATTTTCTGTATAATTACTTTTTTCATATTTATTCTTTTTCGAAAGAAGCGCCACCAATGAGCATCGATTATTTACCATTCAACTATTGAAAATAGCTTTCTAGAATTGATAATGTAATAAGCTTTTTATTTGGATTACGATTTCATTTTTTAATATTATCAGAAGTAAAATGTGAATGTGTAGAATTTATTTCGCTTGCAAACAAAAGTATCTTTTAAATGAAGTCAAGTGTGTTATTTTCTGATAAATAATTTACATGTTGAATGTAAAAGCAAAAAAAAAAAAAGACGCTGTAATTAAAAAATATTTTTTACTACAATTTATTCCAAGTGCCATAGATAATCGTTGGTGTGCCAAGCATGGCATGGGTACCATAGGTTGCCGACCCCTGATCTAGACCAACTGATGATTGCTAGTTTGACATACAATATGTATATTGATCATTTACCTTTTTCACATGTCTTGTGTATCAGTTGTATAAGATGAAATACATAGCTATAGGGAGCTTAAAAGTCTGCTTTCAAATCCCTTCTAATTACATTAACTTTAGTATAGACTATATAATATCATATATTTAATATTTTTAATGGGTTAATATAAATATAAAATATTTAATAAATAATAACTTCATTATATAAATAGCCAAGATGTATTAAAGTGCAGCATCCAATCAGACTGGTTCTATATGTTGCAAACTTATCCAAATTATTATTGATCAAAAATGACCACAATGTGAACAGTAACTCACATTGTTATGTATGAGCTAACATCAGGATATTATAGTTATAAGAGTTGAGATACAATGTACAGCAACATTTTTTATATCCAATGAAATTAAGACTCTCTCATCAGCAAGTCATGTGTCTAAATTGAATATTTTTAACAGGTTAATGTAGATGTAAATTATTTAATAAATAGGAACTCCAATGACCAGCTACTAACTCATACATAATAACATCATGTTTTAATCAGTAATAGCTTGGTAAAGTTTGCAATTGTTTCTTTTAGCCTGAAAAACAGGTCTATTTATTGCTGAATTTTAATACACTTTGGCTGTGGATTTAATTTCATTTATATAATGGAGTTCCCATTTATTAAATAATTTCCATGTATATATATGTAAATAAAGAAAATCTAGAATAAATTGTACAATATTCAAAATACCAATATATTTTTCATTTTGTCATATTTATTTTATTTGATATATTAAACAAAAAAATTATACTATAAACTCTACAACATTTAAAATTACAAATATTGTTGAGTTTAAATCATTTTTTTGTTTATATTTATTTTATTTGAGTAAATATATAAATAATAGAAATAGAGATTATAAAGAGATTATATCCATGTAAACAGAGATAGCCTTTACCTTTCGGTGTCAACAGGAAACTATCAATTACTAATTAACACCCCTGAGGCTAAACAAGTTTTCTCAATTAACCTACACAAAAGTAGTATAGGTTAAAGAAGAAAATTTATTTAACCTCAGGATTATCAATTAGTAATTGATGATTTCCTGATATCATCAAAAATTTAACTTATCTCAGTTTACATGGATATAATCTCTTTATTTCTATTCTTTCATAAATTAAAACTCTATGAAAATACTTAATTCAACACACCCACATATATAATATTTTTTAAAAAAATATCTAAATTCCACCCACATTAAATTCAATTAAATATCTTGTAATACTATTGTCTTATTGCAAAACTGACCTAATATGTATAAACAAGAGATTTGAACACAGACTTTTAAGCCCCTTTAAGCCACCCCCTATATCTTATATAACTAATACACATGACCACACACATGTGGAAAAGATACAAGATCTCCAATATATATAGTTTATGCTAATCCAGCACTCATCGGTTGGTCCAGATCACATCTCCCACACACACACACACATATATATATATATATAATCATTGCTTGGTTTTATTAAGAGTAAATCTTCAAACATTAATGGTTTCAATCTACTACATCCTCCAACTCTTCAATCATCCATATCATTGAAAATCTGATGATGGTACATCCAAATCCCTTATTGTTGTTGATATTATTACCATGCCCATGTTGATCTTTAGTCACCTTGATTTCTTTTGTGTATAGGTACCTTGTCCATTCAAGTATAAAGAGGCGAGATGAGCAGGATAAGACTGAATCTGTAATATTTTTGAAATGAAGTATAATTCATATGCTTGGAGTTTCAGCCATCTACTCTATCTTACATAACTGATACACATGTGAAAAAGATAAATAATCTCCAATATACCTATTTGGTACTAAAACAGCACTTATCAGTTGGTCTAGATCATCTCTTACACATATATACAATCAGGGTTGAATCTATTCCTTCCTGAAACTTTTCAGCCATCCATATCATTGAAAATCTGATGATGGTATGCCTAAATCCTTTTTTGATACTGATAATATTGCTATGCCCATGTTGATCTTAAGTCACTCTGAATCCTAGTATAGGACTTTGTTCATTCAAATACATAGAAGAGGGATGGGCAGAATAAGGCTGAATCTATAATATTTTTGATATATAGGCATAATTCATGTACTTAAGAATTTAAATATAATATAGGTGATTTGATCACAGATTTTCAAACTCCCTTCAACCATCCACTCTATCTTATATAACTGATATGCATGACCAGACACGTGAAAAAGATGTGATCTCCAATATACATATATTGTATATATGAGAATAATACTGGCATCAACAAGAAATTTGATTGTACCATCATCACATTTTTAATGGTATAAACAGCTGAAGAGTTGGAGGCTGGAGTATATTGAAGCCTTTCCATTAAATTTTGAATGTTTGCTATCTTAATATAAACTGAGCAATGATTATATATGTGTGTGGGAGATGATGATCTGGACTAACTGATGAGTGCTAGTTCAGCATGAAATATGTAAATTGGAGGTCATTTATCTTTTTCACATGTGTGTGGTCATGTATATCAGTTATATAAGATAGAGTGGATGGCTGAAGGAAGCTTAAAAGTCTATGTTATAATTCCCTATATTACATTTAAACTCCAAGTATAAAAATTATGCTTGTATTTTAAAAATATTATATATATATTCTAACCCAGTCTATTTATATTATTAGAAATTTATTTATTTTATTTTATTTATTTCTAATATAATATTTTTATTAGTTTATTTTATTTGCACTTGTGACACTAATTTTTCTGGTTGTTGTTAAGGCAACCAAAATAAAGCAACATATCCATTAATTTTCCAATATGATCTAAAATACCTTTCATATAATACAATTGTACATTCAATTCTCTTAAGCCATGCCACGATTGTAATAACAACAATAATTGATCACTTATTAATTTAAAGAATAATTATAATAATATTAATCTCAGGGTCTTTGTTTCATGTAAGGAAATGCTCGGCAGTATTGTGTTGTCGCATATGACTGGCATTCTGGTCGGCTATAGGAAATATTTATTTTACTTAAATTCAATGTGTCTTCATCTCTCATATCAACTGCTATATTATTTAAAGAGATGATAATTCTATTCAATAATGACGTATAATTTTGAATAACACAGCCTTTTTTTTTTTTTAGAATCTCAGTCAGAATAATAAAAAGACAAGGGTGCTTTTTGTGTCCTTCCATCATCCATGACAACACAATAATATAACTAAGATTTATTACTTAGACAATTTAACTAAATGTTTGGAATAATGTGCAACCAAAGTTAATGGTTTGGGAATAAATTCATTTTTTTTATTTTTATACAAAGGTGAATGTTTAGTCTTAAGTTTTCAACTCCATAAATAATTATCATTAAACTAAAATATAATGACATATTCCGATCTGCTTAACTTTATTTATCTGGTATATTAAGTTTTTTTTAAGAATTTGGAATGATTTCGGACTCAAGAAAAGGTTTTGCAAATATTGTGCAAACACTTATATTTAGCATATAAAACAAAAAAATGAATCTACAACAAATTTTAACAAGACTATAATTTATTATTATCACAAAAAAAAATATATGAACATTTATTCAATAATCCCATAGTAATACAAAAATATAAAATATAACTGACATTAATCTGTATACTCTTTTGGTTATGGACTAGAGATTACTACTTCTCCTGTATGCAATCATATGGATTGATTAACTAAAAGTACATTTCATTACCAATACATTGTTTATTAAATTTTGATAACCTTGTAGAAGCTTTTATTCAAAATTATTGACTAACTATTTTTTTTTTGTTCATTTTTTTTTTTTTAAATGATTAATCCAATCATATGCAATACGCAAAATATTAAATTTATTTCTAATACATTTACTTTATTTATGGTCTTTAATGGGATAACCTATTCTAATTATAGGCCAGTTATCAGAAGTTACACTTACCATCTTACAATTAACTTAATGCTAACTTAAGTTATGATATAAATTTTATTCATATGTATAATTTTAAATATGAGTATTATTTAATTACTAACCAGAATTAAATATTGCATTTGAATATTCCTTCAGTAAATAAGCGTTTTAAATTACGCAATTTTAATTACTTTCTCCATTGATTTACTTGTCAAATACTAGCAATATTTAGCAGCACAATACAGATATTGATCTTAGTTACTAACGCACTATTTATACTAAAGTGGATCTTGAGGAACTAACACCTCCAATATAACCTTTATCTTGCCCGAACTTTCAAAATTAAGCACAATAATCAACACCTTCCATGGTGGAGCTATCTTTATTTTCACATGAGGAATATGGAATAACCACGAAGGTTTGTAAAGTAATCTACTACATTAAAATATTTTGGTGGTTTCTTGCCTCTTACTTGGGCATACAACGAACACACACCAAATACAATCCTCTCCTGGGATTTAAACGAATGAAGCATACTAAATGCTAGATAAATTCTTGATCGTCCTATCTATGAGAATCGATCACTTAGAGAGGGATGGGAGATTATAGGGTGATAAAAGAGAGGGGTGTCGGTGAACAAATTTATTAGCAAAGCAAAATAAAATATTGAATTTATATCGTAACAATTGATAAAGTTAAGATTTTGTTTACTGTAGCAAAAATAAGCAACATGGCCAAATATGAAATTGAGAAGTAATAAAAATATACAAAATATGGCAAAAGGTGAGAAAGAATTAAAAGAGGGCATGGAACCCTTAATAAGAAAACTATTATACGAATGCATGATGGAATTCAAAGAAGATATAAAGAAAGAAACGGCAGAGATGGTCAGAGAATTAAAAAAAGAAATAAAAGAACCAGTAAAAAAAAGGAGGAAAAAGAGAAGAAATAAAGTGATCAGTAGAACAACAGAAGAGGATAGATAATCTTATTTGTGAGTGGGATGGTGAATTGATTAAGTACATGTCTCAAGAATGCCCAAAGGTTGTTTTGCAAATGAACGATGTCAAGGTAGAGACATTGTGAGATTCTGGCAGCCAGATATCAGTAATGTCAGAAACAACATATGAACGCATGCGGAGCCAACCCATAGAGATACCAACTCTACCAGTGAAAAGCACACAAATAACATTGGCAAATAACAAAAAGGCACAATTGGGCTCGAAACAAGTTTGGGTGAAAATTAAAATAGGGGATAAAATTATGCCCCACACGCTATTAATTCTAAAATGGTTGGTACATGAAACCATATTGGGGTCTGATTTTATGCACAAAACTGGGTGTATGATCAATTATAAAGATGAAAAGATTATCTGTGATGGGGACGAAGTGGAGTTTGGGTCACAGATGAGAATGAACCAGCAAAATGTACGTAATATGGAGGTTGAGATAGAACAGCCTTCAATAGAGGCATATATTGATGAGATAATAAATGAAGTGAGGCAAGGATGGAAAGAGGACCTAAAAGAAGTTCTAATTGAATATAAATCGAATTTTTCAGATAAAACCGGGGTTATTAAAGGGTATGAGCACAGGATCAAGGTCGCTGACAGTACACCATACCAGGCAAGATCATACCCAGTGCCACACCAATAGAGAGCTGAGGTAGAGAGAGAATTAGCTAAAATGGAGGAGTGGGATATTATCACTCAGGGTTCATCAGCATATAAAAACCCATTGGTAGTTGTAAAAAAAAAGATGGAGCCCTAAGACAGTGTTTGGATGCCAGGTAATTGAACAAGATTACATGGCCAGATCAAAATGTTCCACCTCCAATTAATGAGTTGGTAAATAAATTCCAGGGAAAAAAGATATTTTCCACGTTAGATCTGACTGCCAGCTATTGGCAGATCAAGTTACACCTACATAGCATTTCAATATAATGGTATATCGTACCAATTTAACAGAATGCCTTTTGGTCTCAAGAATAGTGGAGCAGGCCTGCTAAAATGTCTTGACCATGTGCTGTCCCCTGAGATCAAAAAGTTAATCACTATCTACATAGATGATGTGATTATTGCATCCAATAATGCTCAGGAGCACTTACAACACCTCAAGTTGTTTCTACAAGAGTGCAATATGAAGGATATTCACATTAATTTACAAAAAAGCTGTTTAGCAGCGGAAGAAGTGAATTTCTTAGGGCACTTAATTAATGCTAATGGAATCAGACCACACCCGGACAAAATCCATGCAATACGAGATTTCCCAACCTCTCGAATACCAAAACAGGTAAGATCATTTTTGGGGCTGTGTAATTTCTACAATAAATTTTACAAAAACTTTGCTTTCTGACATGGAGCCTCTGCTGCAATTATTACATAAGGGAACGTCATGGAAATGGATGGAAGAGCACGAGACCAATTTTAGGGTTATTAAAAAGAAATTCCTTAGCCAAGTGATGTTGGTTTACCCTGACCTAAGGAAACTGTTTATTGTTCAGGTAGACAGTAGTGGGTATGGGTTAGGTGCAGCTCTTATGCATACTCAAGAGGATGGTACCTTGGGCATAATTTATTTTGTCAGCAGACTATTGAGAGGTGCAGAGATTAATTACTGTGTAACAGAGAAAGAGGCCTTGGCTGTGGTATGGGCATTTTCAGAAGTTCTGCCAATTCTTGATAGGATCGGAAATGATTGTTAGGACAGATCATAAGAGCCTGGAATTCTTAAATCACAGTTATTTAACAAATAGTAGGCTAATCTGATGGAGACTTTTTCTCCAGGAGTTCAATTATTCCATCCAGTATTTTAAGGGCACTGAAAATGTGGTAGCTGACACATTGAGCTGGAATATTATTCCTGATACCCAGGACCATCTGCAGATGGAATATATCTGTTTGGGAAGTGTAGAATTAGAAACAGACACTGTACTAGAAGAAGGATAGAGACACTTAGGAAAGGTACAATGGCAAAGCCCTACCTACAAGAAAATTATTGACCAACTAGAAGACAAAGATGAAGTGGGAGAAACAGCAGACACTAATACTGGTGAGAGATACTGCCTGAAAGAAGGGATACTGTGGTATATCACTGACCCGCAAAAGGATCAGTGGAAAATGATTATACCAGAAAGTTTACAGGAAGGACTTATTGAGTACACCCATCATTTGTATTGGCACTATGGTGTAAATAAAGTGGAAGGCTTTATTGAGGACATGGTTCCATTGGCCAAATATGAGAGCACAGGTCACCAGAATAGTAAGCTCATGCAAAATGTGTCAGAAGACAAAACCAGCAAACAAGTCATATCAAGGTCCATTGAATCCTATCATCCCTAAAGAACCCAATGACCTGGTGGCTATTGATTTCTATGGACCATTGCCAGCTTTTGGGAAAATGAAATATCTACTAGTAGTATATGACCTTTTTTCAAAATGGGTGTTGGCATATCTGGTGACCCAGGCCAATACTAGGAATGCCATAGGAGCCCTTGAGGTATGATATTTTAAAAGGGTAGGCAAACCAAAAGCTATTTTGTCGGACCATGATACGCCTTTCACATCTTGTGATTGGCAACAGTGGATAGAGAGGATGGAGATAAAACACATTGTCATCCATACGAAATCCACCATCAAACCCTTGCGAGCAAGTGATGAGAGAGTTAGGACACCTCTTCAGGTACATACTGTGTCCAACCATAGAGGATAGGTGAAACAACTCCCAAGGGTATTAAATTTCATAAATTGGACTCATAATGAATCTACTGGATATGAACCTGTAAGACTTAAATTCGGACAAGCAGTACTTCGGTTGTATAAATGCAGGTTACCCGCTAGTCCAGAAAACATTAATAAAGGGAGAGATCATGAAGAAGCAAGAAAAAAATTGGAACACTGCACCAAGATCCGGATCCAACGGAAAGGAAGCTTGACTGGTAAGTTTAAAACAGGGGATACAGTATGGGTCAAAACGAACCCTGTGAGCCAAACTGGGAAGCATATTTTTAAAAAGTTCCAAAATTTGTACAAGGGACCTTACCAAATCAGCCGATGGGATGGTCCAGATGCTTTCACTTTAGAGAATGGTGAAGGAGAAAGGGGTACCTATAATGCTAGGTCACTGAAACTGTATAAGACTAGGACGTGGGTTAGAAGTACTCCATAAAGACTTATTAAGAATAAAATTAGTTCAAACTTCTATTTTTATTCTCATTCCCCTGCCCTGGTGGTATTGTGCCATTTATTTATATATATGGTACAAATTACTATTTAATATTGTGTATCATTTAAATAAAAAAAAGAGAGAACCCGATCCTTAATTTTTTTTTTGTAATATAATGTTGTTTTAAGAAAAACGTACAGTGAAAGTTTAATTTTTCTTTTTTTTTAATATAAGTTAACTAAAATAAATTCAATGTTGGAAAGTGCATACTGAATAATTGATTCAAATAGTGAAAGAAAATTCCAAAGGTATAAGATTGCTATCAGAAAGTCTGACTTTCTGATAGTAATTAAAAATGGCAATTAATGAGAAAAACAGACTTTGTAATAAAAAAAAAGGAGAATAATGTAGAAGTTTATAAAATAGAACAAAAGGTAAAAAGGAATATGCGCAGAACTTCTAAAAAGAATCTGGGAATATAAAAGGAGCTGACAGATTTGAAAAGTGTCTTTTGTCTTGTTGTTCCAGAGAGTGTTGAGCAATTTGAAGTGCCTCGTATTTATTTTTATACAAAAAAAATATTAATAAAATGTGTCCACTTAGATACGAACTGAAATCGCTCGCCATGAGTGAGTAGAACTCTATCATTTGCCGACACTTTCTCTCGAGAAAAATCACCTAGATCGTCATCTGGCTCTACCTAAATTTGATCGGAGATTTGGAAGAAGTGAAACTAAAAAAAACAACTACTGCGGACTACCCACTGACTGAATTGGACCTCGGAGGATCAATGACCTATTTAAATATCAACTTACCGGTAAGTTAATGGCCATAACTTTTACATAAAGTTTTATGAATAGAGAGTTGAATGAAATGTTATCCCATAATTTTTTTGGGATCGAAAGATTTGCGAACTGCGAAGTGAACTAAACTGTTACCACAGAAAAATAAGACACCAACTAGTGATTACTTCAATATTTGAATCAAATTATTAAATTCATATGCACAATACTTTCCAATATTATAATTTTGTCTTAATCTTAAATATTAAATGTTTGATGGGCTAGAATAAATCTTTATTATTAGCTTAACTTTCATTGTACATGTATAAAATTAATGTTATGATATTTAAGTTTTATATTTAGTTATTTAAATTCAAATTAGTATACAAATTACCTTTGCTAAATAGATTTATTTTTCTTAATTAAGTCAAAGGGGAATATCTTCTACTTAACGGGAATTTTAATCCAGATCGTATAATTATTACTTTACGAGTTACAATATGTTCGACGCAGGCTCAGTGGGTCTAACACTCTGGCATGCAGAAATTAAAAACGGATCCAGCTCACAATTGTACTCGGTAATAATTTTAGGCCGAGATGATCAGGAAAGGTAGTTATGTTTTTAGAATAATAATGAAACTTTCTTCTTTTTTTAAATAAAATAAATGAACATTTATTTTTCTTTTACATAACTTGATCAACTCATGCATTTATAATGCATATAGAGGTCTAGAAATATGGAAAACATTACAATATATATATATTGTAATGGTAACTCTGGTCAAAAGAAGCAGATGGAGCAAAATGTGTAAATAAAATAATGAGACTAATAGTTGATTAACTAAATCTCATTCTTCATACATGTAAATCATACACACCAAACATTACACATTGGAGAGCATGTTCTCAGAGCTATGAGGGGAATGTTTTATATAGGTTGTGTGTGTCATTAATTACATATATTTTATCAGCAAGTTTTATGTATAAGAGTATTATAACCATATGCTAATTCAATATAATTAATTAGTGTATTTTATAAAATAACAAAGTATTTTATTTTATTTTTGCTTTAGGGAATGCATGAAATAACAATTATCTTGAATAAGAAAACAATATATTAATGACAAAATAAAATAATAAATCAATCAATAGGTAATGAAATAAATCACTAGTATCTTCTTTGGGAGATTTTCTTTCTTGAGTACTTTTCAAGTCAGAAATTATAATAAAAGTTCAAATGTTTTATCTCTCTATAACTTTACATATCATTTTTCACATATAAAAAAAAGAATTGTTATTTATTGCTAGGTAGCTTTTCTGGAAATAGTTTCATTTACTTTATTATTAGAAATTATGATACAGTTCATACTATAAATAATTCAATTTCAAATATTATATTTTTATTGTTTTTTTATGAATAAAAAAATTGTCATTTTTGACAAGTTCCAAAAATAGTTTTTATTCTTTAGTTTTTTGAAAGTTTGTAAATATTCTTTTCATTTATTTGTCCTGAATATTCACAAAGAAAAAAAGCAATATAAAAGCATTAAAGGTCCTGGATTTAGAAAATCTTACCATTGCCCTGAAAGTCTTTTTTTTCTCCCTTAAAATATTTTTCTTCTTTTCAGTATTGTTAAGTAAAACACTAAAGGCAATTACACAAGGCATTAGTATCCTTATTTATTCTCTGGAAATCTGTTTGCAGAGTTCTATTTATCTATAGCAGTTTAACTAGATAAGGAATTTAGATTGAGTGTTACACTTGGTTAGAAACCAATGAACTGTTTACTTTTAATTAGCACTTCATCTTTCATATAAGTCTTAGTACAAAAAATATCTGGACATCACTTTAAGTAAATTAAAATATATATATATAATTACAACTTTTCAATTCTTGTGTATATTTTTCCTTTTTACTTGATAAATAATTTATTTGCTTTTTTTTTATCTACTTCAAAAACAGAATGGGAAGAATGAGGAAAAAAAATCTATCTCATTTTAATATTTTTACAACTTCATTTACATATCAAAGCTTTTACTGTATTTATAAATCCTTTCTAGGGTCATCTCCATAATGAATTTAAACTTTCTTACTTTTAACAAAGGGGAAATTAACTAAATGAATGTATCATATTATTTTTCAAAAATGTAATGATGTAACTTTGGCATAGTCAATATAACTGTTACAATATATGTATAATCACTAAAATCAATCAACACTTAGACAATCCCAATATCATTAACAATTGACAATCTCAACATATTGTCAAGACAATTTCTTTTTAACAATAATGGTGAATTCCCACCTTTATTTATGGTCCAATATATTTATGTAAACACAAAAGTTTGCAACTTGAACACAGAGATTGAAATTATTGATATAAATAAACTTCCTTAAATAGGCAAATGTAACCTGTTCTGATTGCAGACTAATAAATAGTTAATTATAACATTACAAACTGCAATTATAATTTTCAAATTGCATCCAAAGTGTTACTTAAATAATAAGTGTAATAATGCACAAGGCTAAATGGGTTTATAAGTAATCACTAAAAACAGTCAACACTTACACAATATCAATAACAATCAACAATCTCAACCTATTGTCAAGGCAATCTGCTTTTAACAATAAAGTTGGAATTCCACCCTTATTTATGATCCATTATATTTATATAGACACTAAAGATTTCAACTTAACCAAAGAAACTGTATATATATATATATATATATATATATATATATTATAATGTATAATATAATTAGGTGTAATTTATGTAACACTATCAGAAGACATCACTAGATAAAAAATCTAGACTTTTTCTTATTCCAAGTTATTATATAATATTCAAAACTAATGAGAATATACTATGAGGAATGTGTTAAGTTAAACACCCAATCACATTAATCATACAAAGTCATTTTTCTTTTAATAGTCCAGTAGTCACAAGGATTATACTTTTGTTCCTTTTAAATAACTTGCTAAGTACTTATAAATAAGAAAATGAACTTAATGTGCATTAAACAAACATAATTAATTTATTAATAATAAAAATAAAAGAATAATATTGATAAAATGCCCTGTGACATTTAAATTCACATATCAAAAATTGACAAATGCACACATAATTGACAAGAGTTCATAATGATAAAGTAAACATAAATAGCACTGATATACCTTCAGCCAGTATCAAGACAACCCATGCAATGACTGCTTACAAGAAAGAATGACATGTAAAATGCATCATAAATATGAAATAAACTTAATCATAAAAATGAAAAAGTAAGTATGACTAACACAACATGCTATATTCACAGGGGTATTATTTACAGCAATATTCAGGTAGCATAAGATATTTATAAAAAAGAAAACATCAAATTCAAATAAAACTATGCAGTGTTCAAGGTCATGTAACAAGTAATTGCGTGTAACTAAAATATAAAATTTTGTATATTAATTATGTATAATATTCATGTGTTTATACAAATGTCAATGTTAACTATATAGAAAGATAGTAAATAAGTACCTTCGTATAAAATTAATAAGAAACGGTATCATGAAGCACAATGGGAAAACTATTGTAATTAAGAATTGAAGTATGTACTAAATAACAATAGTAAAGATATGTGTAAGATATTGTGGTATCTGGACTAAATGATGAGTGCTGGTTTAACATGAAAAGTGAATCCTGGAGATCATAGATCTTTTTCACATAATCTTTGGTCATATGTTTATGATTACATCCTTCCACAAAGTGTTAAAAGCAAATAGAAATCATTAAAGCAGTGTAATGAAAATTATACTACAGAAATATTATTCATTATTGGATAATCTCTACCCTAATGAGTGACTAACAAATTATTGATATACTTTCATCAAGTGATTTGTGTCAATGCTGTGAGTGCTGCACATTTGACACCTATCAAATAAATTATAGTCATTTGCTGTGAGTATATATACTGAACAATGATAAAGATATGTATAAGAGATAGTGGTCTGGGCTAGCTGATAAGTGCTGGTTCAGCATGAAATGTGTATCATGGGAATCAGATCTTTTTCATATGTCTTTAGTTATATGTTTATAATTGCATCCCTCCACAAGGTGTTAAAAGCAGATAGAAAACATTACCTATCTTTGCATGAGTGATGTAATGAAAATTACATTACAAAAATATTATGCATTATTGTTAAGGTATCTGACTGTATAATTACATACTTAACCTAATAAGGTTAAACAGCTGTAAAACATGCCATATATGGTTAGACAAAAACTCCAGAACCCCAATAAACCAAAATTAGGGATTCTGTTGTTAAAATAATTCAGACATCTGCCTCTGTAAGTTTGAAACAGGATGTGGGTTAGTTATGTACAGGTCACACCAACCTTTTATTATTTTTAGTGCCTTAAACAGGCTATGTAAACTCTATAAATATTCTTACATGTTATTTAATTAAACCATTAGTTTGCCATCTCAACCCTGCCTTTGCCAATTATTTACATGTTGCTCTCTGAACACAGACAAGTGGCATACTCATGACAGGGGGAAATGACAGAAATATTATAAGTAGGTATATGCAAATTCAAGATAGACAATTCAAATGATTGCATTATATGTTCAGAGGATAAAAACTATTTCACATTAAATAGCATTACCAAAAATATTGTAAAGGTAAACCTGCTTGCTCTGCTAATTGAGATAGCCAACATACTGTGTGAACTCGAACTACCAAAAACACAGCTATACAATAAGATTATAACAAAACTAAAGGACTATTTCAACTCTCAACCCAAGTTCATTGCTTGATTATATTTTAGAAGCAGATAGCAAGGGAGAAAAATATGACATGAGCATAAGAGAGATGACAAATACTTAGAGGAAGCTCTCCTTGAGAAACTATTGCACAGGCTGATAAACAATCAGTTTAGGCAAATATTACTAGCAGTAAAAGACCTAACTCACAAAAACAAAATCAGACATTAAACAGTTCATAAACTCCTACTCAACCAAATGAGAAAATTCAAAAGATTTGAAGGACCAGAACCACTTCAAACAATGATCTACAAAATATCAGGAGACAAACCTAAAACAGATAAAAAAATAAAATGCTTTGATGTGGAAAAATTAGTCACAAAGTTTATAATTGTGGAAAGCAGAAATACAAAACCTGTAATATAATGACAGACATAACTATAAAAGGCACCATCATACATGCAAATGGCTAAATAAAAGATTTACCTGTGGTGTGATAGAAAATAAAGGCATCTATATAAAAAGCACTACCACAGATTAATCAGATCAAATTATGCTAAAAGTAAAAGTAATAGAACAATAACCATAGAAATTTATCATGGGGCCAGTGTGTCATTGACTAAAATCAACAATTGGGAAAAATTAATTAAAGATTCAAAATTTCCCCCAAAATTAGAGAAAATTCACCTGAAGACCTGAGATGCAAATACAAAACCCAGAGGTAGAGATTAGGAAATGTAAAGAAATGCTACCATTATACATAGTAAATGGAGTTAACTTGATCATAGGCCAAGAATGGTTCACACTCCTAGGCTAGGCATAAAGGTGTGCATTATTAAGAAGATCAACATAGAATCAATGGCTAAAAACAACTATCCCAATTTATTCAAAAAGAAACCAGGAAAAATTAAGACCTGACCTATTAGGATTGAATTAAGCAACATAGCAAGACCTGTCATTATAAAACCTCAGAAAGTGCCATTAGCCCAGAAAAGATATCCAATTAAAGCTGGAACACCTAGGTCAGAAACCTATGTAAATTACATTGATCAGCTAACATCCAAAACAATCAATAGTCATACAATAGCAGATAGGTCTAATGCAGACTTGGGTTACAAAATCCTTAAAAAAAATGTGTATAGGAAGTAAATGGTTCACTAAATGCCTTCTCTACTTAAATAAAGGTCTGTGAAAATTACGTGACAGGTTGTCTGTAAATAAAAAATTTGTATTGATGGATGAGAAAGTATTAATATCCAGCCATGATTGCAAACTGGTATTTAGATTATTATATCAAGATTACCTGAATAGTTAGGATGAAGACTCTGGCATGCAGCAATATATGATAACAAATTGTATTTAATAAAAAAGACCTCAAACAATAGATTAAAAGATGTGAAAAGTGTCAAACCACAGTGAGTCAACTGCCAAAAAAATATATTCCATGGCCTATGCCTGACAAAGCCTGGGAAAGAAGTCACATTGATCATGCCAGATCATGGATAGAACATTACTATTTAGTAATGGTAGAGACTTGCTTAGTCACTGGGAAGAGTACTAGTGCATTTGTAACTATTGGAAAATTAAAGGGATATTCGCAACATACAGAACACCAGGAATCTTGTATTTGATAATGATACTACTTTCTGCTTAGAGAAATTCAAAGATTTCATAAATGAATAGAAGATGAAAAAAAAAGGGGGGAAGCTATATACCATGCTGAGTTAAAGACAGTACAAAACATGAAAAAAAGCTTAAGCAAGGTTAAAACCAAAAGTGTAGATAAAGCCTTAATTGAAATAACATTTCATCAGCATTGTACACTATCGATGGCCACTGGGAAAACCTCAGATGAATTTTTGATCAGAAGAAAACTAAGGAATTAATTGTCAATTTTGCTGCCTATCTAACAAAAAAATGATAAGAAAGCAGTCTTTAAAAATAAGTTCAAATTAGGTGACAATGATTGGTCTCTTAATACATTAAAAAAGAATTGGGAGAACACCCAATTCCAAACTAACCATTCGATTGCTTTTTATTCGTTTCAGAATTTATAATCTGATTTTAATAATAAAATTTAAACAATTTACGACATGATTTAATTATTTATGACAGCTGTAATCAATAATTTCATAATTTGCATACACAAAGTTGATCTTATTACAAATTATTTTAATAGTCATTTAATAATTAACAATATCCTTAGAAGTTGTAAAACAACTTCTTTAAACTTCATTTTGCTTTTTCCTTTCCTCCAATTACTTAACTTTTACGTTTGTATATTATAAGGGAAAATCAAATAAAGAGATTTTTATTTTTTATCACCATGATATAAACCTGAATAAAATGTATAGACATATAATACTTTAATTTGTCATTCATGCTGTCAATTCATTTTAATTAAATAATATTAAAAATATTACATAAGATTATTTTATGTCTGATCTACAAAAAAACATTTGTCTCAATATATATAATAACAATAAAAAAGACCAAAACAGAATTCTTTCGATTGAAAATTTATTATAAAGAACAGGTAAAATATATAACTAACTGAACAAAGCCAATTATGATCTGAGATATTATTTACAAAGGATATTTCACTATTGGAATATATTAGTGTTATTAATGATAACTGATTTTTTATTGTAGAACAAAAAAAACAAGATAACTACATGTCATACAATTAAACATTTCTCTAAGTCATGGATCCCCAACCCTATGCCTGTGGGCACCATGGCGCCCGCAGATCATTTTACATGTGCCCACCACTATCCGAACACGATAAAAAATTATTTATCTGATACAAATAAATTTAATTTTTAAAATTTCTTATAATATATTGTATTATATTGTAATCAAATTGTAGGGCATACTATATTTTTACAGCGTAAAAATATAATATGTTAAAACTTTATTTTTGAAATAAATATTTTTTTGTACATTATGTGTATTATTAACAATATCCAACTATAAATTTACATTGAAAAATAAATGGTGCCCACCACCTGGTTGAAAAAATAAGTGGTGCCCGCCACCTGGCTGGTATTATAGAATGTGCTCTTAAGTGCAAAAAGGTTGGGGACCCTTGGTCTAAGTTATGATTAAGTCTGAAACTTGCAATGATTAGCTTTGTGTTATATATAGAGATCGCAAATAAGCTCTTAACAAGCTTTGCAGAATATCTCCAATCCCAGACCGGTTTCTGCTACTGGTCATGTGACATATGACTTGATTTCTTTGTAATTTGCTTTGTAATATAAGAAAAGTCAGGGTGGTTTGTCTAAATGAGGAGGAGACAGCAGTGACTTAATTATGATCAAGGTGTAAAAGAATTAATTGACACATGGGTAATACTGATATTTTTCAGAAATAAGTCTACGCTATTCACTGCTTGGATTTCTGATCTTAAAAAACAAACAAAATCGATAGTGAGTTAGGAATTATAAAACTGTTGATTAAAGGGAAATTATTATTATTATCATCATCATCATCATTATTATTATAAACACTGACATTTCTAAGAAAAGTGTCAAAAGTATGGAGGATTATAAAGATGTATTGGCTGATTATGGACTCATTAATTTGATAACAGATTATATTCGAGAAGAAATTGTTAAGGGTAAATTGGTGTCTTCATGTATTGATCATATTTATAGTAATATAGATCCAGAATATTTACTTACTATGATAGTGGATATAAGATTGACTGATCATTATATTATAGCATTGTTTAAAAAATAGTAGTGGTGATGTATGTTCATCATGTGATAGTAATAGCAAAATTATTACAAAAATTGATAAATTGAAATGTTATAATGCTTTTAAGAAGGTTGATTGGAATGTTGTTTGATATTGAAGATGTCCATAGTTTATGTAATAAATTTGTTGAGCTGATTATTTATAGGGAATGTGAAAAGGTTTTTGAAGTTTACAGA
This sequence comes from Epiperipatus broadwayi, assembly GCA_028023455.1. Taxonomy (NCBI): domain Eukaryota; kingdom Metazoa; phylum Onychophora; class Udeonychophora; order Euonychophora; family Peripatidae; genus Epiperipatus; species Epiperipatus broadwayi. Next base: position 617,195 of record JAQFVV010006220.1, on the reverse strand, counting down.
ACAGCACATGGAGGTATTAATTGGATTAGTGATAAAATTTTAGTTGCTATAAAGGAGGAAAAAGTTGCTTGGAGTAGATGTAAAAAAGTTCATAGCAATATTTTACGATTTAATGATTATAATATTCTTAGGAATAAAGTTAATAGTTTAATAAGGGAAAAAGACTTTATTATAAAAAAAACTTTTGATTCTATTAAAGGTGATATGGAAAAAATATGGCAAGAAGTTAATATGATTATATCAAAAAGGCTAATGTTAATGTTAATCTGAATAAATATTTTGATAATAGTGATAACTTATTGTTAATAAATAAATTTTGGTATAACTTTGTGAAACAAATCAATGATTTAGTTGATAAGAATTTTTGTAATGGTAGTATTGATCAAAACAAGGGTATTAAGATTTCTGAATTTATTGAATCAATAAACAAAAGGACAAAAGATCGTAATAACTATGTGGAATCTATGTTTATTCCTGATATTGATAGTATGCAATTGTATGCAACTGTAAGTGGGATGAAATGTAAAATAAGTTCAGGTATTGATGGTGTCAAAATGTCTGATCTGAAAGATATGTTTCCTCTGATTGGTGATGTATTGGTTTTTATTATTAATAAATTATTCTATGTAATGAATTTCCTAATATATTAAAAACTACTGTGATTATACCCATTTATAAAAATGGAGTTAAAAATAACTTTAATAACTATAGACCTATAGCTATTTTGCCATCTATGGCAAAAATAATTGAAAAATATTTGTATGATAATATCAAAAATTATTTGTTTAAAAAAATTGTTTTCTCTAAATCACAATATGGGTTTTTGGAAGGTAAAAGTACTATTACTCTTAAACCACTAAATATCACATGATCACCATTTCTTATGCTTGCTCATAACTGTTATCAAGGTGCAGTGCTCTCAGGTCCAAGGCTCCTCACTAATGAAAGCCACAAGCTAGAAACTAGCCTGGGCAATATTGGATGAGTAGGCACTAGATAGGGATTTTATGCACAAGCCTTCTGGCATCCACTGATTACTCTGGCTTGGCACTACTGTATGGAGAGTTTTGCCTGTTTCAATTACTATTACTCTTTTGGAGGATTTTATTGATGATATGAATCTTGCTTTGGATGGTAAAAAATATGTTTTTGTCATATTTATGGATTTTAAAAAAGCCTTTGATCTTACTGATCATGAATTGCCTTTTTTATGCCTTGAAAAATACTGAATTCAAGGTAAGATTTTAGATTTATTGAGGAATTATTTAAAAGATAGATATTATGTAACTAAAGTTAATGGAGTTTTGAGTGACAAGCATTTAATTGTATGTGGAATTCCTTAGGGTTCTATTCTGAGTCTGTTATTATTTTTAATCCATGTAAACAATATTAGTAGACTTTGTAATGAAAAATTAATTTATCAGTATGCAGATGATACTATTTTACTTAGTATAAATTGTAATTTTGAAATTGCTCTTAAGAATCTTTAAACTAATTATAAAAATATTGTAAATCGGTGTTCAACTAAAAAAATAATTATTAATAAAAATAAAACAAAAGCTATGCTGATATCTTGACCTCAGTCTAAAAAGATAACATTTTTGGTGTTTTCACCCATTCAAGTGCTTGTGTTTGTTTTTAGTGTGGGGAATATTGCATGAAAATGGAAGTAGACAAAATTAAATATCTTCTTGTTATTATTGATAAAATGTCATGGTCACATCATATTAATCAACTATTGCAAAGGTTTAATATTTTTACTTTATGTTTTATAGATTGTCTCTTTTTCTTCCATATAGTATAATGAAGATAGTTTATATAGCATTGCGTGAATCTATATTGAGATATGGTATTACACTTTATAGTTTCTCAAGTGTATCAAGTTTGAAAAGGTTAAAAAAGTTTCAAAATAAGATTTTACAGCTAATACAGAACACACCATACTTAGATGATAAAATTAATGATTTGTTAGACTTTGATAAACTGTTACAGATGGTAGTTATTAAGAAAAATTATTTTAATAATTCATTTAAAAAATATATGGCATCTAATTATTGTGGTTCCCTTAGGGATAAATATTACATTTAATTTAGGTGCAGAAATAAATAGGGATCAGATTGATGAAGTGTGTATATTTCATTGATTTCCAATAAATTATCAAGTTATATGTTGAACATAAAAAGTATGAATTTGCTAAAAAAGGAATTGGAAAAAATATTTTTTATGGCTATAAAATTTTAATAGTGATATGTTACTTTGTTTTTTTATTTGTGGTTATTTTGTGCATAATTGATTTATAATTTATAATATTGATTTATAATTTATAATATTGATTTATTAATTTATAATATTGATTTATATTTGGTTTATTTTGTATACTATTCTTTGTTTTAATATATATTTTGTTGTTTATTAGTATTGCAAGATTATGCCAATTGCTTTATATAAAATCTGTGTGATATTTGTAAAATCTATGAAAAGCATTTGTCTTGCTTATTAGGTATCCTTCTTTGATGTAATCAAAATAAATAAATAAATAAAATAAATAAATAAATAATAGAAGGGATAAGAAAATTAATTAAAATTAATTATTATGTTTCAATTATAAACTTTATTGTCAACAAAGATTACATGATATTTACATAATTATGCCTTAGCTACAGTGGCATGATGATTTTTACAGATTTGGTTTGATTGAGATTTTCATTGCTAATTACATAAGGATGTATGTGTTGAATAGCCTAATCAATTACAGTACTTTAGAAACTCTGGGTTTCCATAGTAGATTTTTTTCACATTATATTGTTATTATTGCTATCACTGTTTAATTTTACTATTCATTTATAATCTTGTTGTTAGTTAGTGTCCCTCCTTCCATTTCTCATTAATATTCTGTTGTCTCTGTTCATTGGTCAAAAGTTTTATTCATTTGTTCAGACATGTGAGAATCCATATTTTATACTGTCCTTCTAGTTTCTTGTTCATTGTTGGTTTTGTTTGAATATGCTGGGCTTATATAATGATTAGTTTTGCATGCTCTTATACATTAGCTTGTAATTTTAATAATGACCAGGTGGCTACATAGATATCTGGATATGCAATATTTGCATCTCTGTTCCTTATTTGTTGTAGCTTGTAAAATGTTGCTGATGCCATTTGGTATTATTTCCCAGGCTGAATATACATTGTGTGCACCGAAATGCATAAAGTCCAAAGATTGCTGCTCGTGTTGTAGGGGTTGTCTGCTTGTGGAAAATCTGTTAGCTGTTGTATAATTTGTCTTGTTCTATATTTATTTAGCATATTGTTTCATGTAGTATTTAGCACAGCACAATTGTAAAATACGTATTGTTGTGCTTCTTCAGCAGCATGGCATAGGTTGCAGAATGGGTCTATTGATCTATAAAGATGATGTATCATAAAAAATAGGATGTTGGTAGTGCAAATAGATTTAGCTTGATCAAGAAGTCAAAAAACATTGGTTCCATTGACCATTTTCTGAAGTTTTTGAGGAGTTGCTTGTTGTTTACTCCCAGCATTGGGCTAAAGGTCTGGTTGTTTGTGGCTGGGTTGATCAATTCATATGTCTGCCAGTATATGTATTTGCTATCAAATGTGAGTGTTGTAGTTCTGACATTGATTTGTGCTGAGTGTGATAATGATACTAGAAATCCATATGTGGGGGGTGGACAATCTGTAGGGATTATGTCGAGAGGTTTTGTAGCTGCTGAAATCTTGCAGTGATCTTTACCAGTGGATTTATTGGTTTTTTTGTGGGTGAAATATATGTATCGTGTGTAGCCCCAGCTCATTCTGTATAGTTGGTTGATTGAATTGCTTGAGTGAAATAAACTACAGTTTTTCTACCCCATAGTAGTTTGCTACAGAGTGATAATATGGCCGCTGTAAAATATTTTGTAAAGTTGACAATAGGAAAATAATATGCAATTCTTGTTGTTATGAGCATGTTAAATAGGTGCACTTTCGAATATAGAGATAAGTATTCATTTAATAAAGATGTGGCTATATTTGTTTCTTTTTGATTGGGCTTATTTTGAAGTGTTTGTCCCATTGCATGCACTTCCAGGTAAAAATGGGAATCCAAGAAATGGAGTATGTTTTCCTTGATATAGCTGTGCATAGGGTTTGTTAGTATAGATGGACCATGCTGTTTTGTTTAGGTCGAATTGTAATTTGTGTGTGTCTGTGTAATTTTGTAGTATTCTTTTTAATACTGGGATTTCTTTACGCGATGTTAGAAACACTGTCATTCATGTATACAATACATGGAATATGTTGGGCAGTTCATGGTATTAATACCCCTATTAATTCATTTTCAATCTGTTTTAAAAGTGGGTTTACATATAGAATAAACAACAGTGAACTGAGTGGGAATCCTTTGAGTGGGAGTAAATGCTGTTGTGTTTCTGCCACTAAGTGTGAGGTGTATCTCTTGGGTGAATAAGATATGTGTGATGGTGTATAGTAGAGTGGGTAAAATTGCAGAATTTGCAAGAATGTTCATTAAGACATCTACTGCAACAGAATCAAATGCTGCCTGTATATTCAGTTGAATTGCAATTGGGACATACTTTTTCTCTTGGTGCACTGCACTTTGTATCATTTTAAATGCAAGTGCAGCTTATGTGGTGGAGCATCCCTTCTTTGCATGCTGCATGTTTGGTATCAGGGGCAGAATGTATGCTTCTATTTTATCTTTGACTATCTTTTCCAATAATTTAATTTCCAATGGACGCATGGAGATGGGTCGAAGGTTATTAAGATTTGAAATAGTTCGTTTTTTTGTTAAATGGCACTATTGCTATTGCATATAGTCCTCTAGTATTGTATATTTTTTGTGATAGGAAGTTAGCAAGATTGCAAAGGCACTCTCTTGTAAATTGACTCAAATGGGAAAAAACAAATACCGGTTTGCCATTGGTTCCAGGGTGGCAATTGTTGGGAATTTTTTTATGCTTTTCAGCAAATTGTTGGATCTGAAAGGGAATATCTGTTTCAGGTAATCCAAACTAATCACTGGTTGGTGTGTATTGTTTATATGTTTGGAGCTTTTGCTTGAAATGTTGGCATATGGAGTCCAGCATATTATGTCATGCATAGATGTCGCTGCCTATCTCAATTGCCATGGGCACTTTGCTGGTTGATGGATAGCTTAGTGCCCAGCAGATATAACGACATGTCCTGTGTGTGTTGTTGGGTGAGGCATATTTTTTTTTTGTAGCAAGATATTCTTTTAATAATAATAATAATTATTATTATACTTTCCGGTGTTCTAGATTAAAGACGTGTTCAATTTTTTCTCCCTTGCTTTTGTTTTGTTTTACTGTATTTTTATTTATAAACATTTATTTTTATTGTGTTCAGTAAAATAGGTTTTAATTGGATTTGCTTATAATATGTCTTCCTGCAAAATTTGTAATGAATTACTACCTAAAAATGGAAATTTTGTTTCGTGTATGGACTGTAGAACCAGTTTTCATCACACATGCTCAACGTTACGAGAGGCTACTTATAGACGAATGTCTTTTTGAAAAAAAGCAGGAATGGAGATGTAATGTTTATAGAATTCCACCTGATGGTGATGGTTCTGTTATGGTAAATAATACTGATTCTTCGAACTTGATTTTAAATGAAATTTTGGAAAAATTAAAATTACTTCCGGTTATACATACGGCAATTTCAGAGCTTACGATTACGGTTGCGAAGCTTCAGGTTGACGTTGATTTTTTGCGGAGTAAGGTTGATAAAAATAATGATAATTTACTACGATTGTCAAATATGTATGATTCTTGTGAAAACGAAATCACTTTATTAAAGGAAAAAATTGACTCTATGGAACGTTCACAGTTAGATTGTGAAATTGAAATACATTGATGCTCCCTTTTGTGGAAATGAAAATTTATTTTTAATTGTTACGAAGTTGACGGAAAAACTTGAAATTGAAAACTTTACTACCAATTGTATTGGAATGTTTATAGGACAAAATCTAAATCTACTAATATAGCAGGTTTTATTGTTACTCGTTTTACTTCGCAAAATTTAGCTAAATCATTTTTATTGAAGAGAAATGTTATTAAATCGGTTTCTGATTTTTTGTTAACGGAATCTAGTCAGCGCGTATATATTAATCAACGTATAACTCCACATATTAGACAGCTGTTGTGGAAGGTTAAGCAAAAAATGCGTGAACGTAAAGGTTTGGCTTTTATACGTAATGGATTGGTTTATGTTAGAAATGATTTAAATTCTCCGCGTGTTTTAATTAAAAAATGAATCTGAGTTGTCAGCGTTTTGAAATTTATTTCCTAAAGTGAAGCTCGATGCATTTTATCCTCATAGTGAAACTTTGTCTAATTTAAATATTTTTCATATGAATATACGAAGTATTAGAACTAATTTTGATGAATTTGTTGTGTATTTAAATGATTTTCCTGCCGGTTTTTATGATGTGATAATTTTAACTGAATCTTGGATTTCCATTGAAGAACAGAATTTATATGTTCTGGATGGCTATTCTCCTCGTGCGTCTTCACGTTCAGATGGTGTATTAGTTTTTGTGAAAGAAAACATTAAATTTACGTATCATAATTTTATTTCTTGCCTCTGCAGAATGTGTTTTGATTCATCTGAATTTACCTTGTTTTGTCTTAACTATTATTGCTTTATATAGATCGTGTACAAGTATCATTTTGGATTTTATAGCTGAACTTGATGTGTTATTGTCTGATTTACATACTACTTCAGTAATTCTTATGGGAGATTTGAATATAGCTTTATGTAATAATCTACATGGGCCTACCGTACGGTATTTGAATTTGCTTTATAGTTATGGTTTTAAACAAGCTATTTTTTCACCTACTCGTATTACTAAATCTTGTCAATCAACTTTGGATCATATATTTGTCAGATTAAACCAGAATCAAAGTTATGAATCGTCTGTACTAAATATTTTTATTTCGGATCATTTTGCAACTGTGTTGAGGTTATTAAATTGTAGACAACATGTAAATACTCATTTATATATTAATAAGTTATCACATAATAAACTAAAAATATTATTATCTGATCAGAATTGGGATTATGTTTTTGCTCTGCATGATGTTGATTCAGCATTTTTAAAATTTCAAGATATTTGTAAATCTTTAATTGCAAAATCTATGGTTAGTTTTAAATTGAGTAGCAAAAAGCGCAAACGCTCAGTCTGGAGGATAACGAATGATTTGATTGAAAAAATTAATCGAAGAAATCATTTAAAATGTTTGGGTGGAGATTTGTTGACTTTGAAGAAGTTGAATACTGAGATTAAATATGATATTCGGAAATTAAAATTTCAATATTATCAAAAATATTTTAATGATAAAAATATTTCTTTAAAATGGAAATTGATAAATTCTCTTGTAAAGAAACCTTTGTCAAATCAATTTAAATTTATAAAACACAATGATAATTTGATTGAAGTAGAAAATAATGAAAAATGTGTTGCTGACTTGTTTAATAATTTTTTTTCCGATCTGTCAATAGACAGAACACCAGTACAAGAATTGTCTTTTTCTGATTCTTGTCTAAATTCTTTTTTGTGTACAGATGTTACTGATTTGGATTTGTCTGGTAAAATTGATCTCTTAAAGAATGTTCATTCAGCTGGTCTAGATAAGTTAACACCAAAGATTCTTAAGGAAAATAAGTCAGCTTTCATACCTGTTCTTGTTTATTTGTTTAATCTTTCCTTAAATGCTGGTTTGTTTCCTACTTGTTGAAAGTTGTTTTTATTACACCTGTTTTTAAAAAGGGTGATCCTGCACAGCTTGACAATTATAAACTGATTTCTATTATATCTGTAATATCCAAATTGTTAGAGATGGTGGTTAAAGAGAAAATGATGTCATTTTTATCTAAAAATAATATTTTATCTGAACATCAATATGGATTTATTTCTGGTAGAAGTACCTTGGACACTTTCTATAGTCATGTAAACAATTTTACAACTTCACTAGATAAGGATTTTAAAACTGTTGCTATTTATTTAGACTTGTCTAAGGCATTTGACTCTGTATCTCACAAAATTTTACTTAAGCGTTTATATTCATATGGTTTTCGTGGTGGATTTATTTCATGGTTTGCGAGTTACTTAAAGGATAGAAAACAAGCTACAAATATTTTTGGTGTTGTAAGCTCTTTTTTTTTTGAAAGTTAACCATGGTGTACCACAAGGTTCAGTTTTGGGTCCCATTTTATTTATAATTTATATAAAGGATTTATTTTCTTTACCTGTAGAATCTAAGATTTATGGTTTTGCAGATGATATTGCTTTCTCTTATGCTGCAGTTTCATATAATTTTGTTGAAAAAATAATTAATAATGATTTAATCCTAATTAGTAAATGGTTAGCATTTAATAATTTATCAATTAATCTGAGTAAAACAAAAGCTATTAATTTTTCTTATAAGTCAAAAATTCATTCGCTTAACATTACTATTTGTAATAAGTATTTTTGGCATTGTAATAGCACTTGTACTTGCGCTAACATTTCATTTGTTGATATTTGCTATCTAGGTGTTTTTATTGACTCCAGGCTATCTTGGTCAAACCATATTGACTTTCTTTGTTCTCGTTTACGTAAATTAAATTATATGTTTTTCTACTTATCTAAATTTTTTCCTCGGTCAGCTTTGATTACTTTATATATTTCTTCTTGTCAAAGCTTATTATGTTATAATATATCAATTTGGGGGAACTGTTCTACTTTTGCAATGACTACTTTGTCTGTTTTACAGAATTATACAATGTGTATCATTTTTGGTAGATCACATACCACATCTGTTAAAGATATTTATGCCACTTTTAATATACTATATGTTTTCCATTTGTATAAATATAGAGTGATTCTTGATATTTATTTTAGGAAACTTCATTTGGATACTAAATCTTCTGTTGTAAATACTCGTTTATCTACTAAATATCAGCTAGCTTTACCCAATTTTCTTAAAACATCTAGTAGGAAGCAATTTTTGGTCCTAAATTATTTAATATGTTTATAAGAGATTGTTCTGTGAATTTAATGAGCACTAGTTATTTGATTTGTAAAAAGCATTTATGGCACTGGTTATATTATGCTAAGCATTAGTTTTATTTTGTTTGTTTATTTTATTTTATTTTTGTTTATACTGTATGTTATGTTGTAATTATTTACTACTGTGATTGAATTGCCAAATGTAATATCTGTATAATTTTAATATTTTATGTTATATTTATACTTTTATTTTTTTTATTTTATTAGTGTTTTAGTAAATACTCGTTTATCTACTAAATATCAGCTAGCTTTATCTAATTTTCTTAAAACATCCAGTAGGAAGCAATTTAGTTATAATGCTCCTAAATTATTTAATATGTTTATAAGAGATTGTTCTGTGAATTTAATGAACACTAGTTATTTGATTTTTAAAAAAACATTTATGGCATTGGTTATATTATGCTAAGCATTAGTTTTATTTTATTTTGTTTTATATTATTTTTTGTTTGTTTATACTGTATGTTATGTTGTAATTATTTACTACTGTGATTGAATTGCCAAATGTAATATCTGTATAATTTTAATATTTTATGTTATATTTATACTTTTTTTTTTTGTATTTTATTAGTGTTTTTAGTTGTTACATTTAAATTCCTCACTCAAGATTTTTCTTGTATGGAATTTATCTCACTGTATTATACATTTATTGTTTGTTTCATAATAAATAAATAAAAAAAAATAATAATAAAATAAGTTGTTGTTGTTGATGACGGCGGCGACTAATTTAATATGTAAATATCAAAAATTTGGCCTTAAGGAAGATGCATCAATTATATTTCTTTATTGTAAATATTTGTCATGAAAAGGTGTTAGATATTTTTAAGGCATTGCCTTTTATTTTATTTAATATAACTTTTAAATCATACTACTAAAATATGTAAATGCTATTTATTCTAAATATGCTTTATAAATGTTAAAGATCCCTCTCTTATATGGTGACTACATTAATAAATGAAATAAATTTGTTAAATGGTCATTAATATTAAAAATTAGGGTCATATTTCAAAATTGTATTTAATTGTACACAGATAGGACTGTGTTACCCAGTTGATAATGTGATGATGGGATAAAATAATGAATTTATTTTTGGAATATAGATTGTTGAAAAAGGATTAAGATAAAGGGAATGAAAGAGATAGTGATTTTAAGATCTTCTGTCTAAGTCTACATAATAAAATTGGGAAATATGATGACAGTGGAACTAGTTTTAACAGCTTTTATTAAAATAGATTGGGGGGAAGGGAGAAAGGCCAAAAAGTAATTGGATAGTAAGAAGCAAGAAGCAGATAAGTTTATTAGGATATGCAAAAGATTTTTAGGGTAAGTTTAACTTTGTTAACAGGGTTCCTTGTCATATAGCCTATATACATGAATTTCTGACTTCATTTAAGGGAAAATCCCATTATACCATATTTTCACTTTAGTGTAGTTGATCAATAAGTGAAGAATGATTTGGCTAAAACCTTATATTAGTGATGCTACTTACCATGTTTTTAAGAAAGAAGTGCTCTTCACTCATGATTTGTTTTATTAAATTATATCACATTGACAAGCATTATCATTAAAATGAAGGATAAATCTGGTGACTGAAGAAGAAAGATTTTTGGATGTGCACTTATCTTTCTTTATGCATTGGTAAAATTATAAAAAAATCAAACCAATCCACTTTTCTTTTTACTTTTTTAATGCTTATTTTATTAAAATTAATCCATCTGACAATTTTTATGGCCCTGCAATCTTCCTCAGATTACAAACCATATACAAATATATAAATACACAAATATTTAATCATATAAAGATACATTGTATCTACTTGTAAATAACTTATTTTTTAACATATATCTTATTATCTATATTTATATATACATACACATACCATATATATATATTACTCAATTATACTACATATACATATGTTATCCCTATTTTTATACAATACATAAATATCACCTTCAATATATTTACACCAAATATATACACATATATACTGAAACATATTAAACTGTTCCAAACTTATACTACATCTATATCATTGATTAGTATTATTACATTTATTACATAAGTCTAATCAGTAAGTCCTTAATATTTATTACTTATTTTATATTATTAAGAACTTATTGATTTGACTTATGTAATAATAATAATAATAATCAATAATATAGATGTAGTGTAAGTTTGGAGTAGTTTAGTGTATATACAAATGTTTAAGGTATATATTTGGTAATAATCAATAATATAGATGTAGTGTAAGTTTGGAGTAGTTTAGTGTACATACATATGTTTAAGGTATGTATTTGGTATAGATATATTGAAGGTGTTATTTATTTATGTATAGTAAATAAATAGGGATAATATATGTATATGTAGCATAATTGAGGAATTTATATTTTTATGTTTCAAAGAATTTTATTAAACAAATGTTACATAGATTTACAACAAAAGATTGCATTCTGTTACATAGGCAATCATATGAACTTTGGAACAAGTTCTAAATTTTAAAATCAATTGTATTTTACAATTTAAATCTTTATTTGATGGTGATTCTGTTATAGGTTTGATGGTTGTCTTATGAGTGACCATGTTGCTGCTGCATATATTTGTATACATAGATATAAGTAATAAGGTATATGTAAAAAATGTCATTTACAAGGAGATATAATGTATCTTTATATTATTAAATATTTATATAATGTTTCTTTATATTATTAAATATTTATGTATTTGTGTATTTATTTATGTTTCTTAACTATGAGGAAAATTGCTGGGGAATCAAAATTGTCAGATGGATTAATTTTAATAAAATAAGCATTGAAAAAAGTAAAAAAAAAAAAAGTTGGATTGGTTTGATTTTTTTAAAATTTTATCAATGCATAAAGAAAGACAACTGTAGGTCCATAATTCATCTACTATACAAACCCTCATTGTAGTGATAAAACTTGCCAAAGCAAAATAATTTAATAAAACAAACCATGAGTGAACAGCATGTCTTTCTTGAAAATATGGGTAAGTAGCATCACTAATAAAATTTTAGCCAGATCATTCTTCACTTATTGATCAACTACTTACTTCAATTAAATAAGTAATGTGATATAAAGGGATTTCCTCTTAAATGAAGTAAGAGATTCCTGTATATAGCTACATATAAGGAACCCTGTTAACAAAGTTAAACATCTCCAAAACTTTTGCATACCCTAATAAATTTATCTACTTTTTGTTTCTTACTATCCAAATATTCTTTTTAGCTCTTCTGACTCTCCTCCCCCCAACTATTTTAATAAAAGGTATTTAAACTAGTTTCACTAACTTGACTTCATATTCCCCAATTCCATTATATAGACTTACACTGAAGATCTTAAAACCCCTATCTCTTTCACTCTCTTTATTTTAAAATTTCTTCTACTCTTTTTATAATTTATCTTAATCCTTTTTCAACAGACTATATTCCAAAAAACAAATTCATTATTTTCTCCCATCATCACACAAAGTAAGCATTGTTAAAAGTAAAAAGAAAATTGGATTGGTTTGACCTGTAGAATAAATATAAAAATTGAACATGTAGAGATTTAGCAGGTATTTTACATGAAACATGTTTGACATTAACAGTCTAGTCTCTTTAAGCAATGTGTATTATTGCTTTTACAGTGTTGCTTTCTATCAGTAAATCAAACAGCTTGAATTATATAGCATATACAATAAAATTAACATTCTTTAAGCTACAGTAACTTTTTTGAATTAATCTTTTTTTTTTTTTTGTTGCTTGAAAAATATTCTATGATAATGAAAGCAAAGGTCACAGTGAGTTTATTTTGACAAATTTGTGTCTGTAAAATCTCTAAAGTAGCTATCTAGAGTTGGATGAGAAAAAGTCATTTATTTATCATGTGAATCATAATCATCTACACGATTTAAAATCAGCACTGATTCATTGATCCTGATTTATGGGAATGATGTATTCAATAAAAATTGCTACAATTAATATTTATCAAATTTGTAAAGTATAATTTGTTTCCAAGGAATGAAAGAAAATATTTTTTTTTTCTGTTTTACATTTTTTGAATGGTAAAAAGCAAAATGCTTATAACTTAGAGTTGAATTTGGGTTGAATAAACTTAATACCTTTTTCAAGAGAATTGGGGTTTTTCTTCAAGTAATCAGCCCATAGCCTTCTAGATAATCATATAATAATGGTTGGTAAATAGATATCTAACTATTCTTAAATAGAGAGTAAAACAATGACAAGAAATACTAAATTTTTACTATCCAGTAGTTGGAAACTGTGGTGAGCACTGCTTTGAGGATATTTCTTGATTCTCTATCAAGTGCTGTTGGAGAATTCATGAAAAATATATAGTGTAATATAAATTCATTCCATAAAACATTGTCATGGAAGATATCATGGTACAGTAGTATGTATATACCTTTCATGTTTACAATCATTCCAATCTAGCTGGGGGAAACTTGAAATGTTTTCAGGTTGTAAATAGACTTAAAACTTTTCTTTTAGATAGAAAACCTATAGCCAATCCAAATAGCCATCTAATGTAAATGAATATCTAAATATTATCAGCTAGAGGCTAAAACAAGGATGGAAAAATATTAAAATCCTTTATGTTCCAGCAATTGGCAAACCTGGAGCCTTTTATATCCTATTACAAGGCACAACTTTTCCAACAGCCCCCACTAAATTTAGTTGTTAGATATTTGTCTTACAACAGAATATTTATAAGATATTTATACACTTTTTATTTTAAACAAAGCAATTTTTTTAAAGAAAAATATGAAGCTTACTTTGAAAGCCATAAACATATTGTAAGGCTTTGGGGCCCAGGCATACATTTCAATACTGTCTTCAAATGCAGCAACAAGAAAATTGATCTTTTCATATTTAACTAAACACAAAGAAAAAAATATGGTTTAGTGTTAGAAAGTTGTTATTTATTTATTAATAAAACAACTTCTTGATATAACTTACCTACTTTAAAATGAACAGCACCTTCAAGATCTCCAACATTGACCCAACCAACCTGTTTATCTGATTGCTAAAAGTAAAATTTTTGCATTAAACAAGTACTTTTATTGTAAATTATACACATATATATATATTATCAGTTATCTTTCAAAAGCCTGATCCCACATTTATCCTAAGACCATTTTCTTTATGCCTTTCTTTTTAATCTACTTAATTAACCTTTTTTTTTTTTAATTATTTTTTTTTTTACTCTTTTTGTTCCACCATAAAATTTCAATATAAATATCAATAATGTGCTAAGGTTTATTTATTTGGATTTTATGTCTTATTAGTATCATTATGTTTTTGCTTAATCATGGAAATAATATTGGAATCAATTTAATATTTTAACTTCCTGTCTTTGCCTACTTAACTGGACATAGAGCTTGGGTTACTTTACATTAAGCACTATTAAAAGGAAATTAAAGATTAATAATTTTGAATGTATTCCTATGATATATTTTCCTTTTTCCTTCTAAGGATTCAGCATATTGAATTTAAAATTTTGTTAGTAGTAGTAAATCTTGTAAAATCGTATCATTTGTAAATGTTATAAAATTTGAATTACTGTTAGTTTTTAAATAATTAAATATACACTTTTATGTGAAGTAAAAATATTGTGACTGATTTTTATTGGATTGCTTACTTAACCATTTAATATACAATTATTTAATATATTGCTTACATTGTGACTTTTGAAAATAGAAAGTAGATATCACTACTGTATAATTATACAAATTGATGGATTAAATCAGATAATGATTTTTATCAAAAGACCAAAAAAGACTATGTTTATTTTATAAGTGAGATTTCTAAAATTCATAATTGCTGATCTAATATTAGCGCAATATAACTGTACAAACAGGTTAGTTTGCATTTAAAATTTCAAGGTACTATTGGCTTTAAATGGTAAGATAAAAATCATAAATGAATACTAAATACTATTCACTAAACTAAGATCAATTGTCTAAAACCTGATCAAGACAATATGACTGTACTTTTCTTTTAGTCTTCCATGATATTTTAATATTTCTTACTTTCTAACTTTTTGTTAAGAAAAATGTTATTATTATTGTCATTGCATTTGATATAATTTTCTTTTTCTTCCTTTGCTTTCTGTAAGAATAAAGTTTTGATATAAAAAATAGTATTGTTGAAGTGTTTACGAAAATTGGAAATGGTATAAGTATTTGTACTGAGAAGTACTCATAAAGAGAAAAAAGTCAAAAGAAGGACCTAAAGAATGCTAGAACATGAAGTAAACAATGATCATAAAGAACAGAAAGATTATAGGAACAATGCGCATATAGCTTTAAAAGAGAAAAAGCACAAAAACAAACAAGATTATATTAAACTTGAATTAGTAGAAATTAATACAAACAAACTGTAGTGATTAAAATAACTTGATTAATTACATTTTATCAGAATATTAAAATAATTTGATTAATTACATTTTATCAAAATCAAAATCTTATCCATATCTTTAGAATTGTTTCAGGCTTATGGTTTTCTTAAGTGAGGAGGTTGGATCTGTATGTAGGATAGCACTGGAAATGTATTCAAATAGCATTATTGTCTACTTATTATCCATTGATTATTCAAGGTTACAATAAATGCCAGTAGCAAAGTTAAATAGAAAGATTTTTGGATCTCCCAATGGTTTTCAATAAAGTACATTTTAAAATCTTGCTTAACAAATCCAAAATAATGATTTGCCCTGTATATTTGAGTTTAAAATTTGGTTATTTAATTAGACTTTTATGTTGGATCTAAGGTTAACAATTCTGACAAAATAATAAAATGTATTAAATTCTTT
This sequence comes from Epiperipatus broadwayi, assembly GCA_028023455.1. Lineage (NCBI taxonomy): Eukaryota > Metazoa > Onychophora > Udeonychophora > Euonychophora > Peripatidae > Epiperipatus > Epiperipatus broadwayi. The sequence goes on along the minus strand of JAQFVV010006220.1, from coordinate 601,280 downwards.
AAAAAAATGAGGGCAGTCAAGGTAATTTTAATCAATTATCATTAAAAAGACAAACACATGAAAATAATAATTATAAATTTTCTATTAATAGATGTGATATCATTACTCAATTTAAAAGGGTTAGAATGTCAACAATGTATGCAAAAAGGTTTGGAAAAGCAGCAAATGAGAGACAATATTATATTATAATAAGATATTTGATAACAACAATACAATTTATTGACAAAGTGTAAAAAGAAAGATAAAATAAAATAGTCACAATGCTAAAAATATGTTTGTCAAGTCTATGTCCACCTAATTTTTGCAGCTATATTCAAATTAATATTTTCCAAGTCTACGATTAAAATTTAAAAAAAAACAAAAACAAAATATTTGCTATTATTAAAAGTCATTCTTTACTTTTATATAAAAATTATTAACTTATTTGGCAGAGTGTTGGTAGTATTTTCTCTCACTGCTCAGTTAATAAATACATTTAAATTTTTTTTTTTACACTATATTTAGATTATTAATAAATCTCGTAATTATCATCTTTATTAACTTTGGATTTTTTCTTCTGTGAGGCATCATAAATAGTTGAGTAATTGGATGATGATGAGTTATCAAGGGCATTATAAATACAGGAAGTCACATGAAAATTTGCTCATTTGTAAAATTATACTGATTTACTGGATAAAGCTTTTTTCGATGCCATATTTTTATAGTAATAATTAAAACATAACACAAGCAATTATTCATTTTTGCTTAATTTATTCTTTTATTTTTTTAACATGTCTGAATATTTTTCTCATAACTATTACTTACACTTATTGTTAAATATAAATATATAGATAAGACAGAATATTTATAATTTTATCTAAAATCAATGTATAATCTGTTCACTACTAACTAATCTTTTAAAATTCTTTTGATACTATTCCTTCTCCATTTCTAACCAAAAAGTTTTGTATTAAAAAATAATGATACATAATTTGACAGGAGTTAATAAAATTTTCTTTAATTGACTATTGATCTGATGAAGCTGGTTTGGCTGTTTTCTCATCCCTGGTGTTCACCTCGAGATGTCACTATTTCTAGGTAAATTCCTAGAAATATACCATTTCACCGGCATTCACCCAACAAACGAGGAAATTTTCTATGCTATAAGTGCAGAAAAAGGGTTCTCACGTTATGTTGGGTGGCGACAGAAGCCAACACAAAGAGACTTCTTTCTATGATAAAACACAGAAAGAGTTCCCGATGACGGCTGCCGGTTATGGCTTTTTTTTTCTATGCTAAAAGCAAAGAGAAATGCCTTTATTGGCTGCCATAGTTGATTTTGTTATTCATTTTCTCGTAATCTTCGAATATCTATTATCTCTGTAGTTTGGTGTGAGAGTGTGTGTATTTGAGCCAGTCATAGTTTTTTAAAATTTGATTAGACATATTTTTTTTTAATGTGATGTAACTTACTTTAGTGTTGTAAGTTTATTAATAATGATGTGAAGCTTCCATGAGGAATGTGTAACCCTCAAAAAGTTATTTGAAAGGGTACACGCCAGCATTTATTTGACAATCACGTGGCAAATAATGTTCTCATGAGAATTCATTCAATAACAAGTAAGATGGCTGCCATGGCAATTGCCATCAACTGAAGCCAGCGCTGTGGCATATTTGCAAAAATAAAAATATCCTGTTGAAACAGAAAAAGTGTCTTTGTGGTGAGGAAATGCGAATTCATGCTAATAAAGATCAGTTATGTCCGCCAGTTCTATATAATACTCGCTGGTGAACAATCTATGCAGTAAGCCAACCTTGCCCTGCCTATATATGCATACAAGAATCATAATCCCTGAGACTAACGCCGGTAGAATAAGAAAAGTAGCAGATTTAATTACAATACACTAATATCTACATATTTACATGAATACATTAAAACAATCATTATACATTTAGATCAACAAAACCCGAAGGTATACCAAAATAAGAAGAATAAAGATCTATGCGACCTACTTTATAGTCCCTATTATGCTGACTCTTGGACGTTCGGAGGCCAGCAGTCCGCTACCGTGCTAAATAAGCGACGTTCAGAGCCTTTCACAGTTCATCTGCATTGGGTAGAACTCCCAGTTTGCCGATGCTTTACACTTGCACTCATTTCGCCAGTTCTGAATATTTCTGGATTTGATTGGTCAAATCTTGTCCGTCCTGGTCAGATCAATCCCTCCCAGTTTACTTGCAGAAGCAGATTTAGACTTACCTTTTACTTTGATTGATTACCCCTTTTGCAGCCCGATTACTTTTTTAATTAATTATTCATCTTGTTGATCTGCAAAGTTTCTTGGTTAATTAACCTTCCTATCTCAAAGGATTTGTTTTTTGTTTTTTTTTTTTGCTGTTTTACAAAATAACACAGCTATTAAAGTTTAAGATGATTTTAAATTAATGAAGTTTTTTTTTTTATCTTCATGTATATATATATATAACTTGCGTATGTATATGCGACAATTGATACATGTACATACGATTCAATATTAAATCCCCATTTACAACATTTACTATTATTATTTTGTGTGTATTTTAATTATACACCTACATAACAATACTTCCCCCAAGTTCGAAGATTATTTGTTAGTCTTCGAACTTAACATAGAATCCTTTAATTAAATATTTGGGAGGGTTTATTTTCCTTTTGAGTTGTTGCCGTGAATTATTTTCCATTTGTAGTGATGTATGTGTATCATTAAAACACACACAAAATCATAATAGTAAATGTTGTCTAAATTACATTACTTTTTATAGATTTATAATTACGTATTGCTTTTTAATAAAATGATTGATTTACTCTTGAAAAAAATACCGTAACTTTAAAAAGACACACATAAAGTAAAAAAAAAAAATTAGAAAAAAACACCGTAACTTTAAAGACACACACACAAACTAAAAAACAATATAAGATTAATAAACATTTACAAAAATGAAAGACTAACATCATATAATAGTATTAGTTACTAGAATATTTTATTAGAAATCTAATAAATCAGATCTTTTTATATCAAATCGATCACACAGGTCCGGCCCCGGAATCGTTATATGTATATGTTTTTGATTAGCATCAACACCATCCCGCTGGTTTTAATAAAAAATTCTCCTTTTTGCTTCTTAAATAAATGTAAAAACAAACAAAAAAAAATCATTAAAAGCAATACAGCATATTTTGAAAACTTTGTAGTATATTATTGGCACACTCTTCTATGTTCAACAATCTGAGTTTTAAATCCAGATGAAACTTTTTTTTGATAAAAAAGAATTTGAAATTATCTCAGACTTTAGGTTAATTTTACTCTGACATCCAAATAAGCCTTTTTTTTTTTTTTAGCAAGAAAAGAAAGCAAAAAAAAAAAAAGAATCGAAAATCTTATCGATTAGAAATTGATAACCTGGTGAAAAATATCTCTCTCACTCTTTTTTTTTTTGTAAAAAAAAGTTTTTTGAAGGATGTAATTAGACATTCAAGTCTGGTTTAGTCTTTTAGAAAAAGTATTTTTTATATTAAACTGTAAGTGCAGTTATCTTTGTGAATAATACTTCAGAACATTAGAAAATATTGCAAGAGTTATCAGATAAATATAAAGAAAATAGGACTTAAGATATGTGCTAACAAGACGTAATATTCAAATGATCTTCTCAGAAGAAAAAAATAAAGATTGATAACCATGAATTTAAAAAAGTTAACAACTATTAATATCTTGGCCATATTATTAATGTAGAAAACACAATGGATGAAATTAATTGTAGAATTAAACTTGGGTGGAGTGTGTTTTGTTAGAAATAATATTAAAAAGAAATATGTCTATATGTTTAAAAAGGAGGGTTTTAATATATGTTTTACTGAGTTCTTACTTATGGATCTGAGACTTGGATATTTAGCAGAAGAGCCATAGAGACTTTAGACCATTCATCAAAATATGGTGAGATGAATGGTAGCTATAACAAGAAGACTCAAAAACTGAATATGTGAGTGAAAAAACAAACAGGTCTTACTGATATTATCAAAAGAATTAAGATATTGGAATGGAGCTGAGCATACTACTAGAAGAGATGCTAATAGATGAACATCTGAAATATTAAACTGGATTCCAAGAGATCATAAAAGATCTAAAAAGAGATTACATGAGATGGATATATGAAATAAGGAAGGGTGCTGGGGATATGGAGAAGAGGACTAATGATCAGATAAATAGGATTAAATTTAGAGAGATCTACATCCTGCAGTGGATCAATTCTGATTGAAAATGATGATGATAGTAAAAACATATAATAAGTATAATATATATCTTGTGGTTTGTTGATACAATGTTGCAACCATTATTTATGTTCATTGTGCATTAATAGAGTGATTACTCAAATATAAAGGCTCTAGGATTTATTCTCATAATTAAAAAGAAAAACTTGGCTCGCATTAGTTAAATGGGACTATTAAATGATCAATCTGTAACTGGTGTGCTTTAACATTAAATGGCTTCTTAAACAAATTATCTTACAATCCCTTATTTAGAAAATGATTAGAATCCTTACACATCTATATGTGTCAGCAGTTTGCCTTTTGATAAAATATGTTTTCTGAAGAATTTAATTTGTTTTTTTTTTGTATTCCCTTGGCACAAATAGATCTGATCACATACAATATTAGTTTAAGAAGAATTAATATCAAGATTTTTTTTACCGTCATCAATAATTCCATTTATTGATTGATTTTGAAAAAGTTGCAATACATTTTTCCATTGTTGACAATCTGATTTCCTTTTTAGTTCTGCATTAGTATCCACTGATGGATTACCACACACATGCACCATATAAAAATCCAATATATCTCTATCTTTCTCTGGCTCCCCTACCCAACATTATCATATATATAAATTGTGAAACATCCAAAAATACTTATAAGTGGTTACAATACCCCCCCCGTATATCAAAGCATCAGCGGGAAGTGTCTGCAAGACACTGCTTGCAAGGTAGCTGCGCTGATCTCTCAGCTACCAACGCTTTACTACAATATTTATTTTTCGTTAGTACAAAATACATAAAACAGTCATTCAAACAATGATATCTACAGAAGTTAATAAATTCAAATGATTAACAATATTTTTGTATTAAAATTTTTACTTTAATTTGAAAGAAACTAAAAACTAAACTTACCATATTTATTTTTAAGATATTATTCTTGAGCCAAGATAAATAATATACTCGAATATGATATTTGTCACCAGAGAGTGTAACAAGAATATTTTGATCTTCAAGAACTTCTATTTGCTGAAATCGTCTCTGCGATATTAGTTGATAAACTGAAAATAAAAGTTGACTGAAATACATAAAGTGGATTACAAACAGTAATATTTTGGTTGATCTTTTAAAAGTCTACTGCAGAAAAACAGAAAATTACCTTTCTGTTGGATTGTTCGATCTAACAGTATCAAACTACTTTCTGTACCAACTAGCAGACTGTCATCTGTAAATAAAAAAAATTTAAACAATATAGAATTTTTTTTAAATACTTATAAGTTAAAATTTAATTTGAAATTTACCCCATCCAGCAGCGCATAAAATTTCAGATTTGAATATTTTTTTGTATTTTCTGACTTTTGGTGCTACATCATGTGTTTGAACTTTATCAACATTAACACAAGGTTTCTTATGTGTAAATGGATAAATTCCTTTATTATTTCCGGATGTCATAGATGATCGTTGATTCAGTATCATTTTCAACAAGCTGTTAACACAGTCTCGAGGCTAAAACATTTATAATATTTACACTTATAAAAATATTAAACACTAAACCAGATAAAAACAATATTAAAAAATTACACAAAATACACTACTTCCGCTTATCCACTACATTTAATTCCAATTTTTTTTTATATAAATAATATAAAACACTAAATATTTATGCATATACAGAAACACATCTGCGATAATATTTAACCTTTTAAATGTACACATTAAGTAATCAACAACAGCAACAAAAAAAAAACAATTACGAGAGAAATAGTACAATAATAAATTTTAGAGAGTGAAATAGTGATCAGAAGATTGATTGAGAGTATACTGAATACACAAGTAAAGGGCTGGCTGAGAGATGATTTGTGATGGGTGTCATACAGGTGGCAATGTTCATAAAATTTATAAATTCAAATTTATTAATTTTCATTTTTTTAATTTCATAATTAATATTTTTTAAACAGTGGTTAATTAAATTCTTGGAGAGTGAATCTTTGACTATATGAAACTATGTGTAAGGTTGATATAATAAATATTACTATAAATTTACAAATTTTCATGCACCATAGTCATAGACTTTGTTTATAATTATATTTAACAAAATAAAGTCTTTATTAAAAGCACAACAAATTATAATTTTTATGGCAGAGTGATATATTCTTTCAAAATTCGTCACATCACTTAGAGCACAAGTTAATAATTTGTTGATAATGAAAACTAAAGATAAACCTTGGAAATTTTTTCATGTTCCAATCAAGTTTAGGATTTTTTTTTCAAAATAATTGATCCATAATAATTTAGTTTTTGATTTACAAGTGGGGATCTTAATTCTTTGCTAGAGAGAAAAATAACTATGAAAAACCATTTTAGCCTGATGAGATCCTGTTTATGTTTTTTAATATATATATTACATAAAATCCTATTTAAGTAATAGATAATTATATAAATAGTGATTTTGTTTTTTACTTTTTTAATGTTTTATTGCTAATATATACCTATGTAATTATTTTAAGTTATAATAATGATATAAATATAATTTATATAAAATATTTTTCCATTGAACTTATATGGATAAAAAATAGATGTCGCATGATTTTCCAGGTGTATATTTCAGTATTAGCAAATTACTTATTATAATCTAAGTAGTCAAAAATACTTTTTTATGTTGTATATTATTATTATCATCATCATCATTATTATTGTTATTATTATTATTTATTTGTATGATTATAACAATTTAAAAGAATTATATATAACATACTTTTAGTGAAAAAACTATTTATATACATATACTAATGTTTGGTAGAAATACTATAGAATGTTATGAGTGATACTGATCATAGTTTTATTAATAGTGAAATATTAAAAGAAAACTCTTGCAGTAGTTAAGTTTGTATATGTTATGTATATGTGGGAAGATTTCAGTGTATTTTATAATCTTTTAATAAAAAGGATGAACATATTAGTTATACAAGATTATCTATTAAAAATAACACTTCCAGTCCTAAAAAAAAAACATGTTAAATGTATTACAGATTTAAAGACTTCTAGATGCTAGTCAAAAAAAAGATGGATGTGAAATTTAAAGTTTCTGAATTAAAACTTAGCCTATTACTTCTGAGGCTCAATAAATTATTTTTTTTTTTACTGTAGAGTAGTATATTTGTTCAGAATTTGTCATATCTACTGATAATATTGAACATAACTCAATTTTCTATTGATATTGAGAAATAAATGTAATTTATGTAAAACTTAGAATTTTTTTCCCAATTTCTAATCAGGTTTAGGATTTTTCTCTTAAGTATCTAATGATAACAACTCAGATAGCCATTAATTGTCAGTCACTGAATGGAATCTAACTATGCTTAATTAATGAGTAGAATAAGTATGAGAACCGAGAAACCACCCAAACTCTGCTAGTATTATGGGGATTGCTGTCTTTTCCATGGCTTCTCCTTGAAAGATGTTGCCTTTGTCCTATATTGAGTTTTTAAAATAATTTTTAAAAATTCTTTATATGGAAAAAAATTATTTGAGATTATTTCATTAGTCTGACTACTTTTGAACAGCAAACTTAACATTCATTTAGCAAGAAGATGCTGAATACCTTTCTAGATATGTTCTTGTTTGCTATCTTTACCATTTTAGATGCAGTTATTCAATACTAAATCTTCCATTTTCTTTATTGAATTTCATTAACAAATTAAGATTTGATGGATTATCTTTTTGGGTAGATATTCAATATATATATAAATAATTAATAAAAAATCATTTTCTAATATCCTGTACAGTAATAAAATGGCGTGTCCAAAAACCTAAGATTTCTGAATCAAAACTGCACTCATCAATTCTGCTGCTTGAACATCATGTGATCACTTGAGCAACAAACCATTTGATTATTTTTTATTCACATGATATAATGCAGTGGATAGTAATGAATTGAAAACTAATAAGCTCTGAATGAAAACTAAACTTTTTCACTTCTACTACTTGAACATTCATACAGTCCTCTGGCACTGAATCATTTGATTATTTGTTATACTTCTATTGATCTTTGATCTCTATCTTTGTTATTAATCTTATAAACAAGTTGTGATCATTGTAAGAACAATTATTCAGGAAACTAAATAAATATCAGTATATAAAATAGTTTAAATTTATGTACTTACTTGCAGACTAATTTTATACTATTTTCAAGAGCAATTATCTTTGTCTTACTCACTGTAAGCTTGAATAATCAATGAATTCCATATGGTATAGTGCTATAAAATCTGAAACTGTTTTGGACTTTTGTCTTCATCAGTGAGAACTAGGATTTGAAACTGGAATTAATGAATTTGCACATTTGGAAGTCACCTTTTACTCCTTTATATTATTCAAATTAATACCTTGAAATTAAAATATTAAAACTCTAAAAGTTTGAACCCATACTAATTCTCTTCCATAATTATTACAGAATGTCACTAAGTCATTTTCTATACATTTTAGAAATCTCAATTTTATAATTAAGTCCTTTTCTATTCTTTGGCTAGAATTTTATGGTACCCCAAAGTTTGATGTTCATTCCAATTACTCAAGCTGACAGTAGATGGATATAGAGTAAAATGAAGCTTTTTGAAGCTTATCAGTGAGTAGATTAAGAAAGTCACGTGTTATTGTTGTCGGTATCCACATTAATTTTTTTTATAAATTGCATTCTAATAATTTAACTACTGGAATTAAGCATAATTACAGAACACTATTTTCTTGTTAATTCAGTACATACGATTTTATCTCATTTCACTTTCTCTCTCCATATATATATTAAGAAATTTTCTGGCATAGTATCTAATTATCATGGTTACAAGCCGAGTTTGAATCTTGATTTGATAAAACTTAAAAACTTTTTCACGTTTTAAGTAATAGCCAATCTAGCTACTCATTCAGAATTGATCAGAAAATGAATATCTAGCTATCTCTCTCTCTCTCTCTTTTTAGCTATAATAAAATATGGATGGAAGGCATTTCAGGGGGGGGGGGGGGTTTGTTGGAGAAGTCTTTGCTTTAGTGGGCTATTTAAAGGCTTCTTTTTTCTTTATATATATGTGCGCACACATAGGCATGCAATTAGATGAATGCTCCTCTAATGGAATACAAATTTGATAACCCAAGTCATTTATTTAAGCAAAAAGTATAGCAATTAAGCAATAAAAAATTAGTTCACAGTTCTTTTTTTTTTAAGAATTATAAATCAAATACTTAAAAAAAGATGCCTACTGTATCAGCTCTTGTTTTAAACTTATCATAAATAATATGGTTTTACAATAAGAACAATTGTAATATACAGGGGTTTGAACTCAGACTTTCACACGACCCTTAGCTATCCACCCTATCTCATGATCACATACATGTCGAAAAGATAAATAATTACCAATATTGATATTTCGTGCTAAACCAGCACTCGTCCGTTGGTCCTTATAAATTTGTTCATATATTTAGAAAATAGTTTGGTTTTTCATTCAATAATGCGATTTTTTTTTTTTGGATAGTAACACAGTCGATGACTTCTCTATTGCAGTGAAATGGATGATCAATGTTATTGGATTTAAATTTACTTCCTAATTAATGTTAACATCTTATAAAATGCTTACAAGCTTCAGCACCACCTCCTATAGTTTAGATTTACAGTTTTTATATTTATGAGTATAAGTAATTGTTAACTGTGGTATTTTCTTTGAATTTACTTACCTCGTTTTTATCAGGTCAAAAGTTTCTTCATAAATGACTATTTCAATTGAATCATCTATTACTTTGGAATACTAAAAGCGTTCGCGCGTGTGGTTATTAACATATTTATTTTTTTAGATCTGTTTTATCGAAAAAGTTACCAGAGATTTTACTATTAGCAAACTATCCAGTTAAATAATGGTGCCGAAAAAAAAACCCACAAAACTTTTATTGTTTTATTATGCTCAATAACGTAGCTAGCGCGAAGTAAACCAAAACAACGCGCATGGGGCCTGGATATTAGGAATCCCTCGACTGTTGATCATTAAAATAAAGATTGATAATAAAAGTATTAAACTATATGTTATAAATATTAACACAGGCTTCCTTTGAAATTTTGCTTAAGGGCATAAAAATTCTAGCCACGCTACTGGTAATACCGTATTAATTATTATTTTTGAATCCAACTTGTTTTTTTTTCCTTAAGAAGAATAAAAATCAGCATTGCCATTTTTTGCATTGTAATTCCTGACAGGTGAAGTAATCGAATAAACAACTTTTTTTAGTATGTTTTGTTGGATTTACTGCAATGAGTCAGTTGCTGTCTTTCTGTATACATTTGTCAGGTATCTTATTAATTATATTAAGCGGAATCAAAACAGTTTCTTAACACTCATATTAACCCGTTTTTCCTTATTTATATACAAGATTTCAGAATAGCTGAGTCCAAAAGATAATACTAACAAAGCCATAGTTATGCATAAATTCTTTAGGCGTTATCCTATATATATGGCTTTTACTCTGGTTGAAGATCCTCCAGCAATTTAACATCGCCTTCGATCTCTAAATTTAATTATTCAATATTTAAAATTGATGTGTATGCTAAAGTTTATTATGGAAAGGCGATAAAGCTATAAAATAGTAGGAGTTACTCAACGTCTGTTGCTGTTACGTAAAGAGGAAAGTGATTAGGAGGAAGTTAACAAATAGAATTTAAATTAAAGTATTGGATTGTATATACAAACATTAATAATTAAATATCAAAGTTATCCAAGCAACAAATTATTTAGGAAAATAGTCATATTTTGCAATATATATATAAAGAGTTGTTTATAAATAAAATGTTAAATCTAGAGAACAAAGGCAATAACTAACTTTAATTATATTTTATTAATTAATAAATATAAAGTATATTGTTGTAAAATGTTAGAATATTTCAAGCATGGGTACGGGCTCATAATATTTACGAGTTCTTTAGTACAAAAAGATAAGCTCATTTATGTCAATGGAAAGGTGTTAGAAAACTCTTTTATAAAAAGCATTAAGTCTGAGTTCAGCATGTTGCTTGAGTATATTTGTGATTATCCCTTTAACTTCTTCTATATTTGTATTCAAATTATTACCATAGTAACCACCAACTGTGTGAAATTGTATATCAGCTAATTGCATTATGCATGTTTTCATTACTGTAATACATGACTCTTACTATTTGCTATGAACAGAGGAAAGTGAATTTCTTTAAAAATAGTGGCTTTATATCTTACAGTTGTGAATCATACAGTAATATTATAATAATTAGGCACTTATCATAATTAGTTTTTTATTTACACAGGAAATCAATAGTTGTTTACTTTTTGTTGCTGAATCTTTAGAGTAAGACTAATTAACAAACTGGATGAGTTCATTTAGTCTTTGATAGTTGGATTTGGATGAGTTTACTATATATATACCAGTATAGGTTAATCAAGAAAACTTAAAAGTGGTTTTAGTACAGTAGATCATATCCAGGTATTAAGAGAAGTTATAGAAAGGACAAATGAATATGAGTTGCCATTATGCTTTGGATTTGTAGATTATGAAAAGGCATTTGATTCTATAAATATTTCTTCAGTGATTAAAGCATTTGATCATCAAGATATAGATCCAGGATATTGTCATATTTTAAAGAATATTTATAATAACAGCAACAATTAGATTACATAATGATACTAGGAAAGTCAACATTGAGAAGGGTGTAAGACAGGGTGACTCCATATCTAAAACTTTTTACAATAGTACTGCAAGAAATATTTTGTGAATTAAAATGGGAAGCTAAAGGAGTGAAAGTAAATGGAGATTATTTAAGTCATTTAGATTTTGCAAATGATGTAGTTGTTTTTGCAAATAATGCTTTAGAGCTGCAGGAAATGTTGCAGGAGTTATCAGATGAACATAGGAAAATAGGACTAAAGATAAATGTTAAAAAGACTAAAGTAATGTTCAATGGATTTTCTCAAAATATAAAAATACAGGTTGATTATGATGAGTTAGAAGAAATTAACAGCTACAAATACCTTGGTCAATTATTAATACAGATGGAAACATAATGGATGAAATTAATCATAGAATTAAACTTGGATCAAGTGCTTTTGGTAGAACTAACTTGATACTAAAAGAAAATATGCCTATGTGTTTGAAAAGGAAGATTTTTAATAAATGTGTTTTACCAGTTCTTATTTATGGATCTGAGACTTGGATACTTAATAGAAGAGCAATACAGAGACTTTAGACCACTCAAAGAAGTATGGAGAGATGCATGTTAGGAGTAACAAGCAATATATTGGTAAGAAAACCATCACGTGTTACTGATCTCATTGAAAAAATTAAAAAGATGACATGTAGTGGTATATCTCTAAAGAAAGCCATAGGAAAAGAACATAACCAAGGACCTCCAAAGATTTGTGGAAATCCAGAATGGTCATCAAGATTAACTGGAAAGTATGAATTTTTGTCATTATAGACTGCCTAAATATATCTCTTCAATAAGCATTAATAAGTTAAAACCTGCACTAATAATTATGCTCTTAACTGAACATTAATAGAACTTTAAATCCCTCATTAATATTGTTATTTATGTATTGTGTTTGCTGATCAATCCTTTCCATTTCTACCTTTGTTTTATGTGTTAAATAAATCATTAAATTATATTAAATTTAAGTTGGGGTAGATGGAAGCATGGAATCATTCAGTTTGTGTTAAAGTCATGTAGGATTGTTACTAATGAGTCAGATAAATTGTTAGTCGAATCATCCATAATTACCAAAGCATTGTGCTGTTTCTATAGCCATTTTTTCCTCTCCCTCAATTCTTAGAATGACCCATAAATAGGGAAAACTTCAATAGAGAAGTGAATGACTTGTAATGTGGAAAAACTTCATAAGGGAGGGATGACTGGTTTGTAGGATGCATGTATCAATATCCCAGGTAAAAGCCATTGTTAGGATGTGTTTTTGTTTTGATTTTACAAAATTTTCTGACTGTGAATAGGATTGAATAGTGACCTAACATTGGCAGTACTGGAAAGGGCAAAATTAGTCAAGCGCATAGTCTATGCCACCTATCTATGCTCAACATTCTAAAATATTAATTTGTATTCAATCTCAAATTTCCATCTGTATGAACTTACTAAGATAATGGAATTTATGGTTAAAATAATAATAATAATAAAATCTAAAATAATGTTAAATTAATTCCTCAATTCAATTTTTTTTTTTTTTATGTGTGTAAATAAATGTTTGTGTGATTATTACTGGCAGTGGTCTATTTTGTATCCCTTTTCATTAATAAATACATTTAAAGTTATGTTATTTAAATCTCAGCTACTCCTTGAGCTAGTGACTGAGGTGTTTCAGATGAAATAAAATGAAATCTTAACAAGAAATATCTGCCTACTTTATAAATTTTCCAGGTTCAAATGGCCTGGTGGCACCCTATATGGAGATAGGGAAGATGGCACTTGCCAACTGTTGTAATATATATTTATAGTATTATTTCTGCAGAATTCCATGTAATAAAAATATAATAACTAAATATTTGATGTTTCATTACAATAATAAGTACTTTTCTCAGAGCTTCTTTCTCAAATCACAAGAATGTATGTGGTAAGATTTAAAATCTTATCACATATTCTGGCAAAAATTGAACAATGTGACCACAGACTGCTAAGCGAAGCTATAGAGATTTGTAAAAGGCCTAAGAGCATCAATGAAAAATGTGAATTAAAGAAAATTAACAATACTTGGAAAAAGTTAATGGAGAATAAAATATTTTTTAAAACTTCTTAACCAATAGAATTTGAGAATGAGGAGAAAACAGTAAAGGAAAAAATAATGATTTTAAATCTCACCACAGACATTCTTATGATTTGAGAAAGAAGAAACTCTGAGGAAAGTATTTGTTATTGTACTGAAATGTCAGTTATTATATTTTTATTACACAGAAACTCCTGGAAATAATACTACGAATTCATTTATCCATGAGAATATTAGAATGGGCAGCAATATACTTACATTGGCAAATGAATTCTATATCATTTTTTGCTAATATTAATATTAAAAGTATAAATAAATTAATAATATGCTAAGTGTAATAAAGAGAAAAAATGAAATAGAAATGAACTGGTAAATAATTATATATAAATATTACAATTTTATAGTTAATTAAATCATGCTAGATGTAATTTTGTGTACAACACATTATAAATCTAATCCAGGAAATATTATAATGTTACTTTTAGTTGATAAAAAGATGATTATCCCTTTGATGCAGAAAAAGAATGGATCAGAGAGAAAAATAATTAATTGATTAAACAGTATATTTAATTAGGTCAAGGTGAGTCTTACTTCTCATCCAATCTTATTCCATTTGTTTTAGATTAATAGGTCAACTGATTCCAAAATATAATGGTCTAAAAAAAATAAAACTGGAAATTGATGAGATCAAATATTTACTCTTAGACCTCTCTACATTAACACTAGAAACAATGGAAAAACACCATAGGAGGCCTAACTCAGGACTCTGTTCCTAAAAAGACTTATTTAGACCATTTATATTAATTACTATGCACCTATGTTGCAACTATGATGTTTGTTTTTATTAATCTTATGTTTAGAAGTGTCTTATATAATATTGGCAATTTTATTAGCTGGTATAATCTATTTAGATTCTATATCAACTGAACCTAATTAAACCTGGGAAAATTTTGTTTTTCCCCAATCTTCATCTTATTTTTACCTTAGCATCATCAAGACATTTTATTTAATATGTTCTCTAAGGATATTATTAGAAAATATTGGTAGAATATCATCTTTGGCCAAAATACTATTATTTGTTTTGTAGGGATTAGTAACAAAATAAAAAGAATTTCACACAAAATAATCTTTTTATCAATTGATTGTACCTCTTCTTTTATATTAAAATTTATACTAAGTTTCTATTTCTCTGAAGACCTATTTTTTTTCTTGTATTTATTGTCTTCACTTTTTTTTATTTGTATTTGTTTTTTTTTTTTCAAATCAGTTATTGGCAAAATGTCATTTCAAAATGTATGTCAGAATATCATTATAAAAAACTTCTGTATATATACTGTAATGGAATGGGGTAGAGGAGGTGAACCTGGAGTAATGGAAAATCATCATCACTCCCAAATAAAATTAAATTTAAAATTTTCAATAATGTACATAGTATTTTATAAGAGGATGAGATTAGTGAATCTCCGAGAGACCAGACAGTCAACTCAGAAGAGCAACTAAAGCATAATTAACAATCAACCAGCATTATAAAGTAAAAAAATAAGTACAAGTAAATATTCAAGAGAAATAACCATCCATCATCATCATTGATGGGAATAAACAAATCAGTACAATAAATCAACAGTTAACCGTGTGACTGGATTGGAAATGGGTCTTCTGTAGACCAGGCTAACTATTGAGCCTTTGGCAGCTTGGGTAATTATTTAAATATAACTTGGATGCAATAAACAGAAATCGAAACAATAATGCTGGGACATTTAAAACATGCTGATCATCATCAATGCTCTGGCCACTTAAGTACCATTAATGTACTGGCCAACTATAAACTTAATAAGACTAAGCTAAAATTAAAGGTAGTGCATGGGCTTTAAAGAGTATTCTCTTTTGCACCAACCAGGATAATGATTGATCATATCTGGATGCCCAAAAGCACTAATATATATTTCCATTTATATATTCATCCCATGCATGAATATAGCTCAGAGAACACAAGCTCTATTACTGTATGTGACCAACAAATGATGATTTAATACAATTTTTAACATAGGATCAGGGTTCTGATTTTGAAAAGTATACAAAATTATATACACAACTAAAGTTTTTACATTGATTTACAATATTTCTTAATAAGTATCTATAAACGCATACATATATCCATACACAGACGTGCGTTTTATAATATATAAGGAAAACATTTCAATTAATAAAATAATTATATAAAAAATGATTAAATTTTACATATGTGTGTGTGCACACACTGACATTTACATCATATTTTAACTTAACAGCAATAATATATTTTCATTATTAATTTCTTTGAAAAATATGCATACATTTCATACATATATGTGTGTGTATAAACAAAATATCGATATAATTTAAAATTAGTTTCAGTTTATAAGTTCTCTTTATTTTCCTTAAAAAATATAATCAATTTTTGACAAGTACTTGTTGATTAATTATCAGCATTTTTAGACCAATTTAAAAGATTTGCTTTTTCGATTTTAATTCAAACAAAATTATGCTTGCATTTAAATTATATATTCTTCTTTTAATGAATATGAAAATTATTTCTTTGCAAAATATATATAGCAAATCGTCTCTCTTTTAGACATTTGACTCAAGCAAATTTTACTTTAAGTTACCAAGTTAAAATGTCTTTTATAAGGAATATTAAAAAAATACAACTCGCTGTATATACGTTTATCTGTGCTTCTCTGCATATAGACACAGCAGCATACATATAACTACTTCTTTAGTCAGCTGGTATTCCTCTTGGGCAAGCTTGTTTTTTGTCAATCCAGGCAAATGTCATCATCAGGTAAAAGTATATAATTCAGGTATGGTTGGCTTACTCCCTTCAGCAGTTGGTTCCCTAGACTTAGATTTGGTAAGCTTCAGGTCAGCAAGCTATTTTGTCTTCATTTGTTCAGGTTATTGATTCAGAAGTGACCCAACTTCAAGTAAATCAAAACTCATGTGAAAGAAAATATTAGCAGCTCCTCAAACAACTGTCTTGCCTTCAGCTGCATCAGTTCATGGTAGCTAATCTGCCAGCCATCTCTATAGCTAGCTTTACTGTGGCCATTCTCTGCTACAGTTACCAACTCTTCACAAAATATTTTAGCCAACTTTACAGCTAGCTCTTCTGCTAATCGCTTTTCAAAAATATTAAAGCAAATCTTTGCAGTTGGCCTAGTTGGCCACTGCTTAAAACATTAAAACCAGATTCTTCTGGATAACTCTTACAAAACTGCCAAAAAAACTAACTGATATTTTTTACCAGTCTTTTTATAATTTTTGTTGGGTCTAGTGATAAAAACATAGGGTTTGTTTTCAATCTGTCTAATCCTTCTGAAAACAAGTTTGAAAATTTTTTCCAAAGTGTGATTGGAAAAAATTGATTTCAATTAACTTTAATCCTTTTGGAATTTGACCAAAGGTGTGATCTACATACATGTTTTTACTTAGATAATAGAAATTTACAAATTAATTAAAAGATTTCAAAAATATACATTTTTACAATTATCAGAAAACATGCTTATTTTAAAATTTTCAAAATCAGAATAAAAATATTAATTTTATTAATTAATTTTATAATAAAATATTATTTTAAATCCAGAGTTATTTAACTCTTTATTTATTATTTTTATTTCAGTGAGTATAGAAAATATCTACTACAATTTTTGTCTGTGTTTATTTCTACTTTTCTTTTGTATATATATATATATATATATATATATATATACACTATATTATTGTGTGCTATATAATCCAACTGGATACAATATATATATTGAACCGGGTGGGAGAAGATCACTAAGATTATCTGTATTTAGAATTTCAATCTTAACTCCAGCTACACTTTTACTATTGCAACAGACCAGCCCTTCAAGCAGAGAAGTCTAATACAGAAGGTGGATGAGACCAGTGGCACCTATAACCAGACATGCTATACAAAGTATAACCTGTGGCCACCTTTCCAGGCTATAGAACTCCTCAGCTGCTAAATTCAAACTACTGCCATCTAAAGCATTTTTATTTGTTTCAAAATAAAACCTTAGATGCCAGCTAAATCACAAGTTATATAATCAGCATGCCTAAATGACAGGTATACAATTTAATGCTTGATTTATTCCAAGCTAGCTCTTTTATTTAATTGTGGGAAAACAACTTTGACACCTTGTTTAATGCTTATATTTAACGATAAATTATCTATTAGTGGTGCAATTATAAAAGAGAGCTGACCAAACAATAATTAGCAAACAAACAATTTATTTAAATGCACTTCTAATCAAAAGGTATGATAATAATGAGTACTGTAATAAAAGAAGCATTATAAATTTATTTAAACACACTTCTAGTTAAAATATATGATAATAAAGAATATTATAATTAAAAAACATTATAAATTTAGACATGCACACACACATTAAAATATATTATAATAAGAATTCAGTAGTCAACATAGAGCTTTGCACATATTAAAAATACATTATGGAAATACATATTAAGGTTTAACTCTATGTAATAACTTGTGAGAAAAACTTAAAGATTGCCATAGCTGTGACTATTAGAGTTCAACAAAATCTTTTATTCGAACATGATTCAGTTTTATAAATGGGAATAATAAGTTCATGATTACCTAGGATTTTTGGCAGATTGTACTTTATGCTTCAAGAGAATGACTCCTCACTTTCTCTTGCTATTTTGATGACCTTGGACTCCATTAATAGTTTTGCTTCTTGCTGACTCTCCATGTTCACTGAGAAAGATATTCTTTGAATGTTCAGATCATGAGGTGGGCATGATTTCTAGATGGAGAACTTCTACTCTTCTAGAAGACCAGGACTGAAGACTGATCACATACTTTGATGACTAACTAGCACTGCATGATGCTAGGTGGTTCTTTGATAAATGTGAATACACATGATGAAGACATCAATGACCTTCACAGTCTTCTCTTTTTTGGAAACTCTTACATGGTAGCAATAACAAATACAATAGTACTATACTGTTAATATTATTAATTAATAATCTTAATTATGAATGGATTTGTCAGTTCTTTCATACATTTTCTCCTTATTGTTTTTCTAGTTATCACTCTGATCTGCTTTAATTAATTTACAATTTTATTACAATTTTTCATTATGCTTTAATCTGCATTTTTGCTTAGATTAATCTAGCATTTTGATAAGATACAGTTTTGAGTCCTTTTCTTTTGTTTTTTCACTTAATGTAATTAGCATTATTATTCCCTTTCTATTTATCAGCCAAGCAATCTTTAAGTGGATTTAAGTTTACACACTTTCTTTTCACATTTTATTTCAATTTTCATTTTTACATTTTTTTTAAAAAAAGAGAGAGAGCTAGTTTCAACTTTTTGCTTAGTTAATCCCCCCTCTTTTTCCTAATCACTCTTTAAGTATTAAAACTCATATATATATATATATTAAATAACAAGATAATTCAGTGCTTTATTTTTTGGGGAGTTGAGGGGTTTTTTTTGTGGGTTTTTTTATTTTAGACTTTACTTATTTCTTTTATAAAATTTAATCCAATCATTTACTAATAAATGATTCTGCAGCATTTTTATTTTTTGAAATTTCATCTTAAAATCTTAAATTAGTCATAATTTTTCTTAAAAAATTAAGAAACATATAGCGCAATTCACTAGTGGAACAATATGTATATATAAATTTTATCAGTAGGCAAATTTATCCAAATTATCACTAGGACTTAAAGACTAAAATAACTTGTTATTCTGTCTTTGTATTTTAATTAGAAATTCCAAACCCAGATGATAGCACATTATAATCAGTAAAAGAATGACAGAGCAAAACAAACATTACTTTTCTGGGTATTTACTTTTAATCAATTAACAAGCTATTAATAAATGAATGAGTATAATAAGATAATGACAAAGCTGTCATTATATTGCATATCTTTTACCCTTAAGTAAACAGTGCCACTTTATCATATTGTATTTGAAACTGCATGGTCTATCCATTAGTGATTAATAACTTTCATTTTGCTTGTAGTAGCATCTGAATATCTTTAGGAAAAAGAGATAAGCTTTGCAGAATATCCCCAATTCCAGACTGGTTTCTACTACTGACTTCCTCAGTGAGGTGCTAGGGTATTCAAGCATTACATTAAAAATACCAGGACAAGCCCAGCACTTTATCTAATGAATAACTATTAAGTAGAAAATATCTGAAATTTTCAGACATTCATATGTCTTCCAATCCAACTATCTAGCTTAAATAGCCATATGGGACTGAACCCAGTCCAGATACACCATATTGTAACCAGACATACCAACCAACCCCTCTTACAGCTAATTTTATTTTTTGATGAGCATATTGCAGAAAGGCACTATCGATTGGCATTCCCCAATGCTGATGTCACCCCTTCTACAACAATATATCCTCATCAGATGATGTAGTGCCATAGAGACTGGAAACATCTAGAAATATATGTTTGTTTTCCCAAATGGCAACACTAGAGTTCCATCTCATTACAACCTCCATGTCAAGCTTTGTTGGGCTAGTTTTTATATAAGCTGGATTTCACTAGTCCACTAGTAACCTATTTATCTTCTTATGCTTTTCTTATCAATTCTCCTTTAGATGATCTTTCTCTGAGGCCCATGTGTTTATTTCCATCATTTTTGGCCATCCACTTTTAGCAGGAACAAATTCTAATAACACTTATCTGATATTTTTGAAAAACATCTCTTGATCTTTTATGCCATGGCAATCTTTTTTAATTAGTTGTTAATTACAGCAATCTTTTTTAATTAGTTGTTAATTACAGCCTTTTTTTTGAGATCTGAAAACATTAAAATGTTTACAAAATATTGCATTTTAAATGGTAATTTTAATATTTTAAAAATATTGATTTTAAATTGCTGTCATCCTTTTCTTTTTTTTTAAACTTTTATATAATGAAAACTATAGCAGCTTTTATTTTAATCTCAACAGTTTTTAAATGGGGGGGGGATTTCAAATTATATATGTGAAAAAACATGTCTATTTCATTACCCCCACCCACTAAATTTTGGGATAAATTGCCATGATATGCAATTTTATTCTACACACTAGGTATTTTCACATTATTGTTGGGTCTTTACTTGGGTAGGATAGCCTCCAATGTCAGGACAAGCAGACCTTCAAGCATGGACTACCAGTATACAATGCTCCATGATGTCACAAGAAAATATATTTTTTAAGCACTACCTTTCTTGTACCTAGAGAGATAATCCAATATGAGTAGGAGCAGAAAACACGTTTGGCACTGAGCCAGCCCTGCTCATCTCCTGTAACTCTTAGGGGCCTATCCATGTGGCCTATTCATGAAACCTATTTACACCACGGGACTACTCTAGGAGCTCAATTATGTAGGTCTGGATAGTGCAGAGCATAAACTTCAGAGCATTGTGAACACAATGTATCCAAGCATCCCTGCTAATCATCCACCCACAACAACATGAAAAACACAAATTGACATATCACTATATCCCACTTACAAACTTTTTCTATCAGCTACCTCTGCTTCATTGTTCCAAGGTGTAACTACATTCGGGTTTGGGAGATCGAGGATCATGTGATCTCCAATGATAATTTTCTGTGTTTTGAGGTGATGGACTCCTATATTCCCTTGTCTTGGGTCATTTTACAATCCAGGTATCATCATGATGGCTTGTTTTTCCACCTGCATCTCTTCACAACTTATCATTACTGTGTGATCCTTTTATGATTCAGGTCTGATACAGACTATAAATTTCACCAGTTGAATTTTTTCTTTTTCTTTACCATGCTTGTACTTTATTTCTTTGGTGACAATACCATAGTGGTGTTTTATAATTGTTGTAGTATTGTGAAGGCAATTTCTTATAATGGATAGCACCTACTCTTGGCCCATCCTCTCCCTTGTATGGAGCTTTATTTAGCTGCCTGGACCATCTTTATGTATCACTGAGGAACTGCAGTTATTATATGCCATTAACATCTCAGCAGCTTATTCAATGGATCAGTGACCATTCAAATCAGCATCCTCTTAATGTAACTAGGAAAACTGTGGTGAATCTGCCTGATGATTTGGAGTTCTGACAAAGGGTCAGTTGTCAGGGCCCTCAACTTTGCCACCTGCTTTCTAAAAAATGGTGTGTAAGGTTCACCAGGTGGGAATTTTTCCTGGGAAGCCTTATACTTAATACCCTTTTAACAGTCATCACTCCAGTAGCTACTTGCTATTGCTTTTTTAAAATCACTAAAATTGGTGGGTTAGCTAAATAATGAATCCCACCATGCTTGAGCTGCATCCTGTAAATGGCTGCAAGCTATTGCCAGTTTTGCCTCCTTAGACATTGCATTAATATTGAAATACCAGTCTAAACTTTCTATGTATTTAATAGGTGCTTCATTAGAGCCTCCTGAAAATGTTTTTATTTATGGAATTGGTTCACAATCCCTGGCATATAGTTGTCTACTGGCATTTTTGGTTAATTTTTTTATCCTTCTCTTTTCGAAATTTCCTTTGGGACTGTTTCTGTCCCCTCCTTTACTGGCAATGTATAGCTGCTTTTTTATTTTTAGCTCTCTTTCTTGGGTGGTCAAGCTGTCCACCTGATCCTGTATGGATTTCTGGATTCTTTCTATTTTAACATCCATGGCTTCACAAATTTGTGTCATTTTCACCTCTTGTTCAATTAAGGATCCTTTAACTTCATCCGTGACCTCTTCTTTAATTTTTAATATTTGGTCATTCATCTGTTTGATAATTTGTTCAAACTTTTCCTTTTGACTTTCCATTGCTTCTGTGATTTGTTTTTCTATTCTTCGGTTTGCTTCTATTGTTTGCTTCTTATCTTTTTCTCTCTGTTCATCTCTTTTTCTGTTATCTTCTTCTCTTTGTTTTTCTCTTTTTTGTTATTCTTTTCTATGTTCATCTCTCTTTTTCTGTTATCTTCATCTCTTTTTTATTACCTTCTTTCATCATTTCCATTAGATAGCCTAACATGAAAGCCTTCTTTGTTTTCTATGCTTCTTCTAACTGTTGCTGACCAACTTCTTTTGGATTATTATTTTCCATTGGCTGGACTAACATGGAAGCCTTCTTTGTTTTGTTGCTGACCAACTTCTTTTGGATTATTATTTTCTCACTTTTGTTCTTCCCCAGAAAGATTATTCTCAGTTTCTGTGTTCATCATCTTTTGTTTCTTTCTTATATTTACTCTTTGACAACTTTTTACTATTGACTTCCTTTATTCTTTTCATTTAGTAAGCTTTTTTCTCTTTCTCCACACCATGGTTCTGCTTAGTCTTCTTTCTCATGCCTGTTTTATTCTTATTTACCATTTATTTAGCTCTCTTAATTTTCCCCTTTTCTCTTTTCTTTTTACATCCCCATACCATGTTCACTGTTCACATCCACAGAATCATAATTGCATCTGACTTACGCGCTTCTTCTTCAACTGGTTTCTTCTTTTATGTCTATGGGCAGACTGGCTAAATTGGGCCCATGTTGGATAACAAATGTAACTAGACATTCCTCTAACAATCAATTTTATTTCCCGATGAGCATATTGTAGGAAGGAACTATCGATTGGAATTTTCAAATGCTGACATCACCCCTCCTATAACAATATTTCCTGCTCATCAAAGAATGTAGTGCTGAAGAGACTGGAAACATCTAGAAATTTATGTGTTTGATTTCCCAAACAGCACCACTAGAGTTCCATCTCACTACCAGCTTACTTAGCCATGTTGAATTTTCTGGACATAGCTCAGGTAACATGAGATTCTTGTGAACCGTGCATTAATTGATGAGTGATGTGAATTGAAATTGACAAGAGGTATTAATTATTTTTGAAACAATAATTTTATTTAACAATAAGGCTGGGTATAAAGTTCTTAAAGAAAAAGAAGAAAAAGTTTGGGGATAGTCTTTATTCTGGCTGGCTTCATATCCATGTGCACATTACAGATGTTCTCCCTGATCCTTCCTGAGTAAGAATTGTTCTTCTTGGTTTGAAGTACCTCATATGCATAGATACATATCCATTTATATAGAAATGTTTTCATCCAGGTAAATATAAGTATTTGTTTTAATCCAAGTATCTAGAAACACTTAATTTTATTCAGGTACCAGGTAACTAAAAGTATTTAATTTTATCCAAGTATATTGAAACATGTTTATTTAGGCATATAGAAGCAATTAATTTATCTAAGTATAATGAAGCATTGGTTTTTATCCAGGTATCCCAAAGCATTTCTATTTTATTTCATATATTATACAGGTATGGGTTTGAACCACTTATCATATAGGTGCAGTTTTGAGTCATTATGTGGAAGTATTTTATTTTCATTTAATAATATATACAAATATTTACTTCTATAAACATTTCCTTAATTTATGTGTGTGTGGATTAATGTCATTTTCATTATCAGTAATTTCATTTATATAGATACAAATTAGTATGAATCTTATTACAGAATTATTTTCAGATTAGCAAAATCATTTTTGTATCTTCAGTTCATCTTTTAATAATGCATAGATCATCTTGTTACTCCAGAATGCTCCACATAAAAATTAGTTATTTAAAATAAACATGTTTTCATTTTGCATTATTTCAATAACATTTCATTAAATCATAAATTATTTTAATAACGTATCTTACAAAATATTTTCCATTGATCTATTACTCCAATGTGTTCGATTTTTAAATATATTTCCTTTTGTAATACTTACAATCAATTAATTTAAAAAGTAACTTTTTATTATTTTATAATTTAACTTAATAAATATGATTTACAAAATATTTTTTAAGTGTTATAAAAGTATACAAGCCTCCTTAACTGAACCTTCATCTGCTGGTGGTTCTCCATAAATTTTCCAATTAATAAGGAGTGTTCTGAGAGCTTAACGAATCGACGGTCAGTTCACAGGCTTGTTTTTATTTTACTTCATTACTGAATAGGTGACAGAGGAGAGAGAAAAGTTTATTTTCTGTTCACCCAGACATTTGAAGATATTCCATTTTAATAATTTGTTTCTTCATTTTTTTTATTAGTTACAGGTTTCTTCTTTTTATTACTCATGGTGCTTCAGACTTTTTTGGGCCAGTATTCATGTAAGCCAGATTTCACTAGTCCACTAGTATCAGTCTTGATGCTTTTTAACAATACATCTGCTAAAAAATCTCTTTGAGAAATCTCTACTCCCCTATTTATCTTATCATACTTTTTTATCAATCCTTCTTTGGATTGATCTAGCACCAATTACATAGATGATAATGATCTTTCTCTGAGGTCCTGTGTTTTTTCTATCATTATTGGCCAACCAATTTTTAGCAGTAACAAATTCTAATAACACTTATCTGATGTTTTTGAAAAAACATCTCTTGATCTTTTATTCCCATGGCAATCTTTTTTAATTAGTTGTTAATTACAGCCTTCCTTTTTTTAAAATCTGAAAACATTAAAATTTTACAAAATACTGCATTTTAAATGGTAATTTTAATATTTTAAAATATTGGTTTTAAATTGCTGTCATCTTTTATTTTTTTTCTTTAACTTTTATACATTGAAAACTATATCAGCTTTTATTTTAATCTCAATAGTTTTTAAATGGGGGTGGGACTTCAAATTATATATGTGAAACAACATGTCTGTTTCAATATATTAATAGGTTTTGCAATATAAAATCACTATAGCCTTAATAGCAAAAAATAAAATTACAAAGAAATCAAGTCACATGTCACATGATCTAATTTAACAAGCCTGTATTACAAATATTATATATATATATATTGTACCGGATTCGAATATGTGTCCTCGAAACACCGGCCTCTCAGGCAGAAAAGAACATATTCGGAGAATATGTATGTCCAACAATAGCTATAAAATATATAACTAGCATTACATTTCCAGGACATAGCTTCTTCTTGGCTGTTGAGTTCAACACCACGTTCAAAGCACTTTTTGTTTGTGTATAAACATGGGTGCCAGCTATCTATTCAAGAATGAATAAATAGTACAGTTTGAGCAATGGCCACTAACTCAATGCCTAAATATCCATGACTATCTCAGTTATTTGTAATCACTAACAGATTATACATAATTAGTGGTGAAAAAATTGATAAAAAGATTTGTAAAAGAATTGATAAAAAGAATTGATCGACAAATAAAGTTTAATTTTAAAGACAACTTATTAACTAACATTTATTAATTTTAAACATTTTATAATTCTAATAAAACACATGCATATTTTTAAATTAACATTTCTAAACTAGTTTAAATATTCTTGTAGATTTTAATAATAGAACACTGGTATTTATCTAATTTAACTAATAACACTGATATAATGATCACGCACATATTAACTCATACACTCACATATATAATAATAAAGTATTACATAGCATTTGAAACTTAAACACACATACCAATAGTTCATTTTATGTATGATATAGAGTTCATATAATTAGACTCTTGGAGGATTCACACAAATTAATGCAATGCAATGGCTATTACAGTATAAACGAAAATAAGCAAATGTTTTACTTAGGATTTTGAATGTAGATTTAGAACTTTGTTTTCTTCTTCCATTATGCATACTTCCAGCCATCCAGGACATTTCCTTGATGAGTTTCCTTATTTTTCATGATTATTACTATTGGAGACAATTAGCTACTGATGGAGATTTTCTAAGATGTTACATTGACATTATTTCACGGGCAGATATTGCTGATCTTATTTGACTAAGGCTGGAGAAAGACGTGTGTTCCCAAAAGCTGCTCATCATGGCATTTTGTTTCTGGAGACAATTAACTCAACTGATTGTCCTCTCTTGACTTAACTGACAATTAATTTCTGAACTCCACCAACTGTCCGATAAAAAAGTCTATTTATAGCTGCAACATGTTGTCCTTGTAATATCTTCCGGCAATATCTGTTGCCGAAATTCCATTGATAATCTTATGTTTTTGGAAATTGTTTAATTAGTAATAGCCAAGAAAAAGTGTTATTTTATATTAATAGCCATTGCCATGTTTTTTAATGATAATCTTCTTTAACTTTCATTTATTTATAATAACATTTATTACGCATACATTTATTCTATTATTGACAATCGCACATATATTACTAGTTTTAAGATTATTTTTTCTTTAATTCAAATGAAAAGAGATTTGTATTTTTTAAACTTTAAATTATTTATATTTTATGAATACTAATAAGAAAACTCTTTACTTCCTTTTTATAAAACCTTTAGTTTAACTTTTTTAACTACGATTCCTTTCCCCTCTTTTAATTAATCAATTTTAACTTTTATTTCAAAGACTAATGATAGTAAACTATTTGACTCTCATCTTTTTCGAAAACAAACTGTAATAAACTTTTCAATATTTAATTTTACGTTTTTCTTTTACGAAAGATTATTTTAATAATTTTTTTAGATAAAATTATATGTGCCAATTTCAATATTGGTACATTATACCATCCCTCCTTTGAGAGTAAAATGAATCATTTTTTGACCATTTTATCTCTGACAACTTTAATTCTTAATTTATTATTTTCTAAGTTTGCTTTTTGATATTTATTACTTTCCATACTAAGGGCAATCTCCAATGATACTTTTCTTCTTTTTATGCTGGCAACATTGTTTACAATGTTCTGAGTCCTGGATAGTGACCACGGGGACAAACTAATTTTGTGGCACAGGATATTTTATAAACGAAGCTTCGGCTGCCGATTCTCTTGATCGGACTGACTAAGAAAAGGTCGCTGTGAATGGCAGGAATTTTCAACTGTCCATTTCCGACTTACGCTTTGGAAAACGATTGCCGATTCTCTTGATTGGACTTTGACTAAGAAAAGGTCACTGCAAATGGCAGGAATTTTCAACTGTCCATTTCCTACTTACGCTTTGGAAAATGAGGTACGAGATATGGGGATTCTTCCCTGAAAAGTGATTTGTGGCTTACTCTGGTTGTCCCCAGTGCGCATTTTAAAAAAGGAATGATCCCTGCCAATCCGTTATGGGTACTAAAATTTATCCAGTCGACAGCTTTAAACATCCTTATCTAAACTTATTTCTATACTACCCTCATCCCTTAATTTCAACCCTTATACACTCTTAAAACAACTTAGATTGACTTTATATTTATATTAACCTTTCAATATTATTTTTAAATACACATAAACATTACTTTAACATATTTATATTACATTATTATTTATAACCCTTACAAACATTATTTAAATATTTATTTACATTACTCTTATAATATTATCTTTAAACCATTACAAACATTATTTTACATATTTATTTAATCTTACAATACTATTCTAAACTCTTACAAATATTATTTATATTACAATATTATTTTTTAAACATTTGTTTGCCTTATATATTAACGTACGTGTACTTAGAAAACTCTTTTATTTTACTGCTCTTTATTATTATACAAATATTTTATAGGACTTGATTACTTTAAACCATTTATTTATTTCCTTTTATTAACTTACGTATATTCAAAACTATTTTATTTTAACGTGCGTGTACTCAGAGAAAAAAAAAACTGTTTTACTTTATTACGATTCATTATTAGACTGATATTTTTTTTTTTGACTTGACTTTAAATCATTTATTTACTTCCTTTTATTACCATGCATGTATTCCAAAAAAAAAAATCTATTAGTTTATTATGAGTCATTCTTTATTATTATTTACTACAGATATATTACGCTTATTTATTTAACTTGATTTTATTGATTTTATTTTACCTATATTTACGAACATTTTTTTTAATTACTTTATGTGTGTGGAGAAAAAAAATCTCTTATTTTACGAAGCCTCCATTATTATTATTACTTAAACAAATCCTGATTTTAACTTTACTTTTAATTTATCATTATTCATTTATTTTTTTAAAAATTTATTATTTTAGTTTTAAATAGAAGTTCCAGATTTAAATTTATCAAGTTATTGACCTTAGAATAATCATATTCCTGCTCATTGTCCATTTCCAGTCCTTTTGTTTATTTCCTTTACTATTCCGCCCATTTACTAACTTTTAAACTATGTCAGGTGGTTCCTTCTTTCTTACTACTAACTCACTAACATAAATTATATCCCATATTCTCACTTCTATCCCTCAATTAAAAATTATTTTATCTTATTCTCTTTCCGTTCTATTTTCAACCTTGTACATTAGAAAACCTTTAAGCTTCACATATTTCCGTATTTTCCCTAATCATGAATATTTTTTCCTATGCTTCCTTTTTATTTTAAATCTATGTTTAGAACAAATGCGAACTTTTACTTTAACCTTTTTAACTTTTTGTAAAAACTTTTCAACGCTATCTTCTACCTTGAACTTATGTCTCTCTTCTATTTCTTGATATACATTTGTTTCTACTTTCTTTGTAGCAACACTATCTGATTCTAATTTAATTTCTATTTCCAAACTACTATATTTACCACTATCTGACTCTACTATCTCTTTGATGACCTCATCTTCCTTATTTTCTTTGACAAAATCTACTTCTATGATCTCTTGATTTTTCTCTGCCTTTCCTGTAATTTCACATCTTATTTCTCTTATTTCCACAATGAATTCTTGCTGACCTTGCCTGATTTCTTTTAATTCTGCAATGAATTGTTGCTGACTTTGCCTGAATTCTTGACGCATTTCTTCCTTCATATTCATCATGTCTATCATCATTTTCTTCATCATCTGAGTCTCAGATATTTCTTCTTTCACTTTTTCCATTTTTAAAACAATATTTTATTTCACTAAATTTAATATATGACCTATTTATTTATTTCTTACTAAAACGAAAACACACACTGACCACCCCTTTTGTCCATTTTTCTACCTGATCTTAATGCTTCAGCTCCACCCATAATACCCAGTTGTCTCTGATTTAACATAATGATTTATTTTAAATAACATAAATAGCATAAATCTCTTTTCATTTAAAGAAAAAAAAAATTTTTGGTCAATTCTTTTTTTTTTGTTTTTAAATTAAAACATTTTCACATATGTAATTTAGCTTATGTATAAAAAAAATTTCAACAAGAAACAAAGTATTCGATCACTATTGTTTCTTAGGTCCAGTCCCAAGTTGGGTAAAGCCATTTGTACCGGGTTCGAATATGTGTCCTCGAAACACCGGCCTCTTAGGCAGAGAAGAACATATTTGGAGAATATATATGTCTAAACGATAGCTATAAAATATATAACTAGCATTACATTTCCAGGACATAGCTTCTTTTCAGCTGTTGAGTTCAATACCATGTTCAAAGCACTTTTTTGTTTGTGTATAAACATGGGTGCCAGCTATCTATTCAAGAATGAATAAATAACGCACTTTGAGCAATGGCCACTAACTCAAAGCTTAAATATCCATGACTAGCTCAGCTATTTGTAATCACTAACAGATTATACATAATTAGTGGTGAAAGAATTGATAAAAAAGATTTGTAAAAAAATTGATAAAAAGAATTGACCGACAAATAAAGTTTAATTTTAAAGACAATTTATTAACTAACATTTACTAATTTTAAACATTTTATAATTCTAATAAAACACACGCATATTTTTAAATTAACATTTCTAAACTAGTTTAAATATTCTTGTAGATTTTAATAATAGAACACTGGTATTTATCTAATTTAACTAATAATACTGATATAATGATCACGCACATATTAACTCATACACTCACATATATAATAGTAAAGTATTACATAGCATTTGAAACTTAAACACACATATCAATAGTTCATTTTATGTATGATATAGAGTTCATATAATTAGACTCTTGGAGGATTCACATGAATTAATGCAATGCAATGGCTATTACAGTATAAACGAAAATAAGCAAATGTTTTACCTAGGATTTTGAATGTAGATTTAGAACTTTGTTTTCTTTTTCCATTACGCATACTTCCAGCTGGCCGGGATGTTTCCTTGATGAGTTTCCTTATTTTTCATGATTATTACTATTGGAGACAATTAGATACTGATGGAGATTTTCTAAGATGTTACGCTGACATTATTTCATGGGCAGATATTGCTGATCTTATTTGACTAAGGCTGGAGAAAGATGTGTGTTCCCAAAAGCTGCTCAGCATGGCATTTTGTTTCTGGAGACAATTAACTCAACTGATTGTCCTCTCTTGACTTAACTGACTCAATTAATTTCTGAACTCCACCAACTGTCCGATAAAAAAAAGTCTATTTATACTTGCGACATGTTGTCCTTGTAATATCTTCCGGCAATATCCGTTGTCAAAATTCCATTGATAATCTTATGTTTTTGGAAATTGTTTAATTAGTAATAGCCAAGCAAAAGTGTTATTTTATATTAATAGCCATTGCCATGTTTTTTAATGATAATCTTCTTTAACTTTCATTTATTTATAATAACATTTACTACGCATACATTTATTCTATTATTGACAATCGCACATATATTACTAGTTTTAAGATTATTTTTCTTTAATTCAAATGAAAAGAGATTTGTATTTTTTAAACTTTAAATTATTTATATTTTATGAATACTAATAAGAAAACTCTTTACTTCCTTTTTATAAAACCTTTACTTTAACTTTTTTAACTATGATTCCCCTCCTCTCTTTTAATTAATCAATTTTAACTTTTATTTCAAAAACTAATGATAGACAACTATTTGACTCTTATCTTTTTCGAAAACAAACTGTAATAAACTCTTCAATATTTAATTTTACATTTGTCTTTTATGAAAGATTATTTTAATAATTGTTTTAGATAAAATTATATGTGCCAATTTCAATATTGGTACAATATATATATAGCTCGCAAATAAGTTCTTAACAATCCTTGCCGAATATTCCCAACCCCAGATCAATTTCTGCTACTGGCTTCCTCAGTGAGGTGCTAGGATATTCAAGCATTAGATTAAAAATACCAGGACAAGCCCAGCACTTTATCTAATGGAAAACTATTAAGTAGAAAACCTGAAATTTTCAGACCTTCATGTTTTCCAATCCAACTATTTAACTTAAATAGCTATATGGGACTGAACCAAGTTCAGATACACCATATATTAATAGCTTTAGCAACATAAAATCATCAAAACCTTAATAGCAAAAAATATATGCATAACCTTCTCAAAATTTAGTATTGATATTTTCAATATAGTTTACAATATTCTATTGCAAGGCCATCCATGTAAAAATGAATAATTCACAGTCACTAGATAGTGTGTTAACCAAGATCTTTGTGCTAATTTTGGACTCTTGACATTACCACTGGTTACTCATACTTACATAGGAACATATATTAATGCTAGGCAATGAAAAATTTAAATATAATTCACATGAGTCATATGACACTTAAAAACATGACTCCTGCTATTATTTTTAGTTGAATTTTTGCTATGAAAAAAAATCTGATTTTAAATAGGCAAAATTCTCCATACAGTAGGGCCACCCCTGTGCCAACCAGAGTAATCAGTGGATGTCAGAGGATTGTGCATAAAATCCCCATCTAGTGCCTACTCATCCAATATTCCCAGATAAGTTTCTGGCTTGTGGCCTTTGTCAGTGAGGAGCCTTGGATCTGAGAGCACTGCACCTAAATCTTAGGATCTAATGCAACCCTTCAGCAGTCACCTTTTATCTCTATTTAACTACAAAACAATGAGAATGAAATTGAAAACACAATAATATTTTCAATCTAAGCTCAATAGCTTATATAGTCATATGGGTCTGAACTCAGTTCATAAGTTAATAACAGTTATGTGCTAGCATAAGAGGTAGGTGGTGATCATGTGATGTTTAGTGGTTTAATCTTTTGATTTTTCTGATAAGAATTTGTTGACTTATAACAGTCATAATAAAATATAATGCAGGTTTAAAAGAAAGTGATGAGAATTAGGAAATGACATGATTTGAGATCAATATATTTACTAACATCATAGAATTTTTTAAAAAAATATTGAAAATCATTTGTTTATTAGTATATTTTATTCTCAAAATATTTATTCAAGTAAATGTATTACATGTAATCAGAAAAGAAAAATTACATTAATAAAATATATTGTAAGTTCATAGTTCAAGTTTTATGATGGTTTCAAGAGCAATGCTTGATATGGTTGGTTCAGGAGTGTCCCTTGTAGTGATGATCAATAGGTTCCCAAATCGGGCAGTGGTTAAAAGTTATCCTTGAGTTTTGTTTTTTCTGGCAATATACATATGCTGCCTTGAGTGTTTGATTATATGTTGAGTAGGCCCCAAATGTCTTTGTATCTATTAGATTGGGCTATACTTTTGTCTCTCTTTTTTATCTTTGAAAGCAAATTCAAAAAAAATACTGCTCATTTTGCTGAGGGAAATGTCTTATGGCATCTGACTAACCATAGGCAATGTGATGAACAAAGAGAGCCTTATTATTGCAAATTGTTTAGATTGTATACTTTTTTTAAGTGAAATGATTGTATAGTAATCTACTTTTGAGTTACCAAATATGATTTTTTTAAAGACATTTAATCCCTGACACGATCTGATCAAGTGATCAAATGTCTCATCATTCCTTTCATAAAGATTGCAGTTTGCATTAATTTTGGAGATCCACCTTTTATGCTTAAAAAACCAGTTTGTTGACATGGAGTTATTGTTAATATTAATGATAAGATCAAAGAATTTAGACCCCATGTCCCAGAATTTGAAAAGCTATCCATTGATTTGTGATGCTTAAAGTTTCTTCAATAGGGGAATAGGTTGATTAAATAATAGGTGGTACACATCCCAAACTTTTAATTTATTAATAAAGGTTTTGTCTGATAAATGCAAGTAGTTATTTAGGTGAGTGATTCTGGCGAAAAATGAAAATAAATAAATTAAAAATTAGTTTATAAGTAGATTAAAAAGTTTTATTTTTGAAAATTTTATAAATATTTATTTTTGATGTGCAAAAAAGGCTATTAAGGTTTCAAGAAAGACAAATATAATTGTGCAGATATCAGAGTCTGAGCAATGGTAAAATAATTTGTTGTAAGATAATAATAATGCCAGAAGGAATTTAAGACTGCTTTGCAGCATTATTTTGCATGTTACTATGATATAGGGCATCTGAATATGAAAATTAAGCTGTAGGACACAGCTTTGAATTTTCTTGATTTCTATTAAGTATCTTGATAAAACTGAAGTTGCTTGGTTATATGT
Source organism: Epiperipatus broadwayi (assembly GCA_028023455.1). Taxonomy (NCBI): domain Eukaryota; kingdom Metazoa; phylum Onychophora; class Udeonychophora; order Euonychophora; family Peripatidae; genus Epiperipatus; species Epiperipatus broadwayi. The sequence continues at coordinate 567,027 of JAQFVV010006220.1, read as the reverse complement.
AAAGATTCACATTACTAAAATTGCGATGATGTCATGATTATTTATGAAGATGTTTTAATGTTATAACATAGATGGTGACGTTGTATAGCATGTGAACACTTCCATTTCTGAAATGCATGTTTAAGGTATATTTAAAAAAATCTTTTAAAGCTAGTTGTTCATCAATTGTTTCATCTCTCATTCTAAATATTTAAAAGAAAGAAAAATATTACTTTGCCAGTAGTTCAAGATCAGAGGCATAGTATCAAGAAAAAAAACAAGACAATGTGTATGACCCCTGAGTATATGTATATGAAAATAGTTTTTAGACTATCCTATATATTAATTTTTTTATTTAAACTGTCAACATTTTGATGAAATCATATTCATCTTTGTCAAGGCTAAGATTGTAACGAATAACTGTTTTATCTCAAGTAATAATAAAATTGTGATTATAGTTGAATTAAAGAGCGTTCATTCATATATATATATATATTAGATGGTTGTCCATTCAGAATAAGGGATAGATTAATAAGAAATTTTTTATTTACTTCCATTTTACCATCAGCTGATTTATTAAAAAATGTTTTAGAAAAAGAAAGAGATAAAATAAATGGCTTTTATAAGGTTAGAATTTCATCATATTTATTTACATTGTGTTCAAAGTAGCTAGTATTTTAGTTTTATCAAAATTATGGTATAATCAATTTCTAAAAATGCGATGGAAGACATTTTTATATTCACTAATTCTGACACTAATATGTCTATAATTGACCATATAGATTCCTGGATACAATTTTATAGACACATTGGTGTTATAAAAGTATTCAGTCTTTAGGCTTATGGGAAAAAATCATCATGGTTTTGCTAGCAAAAAAAGCTCTCAATGTTAAATTAGACAGTCATCTACAAAAGTTATCAGTGAAATTTTTTGTTAATTCATCTCCTATTCTGAATGGAAAATTGTTTTTTAAATCATGGACAATCACAATCTCATTATTACTCGAGATGAAACAGTTCCTCATTATAGCATTAATCTTGACAAGGATGAATGTGATTTCACTAAAATGCAGGCAATTTAACCAAAAACTAATATATGGTATAACCCAAAAAATATTTTAATATTATCATATGACCATGAAAATCTTCATTATATTATATACACCTGGGTCTCATTTTGTGCAGATTTATTTAACGCGATTTTGAAGTTACGCGATTCATGTTTCTTTGGAAGTCGAACTCCGATAATGCGCTATTACTTTAAATAATAAATTTTGCACACTTATGTCATATTGAAAGTAATAGCACATTATTGGAATTCAACTTTCATCTTAGTAATTTCAATATTTTCAGTGCTTTATAATAGTAAGATTTTATGCAATAATGAAATTAAAATCATGATTTCCACATTTTATGTATACCCACATTAAATTTTACAAAATTATAATGTAAATTTGTTCAAACATTGTGCGTGTTAATTTTGCATTTTAAATCACATTCTGTTTTTGCTTTTTAAAAAAGAATGTAATCAATTGTTAATCATTTAGTGTCCGCAAGTTTATTTTTAATTATTTTCTTATTAATGACACTAATCACGAACGTGCTCTTAAATTCCAACGAGAGCTAAATAGTTGTATGTCTGGATATCGCGAGCTTCATAAACAATTAATAAAATGATCATCTCAAAGCTTAATTACTAATTATGTTGTCATCAGAAAACCATTAACACAACATGAGAGTGAAGTTGGTGCTAGTTGTATTTCCTCTTGTGAAAAATCTGATTTTTTACCAGTTTGCAAATGAACCTGTTTATCGGCGAGTAGCGATAATAATTAAAACGTGTATAAAAAAATGTCAATTACTGTACTGTAAATTATGCATAAAAATATATTGTTTTGAATAAAATTAAATATTATGGTTAAAAAAAGTTTGTCTTGTATCAATTTTTTTCAAATTTGAAATTTTTTATTAGTCATATTTTATTTTCTTATTTTTTTTGCGCGCGAATTTTAAAGTAATTTTACGTTGGTGCTTTGCTTTTATGCGATTTTTGAAAAATCACACTCTGTATCCCCCCTTTTTCAAGGTAAGTTATGTTTATTTTTGTGTGATTTCTTTTGCGGGTGTTTTCTGAGGAACCTATCTATTGCGTAAAACGAGACCCAGGTGTATATTCAAAAAGTTTTAACAAATAGATAAATATTAAAAAAGATCTATTAAATTTTGTATAATATCCTATAGATAGTAGCTGTATCACTGTTCAAGTTAATAATATTGAAAACTAGATTTGGTTAAGACATTATCTTAGATTAAGCATCTCGTCTTGTTTCACATCTCTGATTGAACTTCCTGGAGAGATTTTCTTTGCATTTTCCACCTAGTCAGTACTATTGTGTTAGGAGCAGTAATTCATTTTATTTATTCTGCTCTAGGATTATGTATTATGGTAAGTTTGAGTAATCAATAGCTAGATAGATGTACCAACCTTCAAGTCTCTAGACTTATTTCTGGATCTTGACCTTCATCAATAAGAAGAAATGAAATTCATTAAGTATCCATTTATTATTTATTAAGTATATATATATGTAAATGTATGTGTGTGTATTCTGAGGGCATACTTGCAATAGATAGCTCTGGAATAGAGAAAATAAAGGGTATTTCTACTTATAATGCAGATGTTGATGTTCATTTGCTATTGAAGCTTGTAATAGATGACTCTAGAATAAAGGTAATTACTGCTCATAATGCCAATGTTGAAAGTAATCTGAGAAAATCACGTGACACTTTTTTTATAGAATAAATGTCATTACTTCATCTATTATTTAATTTTTGACCAATAACAGTATTCATTTTAATTTTTCTTATAAATAAGCAGTGAAATACACTGGGAAAAAATTTTCAGACAAGATTAAATATGTGTAATATTTTTACAAATTGTTCTAATTATTAATAGAGACATACATAATAGTAATAAAATGTTTACAGAAAATTTACACTTTACAATTGTTTATTTAGTTATTTACATATATTTGGAATTTTTCTTTTGTGTTTTTGAAGAATCCATACTTATAGATGCTATTTACAGTTATTGCTACACTATCAGATAAGTGCAATTTAGTTTAATTACATGATATCGTGATATACTTTAATATATATATATATAAGATTTGAAATACAGGTATTATTATACCTGAACTTAATTGTAAATATAGTGGATTTGAACTCAGACTCTCAAGCAATCTTCGACCATCCACACTATCTCATACTATTGATGCACATGACCACACACATGTAGAAAAGATAAATAGTCACTAATATATGTATTTCATGCTGAACAGCACTCATCAGTTGGTCCAGATTATCATCTCTCTCTCTCTCTCACACACACACACATATATATATATAATTAGTGCTCAGTTTATATTAAGATAACAAATCTTTATACTTTAATGGACAGGCTTCAATCTACTCCAACCTCTAACTCTTCAGCCATCCATATCATTAAAATCTGATGATAGAATGCCCAAAGCCCATGCTCATGCCAATATTATTGTTATGCCCATGTTGACCTAAGTCAGTGTGACCCCTCATGTATAGTACAGTATCCATTTAAATACATAGAAGAGAGATGGACAGGATGCAGTCTTAATGTGTAAGATTTGAAATACAGGCATTCTTATACCTGAACCTTAATTGTAAATATAGGGGATTTGAACTCAGACTTTCAAGCAACCTTCAACTATCCATACTACTGATAAACATAACCACACACGTAGAGTGACTTGAGGTCATCATGGGCATAACAACAATATTGGCATCAACATGGGATTTGGGTATTCTACCATCAGATTTTCAGTGGTATGGATGGCTAAAGAGTTGGAGTAGAATGAAGCGTAACCATTAAAGTATAAAGATTTGCTATCTTAATATAAACTGACCACTAATCTGAACCAACTGATGAGTGCTAGTTCAGCATGAAATATGTATATTGGTGATTATTTATCTTTTCTACATGTGTGTGGTCAAGTGTATAAGTAGTATGAGATAGTGTGGCTATATAGTTGAAGGTTGCTTAAAAATCTGAGTTCAAATCCCTGTATTTTCAATATATATATATATGTAAAATGGATCTAATAACGTTTAAATAATCTACAACAGAGTAAAAGGCTATCTAAATCCCATTCACTTACTAATTTGCGGATTGTGAAGATTTGATACTTACTTACCAATCAGTATTGAATAGTTAGGAAAGTTGATTGAGGGCTAGGTATGCCAAAAAAATATTGCTAAATCTTTTTCTGAGCAAAGATTTAGTGGTATCCAAGTTATGCCCAAAATAGACAGTTGCGCTAACCATTTGAGGGCATAAAGTTATGGTAAAACTAACTTCTTTCTGAATTATTTAATTTTTTATTATATATGTCCTTTTTTTATTTCACTATTAATACGATCAACGTTTAATAATTTTTTAATAATTAATTTTTTTTTTGACTTTATTTATCTGAATCTTTAGGCAAGCATGTGTTAATACAATTATATTATTTAAGCCAAAGGCTGCGCGCGCGGATTAAAGCTAAAATCTAAAGCGTCTGTGTCATAGTATTTCCTTGTTAGGTTTAGGTGTTTAACGAATGAAAACCTTTTATCTCTTTGTTTATCTTTGAACTTTATACTTCTGATTTTTCTTTACCTCGAAGAGATGACTTTCTCTAAAATAACAACCGTTTTAATTATTGTTTTTCTTTTTTTATCTATAGGTGGACTCATTGGATTATTGGTTTACACTCTTCTAAAATATCCCGAAAATACAGTTTATACGGTTCCGGTTAACAAATATGTTAGTTGCATGTTAAATCCAAACGACACTAAAGATACTTGTTTATCTAGACAGTAAGTCTTATACTAAGTAAATTTCTTTAGAGGGAAATCATGTTATGTGGACAAATTTTTTTTCAAAAAAATTCTTATATATTTATTATTGATTGTTTTTTTTTACCTTCAGTATTTTCTAATCAAAGTAGATAGCATTTGATTTTAGATTCATTCAGATTTTTTTGACAGTTGATTTTGTTCTCTTATGCCCAAAAGATGACAAATATAATATTTCTGGAGAAAATCATTTTTTCTATTGCGAATAAGGTCCATTATTTTGGAATATAACTTTTCTTTATAGTTCTTATTATTCCTATTGAAGTATTCACTTTTAATTAATCCACTAAAGTAAACGATTTGGTTAAATGTTTAAAGCATTGTAGTAATTATAAATATATACACTTTCTTATAAAGTTAATCATAATGTCATGGTAATGTAATTATAATTAATATATATAAATAGTATATAGGGAGAAGGAAAATAGTTTCATTATAAGTAGTTTGCATATACATATGAAAGCAATTGTCTCTAAATGAGAACCAAAACTTCATCTTATTACAGCAACTAAGCATTGTACACTTATATGTATATTAACTTGGTAATCATATAAGTAGAATTTTTGAGTCCCTACAAAAAATTTAAAAAGAAGATCCTTTTAAAAATATATATCTTATTTAACGATTGACAATTGAAAAATCCCCAAACTCCATATGCATTACTTTATTTTGCATTATAATATCTCTATCACTACTTGTAAAGTACAATGACTAGAAGGATTGCTGAAGTGAAAGCTACAGATATTACATGGGTTAACATCTTGAAATACTTCATGTGACTGATTTTATAATATCTCCCACTGGAAAACACTGAGTATATATCAAAATCATTAATTAAAAAGCATCATGATGAAGAAAAATTACTACACATTATTCTCTTTAGTACTTCTGATTTCACATAAACATATGACTATTTTTATTATAAACCATTTATCAAAACAAAACATATCTAAGAAAGAGAGTTTAATCAATATAATAAACCATTAAGATGCAAATAAATTTCTATAAACTTTTAATCCATTCTTTTTCACCAAATCTTTAAAGGAATTTTTAAATTGTATATGCAATTTAGGATGAAGCCAGTTTTCAAATTCTAGAATGGAGATGTTAAACAACAACCTAAATAAAATTTATGCAATAAATAATGTTGTACCACATTTTATAACCAGACATTGCACAAAGTTTCACCATTTTTAAAAGCTATATATCAATGACTGTTAGCTAGTCAATCCCATAATAGAATTTAAGAAAAGCAAAATAAAAGTTAACATACTCATAATAATTGTTCAGTAGTTAATTTTAAATGATAATAATATCACCTTTTCCCAAGCTAGAGCAAAACAAGAAAAATTTTAAATAATTATATGAATACCAAAGATTGAACCTTCTGGAATGTTAAGAAGTTCTAGTTTAAATTCACTGGAGCAATTCCAGAGATTGAAGATATCAACTGTCGATTTCATTCTTTCTTAGTTTTTTTCTTAATTTTGAACTATCTTACATTTTTCTTATTAAATATCACTTCCTGTGTTGAATCTACAAATATTTCCTGTTAGTTAAAAATATAATATAACTCTGTTGTGCTTTCATTTAAATATTTTTATGTTCGTTTATTTTCAAATTTGTCTCAAAAAAACAAAAAACAACAACAAAGAATTGACAATGATACTTTTCATCAATATTCCATAAAAAGTTCCTTTCTTATATTTGCTTTCACATCCAAATTTGTAAGTTAACTTGGAAAATATAATGACCAGCGAGAATGCAGAGATGAAAGTTCTAGCAGAGTGAAAAATAATTACATAGGGTTGATACTCACAGAACGTCCTCATATCTGGTACATTTTTTACAATGAAAGATCTCTGTTAGAAAACATTGAATATTTGTCAAAATCAATAATAAATTAACATAATGTTAAAAAATAGTATTGCAGAAAATCCATTATTTACTTTGAAATTTATGAATTCACATGATCAAACATGCTCACTTGTTTCAAATTATCTAAGAAAGTATAGTATTTCCAATGAAGATAGTTCAATCATTATCATAATGAACTGCTCAGCTAAACTTATAAATAGTTAATTTATTTTTAATGTAAAATAGAACTGTTCACTAGTTCAGTAACTTAGAAAGCTATAAAGATTTACTGACTGGAAACACATCTAGAGTATTGTAAGCTCAACCAATCATATAAAAAAATGATGTACTTGGTTCAGCCATAGCCATGACTTATAGCCTACTGCATACATAACTTAAGTAGTTACTTAGAAATTTTCTTCTGGGTCTAACTTATTAATGTGCATATTAAAATTATCATGATTACTATATTAATATTACTACATTTTGCTTACTTGGAAACAAGTGAATAAAAAGTTCAATAAATATAACAATTTTGATATAGCTAAATAATTTCAACTAACCTCTGGTTCTACATTTTTTAACCAAATATTCTTAAACAATTTAAAATGTTTATCTATTCAAAAGCATTTTATTCATATGAATAATAAATTTTGTTGAAAAAAAAATTAAATGATTTTTATTTGGTATTGTGTATTAAATTGAATATCTTTTAATTATAAAAAAATCCACTTTGTTCACTTTTTAAATCAATTGATATTGCAAAGACATATAGTATTATCTATTGACTCTACTTTTACATTTACTATGCTTTTTCTGGAAAGAAAAGACACCCTGTAAATTTATATATAAATTTTTGTGTTGTAGGCACAAGTTGAAATAAAGCTTGACTATCATCATATATGCTTTGACAAACTTACAGATTCAATAATACATAATTCGTTTTTTTTTTTTTTAAAGAAAAGGTGAAAAAAAAAATCATAAATTTTACATTCAAATACCTGTACAGTATATTAGCTACTTTTTTGTTTCTTGCACTTAAATGATGTTACAATCATAATCCAATACTAAACCACTAAACATCACATGATCACTATTTCTTACTGTATGGAGAGTTTTGTCTGTTTTAATAATCTAATATTAACTGCATTCATAATATCTGCTACTGTTGTAGATTTGTAAATTAAAATTTCATTTTAAATAGCCCTATAATTCAAAATCAATGATATTAGCAATTATGTCAACTGTAATAATGCTGGGAAACTGGGAAATGTTTCATTTATATGATAAAATGAAAATAATTCTGCAAATATATTTTGAAGAACCACACATGTTACTCAATACTGTGGGTTTTTTAAGGGATTTTAAACAATATTTATTTATTGGATCATTGAATTCTTTTCTGTGCAGTAACTTATTAAAATATCATACTTTCTTAGCAGAGCAGTTAGTGCTAAATATCTAAATTCCCATTTTACTTCACTGAGAGTGTATAACAATTTTTTAAGTTTTTCAATTATTGTAGATGATCTACTAAACATTGTATATATTGCCCTTAAAAGGGTTTCAATATATCCTTAATAAATGAAACCTGTTTTCATGCATCATCTATACCCAAGATCTTTCCTGTGAACTACACAGAGCTGTTGCACTAAATATGTAATATAGTCTCATAGATGAGTAATCACACCATTTATTTTTTTAACATTGCATGGGTAAATATAACTATGTTTTATAAATCAATGTTATTTTATCTATAAAACTTTTTATCCCTATTACAATAGAATGATTATCACATAGAATAAACTTAATAATGCTGATAGATCTTGTCTGATAAGTGGATTCAAATTTTTATCAGTATTTTATTTATAATAATTCTTTTTTCTACCAAAATAGCCTTACTTTCATCAACTATCAAACAATAAAGTAAAGATATTCAACCTTCATCAATAATATCCTTATGTATGTTTAAATTTTATACATTCTATAAATGTAAAAAAAAAAAATTCTTGCTTTGTCATGATTCAGCAATATTAACATATTGTCCTACATGACCATGTATAGATTGCACAGAAAGCATTGATGAATTGTTGGTAATTGCTAAGATAACATTCTCTATTAGAATTTTAATTGTTTTGTCTGTGAATTTGCGTTCAGCATTTTCTAATCTGAAATAATGATCTTCTGATTTTTCAGTTAAAATTCTCAAAATTCCTCCATGATTTTATTTCAGATAGCAGTAACTGAATCGTATGAACTTTTTGATTTAAATATCACTTTAAATATTCTATTTTTTATTCGGTCTATTTTTTATGGATAATAAATTCACTTTTTGAATTTGATTGTCAGCAAATTTTACAAATGATGTCATCTATCTTGCTTCAGTAATTAAAAATACCTCCAAGTTTAATATAGTAGTTAACATTTTAGATAACAATAGTGTTTCAGTTTCAATTTATCTGGAGAAACATTCATATTTGAATTTGTATTTCTTATTTTTAGATTGTTGAAAATTTTGATTAACTTCCTGAATGTTTCAACATTTGCAGGACCTAAAATATATTTTTTTGATGCTTTTTTAAAACATTACAATAATAAGAAGTCTCCCAACACTCAACTTGAAATCCCAGTTGCAGCAAACATTCTTCTATGGCAGTGGCCAGCAGAGAAAAGTTGTTTCAGATGGGAAATAACACTATTAAACTAAGATTCCCATAGCAATATCCCTGCCCCATTGCATGTACAGATCAGTTCTATTTATTAATCCTTTTTATCAAAATTATTCATCTGGATTCAACTTTGTATGTTTAAACATAAAAACATAAGGATAAATACTTTGAATATTGTGATGTCTGGGGAGGGCACAAACTGTTGAGCAAGGTGCACACTCAAAATTGGTGTGCAATTGCACACTACAAAAATTAGAGAGGACATTAATAAGACTTTTTTATATTAATATCAATTCTGGTGAAGGGTATAAATGATAGTTTATTAATCCTTTAGTAGTCAATGTTTTTTGACAGCCCCTAGTGGCAGATTGCAATAAAATTTTTTATTAAATTTACTGTTGCTTTTTTTATTATATTTTTATAAATTTTGAATTATTTTTTAAACATATAAGTTTACAAACAAAAGTTGTTCTAAAAAATAATATTTTAATTTTGCAAATATAGAAAAAAAACAATAAATCTAAAAAACCCAATGACTTTTTTTTTATTAGTTTGGTTAACACATCAACCCAAATGATTTATTGTTAAATTACATAAAGCTAACAAAAGTATATTTAAAAATCTAATAATTATTAAAAAAATGACCAATATAAATCTATTTTGGTCATTATGAATGCATTCCTTTTCAACAACTATAAATTATGACTGTATATCATTGATGTCTGTTGATTTGTCTTTTAAAAGTAAATAATTTTGAATAAAATCTGAATCTAATAACATTATTTGAAAAAATAAATATTCTGCAAGAATAATCACAAATATGTAAACAAACTACAGAAAATATATTTTCATTTTCAAAATCCAACAAAAAAAAATGAAAAACTCTCATGTAGGAGAATAAAAAATTACAAATCAGCAATATTGTGGGCTGGTTGTTAGCTTATTTGTAGTAGATGTCTTTATACAATACTGATATCTTAAGATTTTTTAGGAATTAATAAATCAGTATTATTTTAATTGCAACTTTTACTGTCAAATCAATGCAAAACTGCAAACACTAAAGATTGCTACAAGAGAATGAATTAAAGCCAAATGAATAGAACTATCAGCAGTGATGCAATATTACATGGAGTGCTTAGACAGAAAAAAATACAATTTTTTAGAAAGACATATTTCTAGGTTTATGAATGGATACTATATTTTCATGCTGAAAGAGATACATTTATAAAAAATGTCTTTTTGACTTTCAAATTGGGAATTTTGATACAGTATTTTTCATCATTGATTTTGATAGTACTTTTTTTTTTTTTTCACTTTTGTACTTCATTTTCATGTACTATTCATAAAATTTTGTTATAGTTTTATCATGTATTGACCTTTATTAATATTAATATTATGTTTTTTAAACATGTTAATTTTTTAAATATTATTATTGATTACAATGTATTTTTTTTTTAAAAATATTTTCGAATAAAATTTTTAAAATCTACTTTTAATTTATAATTGTTTAAAAACTATTATATTTCAGGATTAAAACTAATAAAAATATTGCATGACTTCAGCTGACTCAATGTTGTTTTAGCAGCATAATTTATTTCACCATATTTGTGTCATTTACTGTAAGCTTTAATATTTAATAGATATAGAAGATAGTTGTATTTTTATATTGCACTATTTCCATAATCTAAAATAAGTATTGAATGTTAGATGTGGTATTACTAACAGTTGAATGTATTTTGAATATTTAAAAAAGGTTAAATTTTTCTAAATACATTCAATACTCATATTAGATGATGGGAATAGTCCAATATAAAATACAACTAAAACACCACCATCACAAATCTTCAGGAAAACATGGAGAAGATAGACTTCAATAAATCCCTATCTAATACTGTCCTATTAAATATCCTCAGACTAGTTTCAAGCTTATGGTTTTTATCAGTGAAAAGCTTTGGATTTTGGACCAGTGTCTGGACCTTTAGGTTCTAATGCACTGTTGCACTGCCAGTCATTATCTATATTTCTGTTTTGCTATTAAGATATCAGCCCATTTTGAAAATCATGTTTCAATTCTGAAACAGTTTGGTTTCTATATGTTAAGGTTTTCTTAGGTTTTTTAACAACTATAAACACCTCTAGCCTGGTAGAAAACCATTAAAATGTCTCATGAGTCTATGACTCCAGCTTATTCAATGTTGTTTTAGCAGCATATTTTTTTTTACCATATATATACCATTTTCTGTAAGTTTTAATAATTAATAGGCTAAAAATATTTGTGTCTTTTCAAATTAGGCTCATAGTTTGATAATAAAACAGAAAAATAAATGATGGCTGACAAAGGAAGGATACATTAGACCCTAAATATCTAGACACTAGTCAAAGATCCAAAACTCCTCACTGATGAAATCCATAAGCATGAAACTAGTCTGAAGTCATTGGATAGGATAACATTGGATAGAGATTTAATAATTATTACCATCTGGTATATATTAATTACTTAAGCTCACAGTAGATGGAATGCCATGGTAAGAGACAATTATTTTCTAGGAAGCAGCATTGAGTAAGCTAGAGTCATGTGATAGAGTCAAGGGATATTTTATTGTTTCTTTTACTGTTTCTGACCACTGAACAGAAGTGCCTAGACTTGTTAAAAAATTGAGGAAACCATAATATATAGAAACTGAACTGGTTTCAGTGCTATATCATGATACATGCAAGTTGGCTTAGATTGGAAACATATGTTTTTCAAATTGGTGTATTAGCTTGATAGTAATATAGAAAGATAAGTGATAGCCGGCTAAAGAAAAGATTCATTAGATCCTAAATGTCCAGACATCCAAGATCCAATACTCCTCATTGATGAAAGAAAGAAAGAAGCTTAAAAGTAGTCTGGGAATATTGGATAAGGCAGTACTGGAAAGTAATTTATTAAGCACTAACACTTGCATCTGTTTATTATTAAAACTGACAGTTAGCAACACAGATAGATGTAAGTAATGGTTTATGTGACATAGATGTAGTGAAGAAAAAAGTATGTTAATGAAACAGTATTTAATGACTTTTTTTTAAAAAAAAAGTTAATTGTTTTATTTAATATTAATACATAATTTACTGAAATGTTTTTTATTGTTAAATTATTGTAAAGCGAGATTGTTTTTGAATGTCTCCATAATCCTGTTAACTTGAAATACTCCACATTATAAAGTAGGCCTTAATCAATAATAAATTTCTTAAAAGCATTGTTAAAAATAGTGCAAGAAAAACAGTACAATTTTTTGATTAACCTATTCATTCAATATACTGAATGTTTATCATAGTAAATAGAAGGATTTGAACTTAGGATTTTTAGTCTATATCTATCATCCCCTCCATCTCAAACAATTGTTACATATGACCATACATATCTGAAAAAGATAAATGATCTCCAATATGCATATTTCATGCAGAACAAGCACTTATCAGTTGGGCCAAATCATAATCCCCAGCACATATGTACAATCAGCGCTTGACTTATATTCAGATAGCAATTTCTTAAGCTTTAAAAGACAGACTTTAATATTCTCACTTTTCCAAAAAAACCAACAATGGAATGCTCAAAGCTTTTGGTGGATTTAATATTGGAGTCATGCTCATATAGACATTATGTCAATTTAATTCCTCAAATTATCAGACCATTATGTATCCATTTATATTATTGGGAGAGGAATGAACTGATGTAATCTATTTCCAAGGCAATATGTAATTACCCTATTCATTCAGTATATCGAATGTTTACAATAGTAAATAGAATGATTTGAACTTAGGATTTTCAGTCTACATTTATCATCCATTCCATCTCAAATAACTGATATGCATAACCACACATATGTGAAAAAAATAAATGATCCCCAATAGACATATTTTGTGCAGAACCAGCACTCATTAGTTGGGCCAGATTATATATGTTTTATATGTGTGGGAGATTATGATTTGATTCAACTGATAAATGCTGTTTTTGAAGTGGATGATGAATATAGATAGAAACTCCTAAGTTCAAATCCCCCTATTTACTATAATAAATATTCAGTATACTGAATGAATAAGTTAATTACATACTGCCTTGGAAATAAGTTACATCATAGTATAAGTCCAGCACATCTGTCTCTTATCGATATAAATGGATACTCAATAGTCCAATAATTTGAGGGGTTAGATTGACATATGTCTACATAGGTATGACTACAATATTAAATCCACCAAGGACTTTAAGCATTCCATCATTGGTTCTTCAACGAAATAGATGGTTGAATTGTTGGAAGGATGAGAAGATTTAAGCCTGTCCATTAAAGTTTCAGGAATTTCTATTGCCAAGCACTGATTGTATATATATGAGTGGGAGATTATGATCTGGTCCAACTGAAGAGTGTTTGTTCTGCTTGAAATACATGTACAGTATTGGGAATTATTTATCTTTTTCACATGTGTGTGATTATGTGTATCAGTTGTTTTAGATGGAATGGATAATGAATATAGAGTTCAAATTCCTCTATTTAGTATGTTTTTTTTTTACTCAAAGATATAAGAAATGTAAAAAGGATTTATATTTATTATTATTATACCACATTCTTGGAATAGTAGTTTCAGGCAGAAAGGAAGATCATCTGTAAATCTTTCATTATGAAGAATTGTTTTAATAAATTTTTATTTAATAAAACACATGAAAATTTTTTTTACATTTGTGTGATCAAATGTTCTAAATGATTTACTAATTAAGTTTTTTAGAGGTTATGGTTAATGATGTTTCATTGAAATTGAGAAAGCCAACAGACAAACAAACAAAAAAAAACCCCATATCTTTTGTTAATGTTTATGGCTGCAAAATTATTAACAGGGTAGTGAGAAAGAGAATTTGATAATTCAATAATTAAGATTTTCTAGATACTGATTTCAATACAAAGTGTTTTCTATCTTTTCTTTCATTCTTTATTCATTTTCTTTTGCTGTATTATCTTCACACTTATTAATAAGATCTTTATGAATCTCATGCCATCAATCATCTTTCAATTTTAATTGAATTAATAGGATTTTGCATTTGTTATTGCAAAAAAGGGTGGTTCTTACTTTAATCTTATGTTTTCGTTATCCTTTCTCTTAATATTTTTTTTCCTATGGTTAGAGTGGCCATATATTTATGAGTGTTTCTAATAGTGATGATGAATTCTTCTGGAAATTTTTACAATTGTAAATGTGTGATCAACTTTTTGCTTTGCAGCCATAATCATTTCATTGTCATGGGTATATAAATTTTATTACATTTGCAAGTCTCACTAATAATTAGAAAGCACTCTAGTCTCATATTCCAAATTATTTCAGTTATCTGAAAATTGCAAGTTCAATTTTCAATTGAGATAAATAGAAGTTTTATAAAGATCTGTTATTTAGACATGCCACATTTACCTGCTACATCCTTGATATGGGTTTAAATCCAGATAAAAGATCAATTTTATACACTGGCATATTCATCTGACAAGCCACTGATGTGGGCTTAAATTCAGATAAATCTTTACATTTTTTTTAGGTAGATGGGAATTTTAAAGCAAACTTAGAAATTTTTCTATAGATAGCTAGTCCTCAATTAATTTTGTTATTTATTAAATAGACATAACGGTGAGAGGAATTTAAGGTCAGTGTTGGTATGACAATAATATTCATATCAATAAGGGCTTTGAGCATTTCATTATCAGATTTTCAATGATATGAATGGCTGAAGAGTTAGAGAATGGAGAGGGCGGAAGGCCTGTCCATTAAAGTTTGTAGATTTGCTATGTTAATACAAACCATACAGTAATTGTATATATGTGTAGAAGATGATGATTTGAATCAACTGATGAGTGCTGGTTCAACATGAAATGTGCATATTGGAGATCATTTATATTTTTCACATGTTTGTGGTTAGTGTTGGTTATGTAAGGTAGAATGAATAACTGAAGGGAGCTTAAAAGTTTGTGTTCAAATCCCCTTTAATTACAAATTACAATTAATAAATAGGTATCTAATAATCAGATTAATAAGGGTTATTCAGATGAATGCTGATGTACTAATCATAAAACAGAAATATGATTGAAGTATGATTGAAGTGTGTTTCTTATGTGCATCAAGCTCTAGCTTTACTTCTATCTTCAGTTTAATCATTTAGTAAGATGTGATAATTTCTTGTTATCAGATTACTGTTATTGAACTATTTAAGTTTCAATAGTAAATTCTTGATATATGATTCATATTTAAACTATTTTTTTTTTTGTTAGATGTATATGGAATGTCAATGTTACTTCCAATTATCCCCTTTGTGCCTTTCATGAAGCTTCTTATGGATATATTCTTTCCAAACCTACAGAAAATACAGAATGGGGGAAAAAAGTTACATTGCAAAGACAATTTGTACTGAAAGAATTCGAAGCCACGAGTTCTCATGCTCTAAATATTGACATCGAATATCAAACAGACTACAGGTTACGAATCAAAGTAAATTTTATAGTAACATAGTTTCTATTTAGATTAATATTTTTATTTATTCATTGATTCAATTTATATTTTGACAATGGTAATGCTTTAGTATTTCAGTATCATATTCTGATTTGATAGATCTATGATAACAAGTCTCATTTTGAAATACCTGAAGATGTCTTAAAAATTCAAAGTGTTAGTCTCAAACCAAGTAATTTAAAGTATGATGTGGAGATTGTTGATGGAGAAAAATTTTTTGGTATTAAAGTTATAAGGAAAGAAAATGGTAAAGTTATGTGAGTATATAAAACTTATAATTTGTTATGTAAAATCCTTATAAATTTTCTTTTAATAAATAAAATTTATATATAATATTTTCTCATTGAATTGAATATGTAAACATAATCAATTTAATAAATAACTTTATATTTTAATCATGTATTTATTTTCATCTAATTGACTTGTGTTCAAAACTGAAGTGTGATATATAATATTATACATATTTTTTAAAATGCAAAAATTAATTTAGAAAAGTCATACATAAAGTAATGCTTTGGAAGAAAAAAAACATGGAAGTAAAAAGAAAAAGGAAATAAACCATTAAAATAATCACAATTTGGATATTGGCAATAAAATAATATTCCAGATTATTGCTAATCACATCAAATTTATCTGAAAAATATCACAATAATTTTATTTGCAAAGAAATTTAAAATAGTTTTGATTTTTTTTTCATTTACATTTTTTTAACTTTTCTTCATCATTACATAATAAAATGGAATACTGAAAGACATTAGTCAAAAATTATATCGAACTTGCTAAGCTAATAATTCAGATTTGAATCCAGTCTGAGAAAAGGTAAAAGAATTATTAATAAAATTAGTATTTATTTCCGGTAGTGTGCCATAAATAATGTTGCTAATCATTCAATATTGGTCGGCAAATGCCTATCTATAAGTATTTTTTGTTAGACAATAAACTCTCTTCACTTGGAAATTGAATGTCCAGGTGAGTATTGTGGTTTTTTTTTCACTATTTTTTTTTTATGAGGGTTGTTGGAGAAATGTTTTTTTTTGCAATGGGATGTTTAAAGATTGTTTCATATTAACTATTTAAAATCAAATTTAATATATATCTTAACACTATCTCACATATCAATGCATTGTAAAATACCTGAACATCTTCAGATACCATTAGAGTCTCTTGTTAGAAACTTAATACATACATAATATGGTGAGTTTATATATTTATATAAGCAGTGCTTAACTCAAATCAAAATGAAAGTATTATAAAATGAAAGTATTATTAAATACACTTTGAAATGTTTAATTTAAATAGCTTCATTATCATCATCATTTTCAATCATTATCGATAATTTGCAAGATAAAGTTTTAACCAAGTTTAATTCAATTATTCTTATCCAATAGCATCCCTTCATCATATTATTTCAGAAATCTTTCTTATTTCATCCATCCATCCATCTCATATGTGGTCATTTTCTAGGTCTTTTATAATCTCTCAATTTTTATATTTTTATAATTTATAATCTCTTGATCCCATTTAAGATATAAATTGGCTGTCTTTTATCATTTTTTCTAACAATATATTTAACTCTAATTCTAATTTAGTCTAGTGTATATATAATTTATAAATGTTATTCTTTATTTACATTGTTTATAAAAATTTATAGAAACTTACAGTCTTATGTACAGTAATATTTTGATAAAAAATCAACTAGAATCTGAGTTGCTATGTTAAATGTTTTTCAGTTGATCTTCCAGGTATCTGATAATATCAGATATGATTAATAGAAATATGTATCCTTCAAGAGGTTAATTGATTTGTCATTAAAATGTTTCGATATGTAAATCTATAAGTTTCTATAAATTTCTATAGAGGGCATAAATAGAAAATAAAGTTAATAAATTACATATTTATAAAATTTAATATATATATTATACCAGTAACCTTCAGGGACTACCTTCAAATATAACTATTCAATGTAACTTTCATAAAGTCATATATAAAGTAGACAACAATGAAGATAGTTGAATTTAAAAACAGGTTATATTTCCCAATCATCTTCATAAAATTAACACTAGTGATTTGAAATAGGTTTACCACTGAAAAATATTTTGTTTTAAATAAAAAGACATGCATTTTCAGCCTTTGTTAGGGCACTATTTTTTCATTTGTGAAAAGATAAAAATTGCTGAATGGACCAATTTCAAATTACTATTTACATTCAGAATATGCATTCTCTCTCTATTTTTTTTTTTATAAACACGAAACTGATAAAGTGCTAATGTAAACATTTGAAATGAAAGCTGTGATATAAAATGGCACTGCCAATATGAATTTCATAAACTAATAAACATTTATTTATAAGATATAATTACTCATACACACACACAAAGAAAATTTTTTTTAGAATAAATTCATACAATGAATAAATTGTACACAAAAATAGTTTAAATAAAAAAAACTTAATAACTAATATAAAAGAAATAAATTAGAATGCAGTCAATGGATAAAGCTGACTTATTAAGACCTTTTTTATTTTTTTTGTTAAAGTTTCAAAAGGAAGTTTTACCATAGTATATATATTATAACTTCCATTACTGATTAGCATGGATAAAAATTTATGATGTTTCTTCTTCCAATTTGTTCAATTTAAATGTTCTATTTTCAAAAAATTATGGGGGCACACATTCTTCATAGGTGTAATTAATCCAGGGTTATGACATTAAAATCAAGATCAGGTAGTTTTTAGAAGATTATTACATAATTATGGTAGGCAGGATCACTTTAAATTAATCAATAATACATTTTCTTTGGTCGTATCAACAAATAATAATTATAATCTATAAATCAAAAGTTTGTTTCTGGCAAAAATGATTTATATTTAATAAATCACAGCAAATATTTTTTGCCAAAAAAAAAGTTTGACCTTTTCTTTTTAAAAATTAGAGCTACACTGACTTTTTTTAATCCTCCAGTGTGGTGTTACAGAATAAAATATGACCTCTTATTTTTAATCTCTTTAAAGAATTTTTATAAAGTTTGCTTTTTAAAAAATTCCCAATAGATTAGTAATTAAAAATACATAATAAATTGGCGACTTTTATATATTTTTTAATTATTATTACAAATCAGTTTGGAGATTTATTTTTTGTTAGTTACTAATCTAATCAAATTACCTTTTTAAAAAAAAATTATTTCAAGCTCTTTTGCTTCAATTTAAATGTCCTTACATGGATTAAATTTCTCTATTAAAATTTATTTTAATAAATGCTATAAGGTTTATTTATATGTTTATTCATTTATTTAATTCAAGTAAGCTGCTTTTATATATCTCATGTACATATACATGTACATGAACAAAAAAAAAATGTAAAGAAATTTTAAATAATTTTCATAACTCAACATCTGCTTACTATATCAACTATGTATGCTGGTTGACTACCTTTTCAGGCTTCTATTTCCAGCACTACACCCCCCATTTAAAAATGAGTCAATAAAAACAAATTTTATTTCTCATTCCATTTTTTCCGTATCTTATTTTAGGTACGGGTTTTCTTACTACATTCATATTTTTTATAGATTAAAAAAATAAACTCTCTACATGGAAATTTTTATCAACAAATTCTACAGCTTTGAACTTTTGCTGTTGCCTGGCCTCTGTTCATATTGGTTGACCACATACATAATCACATTATAATAAGTCCATTTGAACCATCTACCAGATATCAAAGATGAGATACAGCAAAGTAATACCTGATCATGAGTACACAGCACATTAAAAGTTAGGAGGTATATTCAACCCTCACACTTACTCTAGGATTATACTACAAGTGAAGTCTTACAATTTTTATATATTTACTAATTTAAAAAAAACAGACCAAGTCCCTGATTGAGATATACAGATAGAATTAATGGAGGGACCAAAAAACAATGTGTGACTTCATTATTCTACACAGGCATTAATGCAATAAGATAAATCATCCACAGCTCACATGAATCTTTCAAATAATCTCAGAGCCTAGCATAATATTTAAGTTTTTATTTTTATATGTGGGTGACTTCAATAGTCAAGCATTATATGATTTTTTTATACCATGATCAGTTGTAATCTAAAAAATATTCCTGCACTGTTGCGCAATAATAGTATAAGGACCATCATGTAGGTCTAGAAATTTCTTGTGTGTAAACTTCTTAGGATTACTAAGATTAGAAGTTTTTATTAATACATGGTCCCTATATAAAATCTGAGCTCAGAACTTTCTGCTCCTTTATTTCTTTCTTGCCTGACTGTATTAATTTTTGATAGGCTTTAACAAAGTTTGATTCTCTATCTATGGTTCCCTCTTGAATCATTGGAAGTTCTGTTTTAAACAGCTTTGGACTATATCGGCTAAAATGCAATCTCAAAGCTGCAAATCAAGTAGACTCTTCATTGACCAATTTATATAGTTAACTATCTGCTGTAACTATTTCACCCAATCTCAATGATTGGAATTTAAATAGATTCTAAGTAGATGACCCAATTCACACATGACATGCTTACATAGATTGGATTGAGGATTTCTATGAAGTTAATACATGCTTAATGTTTTATTTTACTATCCATTTATTCTATTCCTTAGATACAAATGGAGTACCATGTTCATGGTCTGGCAGGTGGTTGCCTGCAACACAGGGTAACCTGATACAAGTTTTGAGAACAAATCATAGGTCATGAACATATATTTCATTCATATAAATGGTAACAATAGTTTATAGAAATCATTGGCCATTATTTCTTTAGTTTTTTTGGTATAATTGATTGAAAGGGACCCATATAGATTCTATTGTCTAGTTTAATCCTCTTGCATGCATCACAATTCTTTAAAAATGAACAGATAAATGTTCTGTTTTGTGCATTCCATAATGATCATATAGACAGTGGAAGTATCATTAAGAGGGCTATGCATAACAGATGAAATCATTGCTTTCCATCCTCCCTTTTCATTGTTATGTTTTAAAACATTATTTTCTAATTTATAGTTTTATTTATGTTTAACTGACTCACCAGGAGGAATCTCTAAAGTTCTAATCATTTGTTGGAACTGTTTATTTTGCTGCTTGCTATCGAGTTGTATTAAATCTTCTACAGATTTATCTACTACTAAGCTCACCCTTGCTATAAATATGCTCCACATGGAGATCTTCATGAATTGGTTGAGTTGGATTGGGACTTACTAGTTCTGGAATTATGTTCCCTGATCCTTTACAATATTTGATTGTATAATTGAATTTCTGTAAATTCAGATTCCAATGAACAAACTAGCTACTGGTTAACTAATTGTGATTCAAGAATTTTAAACTTTAGTGATCTGTGACTACAGTCACCTCAGATCCTAATAAAAATTGTCTAAACTTTTGAAATGCCCATACTATTGCTAGGACTTTTTTTTCAGTAACAGTATAATATATCTTCAAACCTTTTAGTAAATGGCTTATAAAATAGAGAACTCCAGTCTGGCTGTTCTTCTGAATTTGGGATAAAGTAATGCCCGATCCATGCTCACTATTGTCAGTTTGGATAATAAAGGATTTGTGCTGAGTTATGAAAATTATTTTAAATTCTTTTAAATTTAATAGTATTACTAGTTTTGAATGTGCATGTATGTGTGTGCATGAGTGGGATATTTAAACATCCTTATATGAATTAAATCCCTCTATTAAAACTTATTTTAAGAAAGGTTTAAAAGTTTTATTTATATCTTTTATTTTTTTATTTAATCCAAGAAAGATGCTTTCATATATCTCATTCATATTCACACGTACATGCATATTAACTCAACACATATTTACTATATCAACAATGTATGCTGGTTGACCACTTTTTCGGACTTCTATTTCTAGCACTATATATATATTCTAACCTAATAAAAAAGAGGTATGATAGTGAGGGAGGAAGGAATAATAATGTAATGCTGAGACTACTAATAGTATTAATACTAATATTAAGGCTAAACTCAGTGGGTAGTTAGTTATCTTAACATTTATTACAGAGATATGCATTAAAATATAAGGGAATTTCAAACAATAATAAATGCATTACTATAAAATAAATAAATAAACTAGGAAGAGGAAAATTTTCACTCATTCTTATGCAACACTTTTGGAACATATGTTTTCCCTCTATCAAAATACATTATCTGAGCAAAACATAAATATTTTGCATTTAATATAACATCTTCTAATAGAGTCTTTATATATTTTCTTTCAATCTTATGGAGTAGTTATCTATCACCAAATAATTGTTTTATTGACCGATATACTTGAAGTAGTTACTTGAATATATATATATGAGAAAATCTTTAAAAAACTAAACATGCTACAACATTAATAAGACATTCAATATCCAAAGTTCCAAACTACTTGGACCAGCAACAAATATGTGTGTAATTACTTGAATACACTATGGAGCAATAATATTACAATGAAATGGTATTTTAGACTTATGCCTTTGGGTTATTCAATAAGATTTTATCATGATACATCCAGATGCATTAACTCATTTCTAACACATATTCCTGATACAAATCCTATTGACATATGAACATCTGGAATATTGAACATCATTATAGGTTAATTTTTGCAGAATTTATTTAATCTCAGTGTTATATTCTTCTTTAATTTTAGCCATTACTATATTCATTTGGGTACTGAGACTAATATTTCTTATAATATCTGTGATATAAAACCACGATTCAAAATTACTAAATGTTTTCTTCAATACATGTAAAAAAATTGCTTCTGATAGATAGGCCACGGATATAATGAATAAACATACAAATCAAAATTTTACAATTCCATTAAGTAATCCTTTCACTGTTATGTCAAATTTATGTTTTTGGTATCTTTAATAGCATTATCTATTTAATTTATAAAAATTGGCATTATATCCAAGGTATATATATATGTACTTGCTTTAAATTTTGATGAACACTTTACAGATATTTAGTAAAATAAGAAATGAATCCTTTGAATGTTTTTAATCTCCAGTAATATTTTGTGGTCTTTAAATTAGATGTCAACTTTGTTTTTTAATAATCCATGCAATGTAATGCCTTAATTAACAATTTCATGAATACATACATTGCATTTTCTTTTATAGTAAAATATTGGTTAATCGTACACATTTCCTTTTGGGATTAATAAAAGAAGCATATATATGAATACAAACTATAAAGAAAAACTTTATATATCTATATAAAGTTTTCTTATGGTTTCCAACCAACACACTTGAGACATACATTTCCATAGACTTTGTTGAATGGTTATTATAATTGTTGGATTTGGTCTAAATTGCAGACTCAAACCGACAATTATAAAAAGTATGAAAACTCAAAAGTTAATTAGTATAAATTTATTAGTAACAAATATATATATATTATACAATCAATAAATACAATACCATGAATATATAAACTTAGTTAATGTTGGTCTGATCATGCCTGAATGACTGGATTCAATTCCAGCTGAATATAATAGATTGCCTTGTGAGTTTTAGCTGAGATTCTTCCAGCTATAATAGATAGCTTGCCTCGAGTCAGCCCTAATCTTTGCAGCTTCCAGTCACCTCACTGTGATAGACTTATAGCATAATGACTATAATAGAAATGTGCACTGCAAGCAATGGTTTCAAATGAAAGCGCTTTCAGTCATTTAGGTTAGACTGGCATTCTCTGCTTATGTCAAAAAAGGCTGATGATTTATTACCAGATCTCCAATCTTACTGATAGCCATCAGATTCTGAGAGCATCACTGCCTATTGGTCAATACTAACCATTGGCTGTGTTTTACGAATCTCTTTACACATTAGTTAGTGCCAGTGAATGCTCAATCCAATCAGATAAGGAAAGAATCTGGACAAATCCATTTCTGATGGCAAAGTGAGATATGACATCCCTCCCCCTGGCTAAAATTATCCCTTTAGAAAGTAGTCATATTGCTGAGCTGGATGATGTGTTATCCACTTTGTTGAGTTCTAATGTTTATTGCTGTCCTTGTCTTGTTCATCATCATTCTTGCTTGATGTTCTTATCCCTGGATGTTCATCTGGGTTATTGCTGTCTTGTTTTGGTGGTCATCATCTTTTTTTGATTACTTGTCCCTGGATGTTTGTTTGGTTTGCTGCTGTCTTCAATTTCTGTATGATTCAATCTTAGTTGGTTTAGATGGTGATGATGCTGTTTGAGCTACTACAGTGTATAGTCCTTTCAGTTGTGTAATCACCACTGGGATCCATTTTGTGGATTTATAGCATATTCAGCATAGCATGTGAGTGCCTATTTGCACTTTTATCTAGCTATTTTCTTTTTGTTCATATTTGGAATCAGGTTTCATGGCTGACAGATTGGTTTGCAAATGCTTATTGAATAGCAGTTCTGCTGGAGACTTTCCTGTTGGTGTGCTTTGTGTGGAGTGCTGTGCTAGCACTGTTCTGGAAATCTGGGTGTTCCAGCTTTCTGTATCCATCTTTGTTATTAAATTTTTTTTCTCTTAAACTAGTCTCTTTGCCTGGTTGCTTGCTGGATGAAATGGTGGACTATACACTAGTTCAATGCCATTATTGGTGCAAAAGTTTTTTAATGAATTTGCTGTAAATGCTGTATCATTATTTGACATTATTTTTTTAGGTAGCCATGTGTTGCAAATAGCCTCCTAAGAGCTTCTATTGTTGCTGTGGACTGAAGTGATGGGATTACCACCACCTCCAGCCACTTGGAGGGTTAGTCAACTACTATCAACAGCAGTTTGCCTTTTCATAGGTCTACATGGTACACATGGAGTCTCTATGACCAGGGCCCTTCAAGTTTAGGCCACTGAGCTGTTTTGTCTTTTGCTGGCATGTTTTGATTCATTTTGCACTTTGGCCTCAATATCAGCATTTAAGATAGGTCACCATAAGTATGATCTTGCCAACATCTTCATTTGGACAATCCCTGGATGGCCATTATGTAACAGATTGAGCACCTGGGAATGTCCAACTAGAGGAATCACAACTCTGGATCCCCAAATAACACAGCCATGTTCAGTTGAGAGGTTCAGTCTTTGTGTCAGTAGGCTGAATGTAACTCATCTGATTTTTTATTTGGCCAACCCTGTTGAATCCATTTTTGTATCTTTTGAAAATAGTCCTTTTTTTAAAAAAAATTCAATCATACACATACATACATATAAATTCATACCTGCAAAAATACAACCCATCAATTATTTATTAAAATGTATAAATAAGCAGTATTATTTAATAAAATACTGTTTTCAAACTTCGAGATGTTTTGATAAAAAAATTTTTTTTTATCAGTACTGTACTTAAAAAAAATACTAAATGTTAATGTACTTCCTGTTTATTTTTATTATTTATTACTATTATTCTCATTTTAAAAAATAAAAATAAAAATGAATCGCAAGCTTATTCTCAAAGACATAATAAATTGAAGCAATTCAAAATCATTATTTCAATTTCAACATAACTTCAAGATTTACAAATTACATCTATGTCATTAATTTAGCACAAGTAAATGTGTTTAAAATAAGAATTATAATTATACTTATTTGAAATAATGTAAGAAAATAAGGAAATAAAAAAGATTTTATATTACTTAATGTTTTATTGTTATTATAATTAATTCCTTGGAAAATGATTGATGCAAAATGTTAAATTCTTTATTATCATACTATTGTATATAAAATATATTGCATAATACTATATTATTCTAAAATGCATATATTTCAACTTATATGTAAGAGTGTGGAGTAGATCATTTATGAAAGTTTGAACCTCTTGTATATATTATAGTCATGAGGAGAAAATATTTCCAAAATTTTTTGTGGATGTCAACTAATTTCTTTACATTTGAACTTTCTGTTAGTTAAATGCTATTTATTTTTAGTTATAATTTGTTAAATTTCCTTTTATTTTAAAATTCATTCACAATAACTTGTTTTTACTATTATTGTAACTATTGTTGTATTATAATGTTTATTGCAGTTTTGATACAGATTTTCCAGGATTTATTTTCTCAGAGCAGTTTCACCAGATCACCACCCAATTGTCATCGGATGTAGTCTATGGTTTTGGAGAACACAATCATAAGCGTCTAAGGCATGACATGCAATGGAGAACATGGAGTATGTTTGCAAGAGATGTTGGAGTGGTTGATGTAATGTGTCCAATAAAAAAAATTTTTTTTTTTTGTGAGTGGCATAATTTTTATTTCTAATTTGTTAATTTTTTTTTTTTAATTAGGATTGGAATTTATATGGTGTTCATCCATTTTATTTGAATCTGGAGTCAGATGGTAAAGCTAATGGAGTTTTACTTTTGAACAGCAATGCTATGGGTAAGTAAAATTGTATATTATTACAGTCTGACATCTGTTATCAATTAGAAAAGATGCTTAGTTAGCATATTTTTGCATTATATTATAATAAATTACAATCATTTAAAAAATAATTTCCTTTGAAATCCAAAAAAAAAAAAAAATCATGGTGCTAAGTGATCAAATTTTAAATAAAATGTGTGCATTTCTTGGTATTGATAACACCAATAACTTATGACTTTGAAAATAAACCAGAGCAAGAATAAGACATATTACTAGTCCCTGACATACCTTCAGAGAAGCTGAAGTTTACTCCTCTGTAAAGTCATCTGCATCTCATGTCACATTTATAGTCCTATTATCAAAATATTTTCTTTTTCAAAAATAATGCATTTTCACTTCCATATTTCCAAATTATCAAATAGAAAGTCATTGATAAAATATGTCATGGGAACAGTATATTATACTTTCAATACCTACTATGCACACCATAAGATAATAATGCATTTTCTAATAAATGTGTAATAAGAAAACTTCAAAAATTGTAAGATATCTTAAGAAACTGAGAAATTAATAAATGTCTATTATTAGTTGCCATGTTGATCACTAAAGCCTTAAATTCCTGCAACTAATTGTGAACCTCATAAATTTTTTTCTAGGATATGTGATGTTCATTCTTGATTTAATTGAGATAAGTTAATATTTTCAAATGTCTCTTTCTTTGTTTGTAATTAATTATTCACAGCATTAATTAATTGACAAATTATTTCAAGATTATTACCCTATTATTATCTCTAATAAGCAATCCCATTATCAAGCACCCCCTTGTCTTCTTTTATCCTACCAACCCCACTTATATAGCCAAAAAAAAAAAACTTCAAATTCCTTTGATTGCTTTAAATTTCTTCTTTCTATTAAAATTTGATTACGTTGATAATAGAAAATTTTATCTGGTCATTTAACAATTTTCCTGATAATTTATTAATTCTTTGTAAGCTTATTAATATGTGATCCACTTCCCAAAAATTAATCCTTTGCAAAGAATTCATTTTTTCATTAATTAATTACTCAGTCATACTTAAACTATGGGTTCATGATTTTGTTTGGCTATAACTACTTAAATCTTAATTATTAAATTTTATTTCTGCAGTAGATGAATGCAGTAATTATAAGAAGTATTGAATCCATTGATAAGATGTATCTAGGAAGATCAAACCTAGTTGGGAAATATGATAATATTATTTGAAATTTATTGATTAAAACCATCATTCACTGAAAGATCAAACCAATCTGATATTCAGTATGCCTAAACACACACTCTTTAGCTGCAAAAGTATTTGATAGAATCAAAAAGAAGTAGATTTTTGTCTGAGAAATAAAATAGATGTCAATCATTATCAAAATAAATTAAAATTTAATGACTAAGTAGGTATTCATTGAAATTGTATTGTGAAGCAGATTGAAAAGAACTTTGAGGAGTTTGCATAAAACATAATTTTTAGAAGCCTTTTAAAGTTTTGGCTTTTAATAAGGTTATCCAAGATGAAGAAAAATTATTATTATTATTATTTTAGAAAAAAAATCTATCAATCAATATGTTAATATTTCATTTGTCTGAAGAATTATGATATAATCAGAGAGAAAATAGGCTGGTCTACAGCAATAATGCTAACAGATTAATAGTGAGGTTACTGACTTTTAATTGCCAATTTGCTAGTGCTGCACTATATATATTTTGTTCTGATAAAGTATTGAAGTATTTTAATTAGCTCAAATTCAAGACTTTGATTAATTGGTGGATATATAGTGTTAAGTGTTAAAAAATTCTCTGTGCATTTTGGAAAAGTTGTAGAATGATGGGATTCAAGAGTTAAAATTTTTTATATCAAATCTTTGAACTGTCATTACTAAGGCCTGAACCAAAGCACAATAATAGAAGAGATTTGGCATATCTAAAAGATGAATTTTACAATTTGATTATATTATATATTAAGTAACTTGAGATACTTACCTATAATTCATAGTAGGCTAATAAGGTAGTAAATATTGTCTTAAAGACCTTGATTTTTGCTACAGGTAGAGGAGCATAAGAATAGTTTGATTTTATTAAAAAAATATTGATTAACTTGTTTAATTGCTGATTTAATTCTAGCTTTGAATACATTTATTGATATGCCATGGAAGGGTAATGAAGAAACTTACACATTAAAATGTTTTTTTTCCCATGATCAGTTGAACCATTGTGAATGGAAATAATACATTATATCAATGATGGGATATTGAGATCCCACAAAAAGTAAATATATTACTAATGGAAGCAGAGTATATTATTATACCTAAATAGAGGAAGTATTATTTTTTGCACCTTGTCTTAAACTCTTTATTAATAAATATTTATAAATTATAAGTAGTGGAGCTAGCGGATAATAGTCGTTTAACATATTTCAAAGAAATTTGGAACTATTTTAAAAATGATTTCTAACTATTAGGAAGAAGAAGAGTATTAATCTAAGTTTGATAGTACATTGTTGGCATAAGGAAATGACTATCTGCATTATAAATAATTTAGGTTTTTGCATAGTTAACTGTTGACTTAAGTAAGATTAAAATTAGAATTGGGAATTTGTTATCTTTGTTAATTTAGTTTCAACTTATAGTCATTTGGTTAGTTTATATGCAGAGTTTAGCCATGAAATGGACTTTAAAATACTTGTATAAGAACTTGTACAAATATTGTTTAATATTTATTTGAAATTTAGAGAAACAAGAACCATTAGAAATAATAACTTTTTATAAGAAAATTTAAAATATCAAAAAGCAGATAAAGAGGCTGGTGTACCACTTTTAATGCTCCATGTATAAGAAATAATGGTAAGTACATTATCACTAAGAGTGAAGAAATACATAACAGAATGAGAGTAGATGTGTAGATAAAAAAATATCGGGGAGAATCATACGAAACTGCTTTAAAGTAAGTACACTAGAGGGGTATAATGTAGAATGACAATAATGCTAATTATGTAATATTAGTTTGAAGATTAAGTTTAGCAAAGTATATTATTTACAGTAAAAAAAAAACTCAAAATAATCTTATCTGATATTTTTAACGTTTTGTATTATATTATGTAAAGAGTTTGAATGACATTTCTTGCACTTAAAAATATAACAATACAATTTAATGTTTTTAAGGACTAGTAATTAGACATATTCTCTATGCAGATCACTTACATGCTTTGAAAAAAAAAAAGTTTGTCAAAAATAAATTACTAATTATGTTTGAAAATAAAAAATTTTCAAATAAATGTGGTTTTTGTGATCAAGTAAGAGGATAAATTTAAGAGCTCATCATCACCTGTAGGTTGACACTTCTTTCATTAGTAATAAGAGCTGCATCATATTATAATTTATATTTCTTTATTTACCTCAGTGCATTCTTGGCCTCTGACTAACTCAGAATGACGAGATCATATGGCCAATCACTATCTGCTTGATGTAAGAAATAATAATATCAAATCTATTATTATAATGCAACATTTTTTGTTAGATAAAGCATCATGAAACAAATATTTTATAATGAATATAAACATAGTTTTCTGTGCTAAGTACTCAAATATACTCTTTAGTTGAGAAGATTGTGAATAAAATATAATGGGATTTATAATTAGTTTTTTTTTAAAAAAAAGTTTATTTTAGATGTTTATTAAAATATAATATTTCAGGATGTAAAATAAACAGAGAAAAAGGCTATCATATGATAAACAAGGGTATTAATGTTTTACAGATTGGTTTGTATAGTCATCAATAAATCTCATCTTTTTCTACTCCTTTTTTTAAAATCTGGAATTAGAAAGATCATATTTGTTTATAAGTATATACTATAATGATGATGATATGATTTATGAAAAATGAAGTGAGCAACAGATAAGTTAATAATAAAAGTTAATATTATTAAGTGATTATCTTCTCACTTTGTTGTTGCTGTTTTATAAAAGTGTGTTTTTTTAAGATTATTTATTTTCTTTTAGATGTTATTCTGCAGCCATTACCTGCAATTACTTACCGAGTGATTGGTGGGATTTTGGATTTTTATATTTTCTTAGGATCAACACCTGAAAATGTGATTCAGCAGTATACTGAAGTAATTAAATGACTTTATATATAAAGTTAATTAACTTTTATTTTGTTGTTAATATTTATTAGGCAATACATGCTGTGATTATCAAAAGAGTGGCATAATTTTTTTAAATGAAAAGGTTTATTAGCAATTTATCATACAAGGAGATTTAACCCACAAACTCTCAGGCAGAGTACTACATAAAAGTTAGTTGCTTTTACTAACTGCTAATTTAGTGAAAACTTATTGCATATTACTGTTGTACAATCAATAGAATAAGGTTTCTGGTTAATATAAATGGTTGAGATGAATGAAAATAATAGTTTCCAACATTTACTAAAGCGATTTGCAATAATAAATTGATATATTAGCCAATTAAGTTTACCACCTGTTAGTCCACACAAGTTAACAAGTCATCATTATTTATTATTAAAAATTGTTTCTCTCTCCCTCCATGTATCTGAGTGATTTAAATTAATTGATAACCAAAACTTTTTACTTATTGTCCAAAAAGTTTCTGTCTTTTTTTTTTTAGCATATTCTGTGTTAAATGGCATTACCAACATCTTGAATTCTATCTTGTATATCTTTGTTGAATTCTGGATACCATATATATATATGTAATAGTATTATAATTCAATGTGTGTATTTCTTCAAATTAATATATGTAATCTTATTTATAAATACGGTAATTAGATATATGTAAAGTATAACTTTAAAAAATTTTTTATCCACTTAGGAGCGCTTTTGATTATTCTCGTAGTCATTGTCAACTAACACTTTGAAAGGCTAACCTTCCCATGATCTTAACATTTGCTGTCTGTTGGTTAATTAAGTCTTGTTTGCATTTGAATATTAGCATAGCCTCATTTATTTTCCTTTTGTTGTTATTTTTTTCAATTTGCAATATTTTTATATTATTATAATTGAAGTTGAAACCATAAATACATGACTTATTATGGTCGTAAAAAACAGATGCTGAAATATTATTATTTACTTTGCAATTTTGTTTCATTTTGTGAACCCTTTTTAATAATAGCCAGTGCTTTTTAGTTTTTTTTTTCCAATGTGGATCTCAATTTTCCTATATATCCACTACCACACCTACATATCCATTTATAAATGATGCAATTTTTATTTATAAATGAGGTTTTATCTTTAGAGTTATTTATTAATTTAGGATTAGTAAGAGGTGCTTAAAATACCATGTCACATATATCTTTATAAATTTTCCTTATAAAATTTGCTTGATCATTTGAAATATATGGTATTGATATCCATGTTTTTTTATTAGCAGCAGAATCAATATTATTAATATTTTTATTCTTATATTTTGTATTAAAATTTTTAATAACATTATATATATATGATTATAATTGTAGCCAACATTTGACAATTCATTCGGATAAAGCTAAAAATATTGAAATGTATTCAAATGAATTGTTAAATGTTGGCTATAATAATAATCATGTATATAATGTTATTAAAAATTTTAATATGAAATATAAGAGTAAAAATATTAATAATAATATTGATTCTCCTGCTAATAAAAAATATGGATATCAATACCATATATTTTGAATGATCAAATAAATTTTATAAGGAAAATTTATAAAGGTATATGTGACATTGAATTTTATGCACCTCCTACATTAAACAAATTAATAAAAAACTCTAAAGCTAAAATCTCATTTGTAAATAAAAATTGCATCATTTATAAATGGATATGTAGGCGTGGTAGTGGATATATAGGGAAATCGAGATGCATTAAAAAAAAGAGCTGAAGAGCATTTGCTGTTATTAAAAAGGGTTTAGAAAATGAAATAAAATGGCAAAATAAATAATAACGTTTCCGCATTCATTTTTTACGACCATAATAAGTCATGTATTTATGGTTTTAACTTCAATTATAATAATGTAAAAATATTGCAAATTGAAAAAAATAACAACAAAAGGAAAATAACGGAAGCTATGCTAATATACAAATACAGATAAGTCTTAATTAACAGACAGGCAGTGAATGTTAAGATCATGGAATTGAGGGAAGGTTAGCCTTTCAAATTGTTAGTTGACAAAAACTACAAGGATAGTCGAAAACGCTCACTCCTAAATGGATAAAAAAAAATTTAAAGTTATACTTTACATATATATATATAATTACTGTATTTATAAATATTCAATTATAATATTATATATATATATATTCATAGAATTATTTCCAGAGCTTCTATGTAATAAAAATATAATAGCTAAATAGCTGATGTTTCGGTACAATAACAAATACTTTACTTGGAGCTTCTTTCTCAAATCATAAAAAGGTGTGCCGTGAGATTTCGTTTCTTTTGTTATTTTCTCCTCAACTCAAATTTTATTGATTGAGAAGTTTTAAAAAATATTTTATCTTCCAGTAACTTTTTCCAAATATTCCAAATATTGTTGATTTTCTTTAATTCACACTTTTCATTTATGTTCTTGGGCCTTTTAAAAATCTCTATAGCTTGCCTTAGCAATCTTTAGTCATACTGTACAATTTTTGTCAGAATATGTGTTTTATTAAAATTGATATCATGATTAATTAATTTAATGAGTGAATAAATGGCTAATGAATTATATTTTTCTCTAAATGCCAAAATGTGTTCTTCCTTTTTTATGTTCATTCTACAATTGGTATGTCCAGTGTAGTATGGATGTAAACAAACTCCACATGGAATTTTATATACACCATGAGATTCTAAAGGAATTTTATCTTTAGGGTGTGGAAATACTTCATTAATTTTTTTAAATGTAATATAAATTGTGTGGATATTATTTTTCTTTAAAAGATTACCAATTTTATCAGTTTACTTTCTTATATATGGAGAACAGTCTTAATTTTTAAAATATCAAAATCTTTTTTCTTATTATATAAAAAAGCCCTATTAATAATAATAAGAAATTTTTTTTGAAATTTTAAAAATTAAGATTGTTTTGCTATATATAAAGGGAGTAAGTGATAAAATCGGTAATGTTTTAAAAAATAATAATATCCACACAATTTATACATTTTAAAAAAATTAATGAAGTATTTCCACATCCTAAAGACAAAATTCCTTTGGAATGTCATACTATATATGAAATTGCATGTGGAGTTTGTTTACATTTATACATTGGGCAGACCAATTGTAGAATAAATATAAGAAAGGAAGAACATATTTTGGCAGTTAGAGAAAAATCTAATTCATTAGCCATTTATTCACACAGTAAATTAACTAAACATGACATCAATTTTAATAAAATCATTTTGTGGATCCTCATAACTATAATAAGATTGCCAGAGCAGTCTATCTGTTTCTAATTTGAATGAATAGTAAGTTTAAAATGTATGGAAGATAACATTTTGTAAATGAAAACACATTTAAAAATAATATTTAATTAGATTACACAACAAACACACTGGAGATAAAAAGATTAAAAATATACTGAATTTATACATAATTATGAGAGTTGGAAAAGATAAAAAATAACTTGGTTATAATAGAATTACATAGAATAAATATGAATAAAAAACAATAGAATAAAAATATATAAAATTTGAAAAAATATATAAAACTCTAGAGGGGAATTATTATTATTTAATGTAAAGAGGAGAGTTTTGGATTCCTGAAAAAGAACAAAAAGGAATAATATTCAGTAGATGTAGTTTATGTGAGGGAGAATACTGATCATTTATTTTTAGAATGAAGGATTTTGAAAAAGAATCAGCATAAATATCATAGATAATGGGGAAAATATTAGTGGAAGCTTGGTGGAGACTTTATGTTTAGGATTTTGTATTGAGAATGGAGAATATGAAGATAGAATATTGAAACTTATGAAACAGGTTTTTTCAAATAAAAATATAGAAAAAGAAAAAAAAAAGAGCTAGCATTAATGAAATGATTTTGTAATAGGGATTAAGAAATAGGTTTACTATAACATAAAATATTTCCATAGGGAGGGATTCTTAACTTGATTAATGGAATCTCTGAGCATATTGCCAATGTGCAGAAACTTCTGACACTGACTAAGGAAAAGTCATTTATGTCACTGTCATTGCAATAAAAACATTATATATACTTTTTAAAATTATTGACATTTTTGGCTTGCTTACATGTTTTTGTAAGAAAAGTAAAAAAAAATAAAATTATTTATTATCCTGCATTATTTACCATACAGTTTATTAAAAATATTTCAAGATTTTTATTAAAGTACTTATATATGTTTAAAAATAACTGACCAGATATAATTACTTATATATTATAATAGATGAAGTCCTCTGTATTTATGGCCAACATCCATCACCAGAAAGTGCCACTAAATTCATGATGTAGACTCTTTTCAGGAGGGCCTTTAATCACAGAGTCCTACAAAGCCATAAACCACCACTTGCAATTCATATTATATTTCTAGATCAATGAGATACACAGTTCATAACAGCAAATAATATTAATATAATAAAAAATAAAAACCTGTTAACTAAATTAAATAGATATCAAATAAAGCTTATTAAAAATTTATAGCCTTATATTTGAACATATATCTGAAATAATGCTCTGTAGTTATCTTGAATAATACAACCATAATATAATCTATTGATCAAATACCTCAATGGTTAGTGAGTTGGCAGTCTTTAGTTATTATATAGGACCTTTAATATTATCTGAAGATGATAGCACAAGCTTTCTAACTGCTTAACAATTTCAATGGTTAAAATAATAAATCAATTGGAAGACATGTATAAAAAAGATTTAGAATGAGCATATATATATAATTATTATTGAAATAAATCAGCATTTATTTTTTATAGCGTCTGTATACAATTGTAATCACATTCATATCGGCTTTTTCAAACCAAATTGTGCAAACGCTTTTTGCGAGTGTTAAATAATAAATGAATAACCTCTGACCCATACAAGATATAGAATTTATGCAGCAATAAAAGGAATCCTCTTATTACTATGACTCAAATATTTATATATGAGCAAATCTGAAGTACTGGCACAGAAGGTGTGACTATAGAACAGTCACTTTGAATTACTATATATAACTTATGAATGAATGACGCCGATGATGCTGATTTATATATATGATTAATTTCAGTTGGAATGACGTTCAGTAAATTCTAGTAAATTTCATCAGCGTCATTCATTCATAAGTTATATATAGTAATTCAAAGTGACTGTTCTATAGTCACACCTTCTGTGCCAGTACTTCAGATTTGCTCATATATAAATATTTGAGTCGTAGTAATAAGAGGATTCCTTTTATTGCTGCATAAATTCTATATCTTGTATGGGTCAGAGGTTATTCATTTATTATTTAACACTCGCAAAAAGCGTTTGCACAATTTGGTTTGAAAAAGCCGATATGAATGTGATTATTATTGAAATAATAAATTTTCTGTTAATTTATTATTTCAATAATAATTACAATTTTGTTTTTAATTAACGGACATTTTATTTATTTTACACACACACACACATATATATTTCAATTTTAGCAAGCTAGCAATAATGATGCATTTCCACTGGTAAGCTAGCGATAACAAGACAAATTTCCACAAGTATTTGAATACTCATCACATGTTAATATATAACATGTTAGAAGTTATAGTTGATGTGTACAGGGAACCAAATGTGATCTAAGCCAGCTGTATACTCAATAATACACAAAAATATTATAAACTTAATAATGATTTTATTACTCAGAATATATAATATTAGAAGCTTGTTACTATCTCAGCTTGTAGCTTGCTGGTTGAATTCTATAAATTAACTCAGTCCTAATGATGCATGCACAGCTCTTTATAACATGGAACTATAAAGCTGCATAACTTTTCATAATAATGCTTTCTTCAATAAATTGCACTGCTTATGCATTGCTGTTTTATAAGCACTGTATTGCTCTCACACACATTACATGCTGAACTTTCTATCACAATTCTAGATAATCAGTATTGTTTTCCATCACCTAATTTGCATAAATAGCATAATTGTTATCTTCATAAAAGTTAGCATATCTAGATTATTTTTATATTTGCATAATTTTATTACTGTGCATATTATCTTTTTTTTTAGAAGGAATCTTTAACTTTATTTTTCTTTTATACAGTTTTTAGTCAATATAGAATAATTCCTCACCTTCACTCTAGAAATAGAATAAAGTTCAATTACATATGCAATCTTTTAGCCTTGCAAGTTTTTTATGCAGTCTAACTTTTTTAGAGAAGAGTCTTTTCTTTTTTAGAGAAAGGTCTTTTTTCTTTATGCTATGATTCACAATTTAATTCAGGAGGTAAATGCTACGATTTATGACTCAAAGATTTTTCTTCTACATCTATATTTGTGTTAGCAGATGCATCAGTTTTAATATTTTTAGTATTTTCTAGATAATCTTTAACATGAGCAGTAACTGAACTTATAATTTTATCTATTATATCTATTAGCTCACAAAAATGGATTTTTAAGAGATTAATATGCCTTCTTACTTCTCTATCATCTTCTGTTTAATTATGCATATTTCTTAGGTAGTAGCTTAGTTATAACTTAAGGCATGCATTTTTTAATATATTTCTTACTGAAATAATTTTTTCTCTATTAAATTTGATACTTTCAGATCTTATCTCCTTTTCTTTAGTTTTGTCAGAAATTAGCGCAAAATGGCATTTTATTTAAAGTTTTGCCAGTTTTCTTGGTTATTGAACTCAGTGTGAAATGCTAATAAAGCATTGCTGTTGTTAATTCTTCATGAATATCTACACATTCCATTTTATTCAATTTTGATGTCAGATGTTGATCAGATTTTTCCACTAATTCACTTGATTCAGAGTGATATGGTGATGTCAACAAATACTATAGCATTTTTTCAGCTAGAAAATCCTTCAACTGTACTGAGCAAAATGTTGCAACATTGTCAGTAATTCTTATTTCAGAATGTCTACGTGTTGTGAATAATTCATTTAATACTTTTATTATATTGTCTTTGTTGGTATTTTTGACCACTCTATATTGTATCAATTTTGAGTACGAATTGATAACTACAAGAATTATTCATGGAATGGCCCTGCATGATCTAAATGAACCTTTTCCCATACTTTTGTAGTTTCAGGCCATTATTTTAACATCTTTTCAGATAATCTCACTGTTTCTTGACAGACTTTGTTTTCACAGTTTTCTCATTATCATTATTCATGCATGAATGGGCTAGTTCTTTCATACAAACTATTCCAGTCTGTTCTTCATGTAGCAATTGTAACACACATTTTCTTCCTTCATTTGGAATTAAAACTCTGTTGGTCATGAGAATGCATTCTTTACACATAGATAAACTTTCCCAAACATTTCAAATTTACAGCACTGCTTAGTAATTGGTCACATTATTGATCAGTCTTGTCTGACCCAATTTTTTTACTAATTGGCATTCTGCATTA
Organism: Epiperipatus broadwayi; assembly: GCA_028023455.1. Lineage (NCBI taxonomy): Eukaryota > Metazoa > Onychophora > Udeonychophora > Euonychophora > Peripatidae > Epiperipatus > Epiperipatus broadwayi. The sequence continues at coordinate 529,173 of JAQFVV010006220.1, read as the reverse complement.
TTTTTTATCCATTCTGCTACAACTTTCTATTTAGTTTCTTTAGACTTAATTTAAACAGAAGTGGAAATTTATTCCTGGACTTTAAATTTCAGTTTGTCCTGCTTAATACATTCAATACTTATTCCCAGAGGTTGGAACCTGACACATCTTAATATAAGACTGAGATTTTTAGCTACTACATATAAAAGTAAATTTTCTATTTGCCTGTTTACTTTTATCACTGTTTCTTTTATATCAACAGGATTCCCATTTATGTCTGTAGCAATCAAATTCATCTTTTTAATTTGAATCTTGCTATGCCATTTTCTATTAATTGATATTTAGTCCTTTAAAGTTATGAGTGATACACCTGCCCCACTACCAATTTCCATTTTAATAATCGATTGCAAATTTTGACATCTTTTATATTACGTGTAGCCCCACTTTTTTTAACATTCACTGAACTCTTGAATAGCCCCTTTTAATTAACTATTGGTTTGTAAATTCACATTAGTCATTCTTTGTTTGTGCTTACAAGCTTTTGTCAAATAACCTGTCAATCCACAATTATTACACTTTTTTATTTTTTAATTTTATATATTTTCTTTATGTGTTCTTTCTTCCCACAACAATAGAAAAGGCAGATGTCCTGTTTATTATTCATCTAAGTCATCTGTGCCTTCATCTTGCTTATATGTGTGGTTGATTTAATTTCATCTGTCATATTTTAAAATTATATTACCTGTTCTAGAAAATTTTTGTATGTTTTAATAGTGGAAGTATAAGTTAGCATAGATTCACTTAATAACACTTATCTAAGTTTCCATCTCATATGCCCCGTAACAGCGACTAATAAATCTCTTTTTAGGTAATCTTTAAACTCATATTTCTTTGTTAACTCTCACAGTACAATATCATAGTCTCATATGTTTTCATTTAGTGACTACATTCTGTTCTAGAAATGAAGTCTTGCTATATATTTCAAAGTTGTTGTTTGAAATATAGATTTATTTTTGTAGCAACTTTTCATAGGAAATATTTTTAGGAATTTTTTAGTTTTGTAGATAGTTAGCTATTTGAAGCACATTCTTGTCCAATATCCACATAAAAGAAGCAACTTTCAGTTTATTGTCATGTATCTTTCAACATGAGTAATGTATATTTTTCATTATGCTGAATTGTTTGATCTACATTGCCATGTTGTATGTCCACATTAACTACTGCTGCTTTACACAGGTTTAGTAGACTGCACTAATTGATGCTTACAGGTCTTGAACTGTCAACTGTAGCAAGTGATATTTACAGTACACCAGGTTTGACCCAAGCCAAATTATTTTAGAAATATTACACAAAGAGAATTTTAAATTTAATGACAACATTATAATTCAAAATATATAATATTAGTATTTTGTTAGCATCTATGGCTTGCTGGTTGAATTCCACAAATTATCACAGTTTTAATCATACAAGCACAATTTTTATAGTGTTGAACTATAATACTGAATAATCTTATTACAATATTTTATGTTACTCTGTTAACTCTTCTTTGTTAACTTTTCACTATAATGCTCTCTTCAGCATATTTCCCTGCTCAGATATTGCTGGTTTACAAGCACTTTATTGCTCACATCCACATTACACACTGAACTGCTCTATCACAATTCTAGATAATCAGTATTGTTTTCCATCACCTAATTTGCGTAAATAGTTTAACTTCTTGCAAGTTAGCACATCTAGGTTATTTTTATATTTGCATAATTTTAATATTGTATATATATATATTTTTTCTAGAGTGAATCTTCAATATCTTTTAAATTGACTAATTTTACATGCATAACTCATTAAAGATCAGCCTTTTAACACAGAAAAACTATGGAATTGTTGTGTTTATCTAAATATTTCAAGCTTTCTTTGGACACAAATAAAATAAGTAAATATGAGCATAATTATGTTCATAAGTGTGTGTGGTTCAGCCATTTATGAAGATTATATGTTCAGGAAAAACTTGCATAAGCCCCAAATTATTATTTGAAAATTGAAATGTCTCACCTACTATTTAACCTTAAACATCTTGTAATAAAGCAAAGATTCAAATTCAATTTAGAAAACCAAGAAAATAATGAACTTATCATTGATTACACAATGGAGCTCAAGAAATGATTTCTCAGATATGATTTTAAAATGTTTTTGGAAGAAGTACTGTGGGACATTTGCACACAAGAGAGCACAGTTTAAGATTGAAACTTAAATTTTGACACAATATTTGATAAGGAAATTATTAGCCAAAAATTCAAATAGTCTCACTAGACCTTTAATAGGCAAGTTTTAAATTTAAAAAATGCAAATCATTGCTAGGAATATAAGGTCTTAGATATAAGACTTGTTCAACTAAATCTCATGCAATGAGATCAAGATCTCTAAAGTTTTATTGTGTGAAGTAAAGAATAATTGGGCCAATAACAGATCTAAAATAAATAATCTGTTAAAGTGAAACTGAACCTCAAAAATAAAAATTGTGTAAATAAAATGCCATTTAAAAGTATGGAAATTGACTTGGGCGTGACTATATAAATTACATCAAAGAATAACTGGAAAAAATATTTTAAAAGCAAGCAGTTTGAAAGTAGCACAAGATTTTCAGATAATAGAATTCTCTCCTTAAAGAGATAATAGTCAAAGTAATGAAAGGAAGTAAAAATATATACCTCGTTCTGCTGATTATAGGCAAGGAATTTAGTAGTCTAATGGGATAAAGTTTCAGTCAAGTCATTGGATTATTCTATTGTTGGAGTAAAGTACAGATAAATACTTCTTAGGTTTTCCTGAGAATTTAGGGTTGCACAATGTCTTTTGGTCCAATTGTACCTGGATATATTAAATCAAAAGCAAATAAATGCAGCTTGATTAAAGATAATTGAGATTATAGATATACAGTCAGTAAAGTGCTTCAGCTTAATTATAATATCTATCTTCTTAAAATTAATCTTAAGCATGTGATTTGTAGTTGCCAGTCATTAATGGGTTCTCAGAAGTCCTGCTATAATAACACTTCATTTAAGTCAAATGAACTTTTGGGTACATCTATGGTTCCAGGTAATCTTTCATTGAATGTTAATCAATTAGCATCTAGGATCCCAATAGCAGTCCCAATTTTAATGATTTTTTTCTGCTAGCCAAGTAACTCATAAACTTTATCTAAAATTTAATAGAAAGATTAAAAATCATCTAGTATCACCATGAGTATAGATAAATATGCTTTTAAAACAAGGAAAATGAAGTTCCTAGCTTTCAAAATTAATGAACTTGGACCCCTCTCCCCCTGTCAAGATCCAAAATCAAGACTAACTCCAATGAAAGAATTTATAAATAATTATTTTTATTTGCCATAGGATGATAGCAGCCCAATCTTTGAATAAGCTGCTTAATAAAAAATCAGGGCAGAACTAGAGAAGTTCTCAATAGCAAGATTTACAAGGATAAAAGAGATTATTTCAAAATAAAAATTAATTTATGATTTTTGTAAAAAAAGTTACATTTTTCTTCAGTAATAGGGATTGATTTAAAGCATTTATAGTATTTCCCCATGGACTTTAATTAAAACAAAAAATTAATCTTCAGGATAAAGAAAAAGTTGATGTGAAACTTATCTTAGAAACAAAACCACAGCACATTTTAAAGAAAAAGTTGATGTGAAACTTATCTTAGAAACAAAACCACAGCACATTTCTAAGCATCCTGGTAATGGAAAATGTTTCCTCCTGCACATTTCTTCATAAATATTACATTATATTTAATTTTTTATGTGCATATAATTATAAAATGCAGCATAGATAAGACAAAAATAGTTTCTATGTCAATGCCTTTAATAGACTACCTTCTAAAAATATAGCTGAGTTATCAGAGAAAGCAGATTATCTACAATTGATTTAGTAAAGAATGAACATCTCAATACTAAAAGAGTAGTTCACTGGACTAATAGTGACTCATGTTATCAACAACTCATAGGTAAAATACATGGTGATTGGTCCAAGGAAATATCTGATCATCTGAGTAAATCATTCTGGTTGAGGTAATTAAAACTGTTTACAGAAGTTAACTATGTTTAATAAGAACAATGGATAGTTTTACTTCTGGAGTCAAAAACAAAAATTGGATATTCTTTAATATAATTACCTAGAAATTTTCAGGACAAAAGTGCTAGCTTAGTCATAGATCTGGTGGCTAGACATTGATACTAATAACAAAATAGAAACCAACCAGCTTCTACATGTCCAGTTGCAACAAATTTTTAGTTCAGATTGCATATGAGGTAAACAATATTTGGTGTATTTATCAAATACCTAGAGGTAAATCCTTTTCATATGCCTGTATTAATTAATGCACTGCTGAAGCAAGTGGATAAACTTAAATAATGAAGCAGTATTTAGTTTCCATAGGAAAGTCATTGCAAGTATTCTGTATTCAGCATTCCATTCTGAAAACAATGGCAGACAGAAAAAATTGTAACGAAATCAAAAAGATTGCTTAGTAAAGAAACTGGGGTTGGTGAAATGTAAAGATGAATAGAAGATTTCTAGCATACCATTCAACCCCAATGATCATGGCAATTCTCTTGCAGAATTTCTAATGAACCTCCAGTTAAAAACAATTTTAATAACTTTCATCTAGAACCAACAACTACTTATGTTAAACAATTCACAACAAAGCAAAACTCTCCATGTAGTAGTGCCATCTTGTGCTAACAAGAGCAATCAATGGATGCCAGAAGGCTTGTGCATAAAATCCCTATCTAGTGCCTACTCATCCAATATCTCCAGACTAGTTTCTGGATGAGTATCCACTAGATAGGGATTTTATGCACAAGCCTTCTGGCATCCATTGATTGCTCTTGAAAGCACAAGATGGCACTACTAGATGGAGAGTTTTGCTTTGTTTTGAATTGTTTAATAACAATTATGTGCTAGTATGAGATAGTGATCATGTGATGTTTAGTGGTTTAACTACTTATGTTCTATTATAAGATTCAGGTATACCATGGAAATAATAAATGGTTATCTATAACCCTCATCAAGAAAAAGAAAATCACCATTTTTACAGTCCAAATGACTGTACAGCAGACAAAAAATTGACAATCAACTTAAATACAAAATAAGCAATTAAATGATGAATGCTTTAAAAATTTCAGTGGCATACAATATAGAGATTCAGAAGGATTTGTTTCCGAGTTATGACTGAGCATTTCAATCAACAAGAACTCACAATTCAGTTTTATACCGAATTAATTAAATAGGGTAAAATTTCAAACCAGAAGGTCACCAATAGTAAAACTAATGGTAGGAGAATCACTGTCAATATCCAAAAAAGATGAGTCTAAAGATGTTAACCTATCTAGAGATGTAAGCAACTGATTAAAATTAAATAAGAAAGAGGAAATATGATGAACTGCTCATTAACGTCTATGAATGTTTGAACTATCTACATGATATCATACATTAGTTCTAATAGCATGTCAGCTTTAGAGATTCAATAATATGAACCTGATTTATGAGTTAATAGGCTTGTCCAATGAAATAAAGAAATGAAATTTTCACCAGAAGTAAGGGATCCAATTACAATAAAGACTGGTAAAGTGTTATCTTTCTGGAGTTTATTCTTGAAAAATATAAACTCTGTACTCTGGCTTATTGCAATTTATTCAAGTCAGTAGCATGTGTCATGTTTTATTCAGACATAATGGGTATCTTTAAGTATTCATAATTCAGACAGTTCACTCTTAATTTACCTCTTTAACTTAGATTAAACTTGGTAATCTATATATTTAAGAACTCATGAATAATAAAACACATTAGTAATATGTATTGTAATCTTAGTGCCACATGTATTCTAAATATAGTCTAGTTGTTTATAAGTGTTTAATAAATAATTATTAATTAACCATAAGTTGTCATTACTGCATTATACACAACTGTATTATTCAAATTATCCAAATAACAATCATTATAAATAAAAAAGAACAAAGTAAAACTTTAAATCTTTTAACAATCCATTCAAAAAATAAAACAATAGTATTTCTATCACTATCCAAGATCATCTGAAATAAAACCACAGTTTATTTAGGATTAGATACAATAATTTAATGTAAAATTATACTTATTATTTAAAATGAAGTAAAAATAGCCTTTATCAATTATTAAATAATCATAAAACACTTGCTGCACTACAGGGCAAAATCTTTTTTTTTAAATTTAATGCACCAAGCTAATCATATCATATGCAATAGTGGGAGGGCTTATTGATTTTATTCTCTCATTAATAATTGTTAAATGTTTAAGAAATTAATTTGTTTGTAGCTGCATTTAATAATTTGTTTTTGTTTTTTTATTTATATATTTTTTCTTTAATTTTATAACATATTAAATTATTTTATCTTCAAGTTACACTCATACCTTAATATAAAATTCTTAGTTTAATCCATCTCATATTTTTGCTTTAAATTTGCTTCTTTTTTACATTATTTATTTATTTAGGCTATTGGTCGCCCATTTTTACCACCATATTGGATATTAGGATTTCAGCTGTCTCGCTGGGGTTATAATAATTTAACACATTTATCAGAAACAATAGACAGAAATTGGAAGCAAGGTATTCCTTATGTAAGACAATTTTCAACTATTTTTCAAAATATTATATATTTACATTTAATAAACAAGTGATTTATAGTATTGATTTGCTTTACATAACACTAACAATAGACAACTTGTGTTTAAATAAAATTTGTGTCACTAAACTAGTTTTCATTTCTTATAGAAACTTTTTCAAGATGTTTACCTCTAAATATCACATGGTATAAATTATTCTGTAATTATTTTTTCTAATGTCATCATTAAAAATGTAATATATTAAAATAAAAAATGTAAATAGAGGGATTTGAAATTAAGATTTTTCAGTCTTTATTTGTCCTCCACTCTATCTCAAGCTCAAGCAACTAATACACGTGACCACTTACATGTGAAAAAGATAGCTGATTCTCAATATCATATTTTGTACAGAACCAGCATTCGTCAGTTAGGTGAGATCATAATCTCTCACACATATATTCAATCAGTGCTTGGTTTATATTAAGATAGCAATTCCTTAAACTTTAATGGACAGGCTTCAATCTTTTCACTTTTCCAATTATTAAACTGTCCATTTCATTGAAAAACCAATGATGAAATGCTCAAAATCCTTACTGAATTTGATACTATAGTCATACCCATGTAGACATTATGTCGATCTTTATCAGATCATTATGTATCCATATACAGTATATTAATAGGGAAGGGATGGACTGAACTTACACTATGATGTAATTCCAAGGCAATATGTAATTTGCTTGTATTGAATGTACTCTAAATGCATTTCTTATATATGTAAGTAGGGGGATTTGAATGTATATATATAAGAAATGAATTTAGAATACATTTAATATAAGTAAAATAAAATATATAAATTAATAAATACAAACATTATTTTATATTGTTAAGAATCAACTTTATATAAATAATATTTTTAAATGCATTTTTAAAACTTCCAATGATATAATACTGACTTTCATCTCAGACAAACTGGTCCTTTAAACATATTAATACATTTATTCATATTTACCTGAATCTACATTTTGAAAATATAAGGAACCAAAACCAGTTTGGTAATGCAAATAAATATTATTTCAAGTTAAGTTGTTTATTGTCAATGTTAAGTAAAATTGATGAACATTACGCATTTTATGGGAGAGAAAGATACCATTATAGATAATTTAAATCTTGAAATTTTACCATTTTAAATATATATATATCTACACACATATATAGATAAATAACGCCCTTCCAACCTATTCAAGCATGATGCAAGATAATTCAATTTTGCAAGGAGATTATCTATAAAATAATGTTTCTAAATGCATCTGTCTGTTGTATGTTAAATACTTTATACAAGATATGAGTGATATAATTCTTAAGCTTGCCATATGATAATCTTTTTAATATATAGAAAAACAACATCTATTTAAAATGAATCATAATCATTCAGTCTTTCTCTATCAATTATCTAGGATTACTATTAGCTTTTCTAAATTAACCATTGGTAATGGTTTCTTATTGGCAGTCAAGAGGAGCAAGCATTACACATTTTAAAAACACTTTTACATAAACAGCTGATACCACTTGTAATTAGCTCAATATTTCACAACTCTAGATTTTTTTGCTTTGTTAAATTATTCACTAAATTACTGTATTCAAACCTAGTCCCTTGTTAGCATGTATCAATATCACTATCGTTTACCAAAAACATAACTACTTTAATATTATATCTCACTCTATAATTTTCTTTCAGCTGTGACATATATATTCTAACAAATATATACATATATATATAAACATAAAAAAATGATATTACTCTCCCACTATTTTTGTATTTCCAAGTTCCATGTTCGACATAAATACTTACTTTTCGTAAAAACTGTCAAATATGTCAAAGATAGTCAATCATTGATCTGATAACTTTTGATCTTCCTAGTCTAATCTTTAATCTAAAACTAAATTTGTTTTATTAGCCTGAGATATATTTTGAATAATTAATCTTTTTACCTCCAGAGAAATACTTATATACTTTAGACTGCTTGAAAATATTTTTCTGATCAAATTGCATTATTTTACTGTGGAATACAGAATGTAATTTTTTTTAAATATAATACAATATCTATCTGTTTTATAAGATCATTTTATGTGATTCTCAATTTATTAATATATAATGAACATTGAATTTATTTTTACATTATCAATAAAAAAATATCAATGTAAATTACTAGTAGCATCAAGTTATTTTACATATGACAGCCTTACATTAGAGATTGTTTTGTTTTATTTTTTGTAAAAAAAAACAAAAAAAACATTAAAATATATTTGAAAATCATATTTAAAAATAACATATTTAATAAGTCCATAAGACTTAAAAATATTGTAATCAGTGCTTCTAGACTGCTTAAGCAAATTTAGGGATTGGCATCATAAATAATAATGTTTTTTTTTCTTTTCATTAGTTTTGAATCCACTGTCATAGTTTGGAAGAATGTCAGAGTTGTCAAATAATCACACAATAAATTATTTAGCAGGACCAAAAATTGATTCTGAAAGTTTTAGCCCCAAGTTCACCACTTTACCAGCATATTAAGCGACACAAGGCATTGTAATCAATCTGTCTGCTTGCTTTTGTGGCTTCAAATGGATTTATGTTAATATTAGTTTGAGACTTAATGTTGTTCTTATTTTTATTTAATTACCATTTAGGAAAGCTTGATTTGCTTAAATTTATATATTTAATTATTAGGATGAGACCAGAGAATCCAAAACTTTTAACTGAAAACCTTAGTAATAGCTCTTTTACTATATTCACCAGGTGAAAACAGACTTTTAATAGAAACTTCACTATTTTTCATAATATGATCACTAAGTTGTCAGTATCTTAATTTTAAATTTTTCAGTAATAAAAATTAATCCAGAAATAGTCTTTCCTTTTAAATTTCATTTCAAAATATTGGATTTTAATATGATCATTTTTGCTTTTGAAATGTTCCAAATTTAATACTTTTTAACTCCTTCCCTAAAAAAAAAAATATGCAAAATTCATAGGGCTAATATTGAGGAAATCAACTTAACTGAAAACAATATGATTAATAAACAATAATTTTATCAATAATAATAACTAGATAATCTAGAGAAAATAACTTCTATTATTACTGCAGAATATTATCTTTATTTAGTGATGTTTTAATTATTACAGTGAATATATTGATATTAAAATTTTTAATGGTGTTGCAAGATCTGGTTTTGGAATTTACAATTTTATTAAATTTCTTTGTTTGATGCAATAAATACTTAAAAAAAACTTAGGTTCCAGTTTTTTAAAAAAAAATTAGAATTAAAATTCAAGCTCGTAAGAAATAAGTATTAAATGTATTTATCTGTATATTTTTTCCTTTGCTGCCATTACACCTTGCATATTTACCAATATAAAACTCCACAAGTGGAATCATCCACTCAGGCTTATGATCGACTTTGGTGGTGCAACTAAACACAGATTAGATTCAATCTGAATTCAGGTTCAGGCCCCTAAGAATTAAATCATCATTCAACTTTATAAACATTATCAAAAATGCAGATTGGATTCAATCTGAATTCAGGTTCAGGCCCCTAAGAATTAAATCATCATTCAACTTTATAAACATTATCAAAAATGCAGATTGGATTCAATCTGAATTCAGGTTCAGGCCCCTAAGAATTAAATCATCATTCAACTTTATAAACATTATCAAAAATGCTAACATCTATAACAACTATAGAGTGGCTTTGTTTGATGTCACCAAATTTTACAGTTCAGTCAACAGTCTGGTCTATCAACATTATTTAAGAAAATATTAAAGCTAAGCATAACTAGTGACAAAAGAGCCTCTTCATTAAAGGTATATTATGGTAGATTAATGATGACCTCCATACTACATTTAGGGATAAAATATTCTCAATGATCATGAACTGGCCTATGCATGTATTTGTCAGTGAAGTCATATGCAGTTTGTCATGGTATATATTAAAAAGCATGTCATCTACCCCTGTAAAATTCTTATAGAGATATCATCTGCACCAGATATATCAATGATGTTTTTGTCTGCACCCCCCCCCCCATTTGATTCTCGAAATGTTCGAGAATTTCACACAGTATCCTGACATCAAATAGATATGTGTGGTCAAAGATCACCAATAGTGAATTAAATAACTTGACCTGAAATTAACCAGACAATATCACTGCATCAACTATTTAATGGTTGTTAAGCCTGTCAATATTAGAGGCTACTTACATCCGCAATCAAAAATCCCATTTCAAAGCTTTCTTATTTAGAAACTTTAAACTATGCAAATTTATAGCAATTGCTAAGGATAACTTGGAAACTTACAAGAATGACTTAATTCAGACATGCTGTTCTGCCACTATGTTCAACAATTAAATTAGGTATTCTACAATAAAATATATCAGACTGCCTGATTCGAAATTCTGGATCAATATGCCATTTATTACCAACATCCACTTGAAATTAAAGTCCACTCTTTTTAAGGACTTCAATATTGACTTCAAATCTCTCCATTCTCAATACACTTATTAATAATTCAAAACAGAAAGTTTGCAGTGATGACAAGGCACAATTAGAATATGCCATAAATTGCTCATCCTGAAACAGCAAATACTATGGGGAGACCCATGCTAACTTGAAATCAAGAGTTTCCCAATATGCTTATTTGTATAATAGAGCAAAAACGAATTCATCAAACAGATCAGTGTTTTTGGAGCATGAGAGAGTTGTTGGCCATCCTTTTAAACCCGCAACTACCAAGAGTGTTTGCTTTGAGAGTAACCACAAAAAACACAAAATGAAAGAGGTTTGGCACATAATTAATTCTACACACACAATAAATATATGAGCTCATATTATTCCCCTCGTTAGACATTGCTTATTTAATCTGAAAATGTGGGCAGCACTTTGCAGTTACTTATTATAAACAAAATTATGCAAATCTCTTGATAACCGGCCAAGTTGAATTTTTTATAATTGGAATTACTATAACATCTGCTAATTATCTACCAGCTATACCTTGAAACAGACACTCTGTGTCGAAAGTTAACTCAGCAGATTAATAAAAAAAATTATTTTAACGTTATTTTGGTCGTATTTATTATTTATTTATTATATAAATGTCATTTATATAGTACATATATATATATATATATATATATAGTACATAACACCTATATAGCAAATTTCTTTATTGCTATACAACAAAAATTGAAAACCTGGTGAACCATTTTATGAATTCATGATAAAGGCAATAAATTTTTTAGACAAAATGAGGATGTAGAAACAAAAAGTTAGATTTGGTTAACAAAATATTAAAATTCTGTTAAAGTTAGTTGAGCAAAAATATTTAATAATTAAGAAGTAATGAATAGTAACTATGAAGTCAAGTGAATACTGGAAGTATTTTAAATTAGTACTCAATTGAAAATTTGATTAAAAAAATTCATGATTAGAAAGTAATATATATGGTAAAACAGGCTTTAAATATCTCATTTCAGAATGAAATTTTTTCTAATAGTTTCCCATAAAGAAATAGTGAAGAGAAGGTAATATTCAGCTAGATTTCCAATTGCTAGTTAGTAAAAACTTATGCATTTTCTTATTTTTGTTTTACTTTCTAGAAAAGAATAAATATATAATTATTTACTGACCAATGTTAGATAGTTATCTGGGTTGTCTATGAACCATATGTGTAAAAGAAAAAAATGTAAGTCTAAGTGGATTTTGAAACATTTTTCAAGTTTTGTCTAGTCCAGATTCAAACTTAGGAATCTAATTTTTTTCAAGGACTACTCTATCCCAATTCAAATTTCGGTCATGCAAATAGCATATAGATATGCTAACAGTATTTCATAAAACTCTTTTATTCATATTGTATAAGTAATATATACTTTTTAAATTATTATTTAATATGTTAAAAAATAAATCTATAAATCATAATATGGAAGAATGTAAAACAAGCTATCTTGTTTGAGATAAAGAGGATAAATGCTTGGATGACATGGAGAAGCTTTTTTAAAAACAGTGGTAAAATGATTTGAAATATTAAAATAGTTCTATACTTTTTCCAAAATTATTAAATTGAAAAGAGGGTTTTTTTTTTTAAGAATACTTTTATAAAAATGGAATTACAATAATTAAAGTGTGTAACGTATCAATCAGTGGCAGCCCATGATATTTTAAGCAGGAGTGCTTTATTACTGTATTGCCACTGAAATGTAAGCAAGATAAAACAAAGCATTTTCTATTTGTCTGAAGGTTTGTGATGATGGTATATTAGATGTGATAAATATGTTGGACTATTTCCATCATTTATAGGTAAATGTTGAATGTATAGAAAAGTTTAAACTTTATTTAATTTTTTCAAATGCAAACAACTTATTAAAATAATAACACACAAATAGACAAGACAGGTTAGTAATTACACAATTTTTCAGTAGTATTATTCTCCATTCTTTTTCAGATGTTTCTGGCCTGATCAGTGACAATATTAGCATGGGAGTTGAACTTATGCCATTACATTCCAGAATATCAAATTTTAAGGCAGTGTTCTAACTAACTGAGCTATTCTATCAAAGATAGCAAATAGTAGAAATTTCATATATTTACAAATGAGGGTTGGTTCAAATCCACCTGAGTTCTTTAATTCTTTTAATACTTTTTTCTAAGAGCAAGGTTAGTTAGAGTCTTCCATACATTGTGTATTGCCACATTGACTTGACTGTAGGATTATTTGACATTTTCCTTGAATTTTCTTTTTTGCATTTCCCCCTCTCTATCCAATATTTTTGTATTTTTTCAATTGAACATATGGTCATTAGTGCAGATATGTTCTGCTATTGTAGATACATCTGTTTTTTCTCTTTTAACTATTAGTTTCATTCCTTTCAATCATTGTTCAACAGAGCACTGGGTTTTACCAATACACTTCCACATTTATGTTGTATTTCATAAATGCAGTTTTTGTTCTTCTGCATTTCCAGTTTAGACTTTGTAGAAGTTAGAATTCCTTTAAGGATGGTATAGCTTTGAAAAGCTGTTCTAATGTTATATTGACTGCTGGTTTTCTGTAATTTGTCTGCTATTCCTGGTTTGTATGGATACACTACAGTACCAATGATTGTTTTCTCTTTTGATGCGTTTTTGTTGCCTATTAAAGATTTTCTTGATGACAACTGATAGATAACCATTCTTCATAGGAATTTGTTCTTTGTGAATCTTTTCATTTTCCAAATCATTGATTTCTGAAAAAAACTTCCTTTGCTCTGTTCCATAGTGATAGTATAATTTCATGTTTAGTACTTCTGGTATGATTAGATGTATATGCCAAGTACTTGCCAGCATGTGTGGGTTTTCTATGTACTGTTGTTTTTACTTTGCCTCAAGGGAGTCTTGTCACAAGAACATCTAAGAATGCCAATTTTTGTTCTCATTCTGATTCCATTGTGAATTTAACTGAAGGAAATATATTGTTGATATGCATCCAGAATGACTGTATATAGTGAATCCATACTTTAGGCAGACATGAAGTAGTATTTATGACTATGGTTTCAAGTTCTTCTATGTAAATGTTGTTAAGCATGTGACAATGGTGATTCCATGCTACCCCTTGATTGTGTTGAAAAAATTTTGTTATATTGAAAATGCATTGTTGTTATGTGGAACATTAATAATTCCATTATATTATCAATAGATAAAGTTTTTCTAGTTTGATAAATATTTAAAATAATATTTTTCTATAATTTGAAGGACTCAGGAGAATTTGGACCAACTCTCATATATAAATATATGAAATTTCTATTACTTGTTACCTTTGACAGAATTGTTCAGTTTGTTAGAGCGTTGCTTTAAAATTCAATATTCAAGAATCTAAAGATGTAAGTTTGATTCCTATGCTAATATTGTCATTGGTCAGGCAATTAACCCCCGAAGAAGAGTGGAGAATAATACCACTTGAAACATTATGTAATTACTAATCTATGTTGTTTATTTGTGTATTATTACTAACAAGTTGTTTGTATTTGAAAAGTTTAAATAAAGTTTAAAATTTTCTATATATTCAACATTTACTGATAAATGTTGGAAATAGTTCATTATCAGAGAATTTCTAATTTTGCAAACACCCAATTGTTTTATTTTTCTATAACAATCATTGTTAAAAGATCTAGTGTATTTTTTTTGCTAACTGCTGTTTGACAAATAATAGTATCTGGATTAGATCAATCTTTATTTTCTATTCAACTTTCATCATGTAATATCAATTGGGAACGTGAAATTTTTTTATATGTTCAACACTAATGCCCATGGTGATAAATATTTAAAATAATATTTCCTTTATTATTGCGTTATATTTTTCTGTAATAAATATTTATATGTTAATTTATAAATGTTATTGCAAGAAAAAAAACAGAATATTTTATTGTTTGTTCTTTGAAAACAATAAAAAATTATTCACTCAGAAGAGAAACCAGAATATACAAACATACACTAAAATAACTACTAAAATATTCAGTGAGCTCCAATGTTGATAATTATGCATATTGATAAAAGCCAATGAATCTCTAGGAACTTGCTAAAATTTCCAATTATGATGATTCAGACAGTTCCATAATTAGCAGTACTTTTGAATAGAATCCCAAGCATTACTTAAAATAATTATTTTTAAAAATGGTTTAAATAATTGTATTTACATAATAATTATGTAAAATATTGAATGATTTTTATATTATTGATATTTTCAAGCCCAAATTTAATAATTAATTTTTATATTTTATCCTGGGGGTGCTGTAGCATCTATGGATCAGCTACCACTAACATCAATGCACGTTCAACCATTTCACTTTCTCCAAGGTTAATTTTTATTGCGTTACCTAAGTACATGTTTAATTTAAAGTTTATCATATATACATCTAATAACTGAAACACAGGCTTATTCTATACCTGTGTCTATATATGTAATATATAGGGTATATGAGCACAGACTTTTAGATGACCCATCACTCTCCACTCTATCTAATAACACTGATACACTCAAGCACATATATGCTGAAAAGATAAATAATCACAAATATACACATTTCATGCTAAACCAGCAATCATCAGTTGATCCAGATTATCATCTCCCACACATATATACTATCAGTGCTCAGATATATTTAAGATAGACAATCGGTTGAAGAGTTGGAGTGTGTAGAAGATTGGAACCTGTCCATTAAAGTATGAAGATTGTCTATATTAATATATATCTGAGCACTTATAGTATATTATGTGTAGGAGATGATAATCTAGACCAACTGATGATTGCGGTTTAGCATGAAATACGTATATTGGTGATTATTTATCTTTTCAGCATATATGTGCTTGAGTGTATCAGTGTTATTTGATAGAGTGGAGAGTGATGGGTCATCTAAAAGTCTGTGCTCATATACTCTATATATTACATATATACATCTATGTTTTCCTGGAAGTGAGTAAAATCTATTTAGATATATAGTGCTGACAAATCAAACTGATAAATCTCCAAATTTGATATTAAATCACTAGTAAGCAGTCTTGACAATATTTTTTTTCTTCTGTAGATTTTCCCATGCTGAGAGTGTTCTCAACCAAAATTTGCTGCATTTCCATCCATCATATCTCTATTCTTAACATTTGCCTCTTTCAGACTATTTCTTCCTGCATTGTTCATCAGGTATTCTTTCCATCATGTTTTTTATCTTTCTCTACTTCCCTCTGCTTTCCAACCAGCCATTATTTCTGATAGTCTGTTTTTCATTTTTCTTATATTATCATACCATATCCTTTTTTTAGTGACTTTAATGACATTTTTTTTCACTTCAATCTTTTCTCTTGATGTCTGAGTTTGTATGTTTTTCAATCTTGATTTTTTTGCTGATTTAATCCAATAACCTATTTCTGTTGCCATCAATCTCTCTTTTTTTTTTATTATTATTATTATTATTATTATTATTATTATTATTATTATTATTATTATTATTATTATTATTATTATTATTATTATTATTATTATTATTATTATTATTATTATTATTATTATTATTATTATTATTATTATTATTATTATTATTATTATTATTATTATTATTATTATTATTATTATTATTATTATTATTATTATTATTATTATTATTATTATTATTATTATGATGATGATGATGATGATGATGATGATGATGATGATGATGATGATGATGATGATGATGATGATGTTTCAAAGCAAAACTTTATTGAGTCTAAAAAGTTACAGAGTCACATCTAGTAATATACTGATTTGTTGCAAACGCAAAACAAATTACAACAACTTTCAGTATATAAGTCTTTATCATTTCTGCATACTTTCTTTCTTGTTTTTAAATCTGGTCTTCTATTTAGTTCAGTTTATGCTTGCATCTCTTTGAAGTTGGAAAAAATGCTGATGTTGAAAATGTCATCATCTATCATATTGGACTTTATATTTCATAGACTGGATTTTTGTTTCAAGTGTGACCATGTGGCTGCAAACACATCTGGTTGGGCTAGGATGCTGTCTCTTTTTCTAAACAGTTCTAGTTTTATTGAATATGTTGCTGGGTGATGTCGAGGGTTATTAGCAAGTACAAAAATGCATCTGGTACACCAGTAAGCATAAAGGCTGTATGTTGCTGCATGAATAGTGGGGGTGTTACCTTTTTTTAAATGTATTTATTATTTCATCAATTGAAATGATAGCCTTTCTGTATGTGGTAAACATTGTGTGACTTATTGTTTCTAGGGCCCTGCAGGAATGAAGAAAATGATCTTGGGTCTCTTCTTCTCTATGACATAGCCCACACATAGGGTCTATATTTGTATAGAATCTATGAAATCTAAGGTAATGTGTTGTGGGTAGGAAATCAAATAATTTTGGTTCTAGTGACCATTTTCTGAATTGTTGCAGTAGTTGCCTGTTGTCTATCCCAAGAACTGATGGATATAGATTAAGTGTCTGGTTTGGGTATAGTATATTATAAATGTCCCAGTATGTATACTTGTTGTCATTATTGAGTGATATTTTGTTGTATATTGGCTTGAGTTCTTCAATAAGTTTGGATAGATATCCATATGAAGGAGGGTGGTCTGTCTGTGGGTAATATACTGATTACACACTCCAGGTCTGAAAATTTTTTATGGTTGCTGTTATTAGATTTATTGATTTCTGTGTGTAAAAAAACATTGATTGCATGGAGTCCAAGTCCATTGCTATATGGTGGTCTGCTCAGATTTTTTAAAGAGATTGCCACTGTCTTTCTCTTTCATATTAGTTTGTTACAGATTGATGAGATTTTAGATATGAATGTTTTTGCAAATTTGATTATAGGTGTGTAGTAGGTAATTTTTGTAATTATAAGTTGATTAAATAGTGCTACATTTGCGTATATTGACAGGCCCAGTGAGGCTGTGATTTTTTCAGTATCTTTTTCTAATTTATTTTGAATTTTTTGCTCATTCCATTGGTTCCAAGGTAGAATGGGAAACCAAGGAAAGCAGATGGTTTACCATTAAACATCTCTGTACAGTGCTTGCCTGTGTATATTGATCATGCAGCAGTTTTATTTGTGTTAATTTTTAAATTAAAATTTGAGGTATAATTCTTGATTATCTCTTGTAATATGGGAAGGTTCTTTTTAGAGGGGAGGAAAACGGTTACATCGTCTATATAGGCTATGCACGATATATTTAAAGCAGTGTTTGGAATTTGAATGCCTTTTATTTTTTTCTGTATCTCTATTAATAGAGGATTTATATATATTGTAAAGAGCAAGGCACTGAGGGGGGATCTTTGTGGGATGGATTGACTCGGTCTGAAGGCTGGTGAATTTTTCCCATTCAATGTGCTGTGAATTTGACGTCTAAGTAGCAGATTGGCTATTATATATAGTAGGGATGGAGGTATTGTTTTTTTTTTCAGCACATCTAATAATTTGGCTATAGGCACTGAGGCAAATGCTGCCTCAATGTCTAGTTGAACTATAATTGGTGCATATTTCTTTCTTTTTTTTACTACTTTGATAATTGTTTTGTACATTAAGATACCCTGGCCAATGGATGATCCTTTTTTGGCATATTGTACTGATGATAACACAGGGAGTATGTGTTGTTCTATTTTCTCCTTTATTACTCTTTTCAAGAATTTTTATTCCTAAAGATCCCATTGAAGTTGGTCATAGATTAGATAAAGATAATATTGCTGTTGGTTTTTTGTTAAATGGAACCATTGCAATTGGGTATAGACTTTGTATGTTGTAAATTTTTTGGGATATGTAATTGGCTGGATCACACAGGTATTTGGCTGTGAAGTGACTAAGATGTTTGAACACAAATTTGGGAATTTCTTGTAGTCCTGGGTGACATGTGTTTGTTATTGTTGCAAGTTGAAATACAATGACAGTTGTTTTTATTGGTGTGTCTGTTTCAGGGTCTCCAAAAATGTCTTCATTTGGTATGTACACTCTTTGTTTTTGAAGTTTTTTTTAAAGTGTTGATATATTGGGTTTATCATGTCAGGTCCAGCTGTTATAGAGCCATCTATTTCAAGTGCCATAGGCACTCTGACTGTGGATGGGTATCCCAATGCCCACTGTATGTATGCTCTGGTCCAAGTGTGTTGTTGTGTAAGGTATATATATTTTTTTTATTGCTACATATTGCTTTAGTGTGTTGCATGTATTGTTGTACATTTCTGTAAGTTTTTTAATTTGTGTTTGATTATCTGTAGTTGGTCTGGAAATGGTTATTCTTTTATGTAGTTCATCTGCCAAAGCTAATAATCTGGTGTGGGGGGGGGGGGTGTTGATTGATGTTGAAAGAAAGTATATTGGTGAATGCTATATACTTTTGTACTGGATCGAGTGACATGTTTTGAAGTTTTTGGAGCATTATATATGTTTCTGAATATAGGAATTCAGTTGTTTGTGCTGGAAGAAGTATTCTCATAGTCTTTTGAAGGGCTATGGTTGTATTCTGTATTTTTGTTAGGTTGAGGGTGATGAACTGGGCAGCATGATCTGAGATTATAGATGGACAGAGTTCAAGATTAAAATAATGATGTAACATTGGTGAGTAGAAACACAAATCAATAAGTGAATTATATCTATTGTTATTAAAAGATATTGAGTTTGATAGGAGAAAACCTTTAGCACTCATAAGTGGAACTGTTATTTGATGGATCCATTTGGTGACAAAAGTTTGGTAGGTCATGTTGAAATCTCCCAAGAGTATTATGGGATTTGGTGTTGCTGTAAGCATTGGATTTATTGTTGCTATTATTATGGAGATGATGACCGGGCCTGGTGGTATATAAACAAATACTAGGTTAAGTGTGCTATTTTTATGATGGAGTGTTATTATGATAAGATTAGAGTCAATATATATAATTTTAATAGAATCAAAAGGGAAGTTGTGGGATATAATTATGTCTGTGCCATCTGATGGTGATGATGATTGCCTTGAGCAGGCATAGAACCCTTGGCTGACTAAATATTTTGATGGATCAATTTGAGAGCTGCTGTATATTTTTGTTTCCAATAGCCCCAGTATGTGTGGTTGTGTTGTATGTAACCATTTTTTGAGTTCAAAAAGTTTTTTGATGGCATTTAAGCCTCTAATGTTGAGAGATCCAATTTTTATCTTCATGTTTTTAGGATAATTTTATAACAGGGTATTGATTTTTATTTATTTTTTAATTCTAAATTTTTGTTTATATTGCAGTAGATGGATGCTGATACATATTTAAGACTTTGTAGGGTTTATTATCAGTTTTTCTTTCATTTAATATTGGTTCAGACTCTATACAGGCAATTTGTGATGAAACTGAACAGTTGTCCATTTGTTGTTGGCTTAAATCCATTTCTATTTCATCATTTTCTAGGTTGTATATGTCTGATGAGTTGTGCTTTTGGTCTGTTTTTTTTTTTGCCTTTTTGGATTCATGGTTTTTAGGTGGCCTACCTGACTTTCTTTTTCCCTCTGGTGTATTCCCTTGAATGGGTGGAAGAGGGGGTTCTATTGCATCCATTATGTTTGATGCAGTTTTGTTTATTATTGTAGTTTGTTTTATTATTGGTGTTCTTATATTATCTAGATTTATATTTTCATTAAATAGCTGTGTGTGTTTATTTTCTGTTTGTTGATTTTTACTTGGTACACCTTTTGTTTTATTGAGATGCTGATCCTGTGATGTAATTGCTGTATTTTGTGTTGTGGTTTTTTGAGAGTTATTTTCGTTTGAATCTTGGGTGTCTATGTTAGTTTTTGTGTTATTATTTTTTGGTTGGTCTTTGGGATAGGCAATTCTGCTCCATTATCATTTTTGTTTGTGGGTGTTTGAATCTGTTTTTTTCCAGTTTCTATTATTGGGTTGCCATTGGATGTAGTGTTATTAAAATTTTTATTTTCACCATCAGTGGGTTGTTCTGGAGAGGATTTTAGTTTGTTCACAGTGATTGCCTTTTGTGTTATTGCACTGAGTTGCTAGGTGGCCTCTCTGTCCACAGCCAAAACAATGTGGCTTTAGATCTCTTATGTGAAGAGAGAGTGTTGCTTCTTGATCTGTAATTTATGTTGGGATCGTGGAGGCATCTACATTTTTATGGAGTTTTATTTTAAATTCAAAATGTTGTTGTTGTTATTATTATTATTATTATTATTATTATTATTATTATTATTATCATCATCATCATCATCATCATTGTCATCATCATCACCACCACCACTATCATCATCATTTTTCACCACATAGATACAGAGTACATTAGGGTATCATATATTAATCTTTTTGTTTTAATCAATATGTTATTACACCAGAGTCAAAGATTTCTGTTACTTGCCTCATTTTACCAATCTTTTACAGAATCTCTTTTTAATGATGCAATTATTTTTTTTTACAATTTTTTCTTTCATAATTATTTTCTTAAATTAAATCCTTCAAAATGTTTAACTTTAGCTTTTGTAGCAATATTTTTTTTATCATTATCTGAAGACTTCCAGAATTATAATTTCCAAATTTAAATATCCTGTACTTCATTTAGTTTGATCTCTCTATTTTGACCTGATAATCATTTTAGGAGCTTTAGTTTTTGCCAGAATACCAGGTTCATTGTCAAGCACAAGTTTTTTTTCATCTAACCAGTGGTTTTTCAGCAAGATGGAGTCAGTCTACTATTAAAGATATATGATGTGAGAAGAAGATTAATAAAATATCTATGCAGTAATATCTTTTCTGATGTTCTTTTAAAACATCTAATATAATTTATGTCTTTAATATATCATTTAAGAATGTGAAGTGAAATAATCTGTACAAGTATTTGTCTGAGTTTATAAGTATTCATATTATTTTTTAAAATAATTATATTCAAGAAGAATTTTGAAAATAAATGAAAATCAGGAATAAAAAAATAAAAAATGTAAAAAAACCTCTAATATTGCATAAAAATATTGATAATCATGATATAATTAAAAATAAATTATATGATATAATATAATATAAAATATCTTTATATAACAGTAATAATATATATAAAAAATAATCATACACATAAAAGCTTTTTTTCGGCAAATATTAGTTTTTGCCCTTTTCAGTATGTTGTTTCTATTTTATAATTACAATCTATTTTGCATATTAGTGACATCTATCTCTTGTATATAAAATTAACTATAACCTATTACCACAATAATACAATATGTACAAGGCAGGAAAAAAACCTGTATAAATGTATACTATATATTTTTTCATTCATTTATCATTAGCCAATTATTAGTTAAATTAATTGATGTTTATATATATTCATACAATTATTTTTATTGTAATTAATGTAATTGATTTCATGTATCTTACTTCTACTGGGTTCCTTAATATAGTTTAAAGGTTTAATATAGTTTAAAGAACAGGAAGCCAATTACATTAATTATAATAAAAATAATTGCATGAATATATAAAACATCAATTAATTTAACTATCAATTGGATAATGACAAATGAATGAAAAATTATTTAGTATATATTTATAAAAGTTGTTTTTTCTACTTTGCACATGTTGTATTATTGTTATAATAGGTTATAGTTAATTTTATATAAAAAGTAGATGTTATTATGTGTTCAATATAGATTGTAATTGTAAAATAGTTGCAACACATTAAAAAGGGAAAAAAATAATATTTGCCAAAAAAAGCTTTTATATGTATTATTATTATTGTTACTATGCTGCTATATAAAGATATTTTATGTTATATCTTATGATTTATTTTAAATATATGTAGAAGCAGCATAATGGGTTAAACTTCTTTCCATTTTTGATGATCCTCTAATAATTAAAAATATACTCATGAAAGATTTAAAACAGGTTCTGAAATCTCATATTTACTTTGAAATATGTTCATTAGAAGTTTGGAATTTTAGTTATTTTTTAAAAAATTAAGAAAAACTAACTATGAGCTCTATTAAAACAGGCAAAACTCTCCATACAGTAGTGCCATTCAGTGCAAGCCAGAATAACTTGAGCAAGCATAAGAAATGGTGATCATGTGATGTTATGAGCTCAGTACTTATAGAAAAGTATGATGCTTTTTCATAGTATTAATACTCAACCAATCAGCCTGGGATCTCTAACTAACTGGGGTGGCTATGGACTTTTTACCTATAATAAAAATTATTGACTCAAACCCTGGACAGCAGGCATGAAGAGTCCTCATTTCTTTTTAAATAATTATTTAACGACACATTGGTAAATAAATATCATGGCAACTCATAAAAACAGATTATTGAAGAAACCTTAAAAAAACACACTATAGCATTTATTAATAAGAAAGATATTAAAGTGATTATTAATGTGAAATTTTGTATCTAGAAAATTGAAAAAGTAGATGCAGAAATTATTGTATATGATATTCATTAAATAGGCATAATAGAATACTTAATTATTTATATCATGCAATTAGATGTAAGATTAATGCTGTGGCATCATGTGATACTCTAGCAAGATGTAATGAAAAAATTGTCAAATCCACAGAACTACATCTGTGAGTTAAATTACTAGATAATGGAGGATAATCTGTTTATCCTGTTCCAGCCCCTCTTTCAATTATTGAAGATTTTAATAAAAAATAAAAATAAAGAAAGTAATAATCAATGCTATATTAGGAGCTTCTAATATCAATGGGACTAATTAATTTCCAAAACTTCTAATTATAATTGATATAAAATCACTAAACATTACATGATCACCATGATGCATCCAATGATTATTTTTGCTTGCACTGATGGCACTACTGTATGAAGAGTTTAGCCTCTGTATAATTGGTATAACTATAAAAAATTATTATTACAAAAGCATGTGCTGTACCAATAATATTAAACAATTGATCGTCAGCCAAAAAATTACCTATTGCTATCAATTTTGTTTGAATCAATGATCTCAATGAAGCCCAACTATAGTTGATCAAACTTCAAAAATAAAATATATTAGTCCAATATCCTTATGATTTGTTGAAAACATTCATCACAATAAAAACAAATTATTCCAATTGGTATAATAAATAATATAAAATATTAACATACCTACTCATCAACAACCATTCTAATATATATTAACTGAACATAATAATATAACGAACCAAAATTGCTATCAATATTAATAAAATTAACCTCATTCATATTTAATAAAGCTTTTAATACAATTACCTTAGGGAAAAATCCACTTAAAGGTGGGAATCCTTCTAAAGATAATATTCTTAAAAAAATTACTCATTTCTCAAATCATGAAAAATAAATAAATATTTGATTTATCCAATTCCTTTTAAATAAAAGTGGTTTTAGTACAGTAGATCATATTCAGATATTGAGAGAAGTTATAGAAAGGACAAATGAATATGAGTTGCCATTATGCTTTGGATTTATAAACATTTCTTGAATGATTATAGCATTGGATCATCAAGGTATAGATCCAGGATATTGTCATATTTTAAAGAATATTTATAAAAATGTGACAGCAACAATTAGATTACATAATGATATTAGGAAAGTCAACATTGAGAAGGGTGTAAGACAGGGCGACTCCATATCTCCAAAACTTTTTACAGCAGTGCTGCAAGAAGTATTTTTGTGGATTAAAATGGGGAAGCTAAAGGAGTGAAAATAAATGGAGATTATTTAAGTGATTTAGATTTTGCAGATAATGTACTTGTTTTTGCAAATAATGCTTTAGAACTGCAGGCAATTTTGCAGGAGTTATCAGATGAAAGTAGGAAAATAGGACTAATATGTTTAATGGATTTTCTCAAAATATAAAAATAAAAATTGTTTCCAATGAGTTAGAAGAAGTTAACAGTTAAAAATACCTTGGTCAGATTATTAATACAGATAGAAACATAATAGATGAAATTAATCATAGAATTAAACTTGGTTGGAGTGCTTTTGGTAGAAATAATTTGATATTAAAAGGAAATATACCTATGTGTTTGAAAAGGAAGGTTTTTAATTAATGTATTTTACCAGTTCTTACTTATAAATCTGAGACTTAGACACTTAATAGAAGAGCAATACAGAGACTTCAGATCACTCAAAGAAGTATGGAGAGATGCAAGTTGGGAGTTACAAAAAGCGATTGAAAACAGAATATATGGGTAAGAGAACAAACAGGTGTTACTGACCTCATTGAAAAAATTAAAAGACTGAAGTGGAGTTGGTCTGGACATATTGCTAGAAGAGATGATAATAGATGGACAATTGAAATCTTAAACTGGATTCCAAGAGATTGTAAAGACCCAAAAAGAGACCACATGTGAGATGGATGGATGAAATAAAAAAGTGTGCAGGGGTGAGGTGGAGAAGAGAGGCTAAAGATCAGAAAAGATGGATTGAACTTGGAGAGACTTTCATCCTGCAGTGGATTGATAATGGTTGATGATGATGATATTAATCAAATATAATCTCTCATTATAATAGTAATAATTATTCATCCTACATGTCCAATTGATGAATACACTAATCTAAGTAATATCACTTGATTTAATCCACCAAACCCTCTACTATAATTTTAATAATTACTTTTAACATTAAACTAATCTTGTGAACAGTTATTATTAAAAAAAATAAAGGATGCATCTGCTTTGCATGTTGATTGGGATTTGAATCTGGCTTAGGTAAAACTTAAAAAATTATTTCAAATAGGCCAAGATTTGTTTAAACTATTTATTCATTATTGATTGGTAAGTGAATATTTAGCAGTTATTAGCTAGAGATTAAAATAACAGTAGAAAATTTTCAAATTCTTTACTATCTAACAGTTAGTAGGTTTATTATAAAATGTTTTCTTTTTGACTATTTCTCTTTAGTAGAGAAATGATTATCATAAAGACTTTTTTTCTACAGTTATCCATTAAAAAGTAATTTACCTATCTATTAGAATGTTAGGGAGATGAGTCAATTAACTGTAAATATTAAAACAGGCAAAACTCTCTATACCTATTTTGATGTTTATTGGCATAAAACTGTAAATATTGTTCTTTTTCTCATTTTGATCTTTTGTTAGTCATTTTATTTAACCAATATTTTTTTTTATTAATGTTTGTTCTTTTTTTTTTAAAAAAAAAGTTCTTAAATAGTATTTTTAAATTAGGATGTTCAATACTGTGACATAGATTGTATGGATGCATTTAAACCGTTCACATATGACAAAGAGAATTTTAAAGGATTACCAGAACTGATTGAAGATTTACATAAAAGAAAACAGAAGTTTATTACAATTGTGGTAGGTGTAATTTTTAGTCTTATACTAACTTTTAACAATATTTAAAATGTATTCATAAGAAATAGTTAATTGTTAATATAAATTTTACAATTTTGCTGTAAATATTTTGTATAGAATATTATAAACTTAGGTCATTTAAATTATTATTTTTTTATATATTATAATACATTGTTATTACATTTTCATACTCTACCATTCTAAATATTAATATGAAAAAATACTCATACAAAGTGTAAATATAAAATTTTAATAATATTTATTATACAAAATATACTTTTGACACTTTCACATCATATTCATTGTCAGTCTGCTAAGAACATTAAATTTTTGTTGATTTGAATCTATTAGTTTTTGGATAATTACAGATTTATTTTGTGTAATGAACCACACCTCTTTTATTTTACGTTTGCGATCGTTAGAATGATAAAACACTCATTAATGCATAGAAAATCTAAGATTAAGCCTGAAGCATTTAATTCATCCATCTTTCATAATCATGATAGAGAACATGGCCATAGCTGTGATTTGGGTGCTGTTAAAGTTATGTGTGAAGAGAGAAATGCTAGTAAATGTAAAATAAAAGAAGCGTAGTTCATTACATAAAATGAATATGTAATGAACCAAAAATCTAATAGCATTCAAATTGGCAAAAAATTAATATTTTCAGAAGACTGACCATGAATATGACATGAAGATAATGAAAGTGTATTTGGTATAATAAATATTATTAAAATTATATATTTAAACTCTGTATGAGTATTTTTTCACATTAATATAATACATTGTTCTACACAACCAATGATTTAATACCCTACTTATGATTAACATTTGTACTAGCATCAATAATTTATTCTCACCACATGATCACTATTTTTTATGCTTGCTCTTAACTGTTATTAAAACAGGCAAAACTCTCTATATGTATTGCCACTCAGTGCAAGCCAGAGTAATCAATGGTTTGGGGATATTGGATGAGAGGCACTAGATGGGGATTTTATGCACAAGCCTTCTGGTATCCATTAATTACTCTGGCTTGCACTGAGTGGCAATATGTATATAGAGTTTTGCCTGTTTTAATTTATTCTCATTTATTTTATTTCAAAGCCATTTATTGTAAGTTTATGAAATTAATAACACTGGATGACAGTGTTATGTATAAATCCTCAGGCTAATTTTTGATCATTGATTGTCTTCACTTGAAAAGAAGGATTGCATTTTTATACTTAGCAATCACATTTAACTCTTTTATAACTATTTAAATTTTTATACCATTTAATACTTGGAAGCTTTTGAATTTTGGCTAATATGAAAATTGTTAAAAGTTAATGCTAGATGTGAGAATGCAAACCTCTTCTTCACTGAAGATTGGCCAATAACCACCACTACTGCATATTCAAATTTCAAATGTACTTTCAGTTTGTGATTGAGAAAAGTTGATCACAATACAGCTATAATTAAATATGTGGAAATACAATACATAAGATAGAACAACTGCAATGTACCAATGAAAATAAATTACTTTTTTTCTCCACTACAATTACATATAACAATGAAAACAAAAATTCCACTTAATGTTTTTTATTATAATTTAATATCACAAAATGAAATGTATATTTATAATTTTAATATATAATGTTATAGCCATTATGCTTATTATATTGAGAATGTATATAATTCTAGTGTTAATTGGTGAAGTGGTGATTTGTGCAAACACTTTTATAAAAGTTTGCTTTGTTCTTTTGCAATGTTGTCTATGGTTGAGTACAATATTAATTTGATGAAAAATGATGTGAAATTTTTATTTTTTTTATCTCACACATCATAATGTAAAAATAGTAATATATTTTCAGCTACTTAATTTGAGCTGATTTGACTTTTATTACCATTTTGATTAATTTGAGAATTTATTTTATTAGTTATCATTATCTTATTTACAGTTTATTTAGGAGCTTAGATGCAGATGAAAGGTGATAATTATTTTTTATCTGAACATAATTTAATTTTGATATTAGATAGCATGCTGAATACTTTAAATGTTGGTTGATAAGTTATAGCTTATATAATTACCAGTTTAGGGCTGACTACTATGATTCTATTTGTTTATATATATAAATTAATATGGTGTAAACTCTTCATTGCACTGTATTATATTATTTTTCCAATAAATAAACAATATAAAAATCCAAACCAATCATTCTTATCAACTTTGATTAGTTACAATTATTTCTAGTAACTGAATTTAATTATTACCTCTTAATAATAATAGGTAGATACTATTTACTAATAAATAGTTGAATGATTAGCTGGGTTGTTCATGGAATGCTCACTTGAAAAAAAAGATTCTAAGTCTTTTTGTGATTTAAAATCACATCCAACCCAATCTTTAATTCTAGGGCATGAGTCACAAAAATGGAATCCTGCTTATAAGTCTTAATGATATTAAACACTTTGATATTGTTAAGATATTTTGTCAATATATATAGCTTTTATATAAAATATTAAAGATATAAATAACAAATAAATGTATAGCTAAAATTTATCTCATAAATTGTGTTTATTAAGATAAAAAAGAAATGTGGAATAATGAGGTTTCTATGGATATGTGTGAATGTGCAGTTTAAAGTTATCTACAGTATATATTTTAAAACTTGTTTTAAATTATTGCTTATTATTGTTCACTATAAACTTCATCAACACTCCTTTAACACTTTAAGCAAATAATTTTTATTTATTATTACAGTTTTTCTAGCATTCTTCTTCAGATCTTAACTTTCCTACTACCTTCACCTTTCCTCCATGTTAGATGGAGAAAAGGTGAAGGTAGTAGGAAAGTTAAGATCTGAAGAAGACTGCTAGTACAGTCAAAACTGTAATAATAAATAAAAATTATTTGCTTAAAGTGTTAAAGGAGTGTTGATGATGTTTATAGTGAAATATAAAAAGAAGCAAAATATAGAAAGAGAAAGAAGAAGTAGATAAGAATTATTATTGTTCATTGCTAGTTTGTTTAGATCACAAGTGATTCTTATATTATCATTTTCAAAAGCATTCAAATAATATTTTTTTGATCATTTTATTTTTTTGATTGAGTTTCTAGGTAATCTTATATATTGGAAGGGTGTGTGTAGGTTTGTCATCTTTTTTGATCATTGGACACTGGTTCCAAAATAAAAAAATTTAGTAACTTAATTTTATATTCATTTACTGTAATTTGTTTAATTTATTTTAACATTTCTGATAGCCATTTTGATTAGATGAAATTAATTATTTATATTTGTTGTTGTCAATTTTCACATTTTAATTCAGTTGTTTTAATTTTATGAAGAAATTTTGTATGTATTTAACAGAATATTTATCAAGATATAATCATCAAAATAATGAAATTATAAATTATGTAGAAATAAAAAGATGTATATGATGAGAAGATTGTATTAATAACTTTTGATTTGCATCAGTTTAAAAAAATAAAAAAAATCAATGAAGGAATTATTGATTAAAAAGTATTAATGTATATTACCACATTATAGCATAGTATATATTGTAACCCTCATGTCTGAGTTTACAGGCATTAATATTTTTCTTTATTATATATCACAAAAATATTAAAAGTCATGCATATAAAATAAATTCTAAAGTATTTGAAAATGATAACAATAAGTGTGAAACTAAAAAATATAATTTTTTATTTGAAAATAATAATATTTTAAATAAAAGAAACGTTGCTATAGAAAGCAGTCACAAATGACTGGGGAAAAAATATAAACACCAAAATTGTCTGCATTTCCAAAAGGGAGGGGATGATTGATTTCTTCATCATATCTTTTGCTATGTAGAAGTCAATAAAATGTATAATGATTATTTAAGTGAATATCATGCATATTATAGAATAGAGAACCCTCTAAAATGCTTTTCCTGATCTTTCCATAATTGTAACTGAATATAGAGCTGTAAACAAAGAAATACATTGAAATTAGCTTTGATACTACCAATCTGTTAATCACTATTCACTACTGAAGAAATATTTGACAGTTACTTGCTACAAGAAGAAAACTAGCCATCTAAACTGATTATTCCATAGAAATGTACTTCTATAATTAACCTGTGGATCTACCTACTTTAATTGTTCAAAGGCAAATTGCAATAGAAAACCTCATAGGAAAACTGCCATGGAATGAATTAAAAGAGGTTAAAATGTTAATATTGCTAAAAGACATTAAAAATTAATGATTAATGACCATATTCCCACATTTACAGAGACAAAAATATATGTGAGCTCACAAAGACATTAAGGTAATTAAGTGAACTTTCTATAGCTATTTTCAATGAGTTATTGTAAGCTACAAAGTTTTTTTTCCCTCTCACACATGATAATCATATAATTTTTTAAGTGTAAATATGTAAATACATTTTTTATTATCATATAATTCTATTTGTTAATTAATGTTATTGTTGTTTTTAATAATTTTGTTGTTTGTCATTTCTCATCTGAAATCCATGCTGATTATTTATTTTGTTAATTTAATAAAATATTAGGTGGATGGGGGTAACGATTAGAAAAGGTAATTGAATCTGCATGGAAACTTGTTTTTATGTAAGTTCAATTTGATTGTTGCTTGTGACTATTATAATTATAGATTTGTCAATTAAAAATAAGTTGTATGTAATCACTCCCTCATATATAGGATCACCCATTAGTTATCTTTAAATTCCTCTAAAATAAAATAAATTGTGAATATTGAATTTTTCATTTTACTGTTAACTTGATTATTACCAATTGTCAAAAGGGCAATTACCATTACAATATATATGTATGGCTAACTGAATAATTAATACATTATAGACAGAACTATATATCTTATAATGTTACATTTTGAGAGCATTTAAAGACTCTCTCTTAGCTTATTATTTAACTAAGATATCTATATATCTATTTTAGGATCCTGGAATACCCTCTAAAGTTAATGCAAGCAATTACAAGCCTTTACAAATTGGTACTGAAATGGATATTTTTGTAAAAACTACTAATGGTGATCCATATGAAGGAATAGTAAGTATTTAACAACTTTTAAATTAATGTATCACAGATGCATGTTAAGCATTTAATGTTTTAAAACTATTTTATGTAAAATCACTCATGATGATAGACATCCTGTCATTATTATACAGATAATAAGCTTTATTACAATGTTGTTTATTTTAAAGATACATGTATATGTGTATTATAACAGTAACACTATATCATTATTCTAAAGCCATCTTTTAAGCTTGAGTAGCCAATGATTATCAATGATGATGTGTAGGTTTTTGAAAGAAATTTGAAAAATTAAAATGTTTAGAAAAATACAAGAATTTTATGTACAATATCAAATCCATGATTTGTTAAATGAATACTTAATGTATTTTTTGTTCATCTATGTATTTAATCTTACATTTCTGGATTTTTATTATATACATGTTTTCACATTTACATGCAAAAGAATTTTTTGTTTATCAAGAAAATTTTGAAGAATTAAAATTCACAAAAATAATATTGGCAATAAATTTTCTTTTTCATATTCCATTTCAATCGAATTCACAATGTTAGAAGCTTAAGCAAATAACCTGGCAATTATTATTTATTCTCAGTTCTTTATTATTGAATTGTTCTCTTTTTACTCACTTTCTAAATGCAATTTATCTTATGCAAGTGCACATATGTTTTAATAAACATAATATATTCTTTTGTTTCTTTATATTAATATAATTATGTTTATTTTTATTTCCCTTCTTTCTTATTTTTGAAATGATTTATGCAGTCAATCTCCCAATTGACGATTTTTGTTTATTTTCTTTAAGAAATCCATTCATCTGAGTGAAATATTAGATAAATTTTCTGACATTTTTTTAACGTAATTTTTAATTGTTTTTATCAACTAAACTATTTTAGGTCTGGCCAAATTCGACTTATTATCCAGATTTTCTGCATCCAAATATAACAAACTACTGGATTCATTGTTCAAAAGATCTCTACTACAACCAAAATATAAAATTTGATGCATTATGGATAGTAAGTTACTACCTTTTATATGAACATTTATTCTTTAAGTATTTTGTATATATTAATTTTTTTTTTTACAAATTATTTTGGCTTTTGAAGATTTTAAAATGTGTTTGTTAAAATTCTTGAAACCTAATCTGGCAAAAAAAAAAAGGGCAGATTACAATGTGTCTTTAATGAGCAATGATAACTTCATATTTTCATCAAGAAATATCACAAATAAGTTATTACACATTGAATTTATTATACTCTACTATATTTGCAATATTTTGAAGAAGTAAATAAATGCAAATAATATTATTCATTTTCTAGGTCTAATGTTCAACAATAATTGAATGGACAAATTTTATTTTAAAATATAAAGGGCTCTTTCTTTTTATCATATCATAGATCATGATTTAACTCAACTATGATTGAGTAGTTGTAGAATAACATTATAAAATTCTCATTGCTTTATGGAAGGATTGTATTATGAGCTCAAAATCCTAAAATATAACTCTTTTACAGTACACAAAAAAAAAATGCAAAAAATAATTTCAAAATACGACAGCCATTTTTAATTTTTCATATTTGTCATTTTTCATAGTTACAGAATAACATCAATGCCTTCTAAATTTTAAAATAAATATGCTGTTTCTGATTAATTGTTAAATTAAAAATAAATAAACTATAGATCTCACCTATCATTTTTAAATATAATAATATTATATGTGAATCTGCTTCTAGAATTTATAATAATAAATAGCAGTAATCATCTAAAAGCAAAGACTGCATTTAATACTATATATAATAAAAGTTAATAATTTTCATTGCTGAGGAAATTACATTTCAACATATATTTTAAATACTGATTATGAGATAAAAGACAAAATAAAAAGTTTGCATTAAAAGATGAAAGATTGTGTAACATTTATAGTTTTTTAATTTATAAACATGAAAATCCTAAAAAATATTATCAACTATTTAATACTTCTTACCAGTTATTTGGAGATTAGTAGAACAAAAATTCATTCTGTTAAAGAAATTTAAGAATGATTTAAAATTTAAAAATAAAATGAAAGGTAACCACAACAAAATAATATTTGTCTTTTTCTTTTTTAAACTGTATGTGAAGAAGTAAAGTGAATGCTAACTTTATCTTCTTTAATTTATAACTTATTTTTACATAAAGTTTGGACCTTTATATTTATTTAATCCATATTTTTATCTATATTTTAAATAAATATATAGTGTAGTATAATAACAATATTCCTAAATTGATTAAGTATAACAATTAATAAACTTACTTTCATGTAATCAACTTTTAGACTTAAGCTTTCCAAATGAATACAATATTATTAAATTCTACTTCCAAATAATTAAATAACATTTTTATTTTCAGCTTACTTTTTGGAATAAATAAATAAATATGACTCATGCTAGACATTCTTTGTTTTGTATAGAACATGATAGTATTTTACACATAGGAGTGCCCTATTAGTAAAGTAGGAATAAAAAATAATCACATGCTCATAAAACTATCTCTAGAATTATGTTATATGTAGGGGAGAAAAAAAAACATTAAAATTGATCTATTAATTTGTAAATTATAAGTAACAAAACAAATTATCAGATTTAACAATAAAGAAAGTTTTTAAAACAGGCAAAACTCACTATATGTATTGGTCATATGATGTTTATTGGCTTAAAAGAAAGTTTTTAATGAATAATTAGAATTAAAAATTAATATTCAATAAAATATGAGTTTTTTTTAATATATATATATATAAAAGCCTAATCTTTTACACTGTATTGGTATAATTACATAAATACATCATTATAGACCTAATTTTCGGGAAAAGATATCAGATTTTTTGCAATAGTGAAAATAATATAAAGTTATGATTGAAGTCTTATGCAAGAACTTTAACAATTTTGTTAAATTACTTAATTGATTCATATCGGGTTGTTTTTTTTTTTATAAAATTGACTACTACACATATTAAATTGGATTAATCAAGAAGAGTTTTGATGAACTGGGTTATTATTTGGGGAACATTACCAAATTCTCTCTGAATATCTATCTACCTATAAGAAAACAAACCACCAAATTAAACCATGTTATTGGTACCTACACAAAGTACAAAGTGAGCAATTATAAGTCTGTTGATAAGATTGGATATATTTTTGAAAGTTAAGCATACAAATATTTTGGTATAAATGTTTTCTATTGGAAAAAAGTGGGATTCTCAGAAAATTGAGAACCAATCATTATTATATCTATATATTATACAGATATCTTGTTTGTTTTAATTTGGTATAGTACAGTAAATGGTGATAAAACTATTATATAAATAGTTGTTATGGTGATTGCTAAATTCCTTTTTGATTTGTAATTTGATTAAAACATTCACTAATAAGCAACATATCTTGTTAGAAAATCTAATAGTATTTCTTGCTCGTTGTATATAAATATCATTTTATCATCATAGTTATTTTTAATTATTATTGATCCACAATAAAATGAAGATCTCTCAAAATGCAATCCAATTTTCTTTCTGTATAACATATTAGCACCCTTTCTTATTTTGACTATCCATCTCATATGTACTCTCTTTCTAAGTATTTTATAATTTTTTGGAATCCATTTCAAAATATTACTATTATTCCTTCTAGCAATAAATCCAGCCCAGTTACATTTCAATCTCTTAATTATTTCAATGATATTTGTTTGTTCTCTTTCTCATGCATTTGATTTGATCTTTTCTTTTACTCCTAACATAAATCTTTCCATACTTTGTAGTAGGGATTTTTAGATTTCAAAACTTATAATTATGGAACAATACACAAGAAATCTAAAATACAGCTTCATTTTAGTGATTTCTAAAGGAAAATAAATAAATTTTCATGTAAATAAATTAGCTATAATCTTTAAGAATGTTACCTTTGTTTAATTTATAAAAATAAAAATGTTTGAAACTAAAAAATTACAAATATAATGCAGCCATTAAATAAATTCTTAAGAGACAATGAAGTAATTTTATTTTTATTGAAAACCCTAAAATTGATAATTGACATAGTGAGCTTTGATCTGTATTTCATCTGGGCATCTTTTTATTAGAATTGTATAAATTTCATTAAAACAATAGATAATAAATATTAATTAATTTTACTAAACTCTTATTTATATATATAACTATATGTAGATATATTTTAATAGAAATTCTCCATTTATTTTACTGATAAATTTCAGGTATGATGTAACCAGGCAAAAAAACAATTAAAAGATGTCATTGTCAACTAAAACCATTTCAATTAATAATAGTATTAGTTTAACCTACTTTTAAACCAAAGTGAAGCTACTTTAGTTTATATTGTAGATTATATAAGGGTTTTAAACCAGACATTAATACTTTATATGTGTGAAAACTGAATATATCACAACTTTGTAAATATTTTCACAATGAAACAGATTAATAACTATAAATAACAAATGGAAGATTTTTAGGTTTTTAGTTATAAATAATATTTTTAACAGAAATTTCCCATGTATTTTATAGACAACTCATAACTGAAACTTATAAATTACATGAAGAATTCCCATTAAAATTATTAGTATTTATATAGCACTTCCCAGTTATATATACATATAATTAAAAAAAATTGACATTTTATAAAGTATAGTATTACTTTCAGATTAATTATGACTTCTTTTCTTAATTCATTTCCTGGTTTTTTTTTGCTCTTGCAAGTTCATTTTTTTTCCCGTGGAATATGTATCTTTTCATTATAGAAATGGTTACTGTAGATCATAACATTCTAGATAATCTGCTTATTTATTATTTTACAATGAACAACATCTTTAATCAAGAATATTCCAAATACCTTATTTTCAAATCTTGGAATCTACTTTATCATAATGTAAAACACTGGAAAATTTTTATTTGAGGATAGTCTATAAAATTTTGAAATACAATGGCAAGCACATGATATTGTTGGATTATCAAATTCACCAATTCCTTTATTTTTTTGCTATAATATCTTATATAAATATAAGTTAACCACTACTTTGAACATTTTTTAAAAATTAAAAATTAAAATTAAAGTGGCTCTGAAAAAGACTGCAGGACAGTCAAAACATAAGATTGTGCATGAATATAGGTCAATAAAAGGTTTTTGCTAAAAAGTGTTCAAAGTAGTGGATAAATTGTATTTATATTGTTAGATATGATGATACTGAAACTATTATTGTAGGTACAAATGCTTATCAGATTGAGAATTTAAATTATATATATATATATATTGTACCGGACACTCAGTCTATTCTGACACAGAGGGCACCAACATCAGTTTTATATAAAGTTTTCTCATATATGGTAACTGGAAGGGTTGTAAAATGGATGGAAGAGAATAATGTAGTGGGAGAAATGCAAAGAGGTTTTAGGTCAGATAGGCATATAGGAGATAGTTTGTTTGTAATTAAACAACTTATGGAGATGAGTAGAAATTCAGGTAGATCATTATATATGAGTTTTATAGATATAGAGAAAGCATATGATAGACTAAATAGAAATAGATTATGGGTAAGGTTAGCCAATTTGGGAATGGATGAAGCTTTAGTAAATATTATTAAGAAATTATATGAAAATAATTATTATACTTACCAGTTAGGGGATATAAAATCAGTTAAAGTTAAAAATGGGATGGGATTAAGGCAAGGATGCCCTATGTCACCTATTTTGTTTTTGTTGTTTTTGAGTGAAATGGAGAAAGCAATAGAAAGACTAGGAAGAGGGGTAGAGATACCCTTAATAAGTGGCAAGGGAGTATATATTTTGTCGGGGTTTTTTTTTTGCAGATGATATCTTTTTGTGTGCAGAAAGAAGAGAAGATATGGAAATTATGTTGAGGACATGTGCAAGGGTGGGTAAAGAAATGGGGATTAAATTTAGTGAAGAAAAATCAAATATAATGATGGTTAATACTGGGGAAAGAGAAGATGTAGAATTTTTATTGGGGGATATAAAGTTAAGTGTGGTGGATAGATATAGGTCTTTGGGAATCATCTTATGTAATCAGGAAAATTGCTTGGATGAATGGGAGAAAAAATTGGTAAATGAAGCAAAGAAAAAAAGGGTTTGGTAAAGAAACGAACAGTATTTTCATATAATAAATATGATGTAGCTAGAATAGTATGGAAGGGAGTTGCAATAGCAGAGGTAACAGTTGCAATAGCAGAGGTAACATATGGTAATGATGCATTAAGTGTTAGTAAAAGGTTTTTAGATTGTTTAGAGAAAGTACAAAGGGAAGTAGGAAGACATGCATTAGATGCAGAGATGTTGACAGCAAAGGAGGCAATTCAAGGAGAAATGGGATGGTCAAGTTTTTATATGAGAGATGCAAAAAGTAAAATGAAAATGTTTGGTAGGTTGCAGTTTATGGATAGTAAAAGAATAGCAAAAATAATGTTCAATTGGGTTATGAGTAAAGGGCAGGTAACA
The DNA here is from genome assembly GCA_028023455.1 of Epiperipatus broadwayi. Lineage (NCBI taxonomy): Eukaryota > Metazoa > Onychophora > Udeonychophora > Euonychophora > Peripatidae > Epiperipatus > Epiperipatus broadwayi. Next base: position 491,230 of record JAQFVV010006220.1, on the reverse strand, counting down.
AGATGGGTGAGAAAGGTAATGCGGTATGTGAAAGATTTGGATAAAGAATTTATATCAGTATACTTGTATAAAAGGTGGGATGATTGTGTTAGGAGGATTATTGAGTGTTATAGTGGTAAAGAATGGGATAAAAGAATAGAAGCATTAATAAAAAATAGGGAGTTGGAGAGATGGAGAACTAGTATGGAGGGTAAGAAGAGTTTAAATATATATAGAAGTAAACGGAATATTGGATGCGAGTTAATTTATGATAATAGTAAGGAAAGTAGTTTATTATTTAAGGCTTGAATGGGACCTTTAGCAACAAGAGAATATACATGTAAATGGAAAATCGTGGATAATTTAGTGTGCAAATTGTGTAAGGAAGGTATAGAAAATATTAGGCACCTGTTGATTGAATGTAAATGCTTGAAAGCAGAAAGGGTACAGATAATGAAGTTATGGGAGAATAGACATGAACAAAGTGACTATACAGAAAGTGAGTTATTTGTTTTTATGTTGGGTTTGCGAAGAGATAAGGGAGATTTAGATATAAAGGCCATAGAGTTGACAAAGATTATGTTGTGGAAATGGGATGGGGCAAAATATGGGAAGACTTAAAAGTGGGGAATGAAGAATAAAATGGCTAACAGCTTTATCTGGGCATAATTGCTGAGATATTTTTGACTTCGTTTAAGGAGAAGCCAAATACATCACATCACATGGAAAATTTATTTACTGTGATCAGAATGGATGATGATGATGGTTTGCACTGGCTAAACTCAGGGAGAAACAAGAAGTCTTAAAATTGTTTAGACAATTGAGCAACAAAAGCACTAAGACAAATGTCAGCAAAATTAAGTTTAAACATATTTAAAAATTTTATTAAGAGAAGATTTATAAGAAAAGTTTCTAAGTTAACAAATAGGATTAGCTCAGGCATGTACCAGAAAGACTAAATGCAATGCTCTGGCAGACACACTGATCTTCCAATAACAAATTATAAAAGGGAGGAAGCAAATTTCATTCAGCAGAGGATTCACCCAAACATTGGTTTTTCCAGTCACAGATATTTAAACAATACGTTCTTGAAATAAATCAATGAAACCAGTGCTGGCAAGCTTTTCGAGGCCCAAAAAATGTGTCAGGACCACGAATGTTATATGCCGGTAGAAGCTGCACCTATTATTACATTTAAAATAAAGATGATTGATTTACCTCAAGAACAACCGAAAAATTAGATTTAAAATGAAAGGAAAACAAACAATTAAAACTGGCAAATACCCAACCAAATGATAGGAAAAAAACTACTCTAAGTATCATAATTAAAGGTCTCAATAGGAGACAAGTAAATCATTAGAAAACCAGTTACATCTTCCCCAGCAATTAAAGAAAATGAATTACAAATAATTATAATTAAGAAATAAATTTATGACACAAGTTCTGAGTACACGCTCTGATAAATTAAGCTACACGTAAATACAAAACAAATCTATTGGAGAGTGCACACAAGTACAAAATTATTAAAGCTTTAAACACTTTAGCAGCAAAAGTCTCTCTCACCTGTAATTTACAAAGGGATAAATATTATCTTCCTGCTGCCGACTTATAAAATTACAGAGAAAAACAATTCTAGCTGTATTTTTATATTGGACTATTTCCATCTTCTAATATGTGTGTTGAATGTCTTTAGAAAAGTTTAATTTTAGTTAAATATTTGAAATGCATTCAATTGTTAGTAATATCACAGCAAATAGGTTAGTATACGCATCAACTGTTAGTAATATCACAGCAAACAAACGTTAGTAATATCACAGCAAACATGCATATATTAACCTGTTTGCTGTGATATTACTAACATTTGTTTGCTGTGATATTACTAACAGTTGGTGCATATACTAACCTGTTTGCTGTGATATTACTAACAGTTGAATGCATTTGGAATATTTAACTAAAATTAAACTTTTCTAAAGACATTCAACGCACATATTAGATGATGGAAATAGTCCAATATAAAAATACAGCTAGAACACCATCATCACAAACCTTCAGAAAAACAATTTTAGTTTCTGCTTTCAGAGATATAAGAAATGAAGAAATGAAATCCCCATCTGCGGAAAACTAGGACCCTAAAGTCACCAGCCAAAAGATTTTCGGTGGTTTGCAAAAGCGCAAACACAGTATTTAAAATCAATTATTGTCTACTAAAATAATTACAGGTAAGCATTTAAAATATACATGACTGCTAAAGCATTTATAAAAGGTTTTAGGCATAAAAATATAAAAACTCACTCATCACTCTCCAATAAACAAAAATTAAAAGCAAATTTGGAAACTTAAAACTAAGATTCCAAGACACACTACAAAATACAAGAAAACACAGCAAATATTAAATATGAGGCTAAATATTGCTTATGAATACAGATTATAATTAGATTGAGTGGAGATTTAATTAAAAGAAATTTACCCTGGAAAAAATGAAAGAAAATTTTACCTTACGGTAAAGCATAGTTCGCATAGAGTGCGCACATTGATTTTAGTCCATTTTCAGGTCCTTTGACAGTGGCAAGGTAGAGGCAGTGGGGTCTTGTTTACTTTAGGTGTTCATGGCAGGATTGAAGGGGAGTTGGCAGGCGTGGGTCTGCCTTTTGAGTTAAACTACCACGACATATTGTTGGTTATAAAACGTATAACAGTATATTTTGGCATCCCAGAGAAAGCAAAATTGTTTTAGTAACTGCAAATTTTGCTTTTAAAGATTAAATGTCCGAACTGCTAATGGTACAAACATTGAAGAGATTAATTCGAATCAATATTGGAACTAAGAAGCTGAACGAATCACTTTGACAGGGTGCTGACTTAATCTCTCTAGGATAGAATAGAATAGACTAGCATAACCCATGAAATTTTTGGTGTTATTTATACCTCCCTTGATTTCCCATGAAAACTAGCCTTGTTATTGAATTTCTACACCTCGGGGCAGGGGCAAATCTTAATCTCCCGCTTAGTCTAATTTAGGAATTCTACCCAGGGATTATTGAAATGAAAACAACTACATAAAGTCAAATCTCCGCTTTTAGAATGAGTTTACAATGATTAAAATAAAAGCAACAGGAATGTAATTAGTTAGCCAGCTTGTTTTTAATCAAATTGATTTTTTAAAAAAAGTAAAAACAAGTGGTATAAGAAGACTATTTTAAAAACAATTTTAAAAATATTAAAAAGATCTATTTTAAATATAAATGAGTAAGTGTTTTACTACGCGTATTCTTTTTAAATAATAATAAAAAAAATTTGACATTAGATAAGATTTAACAAAAATTAAGTTTTTAATTTTGACAGTAAAATCTTTGAATCGGACATCAATCTGGTTCAATATATTTAACAAACACTTTGGTGTTATGTGTTACTTTAAATAAGTGTAGATCATTCATAAATTAATTTATTCAATCACTATTATGTAAAAAAAGAGTGATTGAATTAATTAATTTGTGGATGCCTCAAACTTTTATTTAAAGTAAAATATAACAACCAAAATTGTAGTTTAAAATTATTATTTTTTATCTTAATGCATTATCAAATTAAATAAAAATATTTTTTAAAAAATATTTTTTAATATTATTTTTTACTGTGTGAGTCTATCTCTATATCACTTCAATTTTTTAAAATCATTTATCGTAAACAGGAAAACTTCATATTCAATTTTTAAATCTGATAAAGTGAGCAATATCATCATATTTTCAAAATTTGACATTAAATTTGTATGCAATAAACTCAGTTCCAAGATTATTGTGTTATGAATGCAATGAATTGAAAAAAAAACAAAAACAAGTTTTAGCCAATCAATCAAGAGAAAATAACATTTCCAATATTCATTTCTTTTTCTTTTAATTGACTGTTAACATTTTTTTTCTTTCTTAAAAAAAAAAAGAAAAGAAAGAAGAAGTATGGAGAGATGCATGTTGGGAGTAACAAGAAGAGATCGAAAACTCAATATATGGGAAAGAGAACAAACAAGTGTTACTGACCTCATTGAAAAAATGAAAAGACTGAAATGGAGTTGGGCTGGACACATTTCTAGAAGAGATGATAATAGATGGATAATTGAAATCTTAAACTGTATTTAAAGAGATTGTAAAAGATGCAGAAAGAGACCACATGTGAGATGGATGGATGAAATAAAAAAAGTGTGCAGGGGTGATGTGGAGAAAAGAAGCTAAAGATTGAAGAAGAGGGATTGAATTTGGAGAGACCTTCATCCTGCAGTGGATTGATAATGGTTGATGATGAAACTTTTTGTTATGTATTAGTCATTAAATTTTAATCAAAGTATTTTTTGTAAAAAAAAAATATAGTGCCATCTATTGTGCATCATTACTGAACCAATTTTAATGCAGTTTGAAATACAGCCTGCCAATATCGTTAGGCTGGATAATCCTGAAATGTTAAATTTCATCCTTTCAGTTTTTCAAAATCTCTTTTTCAAATTCATTTTTTCACATAAATAGAAAAGTTATTCTATTCATGTGTAACAAATAAAAAAATTGCAAATCTAAAAAATGTCCATTTGGTAGAAGTTTTAAAATCAATTATTAGATTTTTGTTTTTATTAAGGCAATAATTTAAAATAGCAAATTTTACACAAATAATCCAAAGGAAATTAATACTTAATTCTTCAATTTTTTTTCTTTCTATTTTAATTACAAAAATTTTCTCAAATGAATGACAGTCTGTTGCCCATGATGGCATTAATTAAATATGTTTGAAATGCAGCCTGCCATCACTATTAAACTGGACCAATGTGAAATATTGTATTGTCATTGAAATCAAATACATGCATAGAATTTGAAGAAACTTTGTTTGGTAGAAGTGGATTAAAAAGTGGTTACAAAATTCAGCCCAAATAAATAGAAGACTTAAATTGAATAAAACAATTTTAAAAATGAATGGTAACAGATTTCCTAAAAAAATATTTTATGATGAGTTTAGTTTTCATGGGAGAATCAGATATCTCTATATTACAAAGATTACCTCAAATACATTCTAAACAGGTGCATCATTAATTGCTTTCATTTGTAAGATATTGAAGTCTTTTAATAAGAAAGGTTTGTGTAAAAAAAGTTTAAAAAACATTATCATAATACATTAAAAAAGAATAAGAAGCAGCATGAGATATATGAGAATATATCTGGGATTGATTTGCACACCCACCATAAAACAAACTTGTTTTTTTTATCCCCTCCCCTTCCATTTAGAATCGCATTATTTATTTATGAATGTTTGTTAATAATGATGAATATAAATTTTAAATGTAGTTACAATGTTCCAGCCTTTATAAGAAGCATTTTTGTTATAAGTTTTACTTATAGTTAGATAAATTTTATAAGAGCTTATTTCTTTACTTAAAGCAGAAGGAAAGTTAATTTATAAAAATAAAGTTAAACAAATTCGATTGGAAATTTATTGCAATGATTTATTTATTTACTTATTTTTTTAAAAAAAGATTGAAATGTAATGTCTATAGATATAAATGATTTAAAACAAAAGATTTTCACAGGTTTATAGATTTAAATGTTAGAAATTTAATGGAAATTTTCTACATATTTTTATAAATAATTTTAGCTATAACATAATGAAGAAAACTATCAATTAAAACTAATTGAAATTACATCAGTTAGCAATTATATTTGTTGGAAATACTTTGATCTAAGAGTTAATTGTTTTTTTTATACATAATGTTCATAGATCAGATAATTATAATACTTTATATAGGTTAAAATTAAAACTATAACGTAATGCCAGCCTGCAATACCTACTTTTAACTGGTATTTTGCTTCATTATATAATGGCTGAAAATTATTTATAAAAATACACAGAAAATTCCCATTATATTTCTAACATTTAAATGTAAATGATGTATATATACATATTGTTCTTTATATACTTTATTACTTTTATTTATTTTACTTTATATTCAATATAATTCTATTTTTCTCAGTCTATAATATTATATATAATTTAATGGAAGATCAAAAAATGTTAAACAATTGCATTTGTTATATTTAAAGAATAATTATATCATCATCATCTCAATATATAATCCTCAAGGATTCCATTAATCTCAGTATTTTGTAATTTTGGACCATATGCAACATCTCATACAACTGTTGATCAATGGTCTGCTTAATCTATATTCAGCTTTTTATTAATAGTAAATGTAATATTTGTTTATTTTGTTCATAGATTGAAAATGGAAAATCAAATGAATGTTACTGGAATTTCTAAAATGTATTTTAAAGTAATTATAATAATTGTATTAGTATAATATGGCTAAGAATAGAATGTGAGCCACAACTAAGGTTAAGATTTGAGATTTATGATTGATGGACAAGAAAAGATTTAACTAAAGCATATTTTTTAAATTCATATTTTTAAATATCAATTTTTTAAGCCTTGATAGTTATATTTTTGTCTTTGATATAATCCTAACATGGGAATTACGTACATTTACCTTACAAATGTTATATATCAATTCACAATAATTCTATTTCAATAAATATATAAATGACTAATAATTATATTTTATTAGATTTTAATTATATATCTAAATTGAAAGAAGTAAGATATTTTCTGATTGATTATTGTAATTGGCATTTGGAGATGATATAACTTAATTGAGGTAAACTGTCAAAATTGAAATTCATATTAGAAGCAATTAAAATATTTTAATGCCTACAAGCATATGTTTAAAATGGAACAGTGGTAGAAATGTTACATAAGTTTTAATACTGATTCATTGCCAATTCCGTCACCTTGCTGTACTTTACATATATATATTCACATTTTTGTACTTAATTATGTTTATTTATATATGTTAATTTCTAGAAATCAACATTAATTTCTAATGCAATCTATTAATTAAATTAATCAATTAATTGTTAATACTTCATCTTCTGATGATCTTTAGCAGACAAAAATAAATCACAACCATTTGTTTTTAAGATTTTGTAAATTTAGCAAATACAGACAATGAGATTTGCAATTCTCAGTATTATTTACTGTGCATATTATTTAAGACTTGATTCTGCACAGCCTTAAACAACTGTCATATGACAGAATATTAGAGCATTCATTTTAATAACTTAAAGCTATAAAAAATCAATAGTTAAATAATAGTGAAGCTTTCAAATGCCATTGTCTATATTTGGTAAAAGATTTTAAATTGCAAATAGAAGTAATTCCATTTTTATCTCTTAGAGATGATTGGATGATGTATTGCAAGTTAATTGACTAATTTAATTAAACAATGACCCAAGAAATCAATATTGGTGTACATATTAAATAAATACCTTTATTAATATATGTATATCTTGATTTTGTTTTAAGGATATGAATGAACCATCAAATTTTCAGGAGGTTTCCTCTAACTATTGTGAAGAAAACATTTGGAATAATCCATTATATGCTACAAGTTAGTATGCTATTTTAATTTTTTCTTAGTGTTTAGATTTATTTTTTTCTAAACAGTGACAAACTATACCAATATTAATCATTCAAATCATTGAGCTTATTGCATTGGTAGAGTATCTTATTTAAATGTCTTCAATAAAATATCACATGACTCCAGCTTACATACTGCTGTTTTACCATCTATATGCGATCTACTATAAGTTTTTAGTAACTAATATATATCAAATGATAGTGCATAGAATAGGAATTTATTAAGCACTATCATCTGACATCTATTAATTACTAAAGCTCACAGAAGGTGGCATAAAAGTAGTGAAAGTAAAATATTTATTCAATTCTCTAGAACAAATTTGACATTATTTTCAGTTATAATAAATTAGAATTTCTTTATTAGTTATGTTTGTTTTACTTAAAATTACAGTATTGATTTTTACCAGAATTTTAAGTAAAAATTTATTTTGTATTGTGTTTAATGAAACGTATTTTTATTGTTAATGCTAAAAAACACAATAAACAATAAAAGATAACCCATGAATTCAGTATTTACAGTACATATTATAATACCTCTCTCACTAATATTATAATTATGTTTATTACAAGTCAAGATAAACAATAGGCTGGCAATAGAAGTATGATATTTCTCCAAACCAGAAATGAAACAACATCATATTACAATTATAATGTTTGCTTTTATAGTCAGCTTATTGATATTTATCTTGCAAATCCAAATTAATCAAAAACATTATTTTTTAGCTAACAATAGATAAATATTCATTTACTGAGTAATATTGAATGAGTACCTGGATTGGCTATTTAAAAAAAAACCCTAAATTTCTTTGTAATTGGACAACATTTCATGGTTTATTTTGCTTATACTTGAAACTCAGATCATGCTGATGTGAGATCCTTTATAAGTTTATTATATTTTGTAGCAGTTTAGACTTTATTTAAAATAAGATTTTTGTTGATCAAAAAAATAAAGACAAAGGGGAAAAAAGTGTATACTCTATTTACTTAGATAAGTTAATTATTTAACTTTATACTCTTTAGATAAGTTACTGAAAATTTATTACTTATCTAGTAATAATTTGTCTGAAACATTTCTAACTTTAACAAAAGAAAAGGTTTTTATATTTATTATTGTTAAGTATAATTGAATTTCAATGTACAACATCAGATTTATAGCACTCATGGGTATATTGCAGTATTTATTGAAAGAAATACCAATTATTTAAATTAGCTTTTTAAATATAATTAAATATTTCATTTACTCAACAGTTAGATGTTATTTTCTTTTTTTGTTAATGATGCAACCACATCATTAACAAAAAAGAAAATAGCATCCAACTGTTGAGCAAATGGAATATTTAAATATTTAAATACCTAATTTAAATACTTGCCATTCCTTTCATAAATACTGCAGCATACACAGAATATCCATGAGTGCTATGTTCTAAATCAAAAGCACCCTCAGCTATTACTAATAATAATAAAAATAAATATCTTTTCTTTGGCTAAAATTAGATAGATTTCAGCTAAGTTATTACAAACAACAATGAAAAGGATAACAAAGGATATTACTTAATAATAGCAATTAAAATTTTATAAGTTCTTTTTTTTTTTTAAAAAAAAAGTATAGTCAATTTTTGACAGGTATTTGTTGATTAATTATCAATGTTTTAAAATTTAAATTATAGAATCATTGATTCCTTACTTTTTTTAAAAATTTTTTAAAATCCAGGCAGAATTATTTGTTTGTTTGCTTCATTTAATCTTTCTTCTTGATTAGATAATGCTGATGAAGTAGACAAGGTGAAATATAAAAAGTGAATATGTGAACTGCAGCTCCCCATACCATGATAAGTAGACAGCCAAGCATGGACTATAAGTACACAATACCCCATGATGTCACGAGAAAATACCTCATCTTTAAGCACTACCTCTCTTGTAGCTAGAGAGATCATCCAGAAAGAGTATCCAGAGAAAAAATATCAGGCACTGAGCCAGCCCTGCTCATCTCGTGTGAGTACCATGGCCTATTCATGAGGCCAATATATGCTGCTGGACTATTCTAGGAGCTCATTCATCTAAGTCTGAATAGTGCTGAGCCTATACTTGGGAGCATCATGAATACACTGCATCCAGACAGCCCTGCTCAACTATACATCCACCATAAACATGAAAAGTACAAATTCACGCATCACTTCTAAAATGTCATTTTACTAAAGAAATTATTTTAAATTTTGTTATTATATATAACTACTCACCAAGCACTGTATATATGTTTATCTGTGCTTCTCTGCCTTTAGATATGTCAGAATATATATAATTACTTCCTCAGCAATCTGGAGTTCTCTGGGCATGCTGGAAGATTTTTCTTGGTAAGTTTGGTTTTAGTGATTATCATCATCAGGAGAAATATAATCCATATAAAATGTTGGTCTGTAGTTGGTCTCTTTCTGTCTAGGATTATTCCAGGCAAGCAGCTGTCTTGGTTTGATAGATTTCAGGCAAGCAACTGCCCTCTCCACATTTAAAGCTATGAATTTCAGCACAAAGAAGTGGGTCATTTTCTCCATGTGAATTCAAACTCCTGAGAAGGAAACAGTAGCAGTTCCTGAATCTTCTGTCATACCTTCAGCTACATCAGTTCATAGTAGCTATTCTGCCAACTCTATGGTCAGCTAAAACCAACTGCTGCAAACTTCAACAAGCTGCAACAAAATATTGTAACCAACTTTGCAGCTGACCCATTCTTACAAAAACTACTATCCAAACTGCAGCTGGTATTTTTATCAGCACTTTTATAGAATTATCTGAGGTGATAATAAAATAGAGTTTTATTTTTATCTCTCTAATCTCTTGGAATCTACATACATTTTCTTCCAAGAGTAAGCATGTGGTTTAAGACCTGTAGGGGTCCCTACTATCGCATTTTATATGCATGTGATTGAGGCTACAGCCTTAATGAATATTATGTTTTACTTAGATAATAGAAATTTACAAATTAATTAAAGATTTCAAAAATAGTCATTTTTTTAAAACATGCTTACTTTTAAATTTCAAAATCAGAATTACAATAATATTTATCAGACCTTTTTAAAATATTAATTTCATAATGAAATTTTATTTTAAACCAGGAGTTATTTAACTCTTTACTTATTATTATTTTATTTTAGGAAATATAGAAAAATATCTACAAAAATTTATGTCTGTGTTTATTTCTACTTTTCCTTTATTATATATATATATATTGTAACGATCCGGAGAAAAAATGACTTAACGTAATCTGCACTATGGGGCGCCATCTAGGCATTTGAACCTAGAAAAATTTATAAAGTAGGCAGATACGTAAGTAAAAAAAAAAAATAAAAAAATTTTTTTTTAAATATTTTGTTCCGGTCGTTAGCCCATGTCACTCGCTCAGGGAGTAGCAGAGATTTAATAATATCATATCTTATCTAATTAGATTTCAACATTAAAAAATAAATAAAATAAGCCACTGCCAGCAATTAACATACAAAAATTTATTTACGCACATATATATAAGATTTAAAATTATTTTAGTATTAGTTTTACATTTTAACATTTAACATTATTTTTAACTTTGATTTTTGACTTTAATTTACATTTAATTACTATTATATTCTAATTTTACATTTTAATTAAGTTCGCACAGATAAATTTATGAAAGCTTGTTTATAATGTTGAATATAGATCGGTTACATAGATTTCACGGTCAAAAACATTTCAAAGTAAACATAAACGATCAAAATACAAAATTATTGATTACTGACAATTGCGGAGGGAACTTTATACGTAACCCAATAGTATTCACCATAAGATACTTGCATTGTCACCAATAACTTAAAAGACATCCGAATAAATACATTTTTGATACTCACCGTAAGGTATCATTATTTATCGAATGTCTATATATTTTGATCAAATATGGAAACGCAAAACATAGTTAACCAATAAACAATCCATGCAAGCGTCTATAAACAACTTAAATTTAATGCATTTTTATTTAGGGTCGAGTATGAATAGACCATATAAATTTGCTTTTGACAATAAACATTCTATCCCTATTTAACCTTAGGCTAAAATTCGCAGTCAAACTGGCATCAATCCATCTGATATATCGATGTATTCAATGTAATTCGGAATACGGCAGCACCAAAAAGATTAAGAAAAGACATTGACTCTCAATCAGATAGGAATATTACATCTATCTAACGAGAAGAACAATAAAAAAAAACTCCATAGAAAGGAACTGCGTTCTCCGTCTTATAATTCCTTCCATAGGCAAATGGGTGAGTGCGGCGTATATATAAACGATTCTGCCAGTAGCGAATCTCCGACTTCATCTACTAACTACATCAATATATCCAATCCATTGACCCAATCTAACAACGACATAAATAACCTAAGATTACCCTCCCCTAATATAACTTTACAAATCTATACAGCCATTCATGCCCGACTTAAGTTTAACATTTATATAATTTACCTTAACGGAAAACAGAAATCATAATAAAACTTAAAGAACAAAAAAGTAAATAAATCAATGGAAATGATTTTAAATATATATATAAAAAAAGAAATACATCAAATAACATTATTAATAAATTAAGTTGGTCAGATAGGATAATATTGCATTATTTACTAAAAAGTTTTAAAATTTAGAGTTCTTATTGTTTCAAGTGAATATAAAGTTCTTACGATTTTTAAAACGTCCAACTTTATCCGTTGCTTGCCATGAACGTAAATTCCCACGCCGTCCTAAGATTGATATTCTGTTGGCCGATTTATTTATCCATCCGGAGGTTTTTGTTTTAACTGGTCCTCAATGTAGAAAAACGATAGTTCATTTCTCTTTCTTTCCTAGCAAAACTGAAGTGATTGAATCGTGCGTCTCTTCAATCGCTTCTCCCGCACCTCCGCACTAACACCTATCTGTCACATCGTAATAATCATAATCACTCCCTAATAATTTTCAACCTTGTCCTTTTATATTCATTTGAAGGATTGCATTTACATTACGTCATCGATGCGATGATCCTTTTCGTTGAGGTCCGATTTCCCAATGGATTTCTTTCATTGGCTATTTGTTTCTATTGTTTTCCTATCTGACCCATGTTTTTACATTTAAATGCCCAAGGCTGGTTTACATTTGACTAATTAAATTTATCATTTCCATTTCTGATTAATTAACCTGTTTTCCAAATCAAAGATATATTTAAAGATAAATTTAAAGATATAATTTTATCTCCAAATCTTTTTAAGTTTTTGTTTTTAAAATACCTTTTCTATTTTTAATACAGTTTTATTTTAATAATTTTTTATATCTGTGCGATTTAATATATACGAGTTTAAGATGATATTTAATTTCAATTTTTAATTCTAAAAGAAAATTTTTAAATGCGAACTTTTTAATTTATTTTCATGTTTAATAAATAATAAAAAAAAACCAATGTAACGAACGTCTGTGTTTGTTACAATATATATATATGTGCACAAACACTATATTATTGTGTGCTATGTAATCCAACTGGTTACATTGCCCCGGTCTGAGGAAAAAGGAAAATAAAAATGAAACACTTTTCTAACCATATTTTACATAATCTACATGTATAATCAAAACAAGGTTCATACCTAAAACTATGTAATCATCAAATTTTTTTAGAGATCTGACAGACCATCTGACAGTTAACAGAATGAATTGTGATCTGAAATTGTGAGATAGATAAAGAATTCAGCCATTGGACTGTACACTATAAGCTACTACAACCCATGATAAGGTTAATGCAAAATCATTGCAAAGCCCTCTTCCATGGAGGGGCTGACAAATACAAAACTATACCCTGCTTCTTTTGAGTCTTATGGGCTGGGAAATACAAACTATGCCTTGCTCCTTTTCTTTGATCACATTGCAATTTAAATAATTACTATTCAACATTCAAATTGTTACATTGATTTACATATATGTGCATACAAATACATGATTTCTAATATACAATTAATATATTCAATTGATATTCAATAATTACAAAAAATGATTAAATTTTACATATACCCTATTTTAATTTGTTACAATAATATTATATTTTTCTAATTAATTCCATTTCTAAAACATACAGAAAATTTCACACATATACATGTGCATAAGCAGCATATAAATATAATTTATAATTATTTATCAGTTTATAAGTTCTTTTTTTCTTTTTAAAAAAGTATAGTCAATTTTTAACAGGTATTTGTTGATTAATTATCAACATTTTTAAATTTAAATTATAGAATCATCGATTCTTTTTTTTATTTAATTTTTAAAATCCAGGAAGAATTATTTGCTTGTTTGCATCACCTAATCTCTCTTCTTGATTAGATAATGCTGATGAAGTAGGCAAGGTGAGATAGAAAAAATGAATACGTGAACTGCAGCTCCTCATTCCATGATAAATAAACAGCCAAGCATAGACTATAAGCACACAATGCCCCATGACATTATGAAAAAATACCTCAACTTTAAGCACTACCTCTCTTGTACCTAGAGAGATCATCCATGAGGAGTATCCAGAGAAAAAATATCAGGCACTGAATCAGCCCTGCTATCTCCTGTGAGTACTAGTGGCCTATACATGAGGTCCATCCATGAGACCATGGCCTATTCATGATGCCAATATACACTGCTGGACTATTCTAGAAGCTCAATCATCTAGGTCTGGATAGTGCCAAACCTATACTTCAGAGCATCATGAACACCCTGCATCCAGGCAACCCTGATCAACTATACACCCACCATAAACATGAAAAGTACAAATTCATGCATCACTTCTAAAATGTCATTTTATTAAAGAAATTATTTAAAATTTTGTTACTATATATATAACTCTACTAACCAACAGCTGTATATATGTTTATCTGTGCTTCTCTGCCTTTAGATACATCAGAATATATATAATTACTTTCTCAGCAAGCTGGGGTTCCCTGGGCAAGTTGGAAGATTTTTCTTGGTAAGTTTGGTTTTAGTGATTATCATCATTAGGAAAAATATAATTCATGTAAAATGTTGGTCTGTAGTTGGCCTCTTTCTGTCTAGGATTATTCCAGGTAAGTAGCTGTATTGGTTTGATAGATTTCAGGCAAGCAACTGCCCTCTCCATATTTAAAGCTATGAATTTCAGCACAAAGAAGTGGGTCATTTTCTCCATGTGAATTCAACCCCTGTGAAAGCAGTAGCAGTTCCTGAATCTACTGTCCTGCCTTCAGCTAGATCAGTTCATGGTAGCTATTTTGCCAACTTTATGTTCAGCTAAAACCAACTGCTGCAAACTTCAACAAGCTGCAACAAAATATTGTGACCAACTTTGCAACTGACCCATAATTACAAAAACTATCCAGATTGCAGCTGGCATTTTTATCCACTCTTTTATTGAATCATCTGAGGTGATAACAACACCTTGATTGAAAACAGAGTTTTATTTTTATCTCTCTAATCTCTTGGAATCTACATACATGTTTTTACTTAGATAATAGAAATTTACAAATTAATTAAAGATTTCAAAAAGACATTTTTTTAAAACATGCTTACTTTTAAATTTCAAAATCAGAATTACAAATAATATTTATCAGACCTTTTTAAAATATTAATTTCATAATGAAATTTTATTTTAAACCCAGAGTAATATTTAACCCTTTACTTATTATTATTTTATTTTAGGAAATATAGAAAAATATCTACAAAAATTTATGTCTGTGTTTATTTCTACTTTTCCTTTACTTTATATATATATATATATGCACAAACATTATATTATTGTGTGCTATGTAATCCAACTGGTTACAATGTATATATGTAATTTAGATGGAAGGCAATTATCCTTTCACAAATGCTCTGTGAATACACGGTACTCCATATCAAATGTTTTTAAAAAAATGTGTGAAAGGTAGTTGTCTTCCACCTAAATTACATATATGTCTTAAAAACACTGTTATTTAATAATTATGTATATTAAACTGGGTGGAAGTGGATCGAATTAAAAAAACTATATAGAATAATACAATTTTGGTTATTATTTGATAAAATAACTAGAATACAAAAATAAAACTTACTCTTTAATAAAAACAAAATTGTGAAAATATTATAAACAAATTGTTGATTTCTTTTCTAGAAAAATGACAATATTATAAAATTATTTATTATAAATTCGATCCACTCTAGCTGTGATTTCAAATATTACAGCACCCAATTCCTCAGGCAGAAAAGCATAATGCCCAGAGAATACCTGAAGTTACACAAGGTGTAACCTATAGCCATATTTTCAGGTTACATAGCTTCTTAACTGCTGAATTGTTTTGAAGTAAACTTCAGGTGTCAGTTAATTACAAGAAGTAACTAACATGCCCTGAATGAGAGTTACCAATTCAATGTCTGATAAATACCAACTAGCTCAATGAAAACAAATGGAATAAACTATGTGTCTAACTTTTTTGCTAAATTGTTCTTAGTGGTATAATTAAAGAATTGACTGACAATAATGAACAGACAAGTACTTTATTGTAAATATTCCAAATAGACTTATAGACTAATTTTATAGATTTCTTCAATTCAATAAACAATTATCATTTATATGATGAGCACACACTCTTATTTATAAGAAATATACAATCATAATATAATATAAACAGCATGTATATGGAATGTACACACAGACTTGAACTTATAAACTAATCATTTCATGACCTGAAAGCTCTGTGATTATTTATTTGTTACATTAGGAAACACATGAACCCATACATACTATAGTTCATTATATACTGGCTATAGAGTTCATTTAGTATACTGACTTTGGAGATATTCAAAAATTGCAATGGTTACTTATAGATTAATATAAAAAAATAGAAATGGGCAAAAGAAAATGTTATTAACTATAGGATTTTAAACATTGTGGCTTCTTGCTCTTTGCTGCTGCATGTGTGGTTTACCAACCAGTTGGATTTTAGGCTTCTGGTGTGGTCCTGAGGCTACTTCTATTTCAGGCAGTTAGACATTATTGGCAGCTTCAAATTATTAGATGGACATGGCTTCTATCAGGCAGACTACTGATGTTTTTGTGGATGAATACTGGAGCTCAATTGCATGCTCCAACAACTGCTTAGCATAGCATTGTAAAAAAAATATGTCTAATACGTGATTGAATCTAGATATGTGAATGACTAAATGCCGAAATTTTTGGCCCTATTTATGTGATGATCTTGTTGTTATCTTTTAATTTATTTTTTAAATCCACTAGTTATTTTCATTGTTCAAAATACATCCACTGCTTTTGTTGATTAAATTTTGGTTAAGATGCATTTTAATTAGTTCTGTTGTTTATGGATTTTAATTTACTAATTATTAGCCATTGTTAATCCCATTCCTATGGAGCTTGTATATTAAGCAATCTTTGAGTTTTAAAATCTAATTATGAGCTTTCTTTTATTTTAATATTTAACTTTTATATATTTTTTATTTTCTTATACACACACATTTTATTATTTCTTTATGTATTCAAAATCAGCATTATTTATGCACACATATATTTATTTTATTTTAAACAAATGGAGAGATTTTTAGTTTTTAAGCATTACTTTTTCTTTCTTTAATAGTTTAATTTTTCTAAGTTACATTCCCCCTCATGCTAATTGCATTCTCTTTCAATAAACTTTTTGACTTTCTAAATACACCTTTCTTAACTTATTCAAAGTTTAATTTTGCTAAGTTATTTATTGGTACTTGATTCTGCAGTAATTTTTATTTATTCATTAATTTATTTTAATAACTTTTGTGTTATCTATGAGAATTTTTTTATTTTAAAAATTTTAGACAAAATTATTATAACATGTAGCGCTTGCCTAATGGTACATTACACCACTCCCCTGACAAGATTATCATAAGTCTTTTTGACCATTTTATCTCTGACAACTTCCTTAACAATTTAAACTTTATTTTAACTGTTGTTATTTTTTTAAGTTTCATACTGAGGGCAATCGTCTTTGATTATGCTTTTCTTCTTTCCAGGCTGACAACATTGCTTACAATGATCTTGTACTGAATGATGACCATGAGGATAACACTCCATTCTGATAAAACAGAGATTTTAAGACAAGGCAGATGCAGAGTTTGCTGGCTTACACTGACTTACACACATGTGAAACAAAGCTTCATATGCCAGTTTTTCCTACTGGACATTGGAAAAAGAAAAGATTGCTGCAAATGGTAGGATTCCTTGCCTGACCAATTTGACTTATGATTTGGGAATAATATATGAAATATGGGGACTCTTCCCCCAAAGAAGTGATCCATGGTTTACTCTGGTTGTTCCCAGTGCACAAATTTTATGCAAGAATAATGGATGGGCTCAGAACTTTCTGAGAATTCTCACTCTGAGAATATTTTTTTCTGGTAGAACATTACGGGTACTATTTTCACCCAACCTATAACCTGACACTTTTTACTCCTTTTCTAAACTCAATTCTATACTTCCTACCCTCCTTTCAATTATCATTCCTTATACACTCCTAACATAAACTTAGATTTATATTCCATTTATATTATTTATTTATATTAACCCTTATGAATATTATTTTAAACCATTTATTTAACTTTCTTTTATTAACCTGCATGGATTAAAAAAAACTATTTTATTTTATTACGCTACTTCCTTTATTATTTTTCTACAGATTTTTTTTATTTTTACTTATTTATTTAACTTGATCTTATACGTTTTCCCTTTATTTTATTCACTTACTTATTCCTACTATAATTACTTTAAATCATTTATTTATGAAAACTTTTTCTTAATATGCATGGAAAAAAAAATCTTTTATTCTGCAATGCTTCCATTATTATTTTCTGAAAACAATTCATCTTTTTTTTTCTTAATTTATTATTTTAGTTTTAAATAATGAAATCTCTGATTCAGGTTTATCACCTATGTCAAAATAATTCTATTCAACTCATTATCCATTTTCAGTCTTTTGTTTCTTTTCTTTACTTTAACATTCTGTCCATTTACTAGCCCCTAAACTCAGTCAGGCAGTTCTTTCTTTCTACCTACTAATTCTCTAGTATAAATTCCCCTCTTTTGTTTATCCCTTGTTTATAATTTGTTTCTTTATCTCTTTCCTATTCTGTTCTATTTTCTGCCTCATAAGTCAGTGAACCTTTATGCTTAACAAAATTCCACAATTCTTCAAACTGTCCTACTTTATTGGTAACTGCCTTAATATTGCTATACAGAGAGAATCCTTTATCTACAGTGTTTTCAATTGTGCTACATAATATTTTGTAAATGGCATCTATTTCTACCTTGAAATTATCCTGCTCTGATAGAAATTTTTTAATATTATTTTTTATATTTCTTTCCACCTTATCTGTTTCAATGCTATTTGGTTCTAATTCAATTTTCATGCTTTTTATCACCTCAACTTCCTTTTCTATTTCCTGACTTTCTTTAGTCAAATCTATTTCTATTGTTTCTATAGCATATGATTTCTCTCTACTTTCCCCGCTATTCCCCATCTCATTTCCCTCACTTTTGCTCTGAATTCCCCAATTTCTTTCTTCAATTCTGCTTTGAGCTCTTGCTAACTTTGCTTGAATTCCTGATGCATTTCTTCCATTCTTCTCAGTATTGTTTCCATCATTATCCATGTCTCAGATATCTCTTCTTTCTCTTTCTCTACTATTTGGGGATTTTAAAAAAATATCAGGCTTTCTTCCAGCTCAATTTCTTTATCCATTGTTATGCTATACTTTTTTTTTACCGCAAATAAAATTAAACACAATATCTATTTATATCTCCTTGCAATCAATAAATCATGAAATATTATTACTGTTTATTTATTCTCTTCAAACAGAACATATGACGGACTCCAACCTCTTGTCCTTTTTCTCTACCTGTTCTCAATGCCCTAAATCCACCCAAAATATCTAACTGTCTCTACTTTCTCTTTTTTCATTTAAAGGAAAAAAATTGTTTCAGTCAATTCTTTGATTTAAATCATATCACTTTTTTACTTATAATTATGCAACTTAGCATCACTTTAATTTTTTTATTCTTTTATTTTATTTGACATATGATTAATTACTATCATAGGTGATGGTTCTGCCTCCACATTGGGAAAGCAAATGAACCGGATGGGAGTGGATCGAATTAAAAAGAAAATATAGAATAATAAAATTTTGTTTACTCTTTAATAAAATAATTAGAATACAAATATAAAACTTATTCTTTAATAAAAACAAAATTGTGAAAACATTATAAACAAATTGTTGCCTTCTTTTCTAGAAAAATGACAACATTATAAAATTATTTATTATAAATTCGCTTCACTCCAGCTGTGATTTTAAATATTACAGTGCCCAATTCCTCAGGCAGAGAAGAATAGTACCCAGAGAGTACCTGTAGCCTGGCTGAGGTTACACAAGGTATAACCTACAGCCATATTTCCAGGTTACAGAACTTCTGGCTGCTCAATTCAAACCTGTCATTCAAAGCACTTTATTTATTTTGAAGTAAACTTCAGGTGCCAGTTAATTACAAGAAGTAAGCAAGCATTTATTTTTATAGTGCTATGTTTTATAAATTGTAATACATTAAAGATCAGCCTTCTCAAGCTATTGTGCATGCACTTTTTATGAGTGTTAATAATAAATGAATACTTTCATTCCCAACACAAGATATAGTATTTATGAAAGAATAAAATGAATCCACTTATTCTTTCCAACCCAAATGCTTATATATGGGCAAATATTAAGTACTGGAAATGAAAGCATGAGGATAGACCACTTACTTTAAATTACTGTTTACGATGTCTGAATGAATGACGTCGGCGAAATTATTTAGAATTTACTAAACGTCACTCTCAAATAAAACTTAAACATATGTAAATAAGCATTTATTTTTATAGCGCTATGTTTTATAAATTGTAATACATTAAAGGTCAGCCTTCTCAAGCTATTGTGCATGCACTTTTTACGAGTGCAACACAAGATATAGTATTTATGAAAGAATAAAATGAATCCACTTATTCTTTCCAATCCAAATGCTTATATATGGGCGAATCTTAAGTACTGGAAATGAAAGCATGATGATAGACCACTCACTGTAAATTACTGTTTATGATGTCTGAATGAAGGACGTCAGCGAAATTATCTAGAATTTACTAAACATTACTCTCAAATGAAACTTAAACATATGTAAATAAGCATTTATGAAAGTATTCATTTATTACTAACACTCGTACAAAGTGCATACACAATAGCTTGAGAAGGCTAATCTTTAATGTATTACAATTTATAAAACAAAGCACTGTAAAAATAAATGCTTATTTTCATATGTTTAAGTTTCATTTGAGAGTGACGTTTAGTAAATTCTAGATAATTTTGCCGATGTCATTCATTCAGACATCGTAAACAGTAATCTAAAGTGAGTGGTCTATCCTCACGCTTTCATTTCTAGTACTTAAGATTTGCCCATATATAAGCATTTGGGTTGGAAAGAATAAGTGGATTCATTTTATTCTTTCATAAATACTATATCTTGTGTTGGGAATGAAAGTATTCATTTATTATTAACACTCGTAAAAAGCACGTGCAGAATAGCTTGAGAAGGTTGATCTTTAATGTATTACAAGAAGTAACTAACATGCTCTGAAGGAGAGCTACCAATTCAATGCCTGATAAATCCCAACTAAGTCAACGGAAACAAATAGAATAAACTCTGTGTCAACTTCTTTGCTAAATTGTTCTTAGTTGTATAATTAAAGAATTGACTGACAATAATTAACAAACAAGTACTTTATTATAAATATTTTAAATAGGCTTAATACTAAAACTTATAGACTAATTTTATACATTTTTTTCAATTCAATAAACAATTATCACTTATATGATGAGCATACACTCTTATTTATAAAAAATATACAATCATAATATAATATAAAGACCATGTATATGGAATGCACACAAACTCGAACTTATAAACTAATCATTTCATGATTTGAAAGCTCTATAACTATTTATTTGTTACATTAAAAACACATGAAGCCACACATACTATAGTTCATTACATGCTGGCTATAGAATTCATTTAGTATACTGACTCTGGAGATACTCAAAGATTGCAATGGCTACTTATAGATTAATATAAAAAAATAGAAATGGGCAAAATAAAATGTTATTAACTATAGGATTTTAAACATTGTGGCTTCTTGCTCTTTGCTGCTGCATGTATGGTTTACCAACCAGTTGGATTTTAGGCTTCTGATGTGGTCCTGAGGCTACTTCTATTTCAGGCAGTTAGACATTATTGGCAGCTTCAAATTATTAGATGGGCATGGTTTCTATCGGGCATGTTCTTATGGATGAAGGCTAGAGCTCGATCGCATGCTCCGATGACTGCTTAGCATGGCATTGTAAAAAATGTCTAATAGGTGATTAAATCTAGATACATGAATGACTAAATGACAAAATTTTTGGCCCTATTTATGTGATGATATTATTGTTATCTTTTAATTAATTTTTTAAATCTGTTAGTTATTTTCATTGTTCAAAATCTGTCCACTGCTTTTTTGATTAAATTTTGGATGATGCATTTTAATTAGTCCTGTTGTTTATGGATTTTAATTTATTAATTAGTAGCCATTGCTAATCCCATTCCTATGGAATTTATCTATTAGGCAATGTTTGAGTTTTAAAATCAAATTATGAGCTTTCTTTTATTTTAATATTTAACTTTCATATGTTTCTTATTTTCTTACATGAACACATTTTATTATTTCTTTATGTATTCAAAATCAACATTATTTATGCACATATATATTTATTTTATTTTAAATAAATGGAGAGATTTTTAGTGTTTAAGATTTCTTTTTTTTTTTTCATTAATAGCTTAATTTTTCTAAGTTACATTCCCCCTTGTGCTAATTTCATTCTCTTTCAATAAACTTTTTAACTTTCTAAATATACCTTTTTAAATTTATTTGAAGTTTAATTTTGCTAAGTTATTTATTGGTACTTGATTCTGCAGTAATTTTTATTTATTAATTAATTAATTTTAAAACTTTTGTGTTATCTATGAGGATTTTTTATTTTAAAATTTTTAGACAAAATTATTACAACATGTAGCACTTGCCTAGTGGTACAATATATATAAATAAAACTATTAAATGTCTGTATTTTTAAATAATATAATAATTCAAATAAATCTATTTAACACAGTATCCAAATTTTAATAAATATATTTTTTCCTGAAATTACTTTCGATTATAACACTGACAATCTTTATCAACCATCAATTAGTACAAAATAAAAATTTTATATTACCCACCATTTAATTCATTCAAATTTCCCACAATTCTGTTGTTTTTATATTAGCTGATTGTCTATTCATTAAACCCTCTCTATTTCTAGATATTATCATTGCTTTCTTAATTGTTCGTTTTTCATTACATCATTCAATTTGAATAATTTTCACATCTCTATTATCAAATTTAAAACTATAATTACATATTTTATTATAATCAAAAATAATTGGATATTCATACATATTGAAGTTTTATTTCCTTTCTGTATATGTTTATACAATATCCTATGATCATTATATTGTTTTTGTAATGTACACTTTGATTCCGTTCTATATTTCATTCCACAACCACATAACACACACACACATATATATATATATAATAGAACTTACTTCAAACTTAGAAATCTGGGTTTTAGAATTATTTATCATATCATTTATATTATTTGAAGAGAAAAAAGATACCCTACATAAACCACTATAAACAACAAGCTAAAGTAATTAATCAACTTTATAATGGTTTGAGTAGGGCATCTTTTTTCTCTTCAAATAATATAAATAATATGATAAATAATTCTAAAACCCAGATTTCTAAGTTTGAACTAAGTTCTATTATATATATTTTGATATGTGGTTGCAGAATGAAATATATAGGGGAATCAAAATGTACATTACAAAAACGATATTGTATAAACATAAACAGAAAAGAAGTGAAACTTCAATATGTATGAATACTCCAATTATTTTGATCATAATAAAACATGTAATTATGGTTTTAAATTTGATAATAGAGATGTGAAAATTATTCAAGTTGAACGATGTAATGAAAAACGGAAAATTAAGGAAGGAATGATGATATCTAGAAATAGAGAGGGTTTAATGAATAATGGCTAATATAAACAACAGAATTGTGGGAAATTTGAATGAATTGAATGGTGGGTAATATAAAATTTTAATTTTGTGTAAATTTATACTAATTGATGGTTGATAAAGATTGTCAATGTTACAATCGAAAGATCTTCCAGTAAAGAATATATTTATTAAAATTTGGATACTGTGTTAAATAGATTTATTTGAATTATTATATATATATGACACTAGATGGAGCTTACCAAGAGCTCTCTAATCAAGCTTTATTTTATAAGTGCCAAAAGAGAAAGAATTAAAAATCTCTATCGGGGGTTCCTATCTCCAAACCAATTGTTTTCAAGCCTGTGGCACACCTCAGTGGAGCGCTGGGATTCTAGAAACTAGATCTAAAATACTAACTCAAAAGTCAGTATTTGTAAAACATGTTTCTGTCAATTTGAAAGCATGAACTTTTCAGACACGTAAATGTCTTCAAATCCAGCCTTACAAACCAGATAGCTTTATGGGTCTGAATTCAGCTCAGTTTCACCATATGGTAATAATCTCTGCAATATAGTATTGCAAAAACCTTCAAAGGTACACTTATAATAATTAAAATGTCATAAATTTCGTAACTTACTTTTAAGCTTGCATTTCATGATCACTAGATGGAGCTTACCAATAGCTCTCTAATCAAACTATATTTTATAAGTGCTGAAAGAGAAAGAATTCAAAATCTCTATTGGGAGTCCCTATCTCCAGACCAATTGGTTTCGAGCTTATGGCTCACCTCTGTGGAGTGCTGGGACTCTAGAAACTAGATCTAAAGTACTAACTCAAAAGTTAGCACTTATAAAACACATTTTTATCAATTTGAAAGCATGAACTTTTCAGACACATAAATGTCTTCAAATCCAGCCTTACAAACCAGATACCATCTAGTGATCATAAAATGCAAGCTTAAAAGCAAGTTACGAAATTTATGGCTCGTTTTAATTATTATAAGTGTATCTTGAAGGCTTTTGCAGTGCTATATTGCAGAGGCTATTACTATATGGTGAAACAGTTGAATTCAGACCCATATAGCTATCTGGTTTGTAAGGCTGGATTTAAAGACATTTACGTGTCTGAAAAGTTCATGCTTTCAAATTGATGGAAATGTGTTTTATAAGTGCTGACTTTTGAGTTAGTATTTTAGATCTAGTTTCTAGAGTTCCAGCACTCCACTGAGGTGAGCACAGCTTGAACCCAATTGATCAGGAGATAGGGACCCCCGATAAAGGTTTTGAATTCTTTCTCTTTTGGCACTTATAAAATAAAGCTTGATTAGAGAGCTATTGGTAAGCTCCATCTAGTGATCATAAAATGCAAGCTTAAAAGCAAGTTACAAAATTTATGACTTGTTTTAATTATATATATATATTATAGATATTCTTGGAGCAGAAAAGAAAAATGTATTATATGAGAAAACAATATGCATGGATAATGTACATTATAATAATTTACGACATTATGATGTTCATAGTCTGTATGGTCACACTATGGCTCAAGCATCTCATAGGTAAATTATATAAAATATATAAAATTATATAAATGTGTAATACATGTTTTATATATACATATATAGATTGCCTATCTCACTTTATATTTAACAAAATATAAATAGTTGATAATCATGAGTTGGAGTCAGATTTTATAAATTAAGTTTAGATTTTATCATTAAAGTTAGGTCTCTATAATTATAAGTATACACACACACACACAAAAAAAAAAAAAACAACAACAACAAAGAATTCCTTTAGTTTTTTTTAAAACAAACTAAATCTAACTTATTTCAGTTAAATAAACTTATTTAAAAGTTAGTCTATAGACAAGAAATCAAATAATTTTCTTTAGCAAATGAAAAAAATTATTTTTAAACAAAGTTTAATAATTATGGTTAAAAAGACCAAAGGTACTAAGAAAAATTTGATATAGAACAGTGTAATAGTAAGATATATTTTTTTGTTCAGTGATTTGCAAATTTTTTTAAATTTTAATAAAAATATTTATTAGAGATTAAGATAAACTAGATGTCGTGCTAGTCAACATGTTTTTTAATGTAAAGAATTTTATGTAAATGTGGATTTTAATTAAAAATAATTACTAGCTTGTCTTGATAAAAAAAATTGTAACTGTATAAATAGTGCACCAGAAAATAATTTTGATTTTTCTTTGCTGTCTTCGCTCATTCTTTAAGATTATCATTGTTGTTATCATGTATTTCAAGAAACTTTAAAGCATTGAAAGCAACCATCGTGTATTGCTAACCCCCTAAAGAACTTCTTTACATGTATGAATCCCACTAACTAGGATGTCCAGTTCTATCAATTGAATTAACCTCAACCTTATACCAACTAACTACATGCATATAACATTGCAGCTGACATATTTTCTCAATACTTCAACTTAACCAAAATTCATATAAACTACCCTTAATATGAAAATCTGATTGTGATTGAATATTTGAACAACTATCAACAGTATATTTTACTAGTGAACTACAAAAGAGCTCATTTTTATACTGCTTAAAGTTAAAGCATCAACATTTATAATTTCATATTGTTTATTTATATATAATATTTAGTGAATTAAATGTGAAGATGTTTAAAGCTTCACACTCTCATTTCAAAATGCTTAAGACTGGCTTATTTATATATAAATTTAAATAGAGAAGGTAAGAACCATTTTTTTCTCGTAAAATCTCTGCCTTGTGTTTTGACTTGAGAGTTTCCTATGCAGTCATTATTTCATCTGATTGGCTGTCATATAAGCATTTTTAAGGTGCTTCTGTCAAAGATTTCAGCCTTTCACGTTATAATTAAAATATATGTGCATAAATTTAATGCTTATATTTAAAATAATGTCTTCTCAGCTTATTACAGACTTTAGTTAATAGTTTATAAACAACAATAATTTATTAATCTTATAAACAGACAAGCCAGTAATACCTATCTATATCAGTTAATTTGTAATTTAATTTATGCATTTTGTGTATTTATTTTATTATATTTCTTTTCCAATGTTAACTTTTATTTTATTTATTTTTTACAATCCTTTCTTTGGTTCTATTAAAATTTGATATATATATATGAGGTATGTTCCTGAATATTTAAGAGTGACCAAATATATATGCGCTATAAAACGGTAATGAGAAATTTACAGGTGTTCGGTTATTGTTAAATTAAAGTTAAATTGAAATCAATTTTATTTTTATGAATATGTTTCAAGAATTTTAAATAACAAAGGTAGTTTTAAATAATTAAGATTTAGTTTAAGTAAATGCTAAATCAATTTTTATCCTAAAAAAATAATTTGTTTGTAAAAGAATATATAGTTAAGATTTAGTTTTACAAAAATAATCTCTCCGAAGCTATTTCAAATCATTTGAATAAAGTATTTAGAAAATAATGAAAAAAGGTATGCATGACTTATGTCAATGTACACAAACATATAATAAATAAATGATACTCCATATCGAAAGCCTTGTTTAGCATTCAATAAGTATTGTATTTTGTTGCTGTAATTATTATGTATATACTCGTGTGGAAATTACTTATTTATTACATATTGTGTATGGTAATAATTTCTTTTTTCTTTACATATACATATAAGTAATTTACATGTCTAAATTTACTAAAATGCAGACAATGGTAAAGCTAAGTACAAATTGTATTAATCGGCTGAGCATTTTCGAGAAGTTTTATCTTCTCATAATCATAGCAAATGAATTGTGTGAGCATAGTGGAATAAGTATATGATAAATATTTAAATATATGCAAAGTGGATTAGAAAGTCCATTTTTTTGGAGAGGAAAGGCATGCTTCCTTTTGGTTTATAGCGTAGGTATACAAGATCCCATGCCCTCAAACCAGTTGCACTGCCATATACTATGGTGAATCCCACACATCTCTCTCCTCTCATATCTCTCAACATGGTTACTTATACAAAAGAGCTCTTAATAAACCCAAATACAATTCTATCTTTATAGAACACCAAAAGTCCACTGACCATATGTTTGAGCTATCTTCTGCTTCCATCACATGCATGGAATTCCATGACTCTAAACATAAAATCAAAGAAGCGTAGCTTGTAGCTAACAACACCTATGATATAAACTGAAAGGAAGCATACTTTTCCCTCTTCAAAAATGGACTTTCTAATCCACTTTGCATATATTTAAATATTTGTTGCTTACATAATATTCCACTGTGCTCCCACAATTGATTTGCTATGATTATGAGAAGATTAAACTTCTCGAAAGCGCTCAGTCAATTAATATTATAATTTGTACTTAGTTTCACCATTGCCTGTGTTTAAGCATATTACTTGTTTAATTAGAAAGTCTATGTTTCTTTTATTCTTATATAAGTAATTCAATAACTAATTTTATTTTAACTTTAAACAGGTTGTCATTTTTTTTTAATCACATATGCATCAGAAATTAAAAGTTAGAATATATATGTATGCATTTATATAAAGATCCTGCAGATATTTTATCTGCCACATCTTGAATTCTATATATATATATATATATTAGTTTACCTCCCAGTGAACACATATTTCCAAGCTTAAGTTTGACTTGATATATAATCACTCACAAATGATATTGATTTTACTCCGGGTTTAGATACCTATCTCTCTGTTAACTTATTCTTTCTGTGCTTGAGTTTTGATTTTATATGTAGGCACTCACATGATGATTTTAATTTATATTCCAGATCATTGGAAGTTATTTATGTGGCATAGAATTGAATATTATAGAAGGCTGATGCTACAATTGTCTCCATGTTGTGAAAGTTTGAATTTAAATTGGTTGCTTTTTTATTACTGCCTATTCTTTAAGGTTAGGAATGAAATATGTAGATATGCATATTTTGATGTAGCTAACATATATCTAGCATAATCATATAAATTATATAGTTATTAGGTAATAGTCTTCATAGATGATACTTAATTACTTAATAATAATGTTTTGTCATTGTTAATATTTAAAGAAACCCTGATGTCAATAAATGAAATGTATGCCAATGTGTAAGAACAATTTAATAACAATATACAAATGTTTTAAGCATTGGCTAAAGAATTGATTATTTTATGTTGATTCCTAAGACATGATGAGTATATTTTCAGATGGTAAATTCAGATTCATAACCCTCATGTACTGCATGGAGCATTGTGGAATTTAATTTGAACACAAAATATGTAAATTGCTGATTTAAATATTTCACTTTTTAGATAACTTCATATTATTTTTCTTTTTGTTGATTGCATGGTCACATCTTTGACCTAATAAAGATTAACATTGTATGTATTGAACATGATGAAAGAAAGTGAAAGGTAAAGGATATATGGTTTATTACTAAAAATCCCCACACAATTAACAAAAAGGAAAATAATATGCAGTTATCTAAAAAGTGGAATATTTAAATCAGCAATTTACATATTTTGTGTTCCAGTTAAATTCCATGCTTCCTGCAGTTCATGAGTGCTGAGTCTGGCTTTATCAGCCAAAAGTGCACTTAGTATGTCTTATGAAATCAACATAAAACAATCTTTTTTTAAGCCAATATTCAAAATATCTGTATACTATTACTGCAATTAGCATAAAGATAACAATTTAAGTTTATATATTATAACTGAGATTAATTATAGCATTTGTTTACAGTTGTTTGCTCTTGCAAATTGATTTTTCTAAAGAATCTCTGTTCTTTGTGACCTGGAGGCATTAAAGTATCTATTAGTAATGGTATGTGGCAATGTAGGTGTCTATAGTTTAAGATCCAATAAAACTTTAATATCTCTTGAAAAGACATTCTAGACTAAGAGAATAGAAATGCTCTCTGGTGTTTGATATTGACCATACCTACAGAGGTGGCTGTCCATTATAATATATATTATAGATATTTTTGCAGCAGAAAAGAAGTATATATTATATGAGAAAACATATGTATGGATGTTTATTATAATAATTTATAACATTATAATGTTCATAGTCTGTATGGTCACCTCATGGCTGAAGCATCTCATAGGTAAATTATATAAGATGTATAAAAATATAAATAAATAATGTTTTATATTTACATACACACACACGCGCGCGCGCACACACACACCCACATATATATATATGGTGATAGTCAGCTATGTGTGATTAGTGCATCTGCCTGTTATTCCCAAGATCTAGGATTAAATCTTATTAAAGCAGAAAATTTTCAGATAAGGATTGCCAACTAAGTTTAGATATTTCTTTCAAGTATCTGGTCTCTATTTTATCTAACTAACCACTCTGTTATTATTTTTAAATGGTTATCTAGTTACTCTCAGTAAAGAATAAAACAAATAAATAAAAGTGCAAAATATCATTCGCATTTTGATTAACATAATGAATGTGTAATGAAATAATTAGGGCTGTTTAATTCTTTACCTATTTACTTTAATGAATATTTACATAGAATATACTTAATGCCATGTAATGAATGTAATTGTTGGTATATTTATGTATTTCTAATGTAAGTATTAAAACATGCATCAGTGTTAATTTTTTTCTTTAGTGTTTTATTATAAATATTATTTGCAAAAATTATAAATTTTAATTCAATTTTCACTCAAAATCAATCAAAACTTTCAGATTAAATATTCTAATAACATTGCTGACTATTGGGTTTTATTCCAAATTTTATACTTAGTGCAAAATAAAAAACTGAATTAACTTGTCATATTAATAATTTTTTTAATTACTGAGTAAAATAGAAACTTTTAATATAATTTTTAAATTAATTTTGATGGTTGTAACATGTTAAAAAACAGTATTAGTTATACTAAATCTTACATAAAACAAATGATATAAGATTTTTCCCAACCATATTAGATATTCTTTCTGGTCTAATTGTTTTATTTATTATTAAATATTTTATTAAATGTGCTGAATGGTTATGATCAGTGATAGAATGTT
This sequence comes from Epiperipatus broadwayi, assembly GCA_028023455.1. Taxonomy (NCBI): domain Eukaryota; kingdom Metazoa; phylum Onychophora; class Udeonychophora; order Euonychophora; family Peripatidae; genus Epiperipatus; species Epiperipatus broadwayi. The sequence goes on along the minus strand of JAQFVV010006220.1, from coordinate 460,585 downwards.
TGAAAGTCCATAGATCATTGCTTTATTCTGTCATTTCCCTGTTCTCTAACTTTATGTAAATTTTCAAGTGCCCTCTTGAATGAAATACTGTTTGGTTTGACTATTTACTTTATTAGGTTATGCACCCATCCTGTTTGTTACAATATTGTCCATCTACCCATCACTTGAAAGATCATATGACATTCAAACACTGAAAATCACAGACTGATTTTCAATATTTAACTCTCAAGACTATCACTGCATTAAACTACATGAGCTAAACTTATATATCATGTGATACTCATTTGTTGTATTAACAAAACGTATCACTTATTTTTAATATCATCATCACCATCATTGTCAACCATTATCAATCCACTGCAGGATAAAGGTCTCTCCAAGTTTAATCCATCTTCTCTGATCTTTAGCTTTTCTTCTCCACATAACCCCTGCACACTTTCTTATTTCATATATCCATCTCACATGTGGTCTCTTTCTGGGTCTTTTACAATCTTTTGGAATCCAGTTTAAGATTTCAATTGTCTATCTATTATCATCTTTTCTAGCAATATGTCCAGCCCAACTCCACTTCAATCTTTTAATTTTTTCAATGAGGTCAGTAACACCTGTTTGTTCTCTTACCCATACATTGTGTTTTTGATCTCTTCTTGTTACTCCCAACATGCATCTCTCCATACTTCTTTGAATGGTCTGGAGTCTCTGTATTGCTCTTCTATTAAGTGTCCAAGTCTCAGATCCATAAGTAAGAACTGGTAAAACACATTTGTTAAAAACCTTCCTTTTCAAACACATAGGCATATTTTCTTTTAGTATCAAGTTATTTCTACCAAAAGCACTCCAAAAGCAATTAATTTCATCCATTATGTTTCCATCTGTATTAATAATCTGACCAAGGTATTTGTAACTGTTAACTTCTTCTAATTCATCATAATCAATCTTTATTTTCATATTTTGAGCAAATCGATTAAACATTACTTTAGTCTTTTTAACATTTATCTTTAGTCCTACTTTCCTACTTTCATCTGATAACTCCTGCAACATTTCCTGCAGCTCTGAAGCATTATTTGCAAAAACAACTATATCATCTGCAAAATCTAAATGACTTAAATAATCTCCATTTACTTTCACTCCTTTAGTTTCCCATTTTAATCCACAAAATACTTCTTGCAACACTGCTGTAAAAAGTTTTGGAGATATGGAGTCACCTTGTCTTACACCTTTCTCAATGTTGACTTTCCCAGTATCATTATGTAATCTAATTGTTGCTGTTGCATTTTTATAAATATTCTTTAAAATATGATAATTATCCTGGATCTATACCTTGATGATCCAATGCTTTAATCACTGAAGAAATGTTTATAGAATCAAATGCCTTTTCATAATCTACAAATCCTAAACATAATGGCAACTCATATTCATTTGTCCTTTTCATAACTTCTCACAATACCTGGATAAGATCTACTGTACTAAAACCACTTTTAAATCCAGCTTGTTCCCTTGGTTGGTGGAAATCCAATGTTTTTTGTAGACGAGTTGTAATTATCTTGGTAAAAATTTTGTATAAAACTGATAAAAGGCTGATAGGTCTGTAATTTCTAATATCTTCTTTATCACCTTTTTTAAATATTAATATTATTACTGCATTCTTCCAATCATCTGGTACATCTTTATCATTTAGACATTTGGTATATAACTTTGCTAAAAAAAATCTATTTCTTCACCTGCTTCTTTTAATATATCAATTATAATTCCATCATTACCTGGAGCCTTTCCTTTCTTCATACATTTAATTGCATGTTTCACTTCTTCATTTAAAATTCTGGGCAATTCAAAAGATGTAATAGAAATAGGAAGTACTTGTTCTTTATTACTATATAATTCTTGATAAAAAACTTCTACTCATTTCATAATGTCACCTCTCTTTTTAGTAATAATTCCATCTTTTTTTCTTATTGCAGATATTAATTTCCTACCAATACGAAAATGTTGTTTTACATTCTTGAGACTTTGAGACTTTTATTTTCTTCTATGGCTTTCCTTGCTAGTTCACAATTATACTTTCTTATATCATTTTCAACTCTTTCCCATACCATTTTACAAAATTCGAGATATTCAATCCTTTTTAATGCATCATTTTTGTATATCTTCATATTCCTTCTTTTCTTCATAAATTCTCTAGTCTCAGTAGAAATTTTATTGGTCAATTGCTGCTTTTTTCTACCAGCTATCTTTGTTGCACTTTTTAAAAGTGTATCAGTTATTTTCATATTAATTTCATTCAAATCTGAATCATGTTCAAAATCTACTAATATTTGAAACCTATTTATAAGTTCTAATTTAAATTCATTAGAATGTTTCTGAAGATTAGGAATATCAACTGTAAAAATTGTTTTTCTTAATAATTTTTGTCTCTCTAGTTTTGCATTAACACGTATCTTACATCTTACTAATCGATGATCACTTCCTGTGTTAAATTTATTAAGAACATTACAATCTTGAAATATGTATTTTCTGTTAGTCAAAATATAATCCAATTCTGCTGTACCTTCATTGGGATGCTTCCATGTCCATTTCCTTTTAACATTTTTCTCAAAAAAAGAATTCATAATATAAAGTTTTTCTTTTTCAGCAAACTCCACTAGTCTATGTCCTCTCTCATTTCTATTACCATAATCAAAATTACCTACAGCACTTTCATCTTTCATTTGTTTACCAATTCTAGCATTAAAGTCTCCCATAACAATTTTAAAATGTTGTTTACTCTGATCGAAAGCCTTTTGTACATCCATATAAAAATCTTCATGAGCACTTGTTGGGGCATAAACCTGAATTATCTGCATTTGGTATCTGCTATTAAGTTGTATAACTAATCTTGCCACCCTGTCTGATACACCATCAATCTCCACAATGTTGTTCTTCCACTTTTTATTTATAATGAATCCTACTCCACTTGTATTTTCAATATTTGTGCCTTTATAATAGAGTACATGTCCACTTTTTAAATCAATTGTCTCTTCACCTTTTCTTCTAACTTCACAACGTCCAACAATGTCCCATTTAATATAAGACAGTTCTTCCTCTAATTCTTGCAATCTTCCTTCACTTGAAAGTGATTTGCAGTTGTAAGTAGCTAAATAAAAAGTCATCATCAAATGGCAGCCTGGGTCCACAATCAGGGGATTCTTAGCACCCTCCGCCTTTGGCCATCAACCGCTGCCTTGGTCAGTGACTTTACAGCCTCCTGGGAATAAGGGCCATGATTTATTTTTGTCTGTCATAATTGTATATATCTATTGGGAAAATATCATTTACACAAACATTTATTCTGCCTTATCAGGCAACTAAGATGAAAGACCGTGGTGTTTCTTGATCTTAAACTCTCAGAGGTAAAAAGCCAATAAACTCACTACGCTGGCTAATGTGTGTTGGTGAGCAGCCCATCCATGTTTGTATACTATGTGAATAATCACATAGTAACCAAGTACAAATTTTTATGATTCATTATTATTCTGCTACCAAGTCTTGTCCAGAGTTTAACTAGTAAAATTAAAGTTTCTGTAAATTTATTATCCAATTGTCCATTTATTGATGAATCAAAAATTAACAATATTGACTTGTGTGTGTGTGGATATATATATATATTGTAACCAGACTAGATCTTCCTTACCCTTTCTTGGTCGATTTATTTCCTGATGAGCATATTGCATGAAGGAGATATCGATTGGCTTTACCCAATACTAAAATCACCCCTCACCCCCCCCTACAACAATATTTTCTGCTCATCAGAGGGTGTAGCATTAAAGAGACAGGAACATCTAGAAATTTATCTGTTTGGATTCCCAAATGGCACCACTAGAATCCCAGCTTACTGCAATCTTACTCACCTAGATCTGGTTATGCTGGACATAGCTCAGGAAACATGATGACATGAAATGAATAATGATTTATTTAAGCAATAATATTTGGATTATTTGTTTCATTACTAGTGTTCACTTAATAAGGACATATATTTATCTGTGTGTAAGTAACAGATACATCTCTTTATAGTTCTCTTTGAGTTTATATCCTACCATATCTGCATATATAGCATTACTGGTCATAAACATGTCTATTAATTCATATGGCAGTGCATTCCTAGGCTAGCTTGACTTCTTTTGAGGTAGATAGATGTCAACTCAATCCCAGTATAAAAGTATGTTTAATCCATGTAGTTAGACGCATTTTACTTCATGTAAATAGAAGTAAATCTCATTCATGTAAATAGAATTATATTTAATCCATGTAGAAAGAAGTATACTTGATTCATATAGATAGAAGCATTTTATTTCATGTGAATAGAAATATATTTAATTCATGCAGATAGAAGCATTTTATTTCATGTCAATAAAAATATATTTAATTTTATTAATGTTTTATGTAGGCACAGTTTTAAGCCATTCATATAGAAATATAAACCAATATTGTATAAATGCAGGTTAATTCATTTATATAGAAAAATAGACATGTATTGTATAAATGCAGAATTAATTCCTTTATATAAAAGTGTAGACATACATTGTATAAATGCAGGTTTAATTCATTTATATAAAAGTATAAACACATATTGTATAGATGCCAAGTTTAATTCATTTATATATAGAAGCATAGACACATATTGTATAAATGCAAATTTGGAATCATGTATATAAAATATTAACCCATGCATTATAATTTTTGTATTCATGTATATAAACACATCTTTAATTTAATTCTCATCTTATAAAGAAGCATTTTGTAAAAATAATAAATGACATTTTTATAATCAATAATTCCATGTATATAGACACATTTTATTATATTTTTCATTATAGAACTTATTTTCAATCAATATTCTTAAGTTTATAAAAATCGGTGGATTTCCATAGAATCATTATTGCATTTTCATTTTATCTTTTCACTGGCAATTATATTATTCCCTAAGAAATTATTCCAATACACTCCATTTTATAAATTAATCATTTAAATAAATACGTTTTCAGAAAATATCTTTAAATATTACAAATGTATCTAAAATTTCCTTACCTTGACATTTATCTGTGTATGGTTCTCCATTAATAAATCTTCACATTAAGAGGGTTTTTTTCAGAGCTGAATGGCATATCCTCTCGGTGTTCATTTAGGCATGTTCTCTGTTTTATCTTGATGGTGGCTTCATGGTCATGGAGGGAAGAGAGAGAGAGTAAGCTATTTCTTTTCAGCCAGTCATTCTTGTTTTTTCCAAATTAATAATCTGCTTCTTCATCTTTCAGTTATTCAGTAGCTATGGGTTCCTTCTCTGATGATAATCACTGCAGCTTCCAGCTTGGTTATTCTGGACTTCTAGGCTGTGACTAGCTGTGTAGCAATGAATACAATCAACCCAATAATAATTACTCTAATGATAATTATGTAATATTAAGAGCATGCTAATGATCTCTAAATAAGCTTTTTTATTTATTTATTTATTTTTTAATAATCATTGCAAACTGCCTGATTCCATTATTTATACTCTCCCACTTCCCGCATTTTTCTTTTTTTAATTTTTTCATCTTTCTTAAAATGTTTTCCAAAGGCATATTTACTTGCCCAAAGCAAGAAAATGATGCTATCTTTTATCGCATTTTTTGGTAATTTGTAAACATGTTGCTCTAACAAAATATATATATATATATATATATGTAATATTTTAACTTAAATTTGTTGATTAAATGTGTTTTTTAATTTCTAATTGTTCATTTTAAATATTGATTTTTCTCTTCTTTCTTTTTTTAGAGAATTCAAATTTATACATTTGGTTTTATAACACATTTGAAAAACTGAATTTAATTCACTGCCAATTATTTCTTTATTTTTAAATTTCATTCACTGAACAGTGTCACCTTTATTTTAATTAAATCATTTGAAAATGGGGAGGGGGGAGAACTTCAATATATACGTGGTGAAACAATGTGTCTGTTTCAATATATATAAATTACTACTCCATAAAAAATATTATCTTATGCTTTGACTTGAGAGTATTTCATTTGCTGGTTGTTACCAGTCATATGAGAAATAATCTCAAAGTGATATATATAATAATTCTAATATTTTCATGGATAAGCGATGTTATAGTATTATTTCTGGGAGCTTCCATATAATAAAAATATAATAGCTAAATAGCTGACATTTCAGTACTTCTTTCTCAAATCATAACAATGTGTGCAGTGAGATTTAAAATCATTATTTTTTTTCTTTTGTTATTTTCTCCTCATTCTTAAATTCTATTGGTTGAAGTTTTAAAAATATTTTATACTCCAATAGCTTTTTCCAAATAGTGTTAATTTTCTTTAATTTACACTTTTCATTTATGCTCTTAGGTCTTTTAAAAATGTCTATAACTTCTCTTAGCAGTCTCTGGTCATATTGCTCAATTTTTGCCAAAATATGTGTTTATTAAAATTGGTTCATGGTTTATTAATTTAATGTGTGAATAAATGGCTGATGATATAGAATTTTCTGTAACTTTCAAAATGTGTTCTTTTTTATGTTTATTCTACAATTCGTCTATCCAATGTATGAAAGTAAACAAACTCCACATGGAATTTCATATACACCATGATATTCCAAAGGAATTTTATCTTTAGGGTGTGAAAATACTTCATTAATTTTTTTAAATGCAGTATAAATTGAGTGGACATTATTTTTATTTAAAAGATTACAAATTTCATCAATTATTCCCTTATATGGCAAAACAGTCCTATTTTTTGAAGTATCAAAATCCTTTTTCTTATTATAGAAAAAAAAGCCTTATTAATAATTTTGTGATTAAAACCATTATGAAGAAGCAATTTTTAATAGCAATTGGCTGTTATCAGAAAGTCTCTTAGTTATCTAACATTGTCTTTGCCACCAAAAATAATTGTGCTGGATGGTGATGAAAAGAAAAATGTAGTTATCTTCCAGTTTGTGTTTGCTTTCTATATATACCTTCTTTCTTTCAATTAAAACATCTAAGAATGTTGTTGTGAAAAGAATTCAAGAAAATTAAAAATTCATCAAGAGCATGCTTCCCATGAAGCCAAATAATAAAGGTATCATCAACATACCTCAGCCATACAGATGGTTTTTTAATTGCTGATATCAAAATTTTCTTTTCCAAGTTCTCCATAAAAATAGAAGCCAATTCTGGAGAAATTGGTGAACCCATGGCTAAACCTGATGTTTGTTTATACATCTGACCATCAAAAACAAAAAAAAAATGTATTTAATAAACAGTGTTCAATCAAACTCACAATAAAATCGTGTAATTAAATATTTTTCAAAACTTCAATAGCTTTCTTTACAGGTACACTGGTAAAAAGTGAAACAATATCAAAACTTACCAAAATATCATTTTTAGTTAATTTAATATCTTGGATAAGCTCAAGAAAATGATTTGCATCCTTCATATAAAATGAAAAATTGAAAGATGAAAATGCTTTAGGTAAATTTGATTATGGTGATAGAAATAAGAGAGAATATAGAGTTTGCAGAAAAAGAAAAAAAAATTATACTATGAATTCTTTCTTTGAGAAAAATGTTAAATGGAAATAGACATTGAAGTATCCAAATGAAGGCTCAGGAGAAAGGATTACATTTTGACTAATAGAAAATGTATTTCAAGATTGCAATGTTTTTAATAAATTCAACATAGAAAGTGATCATTGATTAATAAGATATAAGATATGTGTTAATGCAAAACTAGGAAGACAAAAATTAAGAAAAAAAATATTCACAGTTGATATTCCTAATCCTCAGAAACATTCCAATGAATTTGAATTAGAATTTGCGAATCATTTTAAAATATTAACAGATTTTGAACATGATTCAGATTTGAATGAGATCAATATGTGAATACAATTGATACACTTTTAAAAACTGTAATAAAGATAGCTGATACAAAAAAGCATCAATTGACCATAAAGTTTCTACTGAGACAACAATTGATGAAGAAGGAATATGAGACTATTTAAAAATGATGCATTAAGAAGGATTGAATATCTCAAATTTTGTAAAATGATGTAAAAAAGAATTGTTAATAATATAAGAAAGTATAACAGTGAAGTAGTAAGGAAAGTTATAGAAAAGAATAAAAGAGATATGTCATGAAATGTGTAGAATGTTTTTATCAAGAATTATATAGGAATAAAGAACATAGTTTGTTTGTTTTTTTTTAAAAAAAAACAATTCTACAGAAAACTAAATTCTAACCCTCCTGCTGATGATAGACCATGGTTTATTCTACCATACATATCTACTATAACAAAAACCTTTAAGGAAATATTCTCAGCGATTTTTGCTTTGCTTTCTGCACACACTCCCCTTCTATCAATGGACTACTGAATAACTCCAAAGATAAGTTTGAACCATAACTCAACCCTAAAACCGTTTACAAAATCAGATACCCCAAATTAGATGACAATCAATCTATTATAGGGAATCCTGAACGTCCTTAACTACATGATTTTCCCAGCACCAATACTTATATAAAAGTGCCTCAGACAAGCCAGAACATAGTTTTAGATTCATAAAGCATTCAAAGGCAACAGGACACCAATTTTTCCCCTTTTATGCAAACATTCAGTACATAGAATTGAATGATTCAAAGAGAAAAATAAGGGAGCCATGTTATATAGCAAATAATACGAATGCTGTCAACTGGAGAGATTCATCCTCCTCTCTCTCCAAAAAATGGATGCTCTAACTTAAATATTAACCTGGAATTTCAATCTCTTCAAATACATGCAACCATACTCATCTCTCCATTATGATTATAGTCTATCTTGCTATAAACATAAGAATGCCATAAGTTCTCAAAGCGCTAAGCTGTAATTAATTTATAGAAATAATAAGCTTCTCTATAGTTGCATATAAGCACACTTATCACAGTTATTATTATTATTATTATTATTATTATTATTATTATTATTATTATTATTATTATTATTATTATTATTATTATTATTATTATTATTATTATTATTATTATTATTATTATTATTATTATTATTATTATTATTATTATTATTATTATTATTATTATTATTATTATTTTATATGAAATAATAATAAAAAACTTAATTGTTATATTAATTGCTTAAAGTCTTTGACATTATTCTAAAAATATAAATTCTAAGCTATTAATTTATATTGTTCATGGCATGACAATTTTTTAGTACTTTTTAATTAATAAAAAATTGTGAAAATATTTTTGGTTATTTTAAAAAAATTAATATGAAAATAACTATTTTTTATTATTATGTGCCTTTGTGAGAGAATCTTAATATTCTAACTATTTTTTCATAGGATGTCCAATTCAAAATGAAAAGGAGATGTGGTCAAAAATTACCAAAATTGTAGTACCTAAAGAAAATTAAGCGAAATAAAAAAAAATTATAACTTAAAAGCAAAAAGACACTTTATTCAAAATTTTAAAAATTCACAGTGGAGACATAGAATCTGAAGGGACCAATCAAAAAGATGAAAATATTCATATAAATAAAAATGTCTTCTGAAAAGATGTTCAGGGTATTAAGGTGGTTATAAATAATAATCCTGAAGAAACACATTTATAAAATAAACAGTATTATGGACATAATTCACATTGGTGTGCCTGGGAATAAGAAATATTTAATGAAATATTAAAGATAAAGATGACCTGCTACTTGGTCAGAGAAAATGGGGCAGCAAATAATAAGATTATTTGTTGAGAAAAGGACCACTAAAAATTCTTGTGGAGAATGTCATCAAAATAATAGAAATCATTTTTCAAAAGCTCACCTTAAAAGAAAACTTCCAAGTGGTTAAATCCTATATAATCCCTGGACAATATATTCTGATAAAATGGATAAAATATTGTGTCTATTGTCATCTTTTCCACAAAGATATTATTGAAGAATAGCCATATCAAATATTTTTTGGTTGCAAGATACTTTTACATATGAAAAGTATAGACAAGGTACAACAAAAAATACTGAATCAAGAAAAAATGCAATTATGTGAAGTGTTTGAAAGATTATTATCTGTGATACAATTTCTAACTGAGCATAATTTGGCATGTCAAGGGTCTGTCAAAAACATAAGTGATTCACTTAATGGAAACTTTCTAAAAATTATTGAACTGTTTGAAAAATTTGACCCAATAATTTAAGACTATCTTCAACAAATCACTAGTAAACCAGATTGAAAATATTATCTGGTCAAAATAATTAATAATGAATTAGTAAACTTAATGGGAAATAAAATCCAAAATCAGATTATAAATTGAATAAAATCAAGAAAGTATTTTGCTGTAATTCTTGATTATACATTAGCTACCAATAACAAATGTCCCTTACACTCAGATATATCTCTTATGGTACATCACATTGTTCAATCATTGGTGTTATGACAGTTTATTAAATTTATAAATGTAGAAGATCAATTCCAGAGAAAATTTATATGCTGTGCTACTGAAGTGAGAAAATTAATTCTCTAGGATTAAATTACAATATTAGGAGGCAAGGGTATGATAATAGTTTAAATATGAAGGGGAAATTCTTAAAGGAAATTTAAGAGTATTTTTTTACAACCTGTGATAGTCATAAACATAGCTAAAACTTTCCCTGAGGCATTACCTTTCTTTGGTATACTTCAGTGCCTTTATGGTTTACTATCATCATCTACAAAGAGATGGTCTATTCTCCATAAATATGTTAAAAGTCTTACTATGAAGCCTCTTTGTGATGCAAAATGGGAAGGTCACATTCTTAGTGTTAAAGCAGTAAGGTATCGAGTAGGTAAATCTATGATGTACTTGTTGAAATAACAGAATATCCTCAAGTTAAAAAATAATGCAGAATCACTTGCACTCTCAATAAAAGATTACAAGTTTATAATATTCTTCATTTTTTGGTATGATTTAATTTTCCAGGTAAGTTTTGTTAGCAAGGATCTTCAAAGTGATTTTCTGGTTATTTCTGTAGCAAATACTATTATGCTGATTGACAAAATATAGAAATATTGAGTTGATGAGATAGTTTTTGAGACAAAAAGATTCACAGAAGATTTGAAGATATTTCCAGAATTTCAAAATAAAAAGTGGAGAAAAAGAAATATTTTACTCATAAGATTGATGATAAGCCAGTTGTTAATCCTGCAAAATTGTTCAACATAAAAACAAAAGAATCATTGCAAACTTGATTTGAAAAATTGAAAAATCATATGGATTTATTTGGATTTTTGGGAAAGTTCTAAACAATGAAAAAAGATGAACTAAGAAAGCAATTAGAAATTGTTCTGATGAATACTAAAACTATACAAAAAAATTCATCTACTGAGTTTGTAATAGAGACAAATTTAGATGGCAATAAATTGGTCAATAAAATGGCAGTTCTAAAAATTATTCTTTCATTAGAATATTAAACTTTCTTAAATGTCACCTTTTTAAAAATCTCTTCATTGTTTTTGGATATGCTTAACCATATCAGTGTCTATTGCTTCTGGAGAAAATTAAAACTAATAAAAAATTATAAAGATCTACTCTGACTCAAGATAGTCTAAACAGTTTAGTGATTGTATCCATTTAAAATCAAGAAGCACAACTGCTAAATTTTGATTCAGCAAAAGGCTACAAAATGTTTTTTAACATTATTTTGTATTCCTTCAATAGAGATGATATATACTTTGTTTAAATTATACTATTTAATTACTAATTTTTTTTAAAGTGTCATAGCATCAGCTGGGACGCAAACCTGCAATCCGGGCAACTGCCTGCTAGTGCAAGGCAGTCGCGCTGACCTCTCGACCACCAATGCAAATTTTTTAAAATTAAAAAATACATATTTGGTTATAAAAATTAGAGTCATATTTTGAATGGTCCCACAAAAAATATCCAATTGGGCCCACACTAACTGAATCCTGCTTTGCTAGCTGTGATTTCTATGAATAAAGTACAATTAGCTTCATTCCCTTACATTTTCTGACTGAATGGCTGACTATTATGTGCATGATAAATTATTCTGATCTGCTATTGTTCATTTATACATGTGATATTAGTTAATAAAATAACTGAATTAAAAACTTAACATAATTAAATAAATTCAACAAGTAATCTTTAAATGTTCTATGTCTGATATCTTTGATGAATAATTACTACCAAAAGTATTGTGTCTTAAAAAGTGACTGTTTTTTTTTTTTTTTTGCCAATTTTTTTTTCAGAACACTACTAGAATTATTTCCAAAAAAGAGACCTCTAGTGTTGACTCGATCAACTTTTGTTGGAAGTGGTCATTATGCAGCTCATTGGCTTGGGGATAATCATAGCAAATGGCCTCACCTTCATTGGTCAATAATAGGTTTGCATTATCACTTGTACTAAAACACTTTAACACATGTAATGTATGAATATTATGAATTTTTTAATAGATAGGATGTTGACATATCAGTTGAAAAATAGTTAATTAATTGTTATCATTATATGAATTAATTAATATTCACATGATCACCATTCTTTATGCTTACATGGAGAGTTTAACCTCAGTATGAATTAATATTGTTTTCTCATAATGACAGTCATCTTCAGTTTGTTTATTGTTGCATATAGCTTGTTAATTAGAATCCAATCAGTTATATTCTGAGCAGTCTTGCACAGCAATAAAATAATAGATTTGACAGTGAGAGCTGAAAGTCATAGATCAAAATGTAATCTGTCACTTTTAGTAGTCAAGTGTCATATGTTCTTTTGGGAAACTTAACATTTGATTATTTATTACATTACTGCTTTCTATTAGTGTAACTTTATTGTTTTTATTGATTGTAGAAATTTTCTTTATATTTTTATTTTATTAATCATTTGTTCTTATTTGTTATTTGTAACTAATTTTGTAATTTTAAAATGTTATATATATATAGTAAAAAGATAAACAACCTATAAATATCCTATGACAAGATAAAGGCCTCTCCAGTATTTTGTACAGAAAAACAATCAATAAGAAATATTCACCAATATAATATGAACATTTATGGATTTTTTTTCCTTGCTTCATCTTCTTAGGATCAGCTAGCTAGTCAATTACTGACCAGGGTTGATTATGGTTTAGCTATTTGAAAGAAAAATTCTAAGTTTGCTTGACATAGATTATGGAGCTGGATGTTCTGACAACTTTTTTTTTTTTTTAATCATTATATATATACATATTTTGAAGATCATTGTGGGTGAAAAATATTTTATAATTCATAGATTTTTTTAGGTTTTATATTTTTTTATTTGTTTTTAATTTGATTGTCCAAAAATTACAATTTTCTACTTATATATTTTTTTGTTCTGTAATTTTGCTTGTTTAAATAATCTTTTGCAATAACTTTTTATATATTTGATGTGATCACATAATATCGTTATGCAAATAATGGTAAATGCTATTTTGCTAAACATTGGTACACTTATCTTTAATATTTTATATAGTTAATCTCAAAAAATAACTATGAATTAAAATATACATTGTAACAGAAATCACTTACATGCAAAGAATAATAAAAAATAAAGTAAAATACATATGAATTAGGAGAATATGACCATATACATGGTGGAGTGACAATAATTTTTTAATATTAATTTAATATAATAACAATCATAGATAATGATCAGACTGAAACTTACATAAGTACAAATCTAGCCTTATTTCCTGATCATTTTCCTTTTCACATTTATTGTATTATTATAATGTGGATGAGAAAATTTATGAGAAACAAAATTATTAACTATAACAATAATTTTGTTTAACACAATAGAATAAAAAACAATGTGTTTTATATTTACATGATTAATCTAATAAAATAGAGAATATACATGAACAGAAAATATTATTTATTCAGTAAAAGTCATGGTATTTTTAATTATAAAAGAAATATTTATATAGACTTTTCCAATTAGGGAAGGTACTATGTTGTTTACATTGACTATGTTTATTTTATTTTGTCCATTTTTTTCTTTTTTAAATTGTAGTCTTAAAGTATGTTAGCAGTTTATGATTTGCTGTTTTATACATATTGAGTGTGTAGAAGTCTAATCTGATTCATTATTCAAATCCATATATCTTGAATTGCATTTTAACATACATATTTTATAATTGTAAGATTCAGTATAATCAAATATTAACTAATTTTTGTCAATATTTCCAATAGACTATAGGTTATCGTATGTTGTAAAAATATTTTTAAGTAATCAAGATAGTCTCCTTAGTTCAAAAGAAAAAATTTCTATTTATTACAATACAATATATATATTTATACACATTATACAATATATTGTAATCTCCATGATTGAGTTTACTTGCATGGTTTTTTGATAAATGGTTATGCATTTTTTTTATTATATATTCTTGAATGTTAACATTTTATTATAATTATTTATTTTAAAATAATAACTATTTTAAAATAACATTGCTATGGGAACCAATTGGAAACTCTTTGATCATCTGCTTTAAACAAAAGGAGGGAATTGACTTCTTTGTCATGTTACTTATAAGAGGGAAGTCAAGAAAATTGTAATGATTGTTTAACTTGATAAGACATTCTCTGGAGTAAAACTTCCAAGTGTCTTATCTTGATTTTTCCAATATTGTAGCCGATTATGGAACTATAAACAAAGGAATGTCTTAAAAATTAACCATTGATTCTGCCAGTCTATTAATTACTGTTTGAAACTGAAAATGAGTGACACTTGTTACAAGAAAACTTGCTCCCTAATTAATTATCAAATGGAAATATTCTTCCATGAATTGATTTATAAATCTACATAATTCTGATGCTCTTAATAACAGGAAAAACTATATGAGTAAATTAATATTAAAACAAACCAAGAGAAGTTAAGATATTAAAAAAATATTTTCAGACATTTAAAATAATGATCTATGTTCACAAGCTAACGAAACATGAGCTCATGAAGACATAATAGATAATTGAATGAACTTAATATAAACTTTTGTTTTATGAATTATTATAAATCAACTAAGATTTTTTCCTATCACGCTTGCTCTTTATACATTTTTAGACCTAAATACACTTTTTTTTATTTTATTTTCATTCTGTTGCTAATTAAAATGATTATTGTTAATAATTTTTGTTGCTTGTTTATTTCTCATCCAAATTCTGAATAAATTATTTTACTTTGTCATTTAATCATACTATTAATATGGAGAGGGTAATGATCAGGAACACATGACTGAATCTGCATAAAGACTTGTTTTTTATGTGTGTTCAGTCTGATTGTCATCCATGATTACTGTAAATTAATCAATTAAAAAGAAAATTTGTACAGTCACTTCACTATGTATGCAGTCACCCATTAAATGTTTCTAATTCCCCTAGACTAAAAAAATAATTTGCGAATATTATCATTTATTTATTATTTTGATAACTTACCATTGTTAGAAAGATTGATTACAAGTACAATATATATAATGTACACAATATTAACAAATGTAATGATACAGAATAAGTTAATATTAATAATAAAACAAATTACTCAAAAGATTTCCCATTTAATAGAAAATCACAATTCCTATATTTTTTTATTTTTCAAGACATATCCTTTTCCCTATATAGCTTTACATAGTTGCAAAATTGAAAAAATGTTATTTTTTCATTTTATATTTTACCTCTTTATTAAAAATAATCTTTATCTGTAGGAGAACAATCATTCCTTGATTCATATTTGTATTATTAATTTTTCAAAATCATCTCAGAAATTTAAATAACGATCATGGTTGTAAACGATATTATCATTTATTTAACAATAATAATTGTCAGTTTCTTACGATTCAGAATAAGTTAACTGGATTTATATAAAAAGAATACCAAATTATCTTGGGAACTTAAATACCGATCAACACAATTATATATATATAATTTAAAATCAATATTTACCAGCTTTTGTATGATTCAGAACAAGTTTAACGGATAATAAGATTAGTTTCTGAGTTGTTGTTTTTTTTTTTTTACATTAATCAAAGATAGATTTGTAGACTTAAAGAATTTAACATTATAATTGCAACAATTTAGATATTAAAACTCCAATATTTTGATGGTTTCATTAACATTAAAATGAGATTTTGCATAATCATATTCTGCAAATATAATAAATCTAACATTGATCTTTGTTTCTTTTGTCGTTTTTTTGTTCACCATTTACCTTTCCCTGGTGTCTTTTC
The DNA here is from genome assembly GCA_028023455.1 of Epiperipatus broadwayi. Lineage (NCBI taxonomy): Eukaryota > Metazoa > Onychophora > Udeonychophora > Euonychophora > Peripatidae > Epiperipatus > Epiperipatus broadwayi. The sequence continues at coordinate 444,362 of JAQFVV010006220.1, read as the reverse complement.
TGATTGTTTGATAATGTCTCAGATATTTCACAAACATTTCAATTAGTTCAAATATAAAACCAGCTGTTTTTTTATGATTATAAAATATAACATTTTTACTTCAGTTTATTTCTCACTCATTTTATCCGAGAAATTTTGTTAAACAAAAAATAAATAGTATTTAAACATTACCATATATATATAAAACAACTTCTAAATACCCAATATAAAATGATTTAAAACCTGAAAATTTATGATATTTGTCAATACATAAAACAAATTTCATTAGATAATTATAAAAATATAGCTATTTTCAAAATCATTATTTTCCAGAAAGGTACATTTTTACAGCATTCTACCAATTCAATTTCTATTATAAATTTTCTATTAGGGTAATTTATTTTTAAAAAATACGCTCAAAAATTGACTCCCTGTTTACTTCATATTAATGATGACACTGGATCAGTAATAATTATGATTTTCCACAATTATCAAATTTGTGTACAATTGTCATAAATGCCAATCTTGAACAAACTCTGCTTTGTTAGATTTTGTGCAGAAATTGATTTAGCCTCTACGTTGTTTAAAAGAAATGATATGTACTGGCAAAAAAAATGCATGTTTTTCCAATGAATTTGTTTCTGGCAAAAAATCGAATTTTGTATTGTAGTTATAAATAAATTCAACCTCAACTGAAGTTCTGTAAATAGTGAATCCTATTTTTATCATTGGGAATATATGCAGTTTATGTATTGCCATGATGAATGGCTTGTTTTTTAATGAAATCAGAAATCTATAAGTTAATAAATCCAAAGAAATTTATATTATAATTTTCTCTTTATTATTCTTTAACTTACATAGCCTCTAAACTCAAAACTCATTTACTTTTTGTCTCAGTTCTATAGTATTACCCTTTGTCTATTCAATATATTTAATTTTGAATTCATCTTTATTTTAATAGTTGATATAGCTGAAGCTGCCCTTTATAAATTACTGATAGAAATAAAAGTATCACTTAATTTCCTCTGAGAATAGCCAATAACCAGAAACTAGTCTGGAAATCTGTTTCGGTTATCATTTCATATGCTATTAAAAAATCATGATTAAATGAATCCTATAAATAGAATAAGTTTGGAATATATTAAAACTTATATAACCATCATCATTTTAAGATTTTAACCAATAAAAAAAATCAAGAATTACCTCTTGATCATATTACTCCAATCTGCCTCAGAGAACTTTATATTTTTACATATTTCTCTATCAAGAGAGGAAAAGTATTCGGAGATTCTTAAAATATGTCTTAAGAAATTTGCTTAATATTAGCAAGAAGATTAAGTAAAAAAGAAAGTCAATAACTGAAGGACACAGAAAGTTACAAAGAAATTCTATTAAACATTTTCTTAGAGATAGACGAGTTATAGAAAGTAATATTAAAAAAATGGACGCTATGAAAAAGTTAATAACTGCCAAGACTATAACTTTTACATATGTCTGCAGAAAGAGATAATAATGCTAAAATTAGTAATAATTGAGTGGCAATATGTATAGAGAGTTTTGCCTGTTTTAATAATGGAACTCATTATTATCAATTAAAATGTTAATCTATCCCTACTATAAACAAATCTAAATTATTTTAATCTGTCCGATAACAAAGCATGTATTATTATTTACTTTAACCTCTTGTATTTGTTAACAGAAAAATTACATTTGTTTTTTAATACTCTATTTACTAAGAAAGAAGATTTGATAACAAGAATCATTATAAGTCAATAAGAAAAACTCTACGAAAGTAAAGTTAAAATAGTTTATGGTTATAAGACAGTTAATCTGATTAGTAAAAAGTTGGCTCTATGTTCTAAAGTTTAATCAGTTCATTATTGGGAATATTTATAGAATAAAAACATCTGTTTCCAGTACAATTACTTTCTGTCTCTTAATAAATGTTGCAAACATGCAGAGTGTTTTAAAGTCTGTCAATAAATAATTAGAACTTAATGTCTATTTGAGAAAAAAATCCATACAATATATAACAGTCAAGTAATAAAACAACCACTTTTGAAAAACTTATTTAAACTTCCAGATCTGGTTACAAAGGATTACATGACCATAAATAGCATTATAACACTCAGCAAAGCTGATCATGATGATTGAACTTCTGTGAACAAATTCAAAATGATTGCAAATTAAAAGATCACAACCAGAGCTAATCCAGTCTTATTTACTTCTCTAGACATCCTGTATATTTTTTAATAGATTAACAAACACAATTAATTTATTAAGAATATATTATCTTCACAATATACTGGTTATCAATGAGTAAATTTGTTCAGAATAAAGAAGACTCCAAATATTTGTTACAATGTAATTAAAAACTCCAGAATTTTAACCAAGTTCCGAAAGAAACAATGTATCCTAGTAAAGCTAAAAAAAACTTCTACGCAATTATCAAAAAGTTTTTTTGTAAATTATATTGATAATATGTTTGCTACTTTTTGATTTTATTTCTGTGACAACCTTATCCAACTCAGACTTAGTTTGTTTCAAAGTTATCATTACTTTACTACTTTTGCCTGATTGTTGCACTATCCTGAATTCATTGATTATGTATATTTCATAATTACTAGTAACATTGCATGTATTCAGCAAGGAAGCTTATTAGGAGATAATGTATTCCTTTTTATTCAACAGTTAATTTTTAGAGTGCTTAACTCAACATAGTAGTAAAGTCTGCAAGTGCTGGCAGTGGCATAACTTTTAGATATGATGGTTAACTATGAATAACCAACCAATAATTAAATAATCCAATGGTTTATTGCTCACAAGTTCATAAGTAGCAGAAATGACAATTGGAACTTCCAGAGTTTACCATTAGACTACTGCACTGATAATTTCAGTGGAGTGAATTGATATTATATCAAGGCCCATTTTTGCATCCATATAAATGTTTTATGTTGCTATACAATTAGGATGAAAATCAAAGTATTCCTACTTATAACTTTTACCAATGGTATTGATATAGCATATTGACTAAAAAGTTCAAGAATAAATAGATTTTATTTATTTCATTTCAAAATAATGCAAATAAGTAAAGATTTTTTTTAGTTTTAAAGCTGAAGATAATAATTAAAAGTATGTTTATACTGTTTTTTATATAGTATTCAAGATTTTCACTGCATATACTTTATATATTAAACTATACTAATTATATTGGTAATAAAAAGCTAAAGGAAACAATTTCCAAACAACTCACAGCAGAGTAATGCTTCTCTGACAGTTTTTTATAAAGCAAAAATGAAGAAGGTATTATTCTCCAGACTTGTCAAATGGTGAGAGTTTGAGCAGTTTTTTTTATCATTGTTTTACTTTCTACCTAAGAATAACTAGATGCTTATTTATCAACCAGTATTGAATAATTAGCTGAGTTAGTTATGGGATAATTACTTGGAAAAAAATTCTAAAACTGAGTAAAATCTGAAAAAAAATTTAAATTATATTTATCCCAAGCTCAAACACAGATAATAAGCATAGTGGACAGATATGCCATAAACTTGCTTGCAGAAATTGATGTAATGTTATAGGTTTTATATAATTATTGAATTTAAGGTAATTTTGAATGATTATCAATTTATATTAACAGTTTTCATTAGGTATTTCATAATTTAATGCTTGAAGACTTGATTGAGAGCAAGATAACCATAATCATTTGTTTTAGTATATGACATTTAATAGAAACATTTTTTTTTTTAGGAATGTTAGAATTCAATTTTTTTGGAATCCCCCTGGTGAGTAAAAGTTTATATAGATTCAATTAGTCATTTATACATTATATCAGAATCTTAAGTACTGATCTTATGAGCTATCCCCATTCCACTTTCTTTTTAATTATTTGTTTAAAACACTGCTTTGGTGTTATGAAAGAATACTAGAATAACTAATCAATCAAATAAAGATTCATTGAATTTGGAAAAGGGATTTATCACTATAATATGTAATTTAAAAATTCAAGGTGCAATCTAAAACCCATTATTACTATTCATTGATATGTCTTATTTTTGTAAATTTTCAATTTCTTATTTGGTTTTGAAAAAATGGGAAAGTGTGTGTGGGGATTAATGGGAGAGAGGGGGGATATGATCAATTTTAAGTTTTCAAGTTTTCTTTGAATTTCTCTTAATACTACTACTTAATATTGCCTTAAAAAAATAATTCATGTATAATTTAAACAACCACTTTTAGTGTTTATAATTAACAGATTTGTTTTGGAAATTTTATTCATATTATTTGTCTTTTAAAATTTTTTAATTTCTTCTTTCTTATTTGCTTTTTAAAAAGTGAGAAAAGAAAGGGAGAAGGGAAGAAAAAGATGGTAAATCATAGTGTTGTTGACTTTGATGAAAATGATAATCGACATTTATGTTCAATACAAAGTACAAATCAAACTAACAATCCAAATTAAAATTATAAACAATAACAAATTGGCAAAAAAAAAAAAAGCATAAAAATGAAACTTCCTTTTCATTGATTTGGATTACCACTGCTTGACTGATAATTGTTTATTTTTTTACTTAAAAAAAATCCAAAAATAAAAGGCATTATTTTCATTTTGAATCAAGTAAGTTATTGGAAGCATACATGGACAATACAAAATTGCTTTAAATCCTCCCTTAACTTTCTTTTATCCATCATAGATGACTCAAGATCTCTAAATGAAGAATGCAATGAGGTTTATTTTTTACTTTTTTTAAAATGAAAAACTAAAAAAAAAAATTTAAATGAATATCTCCAAGTCTAATGTTGCCCATTACTTTTCAACTAAAACATTTTAACAATATGATCAATAAAGAACATAAAGTTTATTTTAAAATTAATTTTTAACAAGTTTAAAAAAAAAGTATAGTTATGCTTCTATGCACTGCAGCAGCAAAATGTTTTCTTTTTATCTTATAGTTTTCTGTTGTAATTTTTTGAAGTCTTTATGAATCTAGATTTTAACTATGTAAATACGTTGAATCTTAAATTTATCAATTAATTATCCCAGAATTATTTGGTGATAAGACACAGTGTTTTAAAGAAATAAATAATGGAATATAGATAGTTGAATAGATCAGTATTGAATCCTATATATATATATGTATTATTTTTATTTTTGTATACTTCTTTGAATTAAATTTAGATGGATAATCATTGTTAATATTCTTAAATACTGTTTATGTATGTGTATATATTTTACAAATTAAAAATCATGATAATGATAAGTCATATTTGATGTTTTGCAATACATTATTCCATTTGAAATTTGTTTAAATTAATATTAATTTATATAAATAAACAACTCAGAAGTTTGTGTATATTAAAATTATTTTGTATAGGTTATGTAATCATTAATAAAATGTTTTTAATTATTATTTTCTTTATCCTGTTCCAATAGTATAGATAGAAATAATCTTGTTTTTATTCACTGATTTTAATTATTTTATAATCTTAAACCAAGCAGTGGTGTAAGTTTAAAAATACCTCACATTTTGCATTCTATGAGGTCTCTGAGTTTCAGTGTGAAAAGTAGTACCTTTAAATATTCATAAAAGTACAATTAATGAAATCTACATTTCCTAAATTTTCAGTTTAATAACATTTATATAATCATTAAAATAGAGTTGAACAATGACATCCTGCCATAGTTTTTGACTGTTTAATAAAAATTGCATTGTATTATTTAAACCAAGTATTTGTCTAGCAGATTGTATAGAGCTGCATTTATTAATTTTAAAGTAAAAATTTTAAAAAATACAAATAATCTGAATTGGCATTATAATTGTAATCTAATTATTTTTTACGTACTTCTATTATTCTATTGATTTGGTTGTTCATGTATAAAATATATCCTAATGTTATCTTTTCAAAAAGTTTCTATTGCTCAAATGATCTCAACAACAATATTACATGATTTTCTCACATGATTCCAAAAACAATTATCTTTATCCACTCAAGTGACATCTACTGTGAGCTTAAGGAATCAATGGACATCAGATGTTATAGTATTATAAAATTCCCATCTTCAGATCTATTTCTGACTTTTGCCTTTGTAATAAATTTTACAATTAAAAGCTTGAAGTAATGCACTTATGTATCCAGCAACATCTTTTATTTTTGGTGTTTATTGATTACTCAACCATAATTATAATAGATAGTTCTGGAGTGAAAGAAGATAACTATTTTTAATCAAAAATAGTCTTGTTTTATTCCTAAATGTTTTTGTCTTTGTATAATCACAATAATAAAATGCTGGTTTTTTTTATAATCACATTATCAAAACTTTACTTGATAACATTTTTATTTTCCAACACCTATTTTTTAATTGTAAAACCAATTCAATTTTTACTGCATTCTCTGCTTATTTATCTGTGCATTTTTTAGTTGATGCTTGCATGCCTTTATTCTTTGCAATATAGATATTCAGTATATTCTTTGATATCAAGCTATACTTGTCAGCTTTTATGATTTCTTTTCTGAACTTTCTTCACACTAGAATAATTTAAATTAAAGCAAATAGTAAATGTGATACATCTTAACCTATCTAAAAATATGTATTCTAAGGGCTGAAAAGCAAATGTACAAAAAATTCTATTTATTAATTTCTATAACTCATCTAAAAAATTAAAAAACTTCATAAGTAGTTATAGTTTACTGATTCATCAAGATACAATAGTTAAAATGATCGATATATTACTTTCTAATGTCAAGGATTTCACATGTCATTTGATTTGATTAGTAGTGATGCAGATATATTAAAAAGTTTAAACCAAGTACTTTTTTATGAAATCGAACAATCTATCATTCTGTAAGTGGATATTCTAATGGCTTCAAAAAGCCAGGGGGGAATCTCCATTATTTAAAACTACTTAAAAAATGTTAATCTCTCAAAAAATGTTTCATAATTATAGAAGTCAGTAACTTAGATCAACTAGTGTGAAAAGAAGGCATATGCTCTCATCCTTATGAGATCTTAGTGACTCCTAAAACAAGAAATAGTTGTGATTCTTTTTAGGATTATATAATTTCAAACACAAATCCTATTCACAATTTGTGGTGAATATTTAATTCATAACCTCAATTCCTGAAAAGAAAATCTAAATGGAAGTGGACTGATATAAAATTATACAAGAATAGAATTTTAAAGAGATTGAACATGCTGTATTTGAATGATACTATATTCTTACCCAGACTTTAGATATTCTACATTTTGGATGCAAACTGATAGTAACATCTATGTATTCAAAGATGTTGTTTTCCAGTTGTAGGGGGGTTGGGATAGAATTCAAGATATTGTATCAGTTGCATGTGAAAAAGAAAGCCCTAGCAATTTATGTGAACACTTAAGAAGTTCAGACAATTTTTACTCAATTCATAACTTGTAGTCATTACTGGCAATAATAACTTAAAATTAATTAATTATTGTCAAATAATCATAGGCTCATTTTCTGGAATCTCTTCCTACAAGAGTTTCACTAATGTAACTAACAATTCCTTTCATTTTCTCTTTATTGTTTCTATTATTAGTTTTTTTCCTACAATTTTGACTGTCCAGCAACTTTCATCAGAGCTACAAAAATATCTAACTACACATGATCGCAAAAAAAATAATATACTCAAATTTTATCTAAAAATATTCATAATTCTTATTTTAATTGCAATTATACAAAGTATTACATATATCTTTATAATTAGATTTAATTTTAAGTTGTTTTTGTTTTATTTAATAACCATAATAAATTATTTTGTTCTTAACTCTTTTATTATTTATATTTAATGACCAATTTTTTTTTATTTTTTAAATTTTATATTTTTTATTATTATTTACTGTAATTTATTTATTTAATTAAAGCTATTTTTGATATAAATTTATGTGTTTAAATCATATATTTCTTAATTTTTTTATTATGTTTTTAAATTATATACATACTTTCTAGTAGTTTCTCTTTCAACTATTAAAATATTTTATAATTTTAAATTATTTCTATTCTATATTATGTTTATTTTTGTAATTATTTTTTTTTTATGTTGCTGTTATTAATTTATATTTTTACTTTAGATTAGTGAAATTTTTAGACCTAAATCTTTATTGAAAAAATTTTAAAAGCTTTCAAGAAAAAAGTTAGTTAATATTTCAAAATAATGAAATATTTAAAGAATGAATTGTAATATAAAATCTGAAATATCTTGGTGTAAACAGCAAATGCTTAGTAAATATCCTTTATGTGGAAAGTTATTGACTTTCAATATAAACGATTAAGATGATGGATAAAAAATAAAAGTACTACTAACAATTTTTTCATAGCTTGTACGGGAATTTTGGTTCTAGAAATATAGAATATATTATATACTGTTCTAATATATTTTTTGTATATGAAAATAGTTTTCTATGTATTTTTTTCTTTAAATGCATATTTTGGCTAAGAAACCCTACTAGTAAAGTTAAATAGTCTAAAAATTTTCTTGAAAATTAAGAATATATATATGCAAAAGGAGTACTGAAATTCATATATTACTTACTGAGTTATAGGCTTAAAATAATTATTATTTTATTTAAATTGTTTTCTTGAAATTTTGGCCCTTTAAGTACTAGTTAATTTTTATTTTAATTGCAAATGAGTTGTATTCATTTCTTCTTAAAAAACTAGTAAGTTGAAAATAAAGTAAATTATAATTACTTCAGAAGTAAATGGTAAAAATTCATGAAGTTTAAGAATAATCAGTTTTAGTTATTCACATGAGAATTAGATCTAAAATGATCAATTTTTACAATTAATAAATAATAATATATGAAATATCAGTTTGCTTTTTTTAAAAAATCGCATTTTTCAGAGCATTTCTTAAGCCATATTTATTTAATCCAAAAATAAATAAATAAATAAAAACAAAATAAAAATTCAAGTTTTATTCATTCATTTATTCAAGAAAGAAAAGTAAGATGAAAATAAATAAATTCAAATTATCTTGTTGGTTTTTTTTATTTTTTATTAGAAGAAAATAATATTTGGTTTATGAACAAAGAATAATAGATTTCTTTCATTTTATTGAGCCCTATCGGTAAGGTAAGAAATTTAAATAGTGTAAAATGTTCTCCGAAAATTGTATTGTATGTGGAAAAAAAGTTCACAAAATTGATCTATTACTTCCTGAATTGTAAATGGGTATACAAACAGATCCTCTTTTTTTTTTATTTGCATGTAGAAATATATATATATATGTAAATACTACAACAGAGATTAAATGAAATTAAGCAGACCAAGTATACTTTCAATGCATATGCATTATAATCATGTTTATTCTGTGAAGAATCGACGAGAGCCATTTTTTGCTAATTTAAATATTGTTAGATCTTTAGTTTATTATATATTTATTTTGTGCAATAAACCATGCCTCTTTTATTTTACATTTTCTATCATCTCTCTCTTTGCACATAATGAATATATAATGAACCAAAGATCTAATAGTATTCAAATTTGCAAAAAATGGGTCTCACATATTCTTAACAGAATAACCATGATTATAATGCATAAGCATTGAAAGTATACTTGGTATCCTTAATTACATTTAGCATATTTAATCTCTGTTGTAGTATATTATAATGACTGAGTACCTAGGTAATATATATATATATATATATATGAATTTTTGTAAAACAAACATAAAATAAAAACATCTATTTAAGTATCTTTCATCATTGTATGATAAAATAGAATATTATTAGTCCAGTATGTGAAAATAGCTATTATTATACTGATAGTGTGTACCATAAATAATGATAAAGATAGTTGGTAAATGGGTGGTTGATCATTCAGGGATAATAGTCATTTTAACTCTGAAATCATCAGACACAGATGATTGAGAATGCATAGACAAGTTTTTTAATTTTTGGCTGAAAACAATATAGTAACCCTTTTTGCATGATAAAACTCTTCTGAATTTACTTTCTCTGTTTAAACTTTGTGATCAGTAAGAATCACTTCAAATGCTATCAAAACTGTTGCTTTTCAGGATAACATAACTAACAGGTAAAAGAAATATCTGCTAGTACTGATATTCTTCAAACCTCTCTGCAGAACTGCAATTCTTCTTGAAAACAAATAATTTGATGTGTTTGAATTGTTATCTCATCAATATAGCAATTGGTTATTTTTTTTAAACTTTTGTAAAAAATATTCACTTGTTTTCAATCTTTAATTTTATGGATCCTTTTTAAGTTTATCCTCAGTAATACAACTGACCAATTAAATAATAATAAATAAATCATCAATGCCCCAAATAGAAAAATCAAATAACCTGCATTAAGAATATGCCATTTGAGGATAGACATTTTACTTTCAGAGGTAATTCATCCTTTTGAATAACTTTCTAATAGTAATTTATGGCTACTTTAATTTACCAAAACAATCAGACATACTTATGTTCCAAGTAGGAAATTCCTAATAATAAATAAACACCAGGTCTTTCACAAGATAAGCTATGGACTAGAAGTGATAATTTACCAAGATTCAGCCAAGACATTTCTCTTTCATAGCATTTTATTACTAGGTAACAAATTAATGCTTCAAATCTTATCTGTTTATTGGGGAAAAGCTTATTTAATTACTGCATAAATTTTTCAGCATAAATAAATTTAATAAATGTTTAAAACCTTTATGTTGGTTTATCTCAATTTATTTGTATTAACCAGTTATGCCATATATACATAATAATAATCCAAAATCACATGATCAACATTTTGTATGCTTGCTCATAACTGTTATTAAAACAGACAAAACTCATCATACAGTAGTGCCACTCAGATCCAAGGCTCCTCACTGATGAAAGCCACAAGCTAGAAACTAGTCTGGGGTTATTGGATGAGTAGGCACTAGATACAGATTTTATGCACAAGCCTTCTGGCATCCACTGATTACTCTGGTTTGCATTGAGTAGCACTACTATGTGGCAAGTTTTGCCTGTTTTAATATTCCAAAATATAAACTAAGATAGGCTCATAGAATTGTCAATGAAATTTCAAATATTTATAGTGCAAAAACATGGTTCTTCCCTGCATTGTTTTTATTCAAAATGAAGCATGATCTTATTCAAATTCTATTTTCTTTTTTACATATCTTATATTTTATTGGCTGCCAACTTAATTTGCATTTGTTTCCTCAGTAATATTCCAAATAATTTTTAAAAGTAACAGAATTATTGCTAAGTAACATCAAACTAATATCAAATTTAAGTTGTTTTTTTTTTTTACGCAGTAAGTTTATTAAAAGCAAAGATTAAGCCAGAAAACAATTTAATAACAACAATTAACTTTTTATCAAAAATAAAACATAAAAATTTAATAAAATCAATAATGTTTATCGTAATCTCCAACCATTATTGATCCTCTCCCGGAGAAAGATCTCTCAAAGTTTTAATCCAATTTTTCCAATCCATAGTCTTTTCTTTCACAATACTCCAACAAACTTCCTTATTTCATCCAACCATCACATATTTGATCTTTTTCTAGGTATTTTACAATCTTTTGAAAATCAACAAGAATAATTTTATATAAGTTTTTTTAAAAAAAATACCAGAATATAAACAATTTGAATAAAAATATATAATGAATAAAAAGAAGTCAGAGTAATAAATGCATTTTTTAAAAATTATTTTTATTGGTTTAATATTGAAAATTTGGATTTGGTATATTTATTGCAGCATTTGGTTTGTTTTAATATTTCAGCATTTTAATAAAATTTCACTTTCCACAATTCTGTGATTGCAAATAACATCAGAACTCATATTGATGAATCTGAAGATCATTTTCTGTAAAGTTCAGCAGAAAATGATGACTAAAACTTGTAATGTTACTTAGATTTTCATATTAATATGTTTCTTAATGTTATTAATATTTAGTAATTATGTCTAGGTATGGCAGACAAAGTTCAGCTAAAAGAGAAAATAAAACTCATTCAAATCATGCAGGACTACAATTTTCTCTCATATATTTTTTTATAAGGGACATTATATCATACATATTGATACTCCAATTTATTTAAAAGCAATTATGAAATGTTTAGCAGCTGAAGTATTCCAGTTTCACATTAGACACATTCACAGATTTTATTGTGAAGGATATTATGCCAAACTATTATTCCAGTTTATTTGTGGAATATTTAGCATTTCATTTATTGAAAATGACAGAAAATATAATGCTTAACAAAGTAAATCAGACAGGCAAAACTCTCTATATGTATTACCACTCATTGCATGTCAGATTAATTAATGGATGCCAGAAGGATTGTGCATAAAATCCCCATCTAGTACCTACTCATCCAATATCCCAAACTAGTTTCTGGCTTGTGGCCTTCATCAGTAAGGAGCATTGGATCTGAGAGCAGACTAATTTCTGGCTTATGGCCTTTGTCACTGAAGAGCATTGAATCTGAGAGCACTGCACATAGTGCTCTCTGATCCAAGGCTCCTCACTGACAAAGACTGCAAGCCAAAAACTAGTCTGGGATATTGGATGAGTAGGCACTAGATGGGGATTTTATGCACAAGCCTTCTGGCATCCATTAATTACTCTGGCTTGCACTGAGTGGCAATATGTATAGAGAGTTTTGCCTGTTTTAATAACAGTTATAAGCAAGCATAAGAAATGGTGATCATGTGATATTTATTGACTTAAAGTAAGTCAGAATTGTTCTTAGCACTTGCAATTGGCAATCATAATAATGAAAAGTTAAATAAACTTTTTCAAATAGTTATACTTAGGTTGATCATTTGCTATCATGTAGAAGTTGCAAAATCTGTAAATGATAAGTCTTGTGAATGTCAAGAATATTAAAATTATATATTTGCAGAAACAATTATATTTTCATAATAGAGCAAGCAAAATCTATATGATTTTTTTATTAGATTGAATACATTTTGTATTCAATAATTATTTTTATTATTTATAGTAGAAAAATAGTCATTAACAACATAGATCTAAATTGCAAAAATGGTTTCAAGAATTATTGTGATGTTTTTCAAATTTTTATTTATTTTCTTTAAAAAAATCATTTAGAAAAAGTAAACAATAAAACTAATTTTATCACTGAGATCCAATATCACAATTTACATGACAATTCTAAATTTTTTGTCTTTTACACAAATATTAAAAGTACTAAAATATAGTCATATTATACAATTGTTCAAGGATATTGTTTTAGGTTCAAAGCCTTAAAGAAATTTCAATTTCAGACTTTTAGACTCTACAGTAAAATGAAGATAAGGGTGGTTACTAGATGTATAACTGCTTTACTTCTAGATTTGAATCCCAAGCCTTTTTGGTGAAGGCAAAAAATAGAAACTAGTTGGAATGGTGATTTAAATGCATTTGCCTACTTGGTTTCTTTAAGACTTCAAAAGAAATTCAAAAGTTATCTTTTTAGTTAATAGCAAACTCCTTTCTCAAAATTCTTACATCAAAGCATGTGTGCACTACCTTTATGTGAAGTAAACAATAATTAATAAATTACATATCAATAAAATATTTTTATTATTAATTATCACTTTATGTTTTTGGGCTCATTATGTAGTATTTATGAATCTTCCTGCTATACTCTTGACTTGTATTTGAATCCAGGCTAATAATACTTGGAAATTTTTGTCAGTTTGAATTAAGACTTAGAATATATTTTAAAAATCCAGTCTGTAGTCAACATAGGCATTTATCTGGCATTGATTAATAAATGGGTATATAACTATTCTTACCTAAAAGTTAAAACAAGAATGGGAAACCATTAACTTCTCATCATCTGGCAAGTTAATAAAAAAGCCTTTACTCTAATATGAGTTATTTTAAAAGTGTTTAAGTTATAAATTAAATATTTTTGCTTTCTTGTGTAGTTATGACTAGTTTGATAAACTTTTAGCTTTATTTAAGCAAAATTCCAGAATTTTTGTTACACTATTTTGGAAATTATGTATTATTTCATGTTTGTATCCAATGATTTTTTGATAACAGCAAAATTCTACATGACCTTTGCTTACACATTATATTTAAGTAGTAAATGTATTTCTCCTGTTCTAGACTTGCCATCTTGTGGAAGCATGAGTAATCAATAGATGTCATATTATAGTGCTTAATAAATTCCTATCCAGTTCTGTTCTGCTCATATTCCTAGATTAGTTTCTACCTTATGGCTTTTATGAGGCATTTTGGATCTGGATCTAGTGCACTTGGAATTTTTATATCTAATGCACCTTCCCTTCAGAAGCCATCATTTATTCCTATTTTTTCAATCAGGCTGTAAGCCTGAAATTCAAAAATACTTTAATGTTTTAAATTTAAACCAACGTATGGAGAAATACGTAAATTATTTAATAGTTTTCTTATTTCTACATTCCTTTATTAGTCTATTGGTCAGTGAATATTTAAAAAAATAGGTAATAGTTATGAAATATATATATATTAATTTTATGATAAAAATATCAAATATCAATTTTAGTTTGTATTTTTGTTTCCTTAGATTGGTAGTGACATTTGTGGTTTTTGGTTTGAGACAGATGAAGAAATGTGTTTGCGTTGGTCTCTTTTAGGAGCATTTTATCCTTTCGCAAGAAACCATAATGGCAATGAATTTGAAGTAACATTTGATTTGACTCTTAAATTGAAAAAAATATTTTTTAAAAGAAATATTATTTCTATATTAGACTATTTTTACAATGTTTCATTATTATGCTATGACTTTTTTTATCTATCATTTAACATTTTTTATTTCTTATTAAATTTTTGTCTATCTTACATGTGTATAATAATTCTAGAAGCTGATGACATTCTTTGAATGACACCTTTATTAAATTTAATCAATTATTATCTATCATCAGCTCCTAAAATTATTACATGTTAAAATGTCACTATTTAAATATACTAATTCAAGATGTTTACTATTTAAAGCTCACATGACAAATTATTTTTTAATATTCCTTCTAGTGGCTATTACTGAAATAAAATATGTTAAATGCAATCTTATTATTGTGTTAGTTTTTTGCATTAAAAATTCAAACAAAAGTACTCATCTTTAAATGTTTATTTAATAAAGAAATTTAAAAATTATACCTGTATTTCTATATGAATGTAATACCTATCTAAAAATACTGAAACAATTATCTAACAAAAATAATTTCTTATCTAATTGTTTTGGTTTTTTAACTATGTTAACATATCTATCTATATTTTTTTGATTATACAAAGTTTCATATTTTGCATATTTTTAACATATTCTAGAACTTGTATATTTTGTTCATAATTTATTCTATGACCTATATTTAAAAACCGATTATATGCTGATTTTATATATTTTCTATTTATAACCCACTCATGCTCCTTTTTTTTATTTCATAGTTTTTACTTATAAACTCAGATAAAATATATTCTAGTAGTCTTAATTAATTTTAAAAAACTATTCTGTTTTGTTTCTAATGTTATTTTTATCCTTAGCATTACTTATTTTACTATTTAAAGATCTACTTATTTCATCCTACTTTTACATCTGGTAGCAATTTTTCTTAATTTCATTTAATTTCTACAAATATTGCATTGAAACTCGTTTTTGTTTTTATTATTTTTCTCATTATTCATTTTTTTAATATTTAAAATCCTTTTTATATCTTTTCTCTTATAACTTTCTTCTATGTAATCTTTTCAACTTATAATTTTTATATATTTGCTTCTTCTATATTTAATAATAATATTTTAATTTAAAACTTTTTAGAACTGCTGACTTTTGATATCATGATTTATTTGAATTAAAATTAATATCTGTTTTTTTCTTTATATTAATTTCCATCATTTTTCAAATCAATATTTTAATCCTTTATTTTCCTTTTTTTTCATAAGCATAATAGTGAAATTATTATTTAATTCATTAAATGCATCAACTACACTTTCACTATTTTCCATTTCAATTATATTATTAACATATCTACAAAGTACTCTAATTTCCTTATTATTGCATATCATTTTTTTCCTATATAGACTAATAACAGTAGATGAAATAATTCCACTAGTGGAATGTCCTTAATTTATTTCTGTACTATTTTTCAGAACTTTTGTTTATATTAAAAGCATAAAACATTACTGATCAATAATTTAATAAATATTACTATTTAGTGGTATCATTTTAAACTTATTTTGATACATTTTTTCAAAATCAAATGATGTTATTATTCCATTTCTATTTAAATATATGAACTCTTGAGAGTTTTTTTATATTATATTTATTAAATCTTATTGGACTAACAATATTTTGGAAAATAATATATCACATATAGTTTTATTATGTGTTATCTTTATATTTTTATTTCCTAAACTCATACAGACATTCAATTGTTTAGGATATAAAAAATATATACTCTTTTTAATGACTTAATTGATTCTGTTTCACATAATTCAATAAAATTCTATTTTTTTTTATTATCATATTTACTATTTTTTGGTATATTTGCTTTTTTAAGGACTTCTATTATTTTCTTATCATAATTCATTTCATTCAAAATAATAAATCTTGACTTGTTAATTTCACTTCTTATTTATTTATTAATTTTTCATTATTTACTTATTATGGATTTATCTTTTCATTCAATTTATTATAGTTCAGTTTTTTTTGTTAACACTTTGACTAGATATCTATTTTTAAACTGTGTTTGATATTTACTATTGTTCTATTACATATATATATATATTTAATCATAAAAAATATATCTAATTACTTGAAAATGTTTACATTTTCCTTTCTTTTCTATTTCTTTATTACTCAATCATTTCCACTTTTTCTCATATTTAATAAATAGTTTATCTTGTAACATATTTTATGAATTGTTTTAAAATATTCATAATACTCAAATATTTTTTTAGATGTACAGTTTTTAGCACATTTCCCTTTTTAGTATATCTTATAATATTCATTCTTATTTATTTTAAGATTTACAAATCATTTGTATATTGTTCTTTGAATTTTACTATACAATTTTTTATTACTATTAATCTTCCAATTATTTATCTTAACCTTGCATGATATTTTACATATATATATAGAATATTTTTCACAAGTTTTATCTATTTTAAATGATAAAAGTTGAGAGATTTCTTTACATATTTAAATAATTTCCCATTACAATGTAAAATAGTAAAGTACCCAAAAAAAAAAAAACTGACAATGTTAACTGGAAATATTTTATGTAGTCAGAAATATTTTAGATCAAATATGGAAAACATGTTTAAGCTATTCAAGCTTTTATTAGAATCATAAATGATATATTAATGTAAATCATAATTAAATACAGCTTTTCTGTAATAAACTATTTAAGAAATTTTTTGAAGATTTTAAAAATGTTTTGTTTTTTCCTTCTAACAAAATTGTCCTAAAACAGGCAAAACTCTGTATATGTGTTGCCACTCAGTGCAAGCCAGAGTAATGCCTGTTTTAATAACAGTTAAGAGCAAGCATAAGAAATGGTAACCATAGTGATGTTTATTGGCTTAAAATTGTCCTAGTTTTGTTTTGAAAAAAATCAGTTGCAACATACTACTTCAAAAAATAATTAAGTATTTCTTTTGTTTTAGACTACTATTAAGAAAGTAATTTAAATAAAATGTTCTTTTATTAGTGACAGAGGTATTATAGATAAAATAAAATATTTATTTCTTGTTGGAAAACAACAAAATGTTTATCTAACCTCTCCATTTTAAAAGCTGTAACTTTCCCAGTAGACAAATTCATAGTGATGTGATAGCACATTCTTCTGGAATTTATTTGATCTGGATTTGAATTCAAGCCCAGTAAAAATGGATTTTTTTTTTCAAGTACTATTAAGCTTACAATTTTTTTAAAAAATAAATGGTTCATAGCCAATCCAGATATGTATTAAAATATTGATCAGCAATGGGTACCTAATCATTTTAAGCTAATAAAATGAGAATAGAAAAGGGGAATTCAGAAAGTAGTTGTAAAGTTTGTAAACATTGTTGAATTGTCATGCAATATTCTGCTACTTTTTACCTCTATAAATATTAAAGGCTGGTGAAAGATTGTGCAATGATAAAATGTTAATGAAATAGCATTGAATGCATATTGATAGAGATATTAAAATTCTACTTACATTTTTTATGAGTTCTTCCAAAATCTTTCATCAGCGTGACTAATTATTAGATTCCAAATGGTAGTTTCAAAACAGATTCCCTGATCAGTTTATAGATTTTTCTTCTTCTTCAATAGAATGCACTGATTTGCTATATACTCAACTAGTAGCTATTTTTATTCAATATTATGCTATTCTCGTTAATAGTTCCAAATTGTTAAACAACACCAAGTTTTTGAACTCTAGCTTGTTTGCTTGATAATTGTATAGATCTGACACTTTGTCAAGAATTATCTATTTTCAATGATTTTTGGATAGTGGTAGACATTTTCCTGTTGAAGAATCTCAATCAGGAGGTGTATTTATTTTGCACTACCATATCATATCACTTGATTCATCAATCTTAGAAAGATGGTTTTGTAATAAAGAGAAATTATTATGTTTAAGTTCAAATTCAACATTAACAAGAGGAGTTATGTATTGTTTTGTTCTCTTGTTTATTTGCTTGTTTTTAACAAAAACATTTTAAATTTTATTTTATATTTAATATACTTTTGTATATTGTTTTAGCCCCAAGATCCAGCTTCCTTTGGAGAAGAATTTGTAAACATCACTAAGAAATACCTTCAGGAAAGATATCGACTTCTGCCTTATCTGTATAGTCTTTTTTATTATTCTCACATAGATGGCAGCACTGTTGTCAGGCCATTGTTTTTTGAGTAATTATATTTTTTGATGTTTATAATTATAATATACAACCAGAATTGCATTTATCAATTAGCAAAATAGGTACATATCTAGGGCCACTGAAAAAAGAGGTCTACACTGCTAATACTGTACATAGAAAATGATTATATTAAAATATCTTTGTTATAATGATATTATTTATAAGTTTAGATAAACATTTTAATTTTCTTAAAATAATTAACTACTGATTTTTTTAATTTTCAATATATTTATTTTTTTGTAATTTCAAAATAATAATATAAATTAACACAACTTCGAAAATTGTAATTTTTTAAGAAATATCACCCCCATTCTTGTTTATAAATAAGAACGACCCAAGTTTCATTTATATGCTTATGGCCTAAAAAGCTTTAGACATGGTTCTATATACAGTTATATAAGCAAAAAGTTTGTTTTGAATATATTGAAAATTTTATATTGCTTAAAAATATTAACTTTCGAAACAAATAGTCCAGACTTTCAGATGACCCATCACTCTCCACTCTATCTAATAACACTGATACACTGAAGCACATTTATGCTGAAAAGATAAATAATCACCAATATACATATTTCAAGCTAAATCAGCAATCATCAGTTGGTCCAGATTATCATCTCCCACACATATATACTATAAGTGCTCAGATATATATTAAGATATGATAATATGGACCAACTGATGATTGCTGATTTAGCTTGAAATACATATATTGGTGATTATTTATCTTTTCAGCATATATGTGCTTCAGTGTATCAGTGTTATTAGATAGTGTGGAGAGTGATGGGTCATCTGAAAGTCTGTGCTCATATACCCTATATTACACATATATACCCAGGTATATAATAAGCCTGTGTTTCAGTTAGAGACAAATAGTCACGTGATTCAGTAAGATTTAGTAAACCTAGTGATGGCATCTTTTTGTTGGTCAGATATAAGAGAGAACATACTCTATTTATTTCAGTTACTTGTAATAATTTTAGAAAAAATTAACTTTATTTAAATATTCCATATACATTCAAAAAATATTCCAAATACATTCAACCATTAATTCCAGCATGAAAATCGAATCTGGACCCTTAGATTCTTGAATATTGAATTTTTAGGTAACACTCTAACCAACTGAATCATCTTGCCAAAGGCAACAGTCAGTAGAAATTTCATATACTTGTATTCAAGATTCCTTCTGATTTCTTCACTTTTTCCTAAGAGTAAAGTTGATTAGTGATTTTCATACATTACGTATATTCACACTAGGGTGACTTATGGAGTTATTTGTCATTATCATGTGAGCAGCTTCTTTGAATTTTCTTTTTTTGTACTTTTTCCTTTCTATCCAATATTTTTATATTTTCCCAATTTGACATATGTTCATTAGTACATACATTGTCTGCTACCTTAGACACATCTGTTGTCTCTCTGATGATCTTCACTCTTTTTTATGGGATGACAAGTTTCACCAATATACATTCTTTCACATAGTATTTCATAGACACAGTTTTTTCTTTTCAGCATTTCAAGTTTAGGCTTTGTAGATGTTATAATTCCTTGTAGTGTGTTATGGCTCTGGAAAGCTGTTCTGATGTTATGCTGATTGTAAATATTTCTTGATTTTGTTGGAAGAATTCTATGTTATATATTCACCTAATGTTTGACTTTTCTATGTAGATTATACATTTATTGTATGGCCACATGGCGAAACATTACTACAAACTTTCTGGAAACACATCCACAACATATCCCCTACATTTAAATTCACAATAGAATCAAAACAAGAATAAAAATTGGCATTCTTAGATGACTCTTATGACAAGATTCCCTTATGGCAAAATCAAAACTACAGTTTACAGAAAACCCACACATACAGGAAAATACTTAGCGAATTCATCAAATTACACCAGAAACACAAAACATGGAATTAAACTATTACCATGGAACACAGCAAAAGAAGTTTGTTTAGAAACCAGTGATTTGAAAAAAGAAAAAAATCTGTATAGAACAAACTCTTATAAAAAAAACCCATAAAAAACAAGTATTGATACTGTAGTGTATCCACATATGCCAAAAATATCAGACAAATTAAGGAAAATCTGCAATTAGTATAACATTAGAATAGCTTTCCAGAGCCATATCACACTATGAGGAATTTTAACATCTATAAAGCATAAACTTGAAATTCTGAAAAAAAAAAATTGCATCTATAAAATATCATGTGAATGTGAAGAAATGTATATTGGTGAGACTTGTCATTCCATTGAATAGCACTTGTAAGAACACAAACTGATGATTAGAAAAGAGAAAACAGATATGTCTAAGATAGCCGACTATGTATATGCCAGTGAATATATGTTCAATTGGGAAAATATAAAAAAATGTTGAATAGAGAAGAAAAGGGGACAAAGAAAAAAATATAAGGAAGCTGCACACTTGACAATGGCAAATAATACCATAAGTCAACTTAGTGTGGTTATATATAATGTGTGGAAACCACTGTTCAATTGCTTTTAGGAAAAAGTAGAGAAATCAGGAGGGACCCTCATATATAAGTATATGAATTTTCTACTGATTGCTGTCTTTGGCATGATGGCTCAGTTGGTTAGAGTTTTAAAATTCAATACTCAAGAATTAAAAGTCCAGGTTCAATTCCTATGCAGTACTGTCTTTGGTCAAATTAACATACCCCAAAAAGAGGTGAGAATAATATCTCTCAAAATATGCATATACTAACCTGTTTGATATGCTATTACTAATACAGTTGAATGTATTTGGAATATTTAAATAAAGTTAAATTTTTCTGAAGACATTTAATACTTATATTAGATGATGGAAATAATCCAATATATAAATAGAACTAAAATACTATCATCACAAACCTTCAGGAAATTGTTTATACATGTCTTCTAGATTTGCTTGGTTAAAGCAATTAATTAATAAATTTGTTTTAGGAATAGCTTATATCAAATATTTGAAAAAAATTTTTTTTAAATAAAATGAATTAATTAATATATTCATTTAAAAAGTATAATATATATATATATTTTAAAATGATGCCATAATTATTTTATATTGCAGAATGTTATTGAATCCACTTGTGTCTGTGAGCTAGAGTTTGAATCTTAATGAATTTTGAGAATTGCTTTCAGATTCTAAACAAGTTTAAGATTTTTTTCAGTTAGATGAATCATTGCCACCCCATGGTCATTTAATTAGTGGTTAATAAAAGGAATATCTAACTATTCTTTGTTAAAGAATAAAAAAATCATAAGTCCTCATTGTATGCTATGTGAAATTGGTATTTTTCCTAACTACATACTACTAATAATTTACTTTTTTTTAATAGCAACTTTTAAAAATATTTATTTGATTGAAATCTGAAAATAATAAAGGAAATCACTTAAAATCAAGATTATCATTTTAAAAAAAGAAAAAACGCATATGGTTAATTGCTCAAGAGTCATGTGATGTTTTGACAAGTTGAACTTAAAAGTTCTATTTAATTGGCCTGAGTTTTTTATTATTATTACTTTCTTTAGGCAGAGAATAGTCTAGGCTCTGTCGATTAAAACTTAGAAATGACAAATGAGATTAATTTTATTATCAAATAAAATGCAATTTTTAAAAATCTCTTTATCTATTCTAGTATTTTTTTTAAAATTTGTATTGAATTAAGTGACATATGAGATATGATACTATTTATTTTTCACTTAATGTATTTTAAAGGTGAAATTGTTTTGTTTTTTTTTGTTACTGGTTCTATAAAGTGAAATAGCTTAAACAATGAGAATTACTTTTATTGATTACTAATTTATTTATTTTTTTATACTATGATTACAATTAATAATTTTCAGTTTTTATTTATTATGAATGTATTTCTGAATACTTGCAATAAACTGAGCACAATTTTTATTTATGAATGCGTTTATAAAATAAAAACAGTTTCTATAATTTAATAAAATGTATCTATTTATTTTACTTTTTACGTTATAATTATATTTTAATTCAGTATGAATGTATATAAACATCTATTTATTTTTTCTTTCTTAATTTGTTTTTAAATTTTGATTTCATTATTAGAAATTTTAAAAAAATCGGAGTAATTATTTAATGCATCACAATATGTAATTTGATGTCAGAATATTTAATACATCATTGGACATATTTAACATTAATGATTTCGGCATTCATTATTTTTTTGATTAAGTTTTAAATATTTTTGGTAGAAAAAGTTACTGAGTTCATTAAAAATGATTTTAAGATTGTTAAAGAAAATAAGCATTACTATTTACCAGGTGAGCAATTATTTGCCCTGACTGGTAAGTGTTAAAATGAAGGTGGTCTAAAATTGCCCCCCTTCTCTTATTAGATACTAGAGTTGAAAATAAAGTGAAGTAGTTTGGTAGGTATATCATGCTGGGCAAATGAATACTTAAATATGAGTCTCTGCAGAATTAGACCTTATAATTACACGGTCTGTTTAAAAGTAATGTTATAATATGGTTGATTGAACAACAAGCAATTTAAAAAATATATAACACTGTAAAATTAAAATAATATACCACATATTAAATTTACAATATAAAATAATAATTAAGTTTGGTATCCATTTAAAAAAGTTTCCAAAAAGAAAAACATTGATGCCTTGAGTTGAGAGTTCTGTGCACATACAAAAAAGTTGACCAGAAGTGTTATCAACTCAATCACTCTAATGGGATTGCTCCCAGCAGCATTTTGATTATATTTTAATGACATTGCTGTCACTTTTGCTTTTTCATCACTCTATTGCAACAATCTATAGTGCTCTTTGCAATTTTGTATTCATTTAATGGCAGAAACTGGAACTAAAATTTATATTTATTTATTGGTTTTAAGAAATAATTGAAGAAATCAGTATCTTACAGAGGATATAATACAAAGGATCTGATAAAATGCTGGTTGGTCAATTCTATATTTTCAACTTTTGAGAGCTCTTGTGAAAGTACTTTTTTTTTTTTTGTTCCTTAAGAGATAAAAATGATATTTTCTGTAGTTTATTTATATGTAATTATTTTTGCAACATATTTATAAAATATTTATTTTAAACCAAAAATATTCATGATTACAATTAGATTTTATTTGAAAAGGTTTGTTTTTAAAAAAACAAATTAAGTGAACTGTAATTATGGGAAAAAACCCACTAAACATCACTTGATCACCATTTCCTATGTTTTTACAGAAAAACAGAAGTTATAATGCCACAGCAAGTATTTTTTGTGGTATTTTAAAAATTACAAGAGCAATTTTAAATTTTAAAAATTTTGTTTCTTTATGATGTCTTAATAATAATTCATTTGATTTTAAAAATGAAGTTCAAATAAAAAATAATTCATTCATAATTTTTTAAACTGACAATATGCAATCACTCAATAAAAAAAGTTCTCTTATATAAGGATTTCAATTTACTACTTATTTACTATATTTACAAGATTTAGATATTATCTTTTAGAATGCCTTTTTTTTTTTGCTTGTAAATTAAATTTATAATAAATAAGACAAAAAATTATTAAAATAAATATAGACTAATACCTAAAGATTTAATTGTAAAAATAAAATACTGAAAATATAATCAAAACTGCCACTAAACTTAAAAAAAAATAAAATAAGAGAGATTATTAGTGATTTAGTTAAATGAGAAAATAGAACTAAACTTTGTGTTAATAATCAGTTTTGATAAGACAGCACCATTGATCTTGTTGTTTTAACTTTTAATAAAATCTGCATTTTTGTCAATAATTTATGGCAAACATTACACATACATGGAATTAAATAAATTTTTTAAAAAATATTTCAATAATTTAAAAGTAATAGTTATTTTGAATGGTCTTATGGTGAAGATCCACATTTTGATCCTGAATAAATTTTTGAATTTCATCACCATTCTATAAATAGATCTCTAGATATTTTTAGCTATAGAGGAAACAAGACAGAAAAACACCATTAGTTAAAATGTCTTCTTGCTTGACTATTCCTCTACAAGAGTTGTTGGATAAATACTCTCTAATGAACTATTTTAAAGGCTGTTTTATATAAGCTATTTTTAAAATAAATAAGTTAGTGGCACTTTAAACACTACTCAGTCATCATTAATGAATCATCTTTTCAAAGGAAGTAGGGTGTGCTTAAGATAAAACAATTCGCTTTTATATGTTTGAAAAATGATTTTCAAAAACTAAATGGAAAAGTATACATTTATTATTTAATATTATAAATTTTATTATCATATCATAAAATTTGGAAAGCAAAATGTTTTAATAATTTATAAAAGTTAAATGAAGAAATAACTTCATTGAACATTGATTTATAATAAATATCATTAACCATACAAGAAAAAGTTAAACTGCGCAAATACTTAAAACAAAGTTACACATTTATTCATGACCATCATATTACTTGAACAACATACAAGTGACAGAGGTGGGTACCGAATATGTAAAGTCAAATTCTGATTCTTACTGAAGACTGTCAGTAGTCAGACAACTGAGTTGTGATATGGATATAGCATTATTATCTAGTAATCATTAATTATTCAAGCTTACAATAGATGGCTCTGAAATGGAGTAAATAACATTAATTACTGTTCCTATTACAAGTGTTGAAAGTAAGACAATAATGCTATGTGAAATATTATTTGGTTTATATAATCCTCATTAAAGGACAAAAAGTGCCTACAGTTAACACAGAACTGAAGTTTTTAAAATATTTAAATGTTGTTCTAATGTCAGAGTTATATAACTAAGCAAACAAGTTGGATTGGATTCAA
Organism: Epiperipatus broadwayi; assembly: GCA_028023455.1. Lineage (NCBI taxonomy): Eukaryota > Metazoa > Onychophora > Udeonychophora > Euonychophora > Peripatidae > Epiperipatus > Epiperipatus broadwayi. The sequence continues at coordinate 418,725 of JAQFVV010006220.1, read as the reverse complement.
AATTTTAAAGGTACTTTAATCTCAGGACATTACTTTGGATAGTATAAAAGTAAGTGCTAGACAAAAATCTTTTTTATCATAGAAAATGGCTAATAGCCAGAAACTAGTCTGATAATATGGAAATAATTTTATCAATTGTCATCCATAAGTTGCTCAAACATAGAATAGAATTTCTGCTCCTGTTGCAGATGATGATTTCTGTGTAAATAGGATATAACTATTTCCTTTGTAACCATGTACAATATAGCCTTTGTTAAGCTGCAAATAGTCTCACTAATCATTTATTTTATATGATGATATGAAAATTTTCTTTCATATAAATAAAATTTATTGGTAATTAGAAGTTTAATATTTTACCAACAATAAATTTTTCCCTGTGCAGTTTAATATAATAATAGAGTAATCATCTTAAAATTAAAAATTTTGTGATTGAAGATTTATCTGTTACTATTGATGTTCAAATTTCACATGACATTCTAAAAACTAGTATCTGATCTTTATATATAAATACACACTCTAAGCTTAAGTAATTCACTTAAGCTTTTAAAACTCTTGCTAACAGATGAGTGACAGGTGATATGAAACAGCACATTATCCAAGGTTAATTTCCTTATGCATTATTATTATGATTTCTAAAAATCAATTTTTATGAAAACTTAAATGAATACATGTTCATTTTTATTAATGCATTATCTAAATAAAGTTTTTATTTGATGGTGTCTAAGAAATTTACAGTATAGTGGCTAGTGCATTGAGTAGATAACAATAATACTTCAAATAAGCTTTTCTGATTGTCAGTAACAATAATACTTCAAATAAGCTTTTCTGATTGTCAGTTCATTGTCAATCTAATTGGCAATGGTGATTATGTCATATACTTAAGTGTTTAATTACTAATATTTATAGCAGAAAAAGACCCAGATTAATGCAATCTTTAATAATCGGTCCATGATTTAAATTTTTTAATTTAAAAAAGTCTCTTTACAATATGTATAGAAGTATACCATGAAAAGTTAATTCTTGAAATGATCAGTTTCAACGTCGACAAAAGATTATTATAAGTGTCGTAAACCTTACATAAAATATAAAGTAAGTAAGTTTTAAAAAATCATATAATTAGAAAAGATATTGAAATTGTATATTTTATGTATGTGTTTTTGGGTATGAACTAAAATGCATGAGCCTCCTAATGAAATGGCTTCGATTCTGTCTGTCATTTGGATGATCTGAGTCGAATATGAACTGAATAAAGGTTTTTCCATTAGACAACTAATCCATCATCATCATAGCTAACCAATCAACATTTGATTGGTTGATAAATAGATGTTTAACTGTTTTTATTTAGAGATTAGAACAAAGATGAATAAATACTCAATCCTTATTACCTGGCGGTTAATAATCCTGATGAGTAATGTTTTATTTTTTTCTATAAGAAGAGCGCCATGAGCCACAATAAACTTTTTAAAGACTATTTTACCTTTTATTGCATATGAGTTAAATAAGTCTTAATATTTTGTTTTTAACGCATTGTTTTGTTGTCAATTAAAAAGACAAAGAGCACTTCCTATATTATTTTATGTTTCAAAGCAAAACTTTATTGAGTCTAAAAAGTTACAGAGTCACATCTAGTAATATATTGATTTTTTACAAATGAAAAACAAATTACAACTTTCAGTATATAAGTCTTTATCTTTTCTGCATACTTTTTTTTTCTTCTTGTTTTTAAATTTGTCTTCTATTTAGTTCAGTTTATGCTTGCATTTTTTTTAATGTTGGAAAAAATGCTGATGTTGAAAATGTCATCATCTATCTTATTGGCCTTTATATTTCATAGACTGGATCTTTGTTTCAAGTGTGACCATGTGGCTGCAAATACATCTGGTTGAGCTAGGATGCTGTCTCTTTTTCTTAACAGTTCTAGTTTTATTGAATATGTTGCTGGATGGCGTCTAGGGTTATTGGCAAGTGCAAAAGTGCATCTGGTACACCAGTAGGCATAAAGGCTGTATGTTGCTGCACGAATAGCAGGGTTGTTGCCTTTTTTAAATATATTTATTATTTCATCAATTGAAATGATAGCCTTTCTGTATGTGGTAAACATTGTGCGACGTATTGTTTCTAGGGCACTGCAGGAATGAAGAAAATGATCTTGTGTCTCTTCTTCTCTATGACATAGCCCGCACATGGGGTCTATATTTGTATAGAATCTACGAAATCTAAGGAAATGGGTTGTGGGTAGAGCATTGAGATTAAGCTTAAGTAGAAAATCAAATAATTTTGGTTCTAATGACCATTTTCTGAATTGTTGCAGCAGTTGCCTTTGTCTATTCCAAGAACTGATGGATGTAGATTAGGTGTCTGGTTTGGATATAGTATATTATAAATATCCCAGTATGTATACTTGTTGTCATTATTGAGTGATATTTTGTTGTATATTGGCTTTAGTTCTTCAATCAGTGTGGATAGATATCCATATGAAAGGGGTGGTCTGTCTGTGGGTATTATACTGATTACACACTCCAGGTCTGGAAATCTTTTTATGGTTGCTGTTATTAGATTTACTGGTTTCTGTGTGTAAAAAACATTGATTGTATGGAGTCCAAGTCCATTGCTATGTGGTGGTCTGCTCAGATTTTTTAAAGAGATTGCCACTGTCTTTCTCTTCCATATTAGTTTGTTACAGATTGACGAGATTTTAGATATGAATGTTTTTGCAAATTTGATTATAGGTGTGTAGTATGTAATTTTTGTAATTATAAGTTGATTAAATAGTGCTACCTTTGCGTATATTGACAGGTATGACTTTTCAAGTGAGGCTGTGATTTTTTCAGCATCTTTTTTTAATTTATTTTGAATTTTTTGCCTCATTCCATTGGTTCCAAGGTAGAATGGGAAACCAAGGAAAGCAGATGGTTTACCATTAAACATCTCTGTACAGTGCTTGCCTGTGTATATTGACCATGCAGCAGTTTTATTTGTGTTAATTTTTAAATTAAAATTTGAGGTATAATTCTTGATTATCTCTTGTAATATGGGGAGGTTCTTTTTAGAGGGGAGGAAAACGGTTACATCGTCCATATAGGCTATGCATGATATATTTAAAGCAGTGTTTGGAATTTGAATGCCTTTTATTTTTTTCTGTATCTCTATTAATAGAGGATTTATATATATTGTAAAGAGCAAGGCACTCAGGGGGGATCCTTGTGGGATGGATTGACTCGGTCTGAAGGCTGGTGATTTTTCCCATTCAATGCGATGTGAATTTCACGGCTGAGTAGCAGATTGGCTATTATATATAGTAGGGATGGAGGTGGTGTTGTTTTTTTCAGCACGTCTAATAATTTGGCTATAGGCACTGAGTCAAAAGCTGCCTCAATGTCTAGTTGAACTATAATTGGTGCATATTTCTTTTTTTTACTACTTCGATAATTGTTTTGTACATTAAGGCACCCTGGCCAATGGATGATCCTTTTTTGGCATATTGTGCTGATGATAACACAGGAAGTATGTGTTGTTCTATTTTTTCCTTTATCACTCTTTCAAGAATTTTTATTCCTAAAGGTCCCATTGAAATTGGTCTTAGATTAGATAAAGATGATATTGCTGTTGGTTTTTTGTTAAATGGAACCATTGCAATTGGGTATAGACTTTGTATGTTGTAAATTTTTTGGGATATGTAATTGGCTAGATTGCACAGGTATTTTGCTGTGAAGTGACTAAGATGTTTGAACACAAATTTGGGAATTCCTTGTGGTCCTGGGTGACATGTGTTTGTTATTGTTGCAAGTTGAAATACAATGTCAGTTGTTGTTATTGGCATGTCTGTTTCAGGGTCTCCAAATATGTCTTCATTTGGTATGTACACTCTCTATTTTTGCAGTTTTTTTTTAAAGTGTTGATATATTGGGTTTATCATGTTATGTCCAGCTGTTATAGAGCCATCTATTTCAAGTGCCATAGGCACTCTGACTGTGGATGGGTATCCCAATGCCCACCGTATGTATGCTGTGGTCCAAGTATGTTGTTGTGTAAGGCATATTTTTTTCTTTTTTATTGCTACATATTGCTTTAGTGTATTGCATGTATTGTTGTACATTTCTGTAAGATTTTTAATTTGTGTTTGATTATCTGTAGTTGGTCTGGAAATGGTTATTCTTTTATGTCGTTCATCTGCCAATGCTAATAATCTGATGGGGGGTGTTGAGTTGCAGGTAATATGATTGATGTTGAAAGAAAGTATATTGGTGAATGCTATATAATTTTGTACTGGATTAAGTGACATGTTTTGAAGTTTTTGGAGCATTATATATGTTTCTGAGTATAAGAATTCAGTTGTTTGTGCTGGAAGAAGTATTCTCATAGTCTTTTGGAGGGCTATTGTTGTATTCTGTATTTTTGTTAGGTGAGGGTGATGAACTGAGCAGCATGATCTGAGATTATAGATGGACAGAGTTCAAGATTAAAATAATGATGTAACATTGGTGAGTAGAAACACAAATCAATAAGTGACTTATATCTATTGTTATTAAAAGATATTGAGTTTGATGGGAGAAAACCCTCAGCACTCATAAGTGGGATTGTTATTTGATGGATCCATTTGGTGAGCAATCGTTTGGTAGGTCATGTTGAAATCTCCCAGGAGTATTATGGGATTTGGTGTTGCTGTAAGCATTGAATTTATTGTTGCTATTATTCTGGAGATGATGACAGGGCCTGGTGGTATATATACAAATACTAGGTTAAGTGTGATATTTTTATGATGGTGTTAATATGATAAGATTAGAGTATATATATAATTTTAAAAGAATGAAAGGGAGTTGTGGGATATAATTATGCCTGTGCCACCTGATGGTGATGATGATTGCCTTGAGCAGGCACAAAAACCTTGGCTGACTAAATATTTTTGTGGATCAATTTGAGAGCTGCTGTATATTTTTGTTTCCAAAAGCCCCAGTATGTGTGGTTGTGTTGTATGTAACCATTTTTTGAGATCAAAAAGTTTTTTGGTGGCATTTAAGCCTCTAATGTTGAGAGATCCAATTTTTATCTTCATGTTTTAAATAATTTTTTAACAGGGTATTGATTTTTATTTATTTTTAATACTAAATTTTTGTTTATATTGCAGTAGATGGATGCTGATACATATTTAAGACATTGTTGGGTTTATTATCAGATTTTCTTTCATTTAATATTGCTTCAGACTCTATACAGAATTTGTGATGAAACCAAAGGTATCCATTTGTTGTTGGCTTACATCCATTTCTATTTCATCACTTTCTAAATTGTATATGTCTGATGAGTTGTGCTTTTGGTCTGTTTTTTTTGCCTTTTTGGATTCATGGTTTTTAGGTGGTCTACCTGGCTTTCTTTTTCCCTCTGGTGTATTCTCTTGAATAGGTGGAAGAGGGGCTTCTATTGCATCCATTATGTTTGATGCAGTTTTGTTTATAATTGTAGTTTTTATTATTATTGGTATCTTTATATTATCTGGATTTATATTTTCATTATATAGCTGTGTGTGTATACTTTCTGTTTGTTGATTTTTACTTGGTACCCCTTTTGTTTTATTGAGATGCTGATCCTGTGATGTAATTGCTGTATTTTGTGTTGTGGTTTCTTGCGAGTTATTTTCGTTTGACTCTTGGATTTCTGTGTTAGTTTTTGTGTTATTATTTTTTTGGTTGGTCTTTGGGATAGGCAATTCTGCTCCATTATCATTTTTGTTTGTGGGTGTTTGAACCTGTTTTTTTCCCGTTTCTATTATTGGGTTGCCAATGGATGTAGTGTTATTATAAATTTTATTTTCATCATCACTAGGTTGTTCTGGGGAGAGGATTTTAGTTTGCTTCACAGTAATTGCTTTTTGTGTTATCGCACTGAGTTGTTAGGTGTCCTCTCTGTCTACAGTCAAAACAATGTGGCTTTAGACCTCTTATGTGAAGAGAGAGTGTCGCTTCTTGATCTGTAATCTGTGTTGGAATCCTCGAGGCGTCTATGTTTTTATGTAGTTTTATTTTAAATTCAAAACAATTACTACATATCGGTATAGGTGTGTCTTTTAAATATATAGGCTGTAGGGCAATTACTTTTCCAAACGGGTTTATCATTTTTTGAAAATCTTGTACATGGTATTTAAGATAACTATTTTTAAGCACTCCAGTAATTATATTTTTCCGGTTTTCATCTATAATTACGAGTGCGTAATTATCAAGTGCTAAAATAGTGGATTGAAAACGTTCTTTTTGCTGCTGAGTATAAAAATCAATGGTTATATATCGAGAATTTGGATGGTCTGTGATACAAGAGATTGTTTCCCATAGTGCATTTTGCATGATTGCTTCATATAATAAAGCTTTTGGGAAACGATATAATGAGCATTGATTATCGGTTACTGCGAGTACTAACGATGTTGGTGAAAAAAACCTGCGAAAAGTTTCAAATAACGTACGAGGCATCGTATTACTGAAACGGTCCATCACATTTTCAAGCGTTTCTTTTGTCCAGATTGCGGCTGGGGGCCAACCCCCCTCTCGAGTGTCCAGATCAAGATTCCCCACATCATCTGTGTTTGCTCCACGGAAGCACGGCACCTGGGTTGGTGCTGCAGCACCGCTATTACCCTTAAGCACCCTTGCACACGAAACAGGCGATCCCGAAACCAACGATGCCGTTAATCCAGCACCGGTGCTCAACTCGCTCACGCCCGACCGGGCAGCAGCCATGATTCACCCTGACTCAAGTCAGTACTCCCTTTTTTTTTTTAAAAAAAAGATATTAAAACACATCCTTCAAAAAACACTACCAATCCACTACATGATTCGACCCCTTCTGCACCATGCTTGTTCTGTGAACAACAAGCTGGAACAAAAGCAAAAAACAAATACATCAGAGAACCCAAAGACCGCCTCCCACCCCAGCAGAGACCTGCTGCAGGATTCTCCTATATTATTTTAATGCGCATAACACAAGTATTGTACATGGACCAATTGCCTAAGTTAGCAATATATATTTATTTTGTTTTTAATTATAAATATTTGCTTTTTTTTTTTTTTTAGTCTAAATTTTTGGAATTGCTATTAATTTCGTGAATTCTTTGCTTAATATAATGATTATACTAAAATGATTTAAAAGCAACTTTTGATATAATTTAATTATTTTTTAAAAAAAGATTTAGTGACGATCGTGAAACCTGGGACATAGACACACAGTTTTTGTGGGGATCTGCTCTACTCATTAGCCCTGCTCTTAAAAAAGTAAGTTAAGTTATAAATGTGTGAATACAGCTTGGAGTTCATCAATGTGCATATATGCTTATTATTACTATCATTATACTTATTGTAGTAAATAATATTGTAGTACTTCTGTAACAATAATAAAGCAAACACACACAGATGAACATCAAAACTATATTCACATCTTTTGAACATTAAAACCTGTGTTTAATGTGTATGTGCATTCACATAGAGAGAAAGTCAAAAAACACATAAGTTCACCATCATAAAAACAATATTTTTGAAACAGTACTATAATTGATCAATGAAAAATAAACACAAATAATTATATTGATTAAAAGTGTTAATTTTAACAGAATGAATCTATACTATGAGCTGATATCATAGAATTATGTTAAAAGATTTTTTCAAAGTTAAGAAAACATGAAAAACTATAAAATAGACCTTCAAAGGGATAAAAAATACTCATTTCTGTTGAAAACTAATTTACTTATTTTTCACTGATGAGATCTTTTCATATCTGTTCTTGTATTCTATGTCACTGATATTTAATGGATCTTTATATTAATGGAATTAAAAGACTATCTAAATATTTATTGATTTTTTAAATGAGAAATAAATATATATAATGACTAAATAATGAGTATTTTTTTTTTGTTTTGTAGGATCAGCAGTTTGTAGAAGTTTATTTTCCGCAAGCGCAATGGTACAACTATTTCACTGTATGTTAAGTTTCACTTTTATGGTTTTCATTTTATAATCCCAGAAATCACAAAAGTTATATAAAAAATTAATATTTTATTAGGGTGAAGTACAAAATAAAACAGGGAAACAGCTTCTTCCAGCACCAAAAGATGTCATTCATGTTCATATAAGGGGCGGATATATATTGCCTATTCAAGAACCAGCTCAGACAACTACAGACAGGTGAGATGTAGATGTTTGCTGTAAATATATATGAAATCTGTGATTGCAATTATTGTGAGTAAACAAATCTAATTTTTTACATATTATTTTGTATGAGTTTATGTGCATATATTTATAACAAATATCCATAAATCTAAAACATAAGTATAATCATTTGAAACTATAATAAAATAAAGTTTTGTATTATAATAACGATTTAAACAAGGCATTTATTTATATAGCGCTATGTTTATAAATTGTAATAAACTAAAGATTAGCCTTTCAAGCTAATGTACATGTGCTTTTTACGAATGTTAATAATAATAAATGAATACTTTCATTTCCAACACACTTTCATATCCAGTACTTAAGATTTGCCCATATAATAAGCATTTGTGTTGAATGAATAAGTGAATTCATTTATTCATCGCAAAGACTTTATCTTGTGTTGGAAATGAAAGTATTCATTTATTATTGTTAACATTCGTAAAAAGCACATGTATGTTAGCTTGAAAGGCTAATCTATAGTCTATTATAATAACTATTACAAAATTGTGCTAAAGCTAAGTGTATTTTTTAATATTCATTAAACAATCTTAAAACTCTATCTTAAATGAAGGTAGCAGCATATAAAAGTTAAGATATGACCTTAGTTTGAATATATGTTAGCTCAAACATAAAACTTCAGATGTAATCTAATGCAGGATTTTATTTAAAATAGCCAACTTAGTTAAACATTCAAAATCTTACATCAGCAATTTATAATTGGAATTAGATATTTTATACAGTGACATACACTGTTTAAACTTATTCTGCTCTACATTGAATTTATCAATAGCATGAATTTATGAAACAATTACAAAACAATATAGGGATGAATCCAGAAGGCAAGTTATTATACAAAGTAATGAATAACAAACATTTGAGAAAAGAATAAGAAATTGCGCATAAAGATATCTTACTATTTACTGTTATGGTTGTATGAATCATTCACAAAATAATTGCAAACACATAAGACTGGCTGTGCATTGTGCAATACACTGAATAGTCATTGTCTAGAAAGTGTTCTACCAAAGCAATACAAACAATTAAGAGCTAAGAAAAAAACATTCAGTTCATTCGTCTAGACCAGTGGTATGCAACTTTTTTTACACTCCTATATTCAGAATGAAATTTTAGGTGTCCCATTATATGTTGTTACCGTCCTATTATAAGCATATAAGGATAGTAATAATATTTCAATACACATGATTTAATATAAGATCTTTGGAAAAAACACTGCATATTAACAAAAAATATATAGTAATACTTGGCTTTTAGTAGATCTATTACAACGTTTTTAGCTGTTTTAGAAAACATACATTTAAGAATGCAGTACCATGTATCAATGTTAAGAGGATACTAGCATGAAGAACAAAATTCTGAGAGTAAACAAGGGAAGTGAGAGCAATATAAGGTAAGTGTCATTATGATGTGCTGTTTATACAAAGCAGATTGGAATATAAAGAAGGAAGTATTTAAACACAAAAGTGGTCAGACACACAATAATGAGTTGAACAGCTTTTATGTATTTTTTAAGTGTTTAGGTTTGTATTTTTCAATTAAAAATTTATTATTGAATATGAGAACTTCTCAAAATTTTCATAACCCCCAACAATTTTCCTGTGATCCCTTGAGGGGTCATGACTCACAGGTTGCACACCGCTGGTCTAAACCTAAGTGCTACCAACAAAATTTTATGTTTTAATCAAGATTTTACATTAAAATTTTTTATGCCAGTTTAAATTATGAACTTCACTTTTAATATTCTAATGTTTAGGTATTAATAGTTAATATACTTGTACTTTTTAAATATGATAGAATTAACCTCCTCATTGTATGAGAGTCTATTTAACTTAAAAATTACATATATATTTATAATCACAATTTTATAAATGCATTATATTTTTCACTTTCTTTTTACTCATGCATTCCCTTTAAATGTATTTTCTAATATATATCACTAATTGTTTAAAGAACAAAATTATGACTAAAATTTTCTGGAATATCTCTTTAAAATGTCAAAAAGATGTACACAACATTACTTTGAATAATCTCTACAGGATTATTTGATAATTTTTAAGTCTTTAAAAATTCATCTCCCTTGCTATTCATTCAATTCTAAAAACAAATTAATGTCTCATTAATGTAGAAACTTTATGCTCCATTGTAGGATGATGAGAGTTTTTGGTATATTTTCTACTTTAATACCCACTTATTGATCAATAGTTAGATAGGGCTAGCTACTTAAATTAAAAACTCAAGCTTCCCTGAAAACTTAAACTACCTGAAAAATAATCCAGTTTCATCCAAATTACAAAGATTATATATAGGCAGATGTGCTAATACTATACCATGAAATCATCAATATTAAATATATATGTAATTTGGTTATTATACTAGAAAAATAATTCAGATTCATCCAAATTATGAAGATGATAGGCAGATGCTTTAATACTACATCATGAAATCATCAATATTATATATATATATATATAATTTGATTATAATGCATTTTTGTAAGTGTAATAATTATTTTGTGTATTCATTTTGCCTTTTTAAATTTAGCCGTAAAAATGATTTTGGGCTTGTTATAGCATTAGATCAAAATGGATTTGCCGAAGGCAGTTTATTTTGGGATGATGGAATATCAGTTGGTAAGAAATTTTGAGTTAAAAATAAATGATAAAATAATCTGTAAATTTTATAAAATACAGTTTCTTTTTTAATGAAGTTTTAATTCTGAAAAATTAATTTTTGATAGATTTTAAGTATTAAAATTCATGTAACATCATTTCTTTTATAAATATATCATCAGCTTCTAAAAGCAATGCTTTGTTATTGCACTCACAACATTCTATCTTCAACAATTCATTTCATATCTGCATATGAAAAACATTCAATTTTACCAATCACATTTTTAAGATAAAATATTCTTGGCTATCTTTTAGTCTTCTTCCTAAAATTTTGTCTTCCAAAATATGATGTCTTAAAATTTTATTCAAAAACTTATAATCTTCTTCATTTTTGTCATTTTATTAATAATATTTGCTCATCAGTCTTTACTGTCCAACTTGTTCTAGTTATTTTTTTCCAAATCTACATTTTCATTCTTTCCAATTTTTTTTCATTTCCTAAGGACTATGACTCACAACCATATGTCAATATACTTCAAATGAAGGTGTTAATAGATCTTTTTCTATTTTTTGTATATGTTTATTTAGTAGTAAAGTTTTTTTTATTTTGAAAAGCATGTTTTGCTGATATTATTCTCTTTTTAATCTCCATAAGACAATTATACCTCCCAAATAATTAAATTATTTACATTATATTTAACATATATTATTTATCTGCACATCAATCACTCTTATCTTTTGTTTGTCCACCATTATCACTCTAGCATTATTAACATTTATCTTTAATGTAAAAGATTTTATAAGCATATTCAATATTTTAAATATTTTATTTATTTCTTTTATGGAGTCTGCAAATAATGCTATGTCATCTGCACAACAAATATATGTTATTATTAGTTTTAAATTTCTTTAGTTTTTTTTTTTTTTATAATCTTCATTATGTTTACACAGAGACTAATCTCTCCAGACAGTAATGCTACTCAGTGCAAGCTAGAGTAATCAATAGATGTAAGAACTTTTGTGCATAAAATCCCTAACTAATGCCTACCCACCCATTATTCCCAGACTATTTTCTAGTGCACTGCATCTAGATCTTAGGATCTAATACAACCCTCCAGAAGCCACCTTTTATCTTATTAGCTAACTATAAAGCTTTGAGTGTAAAATGAAAACACAATCAATTCAAGCTCATTAGCTTGTATAGTTGTACAAATCTGAACTCAGTTCAGAATCCATACTTTTTAGTGTCTTTGCTTCTTTAATAACCACAGTCACCATAATTCTAATGGCCAGGATTGATATTAAATCACTAAACATCACATGATGACCATTCTTTATGCTTACACAAGCTTTTTACACCAAGACTAAACTCTCCAGACAGTAGTACCAGTCAGTGGCTGCTGGAGTGCGACATTAGATCCTAAGATCTAGATGCAGTGCTCTCAGATCCAAGGTTCCTCACTGATGAAAGCCACAAGCTGGAAACTAGTTTGGGGATATTGGATGAGTGGGCACTAGATTAGGATTTTATGCATAAACCTTCTTGCATCCATTGATTACTCTGGATTGCACCAAATGGCCTACTGTCTAGAGATTTTAGTGTCTGTGTAGACAGCTTTTGTAAACATAAAGAAGGTTTATCATGTGATGTTTAGTGGTTTCATTATGTTCTCACAACTTCTTAGTCAGAAGGAAATCAGCCGTTGATATGTGCTGTTTAATCTCACCAATGGTATAGTGAGTATGCAGGAAACTCTCAAACCTAAATGCAAGATAAACTTTTAAAAGATTGAAGTTTGAAAATTTCACTGGGTTTTAACTATAAATTAATAATGTTAATAGATGTAAAGTTATGAAGATAAAATATTCATCCTCTCACTATAAAATTCTTTAGATTGATCTAAAAAATTGTATTTCGGTACAAATATAAGGCAGCCATTCTTATCTTTTAAAAATCTCTATCTTGTGTTTGGGTTTGAGAGTATCCTGCATACTCACTATAACATTGATGAGTTTGTAATAAGATTAAACACACATGTCAAAGGCTGATTACCTTCTGATTAAGAATTACTAATGAAAACTGTGCTTATAAATTATATTGCTATTAAATATGTTCTCGAATATAAATAGAATAAGTAGGGTAACAATGGACAACCCTGTTACACACCTCTTCTTATGCTAGCATTAGTTATTTATAACTATTTTTTTGTATTTTGCCTTTTATATAAATTTTCCAATCAAAGTCTATATTCATTTTAAACCACAATTTCCATTCCACTTTGTCAGTAAAAGCCACATGAGACTTCCTATTCATTTCCAATCTTCTTTGCAAAATCATGCTTAATGTTCAACTTTTAAATATTATGAGTAAAATCTTCAAGATGTAAGATAATAATGTTATTGTTCTATAATTTGTGAAATAATTTGCATTATCTTTTTTTGGAAAAACAATAAATTTTGTAGTCATGAAATCAGATGGTATTATACCTTTTCATAATATCCTGTTATCACATGAAATAACTTATTTTTAGTGACATCATTATAATTTTTTAAAAGTTTAATTGGAATACTATCTATATCAGATACCTTATTACTTTTTTATCTTACTAATTGCATAATCAAATTCTTTTCTTATATTACAGGTCTTTTCTCATCCTCATCAATCATATTCACATTATCTATAAAATCTTTAATATTTATTATTTTTTCTCCTTTATACAAATCTTTAATATAGTCTTTCCAACATTCATTTACTTTTTTGTTTTCAAAAAATATATTTCCTTTTTTATTCTTAATAATATTAATAAATTTTCTCCCTTTATAATTCAACATTTTGCCTTTTTTTTATATATTTGTTTAACAATTCCAACATTTATGTTGTTTTCAATTTTTTTGCTTATCATATTCATCCATTTTACTTTCTCAACCCCACAATAAGTTATTATTTAATTTTTAACTGTTTATATTGATCCTAGTCTACATTTCTGACTTCATTCTTTTTTAAATTAAATCTAATATTTCTTCTGTCAATCCTTTAGATGCAGATTGGTAGGGAGGGTCGTAGATGTGATTTATTCCAATTCCCATTTGAAATCTTGGAATTTAATCAAAGTAAAACTAGTTCCATTATCAGACACTATGGTTTCAGGAAAACCATGGATTGTAAAAATTTATTTTTTAATTTTGCAATTGTCTCATCAGTATTATTACTTTTTACTATTTAGTATTCTGTTTATCTAGAATATGGATCAACAAAAATGAGAAAAGTATGCCCCATAAATTGGCCAGCATGGTCTATATGTATGCTTTTCTAGTGATTTGTCTTGAAGAGCCAAAACATATACTCTTTGAATGGATAGTTGGCAATAGACTGGCATGATTTGCATTGCTTGATATTTGTCTGAATTAATTCCAGACCACACACATCCTCATGGGTAGTGATTTTATTGGAACTATATCTGAATGATCTTGGTGTATCAACTCTAGGATTTTTTCTACTTTAGAATAATCCTTTGTTTAAGGACAGATGTTTATAGGATGTCCATAATGATTGATGAGACATTCAGTACTGATAATACAAACCTATTCCAATTCATTTAATGAATATTTGATAGTTGGGATCCATCTCATTACCATTTTTCTATTTGCTATATTACTCTTTGACTTATGTATATAGTTTACTATACACATTAAAAAGTGTATGAAACACTTGAATGAGAAGCTATAATGATTCCAAAAATTATTATACGCTAAGCGCTTTCGAGGCCATTTGCTTCATATTCATAGCGGTAATGCGAGATGCAGAACGAGGAAATAGGGCAAGGAAACAAAGCGGTATGCAAAGCTTATGCAAATGAGCTAAATAGTCCAACATTTGGAGATGTCAAAGAAGGTATCCCGTCTATTGATAGTGTTATTATTGCCATTAATGAAGTATGCTTCTCTGATTTTCCACTTGATGTCGTTTTTCTCAATGCCAACTATTTTGGGGTTGGAGGGTTCAAACACATGTCCTGTCTTCTTGGAATGTTCTAAGAATGTTGATGAGTTATCGTTATTTTTCTTTGCTCTATTATAGGTGTATTCTATGTTGTGCTGTCCTGTTGATTATGCCTGCTTTGCTTTCCCCAAAATAAATGGCCCGGTAACCAGGTTGTGGGCATGATATGCTGTAAACAACATGGGGGGGCCTGAGAAGGTTCGATTTTATCCTTAGAGTTATTGATTAGATGATTAGTGCATGGGGGTGTATAAAAACTAATTTTAAATTTATTGGACAAAACCTTAATTAATTGGTAAGAGATTTTAGGTATGTGTGGAAGAATGATATATGGAATTTTAGTATCGTTTTTATTGTCTACGATTTTCTTATAAAATTGTTTAATTTTATTATTAATAGTGTTGAGTTTGTAGCCTGCTTGTATAGTTTACAGAGATATCTGTATTCGTTCTGCTCCATTTAGTAAACTGGACTTTGTCTTGGAATGTTGAAGTAAGTTGCCTTTATCAAGTTTGATTTTGAAGTCACAACCTGTTTTAACCTGCTATAATATTTAACTAATGAAGTATCCATCTCATTACCATTTCTTTATTTGCTATATTATTCTTTAACTTATGTATATAGTTTACAGAGATGTCTGTATTCGTTCTGCTCCATTTAGTACACTGGATTTTGTCTTGGAATGTTGAAGTAAGCTGCCTTTTAACAAGTTTGATTTTGAAGTCACAACCTGTTTTAACCTGCTATAATATTTAACCAATGAAGTATCTTAGGGCTTAGATATCCAGAGACCAGCTTTGTAGGTGATAATAATTTTATGTTGCTAGACAACCATCAAGGTTATGTAAATCTAACAAATGTCAACATTCCTATGCATGTAAAAGCTGTGCTGTAAAAAGGCTCTAAATTTGTTGGATGTTGATGGAGACTTCCTAAGATAAAGTTGATCGCAGATGTTGAAGCAAGTTTGTCAAACAACCCTTTAAAAGACACATACATATCTAAAATTGCTAAAGGCATACAATATAAAGCAGTGCAGCCTATGCAAGATAAATGGAGGTACAATATAGCTACAACACAAAAGTTTTTTAACACAGAATAATATAACATGCATGAGAGAAGATAAAGGCAATAGATTTGTGATGATGACTACTGTGGAATATAGGAAGAAAATCCAACAGCAAATCGATAACCTAAAATTCATTAAAGTACCTGATATTAATTTTAAACTAAACAAAGATAAATTTGTGTCAGTGGTGCTTAGACCATATATAGGTAAAGCATTCTCTAGGGCAGAATACCACCAAATGTATCCTTCTGCTACCACACCCCCTAGAATGTTCTCTAATGCTAAAACACATAAAGAAGGCATTCCATTGTGTCTAATGATTGATTTCAGTGGAGTACATTACCATAAGACAGCCATATTCATAAACCATTGGCTCATACAGACATTAAGTTTTGGAGAGTTTGCTATAAACTCATTTTTTGAATTTGTTGACAAGTTGAACAACTTCTCTCCAACACAAGATACACATATGGTAGCTTTAGACATAGCAGAACTTTATGGCTCAATTGATAGATTAAAATCTATAAATATTGTAAAAGAAGAGCTAATAAAACATGGCATGAATCAACATCGAGTACATTTTATGGAAGCATTTCTGAGATGGTTTAATAAAAATATGTATGCTGTTTTCAATCAAAAATGGTACTACATGAGCAGTGGTTGGCCCATGGGTCTTCCACTGAGTGGGATAGTTGCTAGCATTATTCTTAATGTATATGAGCAAATAATTATTCCCAGACATTTAAGTTGGGACCTAATAATTTACACACACTACATGGATGACATTTTCATGGCAGCATCGGAGGATACATTGGAAAATATAATTACAGAATTGAGAACTGCCTTGGGATTTACAGTTAATATAGAACAGAAGGAAATTGGTGGATGTGTGAAATATTTAGATTTGCAAGTGGGAATTGAGGAGCAATGCTTCCAGTATAAAATGTTGATTAAACCTATTAATATAAGAGGCCATGTTCATCATCAATCAAATATGCCTAATCTGTATAAGCTGGCAGGTTTAAAAATATTTTTTAAGAGAAATGCTAGATTGTGTAGTTTTGAGGCAGACAAGAATAAGAATATTCAAATTTTTAGGGACGATTTGATAAATGCCAAATATAACAAGAGAACAATAGACAAGATAATTAGATGATTTAAAGACCCTCCTAATCTAGGGGATAGGCTGAACAAAACCAGGATTTTATTACCATATATTAAACACATACATATAGATTTACAAACAATTTTTTGCAAAGACTTTAGTGTGTGTCACAGATCCCCTCTTAACTTTAATAGATACATTAACAATTCCAAAAATAAACTACCTCCAATTAACACCCAGCAGGCCATATATAAAATAATTTGCCCAGAAAACAATTGTCATGCAGCATATTATGGGGAGACCAAGGCTTCTGTTCATACGAGGTTGCTGCAGCATAAATATGCATACAATAAGGTGCTAACGGATCCTTTCCATTTTTCTATTTTTGCACATCATAAAATCACTATGGGCCACTCGTGTATACCAGATAATCTGCAAGTGATGTGCGGTGAGCGACATGAGATAAGAAGGAAAATCAATGAGGCCTATTTCATTAACTTGGATGAAAACTCGTTAAATAAAAGAGACACGTTTTACGCAATCTCAAAGAAATGGCAGGCCTAATTTAAATAATTTACATCTGTTGGTTTAAATAAATAAATAAATTGAACATCGCTATCTATCTACAGCTTTGAAAATGAAGGCATAGCTCCTTAGAAAAGTGCTTCAGAAATAAATAAATAGAATAATAATATATATTTGAGTTTATGTGGGATATTACTGTAGAATATCTGATTTTATTACATATATAAACCACACATTTCGTTATTTAACAGGTGATAATAATTAAAAGTTAGGTTTATGGTCTGTAATTATTTGGATATGTTTATTAAATTTGTTTGTGCCAAATATTATAGCCAAAACTTCTTTGTTAATTGACTACAGTTTTTTCAAGAGTATTCGAGAGATGTTTGCAAATGGATATTCACTGCTCTAGGTGATACAACTTAAAACTGCTCCACCCTATACTCTGAAGTGCATGTTGTTAAAATGATGTCCAGATGACTATCATAATGTATTAATAGGATTTTAAAAGTTAATGGAAATTTCGTGTTGTTAAAAGCTTTTTCTTTTCTTTCCAAATTTAGCTCTGATTTTTTTCTTAAGAGATCTTAAAGTGGCTGTCTAACATGCACTTTATTCTTTAGAAAATTCTCAAAGTAGTTAATTAGACCTAAGAAAGCTTGTAGATCATTAATGTTATGACAGCATTTATTTTATCTTGTATGAGCTTGATACCTCAGCCTGTGATGAGATGGCTCAGAAACTCAAGTTCTCATACTTTCCAGATACACTTTTCAGGGTTTAATCTAAGTCCAAAGACAGATAATTCCTCACATACTTTTGCAGCATGCATTGTCAAACCAGTATCTGAATAATCAAAGTATAGTATTACATGCACAGTGGTCTGGAATAGCATATCAATCTTGGACTGAAACATATTTGGAGCCATGGTGTTTCCAAAAGGGTAATCTGTTATATTTAAAAGGTCTATGTGGATTGTAAGAATCAAAATTTCTGCTACTTCTTTAGTGACAGCACTTCTAAATCAAGCTTTGCAAACTAAGTCACTTCATTCAATCTGGCTAGAATTTTACATGCATTCAAGATTAAATATATACTTTTATTTAACTGTTCATTGATTATTACATAGTAATCTATATAAATTCATATTAACCCATTTAGTTTTGAACTTACTATGATTGAAATAGCCCAGTCAGAGAATTCTACAGATATTGCATCTCATTAGTAGTATTTGAATCTCAGCTTCAAATTTACTTCATTGGATAAATGGTATCTTTCAATATTTGCAAATGATTAGTTTGGCTTCTGTAAATATATCTTATCTGAATGGTCAATGTGCTTATTTGGTCCTATTCTGAATATAATAAAGGAAGGAATTTATTACACATTTCCCTCCTGTTTTTTTTTTATTATCATGTATCTCAATTCCCAAAGGCTTGAACCATTCTCTAACTAATGATGAATTAATTTTACTTTGAACTATATATAATGGCAAAACTATTGACCTCTTATTTAATTTAATTGGCAGTTAAATTATGCCCTTGACTTTTAATCAATTTACTTTGGTGTCATGGAACAGAGTTATTTGATTTAATGAGTGACTTTCCATCTTTAGTAGTCATTAATGAAACCCCAGTATATTGTATTTGAGTTTTAAAAATATTCCCCCCAAGCATAATCTGTTCATAGTTTCTAAATCCTAAGTTATTCATTTGTATGTCATGATACTTTTTCCCCAACTGTAATTGAGGAAGGCTATACCCTAATCTTTTTTGGCTTTCCAACATGCATTAACAATGAGCTCTTTTAATTTGCAATTGCTCTTTATGGAGTTCTTTTGTGCCTGAGGAGTTTTAGCATTTATGATTTTGTGAATATTCACCTGACATATTTCTAGTGTGCCTACATTGTTGAAAATATTTGGTCTGATCAGATACCAATTCAAGTGCTATTGCATATTGTACAGTTTCACTGTGTTAGGTCAGTGACAGTTACTGTTTCCTTAATAAATCATTCCAAAAGAGAATCCTCAATTAGATCTGTGAATGAACAGTCTTTGGCTAAATTTTTCAATGTTACATGACCCCTTTTCTCTCACTTAATGTATATTTCAGAAATAAAAGTGGGCTATGTGTTTGAATGATTTAGGATTAAAATAATTATTATATTTATATAGCTTACTGTTCAGCAGATTATGTTCACAGAGACAATTTGTAATCTCCATTGATTTTTTTTTTTGCCTTGTTATGCAAAATAACATGGATGTATTATTGACATCATAGGATACATTATTTATTTATAAATGCCACTCCATATGATTCAAATATAAGTCATTCTGATGAGTTGCTCACATCAAATTTACATTAATTTGTGTTACAAAGCTATTTTCTCTACTTAAACAGATATCTTAAGCCAATAAGCATCACATGACCACCTCCTCCTCTTATGCTTGTGTATAACTGTTGTTAAAAGAGGAAAAACTCACCATATATATAGCCACACACAGCAAGCTAGAGTAATCAATGGATGCCAGAAGTCTTGTGCATAAAATGCCCATCTATTGCCTACTCATCCAATATCCCCAGACTAGTTTCTTTCTTATGGTCTTCATCAGTGAGAAGCCTTGGATCCGAGAGCACTCCACCTAGATACTAGGATCTAATGCAACTCTCCAGAAACCACCTTTTATCTCCATTTAACTACAAGTTTAAGACTCATAGTTTTGTAGTTAAATGGAATTAAAAGGTGGTTGCTGGAGGATTGCATTAGATCCTAAGATCTAGGTGAAGTGCTCTCAGATCCAAGGCTTCTCACTGATAAAGACCATAAGCCAGAAACTAGTCTGGGATATTGGATGAATAGTTACTAGATGGGTATTTTATGCCCAAGCCTTCTGGCATCCATTGATTACTCTAGCTTGCTGTGTGTGGCAATATATATAGTGAGTTTTGGCTGTTTTAAACAAATATCCGTTTGCACTTTTAATTTTGCCATCTCTTGATAACCTTTATTGAGTAGCATCAACTTGTTATCTATTTTGTCCTGTAATTAATATATTCATGATCTACATATATATAAATCATGTAAGAGGAAAATAATCTTTCAGCCATATCAATTTGTATGCAGTCATTGATGGATGAGTAATACCAATAGCACAGTCTGAAAGATTGTTTTCCTCTCACTTGATCTATTATGTCCTGTATAAATATTCTGCACACAAATATAAAAGCAACTGTAAGGCACAAAATAATAACTCAAGTAGGTATGTAAAGTGTAAATGATTTATTATGTAACAACTAAATATATTAACGAATAACTGATATATATATATATATTGTACCAATATTGATATTGGCACACGATAATTTATCTAAAAAAAAATTATTAAAATAATCTTTCGTAAAAGAAAACGTATCTAAAAGTCTAATAGTTTTCTATCATTAGTTTTTGAAATAAAAGTTAGAAAATAATTGATTAAACAGGGGTAGGGGGAGTTTTGGTTAGAAAAGTTAAACTAAAAGTTTTATAAAAGGAAGTAGAGTTTATTATTATTAGTCAAAATATAATTTAAAGTTTAAAAAATACAAATCTCTTTTCATTCGAATTAAAGAAAAAGTAATCTTAAAACTAGTTATATATGTGCGATTGTAAATAAATAAAAAATGTATGTGTAATAAATATTAAAATGAAATAAAAGAAGATTATCATTAAAAAACACGGCAATGGCTATTAATTAAAATTATATAAAACAACACGTATGCATAGCTATTACCAACTAAACAATCTTCCAAAACACGTTGTCAAAGGATTATCAATAGAATTTCGACAACAGATATTGCCGGAGGATATTACAAGGACAATATGTCGCAGGTATAAATAGACTTTTTTTTATCGGACAATTAATTGAGTCAGTTAAGTCAAGAGAGGACAATCAGTTGAGTTAATTGTATCCAGAAACAAAATGCAGTGCTGAGCAGCTTTTGGGAACACACGTTTCTCCACAGCCAGAAGTCCGATGAAAACAGCAAGATCTGCCCGTGAAATAATGTCAGCGTAACAACTTGGAAATCTCCATCAATATCTAATTGTCTCCCATAGTAATAATCATGAATAATAAGGAAACTCATCAATGAAACATCCCAGCCGGCTGAAAGTATTCATAATAGAAATAGCAAGCAAGAAGAAAACAAAGTTCTAAATCTACATTCAAAATCATTTGCTTATTTTTGTTTATACCATAATAGTCATTGCATTAATTCATAAAGCCTCCAGAGACAAGTAATTTGAACTCTATAATCATGCATAAAATGAACTATTGATGTGCGTGTTTGTGAATGCTATATGATTTTATAAATGTCAAACATTATTTATGCTTTTCATAAGATATATATTATAGTGTGTTAATTTAAAATGTGCATGTATTATATTAGTTAAAAAATTATAAAGATGTTTAAATTTAGTAAATTAATGTTAGTTAATAAATTGTCTTAAAACTTAAACTCTATTTGTCAGTCAATTCTTTTTATCAACTCTTTTACCAATCTCTCTTACAATTCTTTTCACCACTAATTATGTATAATCTGTTAGTGATTACCAACAACTGAGCTAGTCATGGATACTTAGGTGTTGAGTTAGTGGCCATTGTTCAAAGTGCGTTATTTATTCATTCTTGAATAGATAGCAGGTGCCCGTGTTTATACACAAACAAAAAAGTGCTTTGAACGTGGTGTTGAACTCAACAGCCGAGAAGAAGCTATGTCCTGGAAATATAACGCTAGTTATATATTTTATAGCTATCATTTGGACATACATATTCTCTGAATATGTTCTTCTCTGCCTAAGAGGCTGATGTTTCGAACGAACCTCATATTCGAACCGATACAATATATATGTATAAGTAGTGTGACACTACAACTCTTTTCCTTCCCCTAATAACTGAATCTTAATTGTTAGAATCGCTGCCGAGGGCGCCACCAAGGATTTCTCTCTTGGAACCTGGCCACGAAGCTTTACGTAAACCTGGTCTTATTTATTTTCGAACGGCGATTCACCGATTACAAATTTTGTTTATAATCTGACAGGGGTTTTCACTTAAGGACACTAACTAATTATTATAAATAATTAAAGAATTCAAATATACGTTGGATGCAAAAAAACACCTTCCTTTATTATTATTAATAACATTATATTTCTGCCCGATCCAGAGAGAACTGACTTACAATTTCTGATTTTCAAACTGTTAACTTTCTAAGTATTCTTCCCAAATATCTACCATGGATTTACTCGCGCCGACACTAACACTGCGGATTCTAGCAGGCGTGTATACAAAGGCGACTTATAGTATATAATCTTTCCTGAAGTTTATTTTTAAACCCCACTTTATTTGGTAAATAAATAACTTGCAAAAACTTAAAATGAACGTATAAGTGTCTTTCGTTTTCTTATACTTTCAACACTTCCCTTATTTTCTGCTAACAAGCAAGTAACGCCCTAAGGTTCTCTGTTGCTTGGCAGCGCACTTTTATACCCCCACCCTGTTGTTACCCTCTAGATCGAACAGATATTAAATAATTTAATATACAGTCATACCAATATTTCATAAAAATATTTAACGAGAATTAACATAAATAGTTTACAATATTAAATAAATTTATTTCCCCACCTCTATTGTTGAAACATTCGTAACAAATATAATAAACGAAAAATAAATCAAAGATAAAGTTCTATTACGCTTTAACTAAAGTTCCCATTAATTGAAAAGTTTATAATTACCCTGATCGATCAGAGCGAAGTGGTCTGACTTTCATAGATTCACATTCCATTTGTCGTGCCTTTGTCCTTGTATATGAGAATTCTGGTGTGTCCATGGATGTTCCTTTGGTTGTCCGGCTAGCGATATACATTTCTTTCCCTTCCTTGACTCTTTCGGTAGCTTCATTCAGATGGAGTGGCGGCCAATTCCCCAAAGGGGAAGGTTTTGATAGCTTTAGCCGCTATGCATTTGAAAAGAGTCCGCAAAATAAATTTCTATAATAATTTTTGATTCGGAGCACAGCTTCTCTCTTTTTTTTTTTCTTTATTGTCCTTGCTGGTCTCTCAAGTCAACTGACTTACTCTAAAAGCGATTTTATCTCTCTTTCTCTTATCTTTTTTTTTTCTTTTTAATTAGCGTAACAGCAATTATTAACCAAATACTTTTAGTTTGTGAAAGTTTCAACAATAGAGTCTAATTACTACCAACAATCTAATTTTGTTTTCTTTTCCCCACCCTTTTATCTCTCGAGTTTTCTCCCTTTTAATTAAACACTTTTAACATTTTTGACAATAAATTATATTTTATCTTTTTTTTTTTTTAAAAAAAATTTTTGCTCAAATCTATAGCAAAAATAAAAGTTTAAGATTTTACCCTTCCCATTAAATTAAAATCATTTGTTAATTTTTATTTTACAACTATTTAACTTCGGAAAATATCTATGACGAAATTATAAATATGTGAGCTTATATATATATGAGCTGACTTAAAATATCAGCTCATTGCCCCATTTGTCATATAAAAAAAAAACAAAAAAAAAAACTTTAATTGCCCCGAGGTGACTTGTCCCAACTTTTCTTGGGGTTATAGTTACTCGTACTCGCGGGTTCGTTACAGTTCTCCCATCTAACTTTACTTTCTCCACCTACCCCCTGGTCCTCCCATTCTATATCTTGTAATATTTCTAATGCTTCCTCAATGGATAGCCGACGGTTTTCGGCCAACTTACGTTGCACACCTGACGGAAGGTTAAATCTGATAGTTCGCACTATCTGGAATTGATCCATCGGATATGCCTCCAAGGCTCTCAATTTTGCCGCTTGACGTTGGAAAAACTGACTGTACGTACCGTCTTTGTCCGCTTTATACTTTTCTTGCGATATCTTCATGCGTATGGTTTCTTGTTTCTCCACGCTCCAAAACCCTCGCAAAATCATAGTTCGATATTCTTGGAATGTAGGGGGTTTGTAATTTACCGCCTTCCACCATTCCCTAGCGGAACCACTCAAATGGCTCGTTGCTATTATGATCTTCTCTTTTTCTTTCGACTTATGGACGTAGAAAAAATCACCTAGACTGTCCAAGTAGTCAAAAGGGCTTTCCTCCCTTTCCCCTTTAAATGTTTTTATGTGTATAAATTTCACCAACGTGACCCTATCGAACTCTTCTTCTCCAGATTCGTTGAGCTTTCTTTCCATTACCTCTTTCTCTCGGTTTATTTGTATAGCCTTCTTGTTCGGGATTTCTTTAGTTTCCCCTGTAAACTGCTCTGTCTCTTCGTTTTCTGTCTTTTCTTCCTCTTTACTGACTTTATGGTCCGCTGGGTCTATGACTTCCTTTTTTTTTCATTGTTCCTATTCTTTTCCCTCTCTTTTAATTCATTCACATCTTTCCTCAATTCTTGTATCATGCCTTTCATTTCTTTTATTTCTTTACGGTCTTCCATTACAATTTCTTTGAGCTCAGCGATAGCTCTCAATATTTCTTGTAACTGACACCGCTCGGGGTTTTTAAATGTTACCACCGGGCTTTCCATGCTACTTTCATCCTCAATCATATTTTATTCTTTTGTTTTCTTTAATTTTATATTCGAACTCATAACCCTCCCTACGAGAATACTGACATACCACCACCATCTGAAATCCACCACCCTTACTAAATTTTTTTTTTTTTTTAAAACTCTGATCTCTGGACGTTTCTCTTGTTAACGAGCCCGACACGTTGGAAGCGCCATTTTCTAACTTTCCTCCTCTTACCTCCTCTGTGACACTACAACTCTTTTCCTTCCCCTAATAACTGAATCTTAATTATTAGAATCACCGCCGAGGGCGCCACCAAGGATTTCTCTCTTGGAACCTGGCCACGAAGCTTTACGTAAACCTGGTCTTATTTATTTTCGAACGGCGATTCACCGATTACAAATTTTGTTTATAATCTGACAGGGGTTTTCACTTAAGGACACTAACTAATTATTATAAATAATTAAAGAATTCAAATATACGTTGGATACAAAAAAAACTTTCCTTTATTATTATTATTATTAATAACATTATATTTCTGCCCGATCCAGAGAGAACTGACTTACAATTTCTGATTTTCAAACTGTTAACTTTCTAAGTATTCTTCCCAAATATCTACCATGGATTTACTCGCGCCGACACTAACACTGCGGATTCTAGCAGGCGTGTATACAAAGGCGACTTATAGTATATAATCTTTCCTGAAGTTTATTTTTAAACCCCACTTTATTTGGTAAATAAATAACTTGCAAAAACTTAAAATGAACGTATAAGTGTCTTTCGTTTTCTTATACTTTCAACACTTCCCTTATTTTCTGCTAACAAGCAAGTAACGCCCTAAGGTTCTCTGTTGCTTGGCAGCGCACTTTTATACCCCCACCCTGTTGTTACCCTCTAGATCGAACAGATATTAAATAATTTAATATACAGTCATACCAATATTTCATAAAAATATTTAACGAGAATTAACATAAATAGTTTACAATATTAAATAAATTTATTTCCCCACCTCTATTGTTGAAACATTCGTAACAAATATAATAAACGAAAAATAAATCAAAGATAAAGTTCTATTACGCTTTAACTAAAGTTCCCATTAATTGAAAAGTTTATAATTACCCTGATCGATCAGAGCGAAGTGGTCTGACTTTCATAGATTCACATTCCATTTGTCGTGCCTTTGTCCTTGTATATGAGAATTCTGGTGTGTCCATGGATGTTCCTTTGGTTGTCCGGCTAGCGATATACATTTCTTTCCCTTCCTTGACTCTTTCGGTAGCTTCATTCAGATGGAGTGGCGGCCAATTCCCCAAAGGGGAAGGTTTTGATAGCTTTAGCCGCTATGCATTTGAAAAGAGTCCGCAAAATAAATTTCTATAATAATTTTTGATTCGGAGCACAGCTTCTCTCTTTTTTTTTCTTTATTGTCCTTGCTGGTCTCTCAAGTCAACTGACTTACTCTAAAAGCGATTTTATCTCTCTTTCTCTTATCTTTTTTTTTCTTTTTAATTAGCGTAACAGCAATTATTAACCAAATACTTTTAGTTTGTGAAAGTTTCAACAATAGAGTCTAATTACTACCAACAATCTAATTTTGTTTTCTTTCCCCCACCCTTTTATCTCTCGAGTTTTCTCCCTTTTAATTAAACACTTTTAACATTTTTGACAATAAATTATATTTTATCTTTTTTTTTTTTTTTTTTAAAAAATTTTTGCTCAAATCTATAGCAAAAATAAAAGTTTAAGATTTTACCCTTCCCATTAAATTAAAATCATTTGTTAATTTTTATTTTACAAACTATTTAACTTCGGAAAATATCTATGACGAAATTATAAATATGTGAGCTTATATATATATGAGCTGACTTAAAATATCAGCTCAGTAGTTATTATTGAAAACATATTGATACAATTGTTGAAAATTGTAAGATATTGGAAAGTTACCAACTCCTATGGAGACGCATTATGCAATTTACTATTATTAATATTAAGTTATTTAGTTCCAGTTGTAATAGCTGTTAGGCATACATAAATTATAATAAAGCCAGGGTAACTTGCAAGAATTCTAGGCTTTAATCCCTATGGTGGCAGAATTCAGCCATACAACTAGGACATTTTTCTAATCAGTATACTGCTCATTTATAGATATAGTTCTTGCATATTCTGGTTCTCCAATATATGCACCACTTTGTATCCATTTGCTCTCTCTTTGTTATATAAGTGTTTTAGGAGTTTTCTTATTATCGTTTTGATCAGGATTACATAAATACTAATCATTGGGGTATCCAGCTTTAATGGCTATTTCTAATTTGGTGATCATTACATTAATTAGATGCTTAATTAATCAGTAATTTACTTTAATTAAATATAATTTATTTTTGTATACTAATTTTACAGCACCATGTCTGTCTATACAGCAATCCAACCATTAATAAGTTAATAAATATTATATTATTTCAATATATAAACAGTAAATGATCTTATAAATATTGTGTACACATATAGTTATGCATAATCATGTTATATACAAATAATATTCAATTTATTAATAATAAATGTATAAAAGGTATAGGCCAATACATTCTATTTTAACATGATAAAATAATTAAATGTGAAAGTTATTATATGAGCATCATACAAATGTGTATGTTCTAATATAAAATATTTCAATTATTAGTTATCTTAACATTTAAACCAAATTATTTTTGTAATCTAATTATAAAAATGTAAATATATTGAATCAATCAAAAATCTGCATTATCATCTATTAAAACAAAACACATTTGATATTTTTCTAAAAATATCTTATAAATGACATAATAAATTCCAAGAAAATGTACTTAGAAGTTTTATCCTTATTTGGTCTTTCATTGGAGACACTTTTTATATTTTTCCTAAGCATTTTTCTTCATTAGTAAAACAAATCAATATGGTAGAGAATAATTGAATGTGTTTTTTAATAGTAAAGGGAAATCGATTTTTATTGAACTGCAAAGTTAATGTTTGAAAAAATATATCAATATATATTTTAATTACCAGTCAATTTCTTTTATCTGTGATTCATACATCCTGTACATGGACAGTATATATATATCACAGATAAAAGATTTTTGAGCGTACTTTCATCACATATAAAGTAACATGTGAATAAAAAATAGCACTGGAGTCTTAAGATGAATAGGATGGCTTCTAATGTAAGTATGAGATGTTCTAGCCAACAAATACATAAGATAAATGCTGGTGGTCCTCAATTCATTTTAGATTTTATAATTTTATAAACTTCAACCAGACAAATGGTCTACTTACCACATTTTGGGTAATAAAATCATGGGGAAGCCATCCCACTTTATGTCTCTGGAAGTTCAAACTAGACCAATGTAGAGACTAGCAGCATCTGACATTCTCAACTTTCTGCAATAACTCAGTTAATCTGAATCCAGTGAAATGTATAAACAGGAAGATTAACAGTAAATATTTTTCTTTTTGATAAAAACATGTTAATAACTAAAATATCTTTGCTTTTTTAATTTACATTTATGAAAACCAAAAACATTTTAATTAAAAAAAATTTCTTTTTAATCTTTTAAGTAAAACAAATTATACAGTTAACTCTATAATTAATGTATATTATTAGCCAAAAATATTTTTTTCTTTGTTATATTAAAAATTCATATTTTTGTCCAAATCTATTTAAGATCTTTTTAATGTCTAATTTTAAATTTACAGTACTTTCTAAGTATTATTATTTAATCAATACTTCAGTTATACCAGATTTTATTTTAAGTATATACATAAATTTTGTCTGTGTTCATTTATTTTTCCTTTTAAGTTTCAAATATATATGCATACACACATAATATTGTGTGTCGTGAGACCAAACTGCTTCAAAATATAAACAAATAATGACTTATAATCTAATACAATTGAAAATAACTACCAGAATCATATGATAAAATGTTCCATAAGAACAGCATAGTGAAGTTTCATAAATCATTATTTTTAGTGGAAAAGAAAAGATAATATATAATATCAGTTGTTAGCAGAATAGGATCTCCTTTTATTCATTAAAAACAACAATTTACACATGAACATTCACTAGACTTTATCTTGCATTTTTATGGAAGATTCTATCATATGATCTCTTGTACTGAATATATATATATATAATTTGTTTAGGAACAGTTGAAAATGGTTCTTACAATCTGATTTATTTTATCTTTTCTAAGGTAAGTTTACTTTATATATAATTTTATAATAAATAAATTTATCTTTTAAATATATTTAGTCCATAAGCATACCTAACTAATTGCTTGTATGTAAAGTTAAGTAAAGATATATGGCTTTATTGTTAGAGAGTTCATAAGAAGTTCAAATGCCAGAACTGCAAGCACTAGAATTGATTCTGGGACCTCCTAGATCCCAAGTTGGATACTTGGCATAGTTGGTAGAGCATCCAATTTGGGATCCAGAGAGCACCTGACTTGCAATCAGGAGATCCCAGGATCGATTCTGGAGCTCACAATTCTGGCACTCAAACTTCTTATAAACTCCCAAGCAATGAAGCCATATGCCTTTTTAGATATGCAAATCACCTGATCTTAGCAAATGCTTAATGCAAACCAATATAATAAGAATCTGTTGACAAAACATCACTCAAAATAATAGGATTTATCCACTTATTAACTGAGGGGTTGCCTTGACAACAGATTGTTGATATTCTATTGATTTACTTTAAGTAATGGCTAGAATCAATTCAAATATATATATATATCAAACATAATGAATATTTTGTTATATTTTTTTAGAGGAAAAGAAAGTTGAATATGAACACATATAAAGTTTTTTTTTATTGATCTCAAATACATATCATTAAAAACTGGATGGTAAACAAAAAAAATATTTAGAAATATAGAATATTCTTCAATATTTGATAAAATCTTATTTTCATGAGCATAAATGAGAACATTGAAAACTTATAATAATTTTTATTTATAAAAATTATTCCATAAAATGGAAAATTTATAATGTCTTAGATAAAGAAATAATAAAACCTACCATTACTAATACTACTATTACTACTACTACTACTATTACTACTACTACTGCTGCTGCTGCTGCTGCCTCCACCACCATTATTTAAATTAATCAAAATTGAAATAAGCTGTTTAGGGTTTTGGCTTATTCAATAAACAGCTTAGTCAACAAATATAAAATACTCAATAAAACTTGTTAATTGATTAACAGAAAAATATATACTTAGTTAATTAGTATATATGCTCTTAATACATATGCATTTAATTAATTAGATAAGATTTATAAATCAGAAAATAATATGAAGCAATGATTTTATTTTAATCTTAATTGTATCAGAAATTGGAAAAAAAATTACAGGCAGGGTTTCAATACAGATAGGATTTAATCAAATATTGGGAGATTCAAGATTTGTGCATTTAATTTATGCAGGCTGTTTATAAATAAGCTTAGCAGCAAAAAAACTTCTATCCAGAAATTTAATAGATAGCAGTGATCAAGCAAGAAGATCTTTGTAATCCACATTGGAGCTGAAGTTTTATTTCACTGTAGCATCATAGAAAAACTACAATTCATGCTATAGCCTCTGAAATGCACAATAAATCTCTCATTTGTATTAGTTGTAACCTGTCTTGATGACATGTAGCCTGCCAGACTTTCTAAAATATTCTCTCCAATTGTAGAATCCATCTATATACTGTGAGCTAATGAATATAAAAGATCATATTGCCAAATCTTTATGTGTAATAAAATTGTAACTGTGTAACTAATATACAAAAAAAAATAATCTTAAAGCAAGAAGAAAAAATTTATCAATGTAAGAATAGCTCATCAGGTATGGACATAAAATGTTTGAACTACTCTATAAGATTCAAAAGTTGTATGCACATTTATAAAATTCTACTAGAATTCAAATTCTCAAAAATTTACTTAGATAAAAATGTTTATTTAATCAAGTTTATAATTTTTTTATACTAATTATGATTGAGTTTTTTTATTCATTTATTCTAAGATATATTTTATTAATTAGTACTTCATATTTTATTATTGTTTGAAATTTAATATTTTGTTTCTATCCTCCATGTAATACATATTTAGCAGTCCATTTTACCAAATATAAAAAGTTCCACATATATTTTAGGCTGAAATGCGTTATTAATCTTAGAATTATTATTTTAAAGTTGATGTAAATAGTAATATGCACTAACAAAATTTTGTTTAGTTAATATTTAAAGTTTCATGTGTCTTTATTTTCAATTCTATGAACTATATTTGAATTATGCAATGTCAGGTGATGTATGTGATAATTACCATAATATAGGAAGCTAGAATTATGGGAAGAATGGGTTCAAATTATGTAGATTAGTTAAGTGGTTGTCATGTTATAGGTTGAAGCCATTTGATATCATCATTCATAAATGCAAGTCATTAACATGTATCACCATAAAGATGATTAGTAAAGAGCTGCTGTAATAATTGAACTTTTCTGAAATATATTATTGGAGAGTGTGATGGGGACAATGTGTTAGTCATTTGTGCAGCTGTCACTTAAGATGCATATAAATCATCATTTATTCAGTCCAGATCATTTAATGGCTTCAGCATGGAAGTTTAGTAATTTTTCTGGGAATAAAATCAATTATATGTAATTCAGATTTCAAATTCTGATACCTTTTTAATTACAAAACAGTTTGTGTAGTGAATGAGTTATTTATATGTTCTATTACATTTGGCAGCCAAGGGAGGCAGTTGTTGACTATTTATGGCACAATGATGATCAAGTCACCACAAACTATATCATAATGGTTATTGTATTTGTCCATCATATTCATGACCTGGACTGATGAAATTTGGAATTTTTTCATGCTAGAAAAGAATGAAATTTTTTTTAAGTAATCAATGATAATGAGCACATTCTAGTATCACCTTTTGTAAACTTGAGTTATTAGTGATTATAAGATAGTAATATTACTTAATCTCATTTCCAGATCAGTTTCTGGCTTTTGCCTTTATCACTGAGTGTTTGAGTCAACACTGGAACCAACTTTGGGTTTAATATCTTAGGTGTTTTAATTTTCAAGTTAAAAAGCTTGATAGTGAAAATAAAAGTTGACTTTCAAATTTGTAATGGAATTGGTACCATCTTCGAATCCTATTCTCATAGCTAAAACTGGCCTAAGATTAAATTTCTTTATTATTTGGTAACCACTGATAATCAAACTTACCATAGGTGATGGGTTTGAGCACAGAAAGCAAACAATAAAAAACATTCCTGTATTGCTTAGACTTTTTATTGAATCTTATTTCCTTCCACACTAGCAATAATTTTAATAAGTTAATTAACCAAGAGGCAATTGAATATTTTGCTGTTAAATCATCACAACAACTTCTAATGACACAGCAGTTCTGAGTAGTAGAATAAGATCAGCTTCCAGCTTTTATGTAAATTTTTTTCTATGTCTATGAATTAGTATTTTTTGAAGACTAGCAACAACCTGATCTATTTTATCTGAGCCTGAGAAATTGTCATATTGTTGAGATTTATGCACGTTTCTTAAACCTATTTTCATTTTATATTTTAACTGTAAAAACTTTTTTATGATGTGTATGCACACATATGTATTGAACTGAAAGTTTTCATAGATGAAAGATGCATTAAAATTCATAGTAATATTCAGAATCAACTGTATAATGTATTTAGATATATAACTTGGTCTCCATTTTAGCAAATTAACATTTGCTTTCAACCGAATAAAGATGTTACCATATGGTTAAATGCAAGATATAAAAGTTGCTGTGTCTTTGCAGTTACTACATAATAATATCTTTTACCAATTGAAGACAAATGTTATTTTGTCAAAAGTTGCTACATTCCTGATATCAAAAATTACTATGAATTATAATATATATCTTTATCTTCATTAACAATTTTTTGTTAATGATTATGGCAGAGAGAGTGAGAGGGGGGGGGGAATAAAAAATTAAATTTTTTATGACTATACAAACCAAACCAAGAACTATAAATGCAACCATATATATCAGATGCTGATTCTTTATTCTTTTTATTTGATACATTGTATCACTATTTTTTAACTTTTTTGCAACACTTTTTTTTTTCAGAAAAACATCAACAAGCTTCTCTGTTACTTTTTACTGTATTTTCTCTTCAGTCATATTCTTCCAATAAAAACAATCAGTATTGTACCTTTCTATGAAGTTTCTGAGATAATATTTATATCACATATACATCTTTTTCTCTCATGAAAACTATTCTGAAGTTCATCATATTAATTTAGAAGGTCAATTACTTTTATTTTGTTTCAAATGTCAATCTAATGAATGCACGTAGTCTTTCAAATGAAGATTCATTATCATTATATTCATAACCTAAAGAATATATTACTGGGTCTTGCAATCTGTCCATTATACTTTTGTAATACTTCAAAGCATTCTCAATGTTATTATTTTTAGCATCTATGGAAGATTATGCATCATTTCTATACAATAAATATGGCATATTAACAGTCCTGTAGTTAATTTTAAAAAGTTATAACAATATGATGAAATATTCAACCTTTTAAGACATTAATATAATATCATCACAACAAAGTATCATCTTTTTACTGCAAAAGGTTAATAATCTATCTTTCCAAACTGATAATCATCCAAATCAAAATTTGATAAAGAGACTTCTTCACTTACTAACTGATATAGGCTTTTAAGCATTAATTATTAAATAAATTCTTTATAGGTTGCATTCAAAAACATCTTTGGTTTCTCCTTTGAATTAACAACAGCAGAATACTGTAGATATAAAAAAAAATTATAAAAATGAATGTATTATTTTTGCTTTTAATTATTTCAAATTAAAAATCCTGTCATTAACCTGTATTAAATTTTAATATCTACTTTAGAAATCCATCTATAAAATTCTCCAAAGACAACTATTATAAAAATGGAAAATAAAATACCAAAATTAATAGATATTTCTGTATTCCAGCTTTTACATCAAATGCCTTATATTTTTCACTATCATTAATAAATTTTTTGCTTTTATCACCTGGAAGTGGCTGAATAATATAAATAAACTTTCATGAGTAAAGAGATTTGCAGACTTTAATAAACTGAATCAAATATAATAAATTGATTAAAGCAATATATAATTCAACTGTATTACTATTATTACTGATATTACAATTATTTTTACTATTTAAATGAACAAACTTTTGAATACAGCAATCTATGCTCTTTTATCTGAATTGATTTTTTAAAATTTGTATCTTTTATATTATATGTTAGTTTAATAGGAAATTGATGTTTGATGAGTTACATTTTTAGACTCAATAACTCCTATATACTTTTGAAGCTGATGAAATCTCCTAGTACCAGTTATATTAAATTTAATTAAACTTTTGCCTTACATCATCATCCAACTGTCTTAAAAAATAAAATGGCAAGTATGAATAACAATACTTATATGATTCAACATCAAATTCTCAAAGATTTCATTGACTTCTAAAATTTTTCCATAATAATTAATGTCATTTAATCATACTATTATATATTCATAATAAACTAGAAAATCACCAAAGTATTAGAATGAATATTTTGAGATATTATTTTCTTTAATATTACTGAAGCCCATTTTAATTGAGTCTTTAAGAAAAATCTCCATGAATTTGTAATTCCCTTTTTTCCTCCAAAACAAATCACCTATACATAAGGTAAATAATTTATGGAATTAAATTCCAAAATATATAAACAAAATCTTACAGGAAGTTTTATTAAAGGACTTACCTCCCTTTTTAAGTGAAATATAGAAGTTAGTATCTAGTCACGACATATACCTTCATTATAAACTTCAGAGGTTAAGTTTTTTTTTTTTTAACTTGTAAGCAAGTTTATGATTTGTTAAAGTCTTAATTTTATTTTTCACAAAGTCTATTTCTTGAAAATCATGGAAAATTTTGTTCTCAGATATTTTTTCCCCAGATAATGTTTATTCAATCCCACATATTATTTATAGCTATTGGATTTTTTAAAGATCTCTATAGCTACTTTTAATAAAACTTGATAATAAACTCACTCTTTCTCAGAATACATATTTCATTTATATTGATATGTGAATAAATATGTAATGCATGGGATTCTCCACTACTTGCATGATAATGTTCTAATTTTCTATTGATGATTCTATAATTGCTTTTGATTACAGATATCAG
The DNA here is from genome assembly GCA_028023455.1 of Epiperipatus broadwayi. Lineage (NCBI taxonomy): Eukaryota > Metazoa > Onychophora > Udeonychophora > Euonychophora > Peripatidae > Epiperipatus > Epiperipatus broadwayi. Next base: position 383,409 of record JAQFVV010006220.1, on the reverse strand, counting down.
AATGGAATTTTTCGTTTTCCATATAGTGCTAAATTTTATCAATTTTTATAAGTAGTTCAACCTATAAAGAAAATTTTACTTATTTTATTGATGATCTTTTAATTATATAATTATATAAGATCTTTTAATTACTGAATTACCAAAATCTTTTATTTTATTGCATGAAATAGTTCTAATAATATTATGACTATGATCATTTATGGGCATAGTCATTATCAGAAAATGTTTTAGTATTATCTTAAAAGACTTTACCCATAGATAGTGATTCAGAAACTTATGAACAATTTTTTCCCCTAATTATCATATAAACTCTGAAAAAGACTGCTAATCAATCAAAGCTGTCATATTAGATTTAGAAATAGTAATCAAATAGTATGTACTAAGTGTATCTAGAAAATGATTATTATTATTATTATTATTATTATTATGACTACTTACATTTATGATATCAAAACGTTTGCCCTGTATATGTGTGATGCAAATTTTGTCATTTGAACAAAAATGTTAATCAATTATTCTATAATGCAGCATTTGTCTACTGATTTAATGCCTGATAAATCTCATGGGTTATTGCTCATCTTCTTATTATAAGCAACTTTGTAATAAAATTAATTAGCATAAATTATTTAACAAAAATATACTTTTTTTTTATTATTAAAATAGCTGTGCCACTGGATTATCTCCTATTTACAAAATTCAGACCAATTTCTTTCAGAGATATTAAGTTGTTACTGACATTCAATTTACATGTTATGATTAATAAAATAAATAATCAAGGATTTGTCATTTGAGATGTCATATGGTGTTTAAGCACCAAAAGTGGTAGTTGGTCTTTTTCTTTTGAGTCTGCTAATCTCAACACAATGTAACAGAAATATAATGTTTGTATCTTATTCTAGATATTAATCAAAGTTTAAGTGGAAAAAAAAGTTCAAATGTGATATTATTTTTTCTGCAGCTGTACCATTTAGGCCATATATTTATTGATCCATTTATTAAGAATCGTAAAAATGTAGTACAAAGATTTTGATGATTATCTTATTGCTTCTATGTCTAAAAAAAAATCTACATAAAATTCCCAAAAAATTGAAAGTTTCTAACGATAGTTATTTGGCTTCAACTGAAATATGAGGCAGTTGTTAATAGGTTTACTATTCTATCTATCTATTTCTTGCCATTTCCAGTTTTTTATTTTATTTTAAAAATAACACTTTATTGCATGAAAACTAAAATGGATTCTTATGTTAAAAAAAAAAATCCCTACATTTCAAAACAAACATTTTCTTCTAGTCAAATTGTGACTATTTGAAAAGATTTTGGCAAATTCTGCTCTTATATACAAATCTAGTTTTAGTGAAAAGTAACTTCAAACCCATATTAGTCTTAGTAAAAACTTTTTTAAAAAAAAATAAATTTTTTAACTTAGTCTAATTCCATACTAAAATAAGAGCACTTCTTACTCTTTTGCCATCTTTAATAAATTTAAGTACAGTGATTAATGGATGGTGGCACATTTAAATCTCAATTTCTAGGCAATTTTTAGTCTCTTGCTGTTGTTAACAATACATTCACCATCTACTTTTAACTCTATTTTATTATTTGAGCTATGAATTTAAAACATCTAAAGTTTTGAATTCAAGCTAACCTGTTTGAATATTACATAGATCTTACTCTAGGCCAATAACTACCACCTTAGTAATATCAGTTTTTTCATATCCGCAGACATGTTTTAATGACAAATCATTTAATTCTTTTGTGTACAATAAAACAAAAGCAACAATGTATACTTTTGATTCCAGTTTTAAAAATAACTGACGCTGCTAAAGTATGTAATTACTGATCTACAATAATATGTATATAATTGTTTAAACAGGTTGGCTTGGGTTCAAAACTTTTGGATATATTTTAAATTTCAGTATTTTAGCTTGAATATTAAAATGGAGATAAAAGTGATTGCTAGATGTATAATTTGCATTACTTCCAGCTTTGAATCCAAACCTCGTTGATAAAAGTAAAAGACAAACTGGTTTAGAAGTGAGGATTTAAATGTATTATTACTGTCAGGTAATTGCTATTATTGAAGCTTACTATAGTTGTCAAAAAAAAAAAAAAAAATAGAGAGAGCAGCTCTTGATTTATCATATATTATGTAACTAAGATGTAGTTCCTGAATTATGGAGTCATTTCTGCAAAAATGTGAATGTTTCCAGTAATCTTTCTAACGATTAGAGTTAATCTATTTCTTCCATAACACATAAAAAAATGTATATTTGAAAATAAACTACTTTTTTAAAATAAAGAAATAACTGTAAATATTATACTTGTGTCCACACTAGCTTATTATTTCTCCATGATTATTACTTTTAAAAGCAATTTTATACTAACTCAGTTGTACTTTCAAAGAAATATAAATTATGTCAACATCATATGGTCACCTTTATCGTTAACTATAATGCTGTAAACGTAACCATAATAAGTACTTTGAGACATAATCAGAGATTTTCAGTGCTGTAATACAATTTGCCTTTTTATATTATTTAATAAAAGACAAAAAGATTTTTTAGATTTTGAATTTTTCCTGCTATTTTAATAAGGCAGAGAAGTACTCATTTCAGAGTTAATATACTAAAGCCATTAGTGCAACCTTTAATCAATTAATCTTGTGATTTAAAATTTTTTTTTTATTCTATTGTTTACATTAAAATCTTGCTTTTTGGGGCTAATTTTCTATTGAGTGATCTGTTAAAAGCAAAAAACATTATGGCTTTAAGCTGATGTAATTCTTTAGGTAAAAATGCATTTGAAATGAACTCTTAATATTTTTAAATTTTTTTAATGACGTGTTATGTTATTTTAATATTTCTGATATAGCTGTATAGAAATGCTAGTAGCAAACTTCAATAAAATTTGGTCATGTTTCTTTTATGTATAAATTATTGCAATTTTTTTTATGATAAATAACACTGTTTAGCTCTTGACTCTTAAATATCTTACAATGTATTTGCTTATTGGCTTATGTGATAATATTTAAATGAGAATTTAAAAAATTGCTTTATTCTTATATACTAAAAAATTGAAATGTGAAAAAATTATTTATGTAATAATGGTTAATTTTTTTTCTCTATGTATGTAATTGCTTAGTATTATATTTAAACTTCTATTCTACCACACATTCTGGAAACATTTATAGAAGCAAATAAGTGCAAGATATATTTCATGATGAACTGATATTCTTCAATTGGCCCACAATGCAATCTTTTTGACATACCCTTTATTTGTGCAATATTCATCAATACCAAATTATTACTCTTTGATTTATCAATGACATTTTTTTTTTTGCAATCACAACTTTGGCAAGAACTATGCCAGATAAATCATTATCATCATCATCATTTTCAACCATTATCAATTCACTACAGGATGAAGACATTTCCAAGTTTAATCCAGCTTCTCCAATTTCTAACCTCTCTTTTCCACATCACATGAGAAACCTTCCTTATTTCATCCATCTCATCATGTAGTTTCTAAGTCACAATCTCTTGGGGATCCAATTTAGGATTTCTACTGTCTATCTATTATCATATCTTTGAGAAATATGTCCAGCCTAGCTCCACTTAAGTCTCCTAATACTTTCTATGACATCAGTAACACCTGTTGCTTCAGCTCAACCATGTAATCTATTTTGAATTTTTTATTATTTCTAGCATATATTTCTCATTACTTCATTAAGTCATCTAAAGTCTTCGTATTGATTTTCTGTTAGATGTCCAAGCCTCTAATCCATAAGTAAAAACTGGAAAAATACATTCATTAAAAACCTTTCTTTTCAATCACATAGACATATCTCCATCAAAATTTAATTCTATGGTTAATTTTGTTCATTATGTTTTCATCTGTGCTAAAATATTAACTACTTCTAATTCATCATTATCAATTTTTATTTTTTTTCCTTTTGAGAAAATTCATTGAACATTACTTTAGACTTTTTAGGATTCATCTTTAGTTTTACTTTTTTACTTTCATCTGATAACTCTTGCAATATTTCTTGAAGCTCTGAAGCATTACTTGCAACAAAAAAAATTTACATTATCTGCAAATATTCAATATAGGGAGTGTACCAATAGCTCAAAACACACTCTTTTTGATAAGTGCAGTAAGAAAAAGATATTTAAAATCTCTATCTAGAATATTCCTATCCTGAGACCAATTGATTTCAAGCTTTTGACTCACTCATTGAGGAGTTAGATCTAAAATATCAACTCAAAATCCAGCACATATTTAATATGTAACATTTAAGTAGAAAAATCTGAAATTTTCAGACATGAAAATGTCTTTAACTCTAGCTATCTAACATAAATTGCTATATGCGAGATCTGTCATACTGTAATAGCCTTAGTTGCCAAAGCCCCTCTATATCATATTTTAGATCTAGTGTCTGAATGTTCTAGATTCTCACTGAGATGAGCCAAAATCTCAAAACCAATTGGTCTCAGAATAGAAATATTCTAGATAGAGATTTTAAATATCTTTCTCTTGCCACACTCCATCAAAAGTAGCTTGTTTTGAGCTATTGGTATGCTTCCTGTATTACATATTTGAAAATACAAACTCATAAAATCAATGTCATATAATATATGACTTGCTTTATTGATTATTATCTGAAAAATCTAGATGACTTAAATAATCTTCATTTATTTTTAATCCCTTTCATTTTAATCCATAAAATACTTCTTTTAAAACTGCTGTAAAAAGTTTTGGAAATATGGAGTCACCCTGTTGCACATCCTTTTCAATGTTAATCTTGGTATTAAAACTATGTATCTTAATCATAGCTGTTGCATTTTGATAATTATTCTTTAGAACATGACAATAACCTAGACCTATATTTTGATGATCCAATGCTTTATTCATTGAAAAAATTCTCATAGGATCAAATGACATTTTCATAATTTTCAAATACAAATCATAATGAAAACTCATTAATACTGATCCTTTACATAACTTCTCTCTATATTTGGGTGTGATACATTGTGCTGAAATCACTTTTAAATGCAGTTTATTCTTTTGGTTGGTTAAAATTCAAAAATTTGTTGTAGACAAAGTTGTAATTATCTTGGTAAAATTTTGTATAGAACTGATGGAAACTGATAGGTCTGTAATTTCTATATATTTTATCTGATACCTATATTACTACTGTAATCTTCCAATCATGTGCTATATTTTTATCCTTTAAATATTTAGTATATATATATTATGCCAACAATTTTATTTTTCATCTACTTCTTTTAATATATCAATACTAATTCCAGCATTACTGGGAACTTTTTTTTTTTTCATAAATTTAATTGCATGTCTCATTTCTTCATTTAAAATACTAGGCAATTTTAAAAATGTAGCAATTGTAGAAAATTTCTTGTGCTATATAATCATAGAACTCTCAGACATTTCATGATGACATCTCTTTTTTGTAATAATTTTATCTTTTCTTCTTATTGCAGAAATAATTTCTACCAATTCCAAAATGTTTTACTTTTTTAAAATTTTTATTCTCTTCAATAACTTTCCTTGCTAATTCACAATTATATTTTTTTTATATCATTAGTAACTCTTTTTTACACCATTTTATAAAACTCTGGATATTCAATTCTTCTTAATGGAACATTTTAATATATTTTCATATTCCTTCTTTTCTTTGTACATTGTCTTCTCTCTCAATAGAAAATTTACTAGTAAATTGCTGCTTTTTTGTACCAGTTATCTTTATTACAATTCTTAATACTATATAAATTATTTTTCTATTGACTTCACCCAAATCTGAACCATCTTCAAAATTGGTAAATATTTTAAATTGAGTTGCAAGTTCTAATTTAAAATCATTGAAGTGTTTCTGAAGGGTACAAATATCAGTGGCTAATGCCGTCTTTCTTAATAATTCTCTTTTTAATTTTGCATGTATTTTATATCCCATTAAGTGATGAACATTTCCTGTGTAGAATTTATTAAGAATAGTACAATCTTTAAATATATATATATTATGATAGTCAAAATATAATCCAATTCTGCTATACCATTAATTTAGATGCTTCCATGTTTATTTCAGTTTAGCATTTTTCTGAAGGTATAAATTCATAATAATATAGTTTTTCTTTTTCTGCAAACTCCACTAGTCTGTGTCTTACTCATTTCTATCACCATAACAAATTTGTTCACAACACTTTCATCTTTTGATTGTTTATCAGTTCTAGCATTTCCTTTTTTGCAAATTCCACTAGTCTGTGTCATCTCACATTTCTATCACATAATCAAATTTGCTCACAAGACTTTCATCTTTCAAGTGTTTACCGATTTTAGCATTAAAGTCTGACATGATAATTTTAAAATGTTTAGTCTAATTAAGATATTTTTGTATATCAATATAAAATCCTTGACCTCTTCATCAGAATAAGAACTTATTGAGGTATAACCTTGAATTATCTGCATTTATTATATCCATGATCTTACCACTCTGTCTAATACATCATCAATCTCTACAATGTTTTTCTTATACTTTTTATTTATAATGAGTCCAATTCCACTTGTGCTTTCAATATTTGTGTCTTTATAGTAAAATACATGACTACTTTTTAAGTCAATTGTCTCTTCATCTTTTTGTCTAACTTTACGAAGTCCAATAACATTCCATTTAATATTACATAATTATTCTTTCAATTCACAAAATCTTTCTTCATTGAAAGTGATCTGCAATTGTAAGTATTTAAATAAAGTCATTGTCAAATGTCAGTCTGGGTTTGCAATCAGAGGATTTTTATCATCCTCTGCCTGCATCCACCAACCATCTTCCTTGGAATAAGAGCTTTTATTTAGTTTAGTCTGACCTAATCATAAGCATCTATTTAAAAAAAGTTCATTCATACACGTATTCATTCTGCCTTCAAGAAAACTCAACTGATATTTCAGTTAAGAACTATCAGGCAACTAAGTGCATAGCATTTCTTGATTTTAAACTTAGAGGTAAAAGTCAATAAACTCATCACATTGGCTGTTGTATGTTAATGAACAGCCCATTCATGTTTGTATAGTATATGAATAATCATATGGTAATAACAACTGCAATGATAAGAATGTATGGAATGGACATTAGGAAATTTGCTCTGCTCAATTTCTTTAATGTCTCAAAAGAGGAATCAAACGGTCTCCTTTTAGTTATCAACAAACTCCTTTCTGAAGCTATTTCAGATAAATATGTCAATCCATTATTGCTAATCATTTTAGGAATATCTAAAAAAGATATTACATATGGAAAAAGAGAGATGAAATTGGAAAAAGGGAGATAAAATTATTCCATGTGTTTACATTTAATTTTAAAAAAAAAAACACAGATACAATATACTTTAATAGTTAAGATTTTACTTCATTAACGCTTAAATCAATTAATATATATGTGCTCTATGCACAGATAATGAAGCTATTAATAAATTGTCATGAAATTATTAAAATTTTACCGCCAAGCGCTTTCGGGACAGTCTACAGTCCCATATTCATGGTGAGTTATTCTGTTAATAAGAGGCTTGACAAACCCTAATTCTTACGCGCCACACTCACACAAACTTGCAGCCCTCTCTTCATTCATATTTACGAACCATAACTTGTGCAAATATGAGGCAGATAAAAGAAAAAAATCTCATCAATTATATAACTGATTTAAGGAAAATAGGACACACTTATTCATCCATCAACAGAAAAGTTAACACATTTTTCTATAAAATAAACACAACCACAAGAAAGAAAACAAACCAAGAATCTTAATTCCATACGTTCACTCTACAGCTAAAAGCCTTATCAAGCAACTATCATGTGACTTTGAAGTCGCTTTCCGTTCACCTCCCAACACCAATAGAATGATAAATAATACCAAAGACAGGATCAAACCTGAACTCACCCCTCAAGTTGTGTACAAAATTACCTGCCCCCAAAGAAATTGTATGGCAACATATTATGGAGAGACCAAAACTAACATTACCACCAGAGTAGCTCAACACCGATACCTTTACAATAAAACCAAAACAATGTTTGAAGGTAATTCGATTTTTGTCGAACATGAGAGAAACACTGGACATGCTTTTCTACCTACCACAGCCAGTGTCGTTTGCTCTGAAACAAATGACACCAAACGTAAAGTTAGGGAAGCTTACTTCATTGTGGCTGACCTTTCGGCAATCAACAGAAGAGAGGCCTGCTATTCCCTATCTCATAAATGGTCCATGTAACATCTGCACATAAGTTTGCATAAAATTTGCATAATTTTACAGTTATTAACAGAATGACTTGCCATGAATATGGGACTATAGACTGTCCCAAAAGCGCTTGGCAGTAAAATTTTAATAATTTCATGACAATTTATTAATAGCTTCATTATCTGTGCGCAGAGCACATATATATTAAATACTTTAACTAAAGTTTAAAGTTTATATCTGGACTAGGAGTCTTTAAAATTTAATAAATGATTAGTAATAGATTTTAATATATATAAAGCAGCTGGTGTTAAAGTTGTGAGTACAAGAAATTTGCCACTTGTAAATCAGATATATAATATATATAGAAGTGTCTTTCCGCAGCTAAACCTAGGTTTAAAAAAGAGCTGCCCCAAGGGCTATAAATGATGTAATGACACAAGATCCAGACCTGCATGATTTATATCTTTTGAAAAAATATTTCCCTTTTTTTTTTTGCTGAAACTTTGTAATTTATGTCTTACATTGACCTTCACATGTGAAGTAATATAATTGTAGAAGCACTGTTTGGTTGTATGGCAGCTCAGCTTTTTCAGCTACATATAACGTGTACATAAATTTTTCACAATGTTCTGGGTCATGTTAATGTGAAATCACGATGGCCAAGAACGATTCTTTTCATTAGCAATTTTATCTATTGAATCAGAATTCACAAAAAAAAAAATTATGACTACGTTATTAACGGATGTGCAATAAAACATTCAAAAGATAAAATATACTTTTTGTGTGTATTTTATTTTGTTTTATCAAATATTTATTCAATAAAATTGCACAGTTACATTTATAATAAATAAGTAATTATGTGTACATAATTAGATGACTTTGTACAATTTTATTGAGTCAATATTTGAATAAATAAAATAAAATATGTGTAATGCAAAAAATATTATTTTATTTCTTGAATGTTTTTTATTCTGATTAAACATAAAAAAAATTTAATGAAGAGAATCATTCTTGACTTATTTTATACTAATTGTAAAGCAATATATCGATATGTACAAATAAGATATTTTCTTTTTAATGTCTGTGTTTTTTAGCGTATGTAAAAGATCCCCTCCCTCGCCCACATAAAAACATTACATTGGGCTTCACGTTTTGGGGGACTGACTCTGGTTTAGAATTAGGGATGGAAAAAACTAAATAATTTTTAAACTTCTAAATAAGTTTTGGATTTTTTTTTTTTTTTAGGTAGTTGACATGTAATCTACTCAGTCTTTTAAATGTTAGTGTAAAACATAAAGTCTATTTTACATATATATATAAAACAGTTATTAAATGTTTTTTTCAAATTAAGGGACCTCATATAAGAATAGTAAAAAAGAAGAGTATTTTACTATCTTTGGTTAATCCTCTTGCTAATAATATCTAAATATCCATTTATTCATTAATACTAGATGAAGCTGTGTTTGTTATGGACTATTTATAAAAAAAAAATCTAAGTTTAATTAAAAGCTTGAATTGAGTTAGATATACTGCCATTGAATAATGAAGCCCTTTATATTTATTGTAATGGTAACCACCCATTTGACAATTGGTAATAATCAAGTTAACAATAAAATGAAAAATACAATATTTGCAAATTAATTTTAGTCTAGGAAAACGTAAAGAGAACTATAGGTGACCGTGTACATGGTGGAGTGACTACATACAACTTATTTTTAATTGACAAATTTGTAATAGTCATAAGCAACATTCAAATTGAACATAGATAAAAAGAAGTTTCCATGCAGATTCAATTATATTTCCTGATCATGACCCTGCTCTCCCTAATACTTTATTACATTAACAAAATAAATAAGCAGCTTGGACTCAGATGAGAAATGACAAACAACAAAATAATTAACAACAACAGTAAATTAATTAACAAATAGAATTATATGATGATAATAAAAAAATGTATTTACATATTTACACTTAAAAAATTATATGATCACACATGAAAGGGGAAAAAATCTTTGTAGCTTACAATAACTCATTGAGAATAGCTATAGAAAATTCAGTTAATTACCTTGATGTCTTTGGAGCTCGCATATATTTTTGTCTCCATAAATCTGGGAATATAGTCATTAATCATTAATTTTTGAAGTCTGCCAACAATATTAACATTTTAGCTTATATTGATTCATTCTGTGGCAGTTTTTCTATGAGGTTTCCATTGCAATTTTCCTCTGTGCATTTAAAATAGGTATATTTGCATATTAATTATAGAAGTACATTTCTATGGAATAATCACTTTAGATGGCTAGTTTTTTTCTTGTAGCAAGTAAATGTCAATTATTTCTTCAGCATTGAATAGTGTTAAACAGATCGGCAGTATCAAAGTTAATTTTAAAGCATTTTTTTTATTTACAGCTCCATAATCAGTTACAATTCTGGAAAGATCGGGGAAAGCATTCTGGAGAGTTCTCTATTTCATAAAATGCATGATATTATCTTAAATAATCTTTACAAATTTTATTGACTTCTACATAGTAAAAGGCATGATGAATAAGTAACAATCTTTCCCTCCCTTCTTGGAAATGCAGATGATTTTAGTGTTTTATCCCCCCGCCCCAGTAATTTATGACTGGTTTCTATAACAATATTCCTTTTATTTAAAATAGTAATATTATTTTTAAAAAATAAAATGATAATACATTTTACTTTTACATTTATCGTTATCATTTTAAAAACACCTAAAATTTATTCTATATACATTTGACTTTTAATATTTTGTTATATATAATAAAGACAAATATTTGCATAAAAGCAACATCTGTAAACTCAGACATGAAGGTTACAATATATATTAATTTAAAGGTTTTCATTGATTTATAGATATAATCATTGATTTTAGTGTAATAATCTAGATAAAATTTTAGCTATAATGTAATCAGGTAACAATCCATTAAAAATGTTAGTTCAAACTGAAGTTACATGATTTAATAAGAGCAATAATATTAGAGTGACCTTTAACCCAAAAGTAGAATCACTTTGAACTTAATACTCTAATTGATATAAGAATTCCAAATACTTTATATGAATGAAAATTTGAAATAGATATATTTTAAATAGATTTTCATAGGTTTATACATTTAAATGTTAAAAATATATTGACAATTCTCTGTATATTTTTATAAATAATTTACAACTATAATACAATGAAGCAGAGTACCCATTAAAATCAGATATTGTAAACTGAAATTATGTCATCTAGAAATTGCATTTACCTAAAATATTTTAATTCAAAATGAATTCACTTCACACTTTTTATTCAAGTTTATATAAGGATCATAAGTCAGACAATAGTAGTCTAAAATTCTATCAAATTTTGCTTCTTTTCTTTGGCTATGTAATTCTATAAATGAGATTAATATGCTTCCCAAAGAAAATATTAGATTTTATTTAGGAATTTAACAAATAATTCACTGAGCAGTGCTTTTGTCCTGGGAAGTCGTAACCATAGCGCTCATAAAACACAACAATATTGATGCCATGTTTTTTCCTAATAATACTAGCTTAGCCAATAAGTTTGAGTACTATGATTATGACCTTCCAGGTTGAAAACACTGCTCAGTAAATTATTTGTTAAATTGTCAAATAAAATTTAATCTTTTTTTGGAAAGCATATTAACATTACTTATAGAAAGTAATAATTTATATAATATCTTGCTTCAATATATAATAGCTAAAAATTATTTATAAAAATACTCAAAAACTTTCTGTTAAATTTCTAACATTTAAATACATTTTGATAGTGCTTTTATATTAACAAAGTTCAAAAAATATTTACTTTATAAATACAATTGCTTCAGCTAACTTATGGTAAATTTGACATCATTAATAGAAACATTAAATCATTGAATATGGTCAATTAATTATAAGCTGATTGCAACAGTTTTATTTATAAAGTATATATATATTTGTAATAAGTTAATGTTTTATATAAATGTAATTCTAATTTGATATATATATATATATACTCCTAGAGTCAACTTAATATTTCCTCAGTTCACCTGGATTCTAAGAATAATGAGTTCTCATTGTTAAAATTGTCATTAGTGAAAATCTTTGGAATGGATAACAATGTCACAGAAGTGATAGTTGATAATGCATCTCTAACAAGTGAACACATTACTTACAATGAGATAAATCAGGTACCAGATCTCAATGATTAAAATCATCTAAAGGTTTTCTTTTAAATTAATAAATTTAACATTTATTTTGATTCATCATATAATATCATTACATATTTTGTCTTTTAAATTTTTTTGTCTCTATTTGATTACAGTGTTTCATTCAACAGTAAAAGATTAACTAATAATACATTCATAATTAACAATTTCATCATTATTAAAACACTAATTGGATTTCAGATTTCCAAGTACAAAACTATTGTTAGACAATAGCTACAAATCCAATAAGCAACTATAACTAATGCATTCCATGTTTCTCTACTTTAAAATCATCTATGTAAGTATGAGCAATCACTATTTATGAGAATTCAATACCCAGTCTTATTTTTGACTGATGACATCACAGAAAAGCATTGGACTGTATAGATCCATCCAGCAACTATAATAACTCCCATTATGTTATTCGAAAATCATGTGGTGCTTTGTTTTGCTAAATAGCAAAGAACTACTTGGCAAAATATAATCATTATAACTATTATCTAATTATTAAACTATTAACTTTCCAACCACTCAATTGTTATATCAAAGTCAACATCAGTCAGTATTTAGGTGCGCATTAATTATCATAATATTTAGATAATTGATAACTAGTATCAATTCATTCTCAAAAGCTATTTGGTTTTTAAATCTTCGATTAACAACTCACAAACTAATTTAATTATTAATAACCAAAGAATACAATGTCTAACTGATATTCTAACTATATTATCTTTGCAAAATATTCAATTAACTTCTTATTCATGAATTATTTTTCTTTACCAATATTTTTTGAGACAACCCCCGTTTTCTGAACATAATTGTAATGTGAAAATAAAAGAAATATGTATTTAAGTAAATGTAATGAAAGTAACATTATATGAAAAGACAAGTATTTTTCATTATACATAAAAATATTAAAAACAGTATACTTTCTTTTAGAATCTTCATTTACTTTAGAATGGTCTTAATATATTATAACCATATAGAAAAAAGGGGTTGGAACAGCCACAATATTCTTATAAATATTATATTCAAGTTAATTGGGCCAAAACTGATCAGCAAATATATAACCAACAGTCACACATGACAAGTGGAAAAATATAACTTAATATAGTTTATTCTATAAAATTATTCTAATGGTCGGACTGGATACTAATCATAAATAAATATCATATATCATGGCCACATTTCAAGACCATTAACCTCACATTTATTTAGGTAAAAGGGAAATCTTCCATAAATATATTAATTTATATTGGATCTAAATCTATGTGCCATCACAAATAACAGAAATATCCATAGGAGGGGTTTGGAGACCCTTCAGTACTACTTTTGCTTAACCATGAGTAACTTTGTTGTGTAAGAATCCTATCTCATTGACCATCATATTCTGTTTTTGTCAAAATAAATATTATATAAATAACATATAGTGAAAAAGTTTGCTACTTTGACTGGTGAGAAATTGAGCAAAAAGAGAATGGAGGTCAGCAAATAACAAAAATAAATATTTGTTATAAGATAATAATTACTACCTAATTATAAAACTCTCCACCAATATTTAAACATGGAATTTGGTCAATCTATTTATTGTTAACATCTATCATAAAATAAATAATAAAAGCTCTTACAACAACTATTTGATAATAACAGTCAAATATTTAAAATTCTTACCAAGTCCTTTTGTGATCACATCTTTGACTTGGCAGTCTTTTTGTTGAGCTCAATATTTTCTGATTTTCTTTTGATTCGTTTTTTATATATATATATATAATTATATTGCTTATTTCTGTAGTTTTAGTTTTTTTTTGTTCTTTTTCAACTTTCCTCATACTGTAGATGTAAATTCTGGTCAAGATCTATCCATGCTCATACAATACTTTTATTAATAAGAGAATGTTTTCATTTGATAGATCTTTGGCAAACAAAATATATAGTGCAAGGCAAACACTTCTTGGCAATGGCAAGTTAAGTTAATTTTTATATTTCATGCTCTATGTGGATGCTGTCCAGATAATTAACTGGAGCTATATCATGTCCAAACTAACAAACACACACCCACAGGTAAGTTAGCTCCACATTTCCAGTAAAACTTTGTAACATGTAATGTTATTCATGGTACCAAGTGCATGAAATTAATAGCAAGTTGACTTTAATATGACTTCTAGAATAGCACCTGATTTTTCCGGAGCTTGAAGTTCATCAGCCAGTAATCATAACAAATATAATTCAGACAGTTTATAAACCTATGTGAAGGAAATGACTGTAATAAAATATTTAATACCGTTTTATAAGTGCATGAAATTAATAGCAAGTTGACTTTAATATGACTTCTAGAATAGCACTTGATTTTTCCGGAGCTTGAAGTTCATCAGCCAGTAATCATAACAAATATAATTCAGACAGTTTATAAACCTATGTGAAGGAAATGACTGTAATAAAATATTTAATACCGTTTTATAAGAAAAATCTGTCCATTATCTAAGACCTCTGTCCCTGCTTCACCTTACTTTTTTATATTTTTTATTAGTTTAATTAAAGCATGTATACTACCATATCCAATTAAATTCCAAATCTATAAACAATTTAATCTGATAGGTTTTCTTTTGATAACAATTTTGTATAAAATGTTTACTTATTGCTTTAAGTATTTCAAATAACTATATAATACCTATATAATATTCAATGTAAACTAACAATAAAAACTTGTTTAAACCTTTTTCTTTTTTTAAATTTATTTTAACTCAGAGAAAATATAAGTAACCACTGTTTCAGTTACTTTAGAAAAATTATTTTCTTTGTTTTTTTTCTTTTTACAAATATAAATCTTTTTTAAAAAGAAAAAATAGATCTTAATTATCTCATTTAACTAAAACCTGAAAAAATATAAAAACATTTTTTTAAAAAAAAAATTGTTGTAAACCAACAGCATTTAGCTAGTCTCTCTCTATTCATGTAGATTACAATTTACTAGAAGTTACAATATATATATATGTACACACACAAACTACGCCAAATAAGTTAAGATTTTAGCCAGAAAAATTATTCAATTACTATATAATAAAAAAAATTCAATCAATTACACTGCAATATTTTATATTGTATAATGATCAAAGAAATAATTTAATTCATGATATAATTGGCTATGAACTCTAAAGTTATATATAATCTTAACTATAGTGTATATGAATTGGCAACAAATAAATGTGAAAATAATAATAATAATAATAATCAGATGGAAATCTTGCCATTGATTTAACTTGAATGAATAATTAAATGCTGATGATGACTGATAGAATCAAATTTAAACTAGACAATAATATTTGAAGGAAATGGGTGTTGAAAGAATGGTGATAATGCAAAACCCACATAGAGTAGTAAATATAATTTAATATGTTTTATGAGATTGATTGTATTATATTATTTTAAGAAATTTTGTATATTTGTCCATGACTAGGTAAAATTATTATATAGTCCAATATAGATAGACTTTAAGTTACAATAGGTGAAGTACATAAGAATCTTAATGACTTTCAGAATGGTGAGGATTAACTAACTGCTTATAGTCAGGATATCAGAACATGTTAAAATCAATCAGACAACTTTATGAGCTCCACAGAAAAATCATTGTATGATTTTTTGAACAGATTTCCCTGATAAAATAGAAGTAATTCCATATAAGTCAATATTATTTAAGTTTGGTGAACAGATCCGATCATGTATTGAGCGTTCATGTATTTTGAATAGCCAAATGTTCCTATATATCCTGATTATTGCATAGTTTTTTTTATTGAGAGCTGAGAAACCATTTCTTTCTATTAATTAGTAATATATGCAAATAAATCATGTACGAACAGCCATTTAGTTGCACCCAATATTTATATTCATTCCATTGAATTACTTCATTATTAACTATCATTATTATTTGTTAATTTTATTGTAACAAACTGTATTTTTAATAATATCTTGATTTATATCACACTTAAAATTTTATTTATTTTTTTAGGTTCTTGTGCTGGACAAACTAAATTTGAAAGTCAGTGACAATCATTTTTTTGAAATAAGAAGTTAATATCAATTGTACCATAGTGTAATGGAGATAGAAAATTAAATGATGGGATTGACATCTTACTTAACTATATATATTGTATGTATATATATTTTGTACCATAACCAGATTTTTAAACATATGAATAAATATTTTTACATAATCTAATGATCCATTTATAAAGAGATTCCTATAGTGTGAAAAAAAATAATCTGTGTGTTTTTTTTAATAAAAGACATAATGTACATGTGTGTAATTAATAAACAGATTTATAAAATTTTATAGGAGCTAATTTATGGTTCCATGAATATAACCTGAGTTCACTGATGACTTAGGGTTTTTTTTTTCAGATTATCAGCCCATAGTCAATTTGACTAATGATCTAATATCAATTAATGAGTATCTATCTTTTCATAACTAGAGATTAAAACATGTTTAGAAAAATGACCAGACTCTCATACCCAATAATTTACAAATCTTGAGAATATTGACTTCTTCTATTCAAGAAGTCTTTGCCTGAAACCAGATGTTTAAAGACTTTTACTTTGTTATTAAGATTTAAGAGTTTGTTAAAGCTTGCTTATTGCCATTAATTATTTAGGTACTGAAAGTGTAATGATGAAAATCAAATTACATAAAGACAAATTTGGGATAGATGAAAGAAATATTAATAACCTGAGGTATGCTAAATACACTGCACTTACAATTGATAATATATAAGAATTTCAATTATCATTAAGAAAGTTAAATAACAAGATAAAAAAATAGCATCATGGAAACAAAAAAAATTATAATGGCAGAATAAGTAGCAGACTGCAAAATTAATGATGAAGGCACAAAAGTGTTTGACAGTTTTGTTTTCTTGGATCACTCATCATCATAGATAAAAACCTGAAAAAACTTTTAGATATAGGGTCATATTTTCTATGTGAGTGAAATTAAATACTAAAAACAAAAATATAGAGAAAAAGTGAGAACTCAATAGATAGCAATAAAAATATACAATTGTATATTTGATTAGATTAAATCTTAACATTTGCTTTAAGCACAAATGATTCAGATTGAAATTATTCTATTATGTTTTTATTCATGAGAAAAATATATAGTAATCAGAAAGATTAGTGATTGAAAAAAAGAATCAGTAATGAAATAAACAGGCTACACCATCATAATTGTAAATATGCCTTAGAACCACTTGAAAAAATATTCAGAGGATATATATTGTAAAAAAAATGCTATTCATATAATTTTTAGAAATCAGTATTTGATCTGATAGCATCTAAGATATATATATAGAGGGATTTGAACTCAGGATTTTTCTGTATATTTTTCATTATGTATTGTGCCGGATACTCAATCTATTCTGATACAGAGGGCGCCACCAGATCACTATGTATCTGGAAATTTTTTTTACTGTGATCAGAATAGATGATGATGATGGTTTGCGCCGACTAGATTCAGGGAGAAACAAGAGATCTTAAATTGTTTAGACAATTGAGACAAAAGCACAAAGACAAACGTCAGCCAAATTAAGTTTAAACAAATTCTAAAAATTTATTAAGAGAAAATAAATTATGAAATATAATTTATTTATGATGCAATAACTAGGGTTAACTCAGGCGTGTACCAGAAATACTAAAGGTAAAGCTATGACAGACCGACTAATCTTCTAATAAACGAATTATAAAAGGGAGGAAGTAAATTTCATTCAGCAGAGGATTTCCCAAACAATGGTTCTCACCTTCAGACTTTTAAACAGTACGCCCTTGAAACAGATCAACGAAACCAGTGCCAATGAGATTTTTGAGGTCAAACGAAATGGTCAGACCCCGAATGTCCTTATGTCGGTATGAGCTGCACCTATTATTACGTTTAAAATAACGGTGATTGATCCACCTCAAGAACAACTGAAAAATATGACTGAAATGAAGTAAAACAATTAAAACTGGTGAATCCCAGCCAAACGATTGGCAAAAATTACTTTAAAATTAATAATAAAAGGTCTCAATAGGAGACAAGCAAATAATTAGAAAAACAGTTACGTCTGCCCCAGCAATTAAAGAAAAGAAAATGAATTACAAACAAATTCTGAGTACACGCTCTGATAAATTTAAAGCATATGTAATAAATACAAAAATAAATCTATCGGAGAGTGCACATGAGTACGAAAATATTAAAAGTTGTAAACACTTTAGCAGAACGAAAGTATCGCTCACCTGTAATTTAAAAAAAGGGATAAATTTTATCTTCCTGCTGACGACTTATAAAATTACAAAGAAGAACAATTCTAATTTCCATTTCTAGAGATATTAGAAACAAAATCTCCACCTGCAGGAAAATTAGACGATAAAGTCGCCAGCCAAAAGATTTTCGGAGGTTTGCGAAAGCGCAAACACAGTGTTTACAAATTAATTATTGAATACTAAATAATTACAGGTAAGCATTTAAAATGCACGACCGCTAAAGCATTTATAAAAAGTTTTAGGCATAAAAATATAAATATAAAACTCATTCGTCACTCTCCAATAAACAAAACTGAAAGCAAATTGGGAATCTTAAAACTAAGATTCCAAAACCCATTACAAAAATATAAGAAAACACAATAAAGATTAAATATGAGTATAACTATTATTTGAGAATACATATTTATGATTAGATTGAGTGGAGATTTAATGAGAATTAATTTACCCTGGGAAGAATAAAATAAAATAGTTACCTTTCGGTAAAAACAACGTTCGCGTAGAGTGCACACTTTTATTCTAGTTCATTTCAAGTCCTTAGATAGTGGCAAGGTAGAGGCAGCGGGGTCTTTTTTATTTTAGGTGTTCATTGCAGGATTGAAGGAAAGCTGGCAGGCATGGGTCCGTCTTCTGAGTTAAGCTAGCACGACATTTTGTTGGTTATCAAACATATAGCAGTATATTTTAACATTACGGAGAAAGCCAAATTGTTTTAGTAACTGCACATTTTGCTTTCTAAAGATTAAATGTTCAAACTGCTAATTGTACAAACACTGAAGTTAATCCGACTGAATATTGGAAATTAGAAGCTGAACAAATCACTTTGACGAAGTGATTTGTTAATCTCTCTAGGTTAGAATAGAATAGACTGACTCATGAAATTTTTGGTATTATTTATACCTTCCTCGATTTCCCATGAAAACTAGCCTTGTTGTCCAATTTCTATGCCTAAGGCAGGGCAAATATTAATCTCCAGCTCAATCTAATCTAAGAATTCTGCCCAGGGATTATTGAAATGAAAACAACTACATAAAAATCAAATCTCCGCTTTTAGAATTAATTAAAATAAAAGCAACAGGAATGTAATTAACTAGCAAGCTTGTTTTTAAATCAAATGGATTTAAAATAAAAACAAGCGGTATAAAAAAACTATTTTAGAATAAATCGATAAACATTTTTTAAAAAATCCGTTTTACATATAACGCGTGTGTACTTTGATACACGAATTCTTTTTAAATAATAATGAAAATTTAAACCCTAAACATTTAATGAAAATTAAAAGCTTAATAAATTTATTTTTTGTAATAACACCATTGAATCGGATTTCAATCAGGTTCAGTATATTGGGGATCATGTATCTTTTTTTCATGTGTGTGGTCATGAGTATCGGTTGCTTGAGATGAAGTGGAAGATAAATAAACTGAAAAATCCTGAGTTCAAATCCCTCTATTTACATATATAAGAAACATCCAATATAAGCAAATCACACACTCCCTTAGAATTACACATATATATTGCACCCTTACCAATAGCGACTCAAATGCCCAGCTATTTAAATATTACTAGCTCTCTGTCATAACTTATCAGTTAATCAAGTGATTTAAACATTAACTCGTTATTTCTAAAAAACTAACCTATAACTAGCTCATTCACATATAAATAATACATCTAGTAAATTAATACTTATCACTTAAATAATTAATAAAGTTGAGACACAGATTAAATAACAAGTAACTAAGGATTAAAATCAAATGCCCAGTTCATTTATCATTACATTAATTTAAAATACGACTTTTACTAACAAAAACAGTTCATTAAAATATTAAAAAATCACAAGACTCATCACAAAGCATTGAGTAAGATACACAGTTAGTTTACATACCCCGAAAGATACTTCCCCAGCGGCATAAGAATATCACCGCCATCTACTTTCCTAACTATCAGTAATATTCCCATGACTCATTTATTACATAAAATAAATTCTAATTAACCATTACAAAAATTTACATTAAACCATTAAAATATTGAACACTCTTTTATTTAATATAATCATACATTGATAAATAAAATCCCTAATACATTCTCATCTTAATCTAACTCTGAAGCTTAATTATCATCTCAAGTTGTTTTTTTTTTATTAAGGAAAAAAAAATGCAGGTGGCTGATCACCCACTACATGATGTAAATACATTTGTTTAAAGAAATCTTGAGACCATAGTACAGTCAATAACCCTAGTCGTCTCCATTGATTCATAAGAATCTTTGAATTGCCAAGTCCTTTAAAATTCACAGATCCTTAGAACTTCATCCATGTTGCCATATCTTTGTATAAACCCCATCTATGGAATTTATGCTTTAAATTATTTCTGAATTTCCATCACTTTCCTGTTCCGAATCTTCTTTAAAATTTTTCTCTTGTGAGCTTATTTCTTCATCATCTGTGATTTATTCCATTGCATCAGTACACACAGGACTAGTACTAATTTGTTGCTGCATTTCCTTTGGACAACCATCTACTTCCTAGCTTCTGGAACTGTCACTACAAGCCTCATCACTCCATTGCTCTTCTACATTATCAAGTTCTTCTACCAGATTATCAGACTTTTCTGAGATAACCTGTGCTACTTCACCTTACCCACTTCCAGACCTGTCACTACAAGCCTCATCACTCCATTGCTCTTCTATGTTATTGATTTCTTCCTCTGGATTATCTGCCTCTTCTGAAATTACCTGCCCTATTTCACTCTCACTACATACATGCCCCTTCCAAAAAAGGTATGCCCCTTTAGATTTAACAATACATTTGAAGATCATGGGATGAGCTAAAACATCATGTTCCATTATCTCTGGGTCATTGACTATCTGACCTTCTGATTCAGTTTCCATCTCATCCCCTGACTCCTGTTGAGCCAGCTTCTTCCATATTCTTTTCCTTTTTCTCTTCTCCTTGAGAAACCCTCAGTGTTCTTTTCTTGCTCACCACACAGATCAGTGTTTGAGCCCACAACACTATGCTCATCAGTTTGCGAGCCAGAGCCATTCTGATTTTTCCTTTTGAAACTTGCACCTTGTGTTATTTTACCCATTTGAGTTGAACCGTTCTCACTTAGTTCCGTATTACTGAACATGTTAGCTTTTTTTAATTGACCAATTTCTTCTAATGTGGCTTCAGACTCTTCAGATTGTATTGACTCAAGGTTGGTCAGTTCTGCCTGTGCTGATTATTTCTTTATCTCTTTGGCCATATCTCTAAGTTGACCTGCATTTGTCCCATCTTCAAATATAGTGTCTCAAGTTCATCTTATTATCCTAACAATTACACACTAAATAATATAGCTACATATAGTGAGGGATTTTATGTATATCTAGATATACCATAACAATAATAGCTAATAAAATAAAATGCTTCAAGATTTACTTTAAAACACATCTACTCAATTTGCCCATCAATAAAAACAATTTAAAATTATAGACTATTGCAAAATAATACTTATTATCTTAAATAAGTTCAAAATATTTTCAATTCTATTATGCATTAAGGTTCTTATTCTTCTTTAAGTGGCATATTAAGAAATATAAAGTTTTAATATAATTACCATATCAGATAATTAATAAAATTGGCATTATACACTTTTTATGTTTATTAATAATAATAATAATAATATCTTTAATAATTACCATTTAATAATCATAATGTATCTCTTATAGATCATGTGCAATAATATGAATATACAATTAATTCTTATTATGCATATGTGTAGTGATGAAGATCAATAATAATTTGGACATAACAAGTAAAGAAACTGTCAAGACGTAATATAATTTCAAAACAACATTAATAAATTTATTTTAACAAATATTATTTAAAAATTTACAAAATATTTACATAACTCTAGTTGTTCCAAAATTAAAAGACAAAAATTATATTCAAAAAAATATTTACACAATAAAAGAAAAAATATTAAATAGTTTTCACTTCAACTATTTATCATAAAATAATATTAAAAACATAAAACAATTCAATGGTAATTCTGTTACCATTTCTAAAATTATAATATTAATATGCATCAGTATTGTTATTCCAAAAACATAATAATAACTACTGGAGTTCAATAAATAGAACTATTCCTAGATAATTCACAAAGACATAAAAAGAAAACTTTGAAGTTGAGATTCAGATTAGATTGCTCATGCTAATTGTGTCTTATTTAAATATATTTATAAATGTATTTGTGGATCTCCAAAATGTAGGGGTCATGCAATAAATTACTTTTCCCACATTTGCTCCAGCTGAAGTGGTCTCTAGATTGTGATGGTTCCTGGAAACTGGCCAGCAACAGATTTGTTTCTACTTAGAAGAATATGAAATGGAAAGAACTTTGTATTCTACCTTGCATCATGGATCACCAAGATGAACTGCAATAAACTTACAGCCACAGAAAATATGAATTTTAATATGCTAAGAATTTCTTCAAATACTTTAATAGTTTTGAAAAAATTTTCAAATACAGTACTTAAATATAAACCGGTATCTAACCCATAAAATCTCTTATCTGATTAAGCAGAAACTTAAATTATTTGTTTTTTTTCTTTTAATATGTTTGCTAGCATTATCACTTCCATTCACGTAATTAAATTAATAATTTAAAATAGTCATAAATGGCTGCATAGATTCATAAGAATATGTTAGTTTAAGATGTGTTAATTTTGGGCTAATTGTTTCATAGTTAAATCGGTGTTGATGGATAGATGTATGGATGTTTTATGTCAATGTAATTTGAGTAGGGGTGCATGTGTACCACGTTAGTATACAGGCCACAATACCCACCTGAACATATGGCCAAAAGTGTAGCCATCAAGTTTGTGAATGGTCGTAGTGTATTTTCTATGCTATTGATGTTCTTAGTCTCTGGTTGAAATCCAGAAAAGATCACTATTACCATTTACAGAGCTTCTCATATATATATTTCAATCGTTCCTGCATCACCAATTGGGCAGTAGATCATCCCTATCTGTTGGTGAGGTTTATTAATGATAATGGGGAAGATACTCATTTCTTCCCACCATGTTTCATTATTTCTCTTATATCATGCTACAGACATAAATTCCTGTTAGTGTTGTTGGGTTATGCTAATAATCTCATTTTGCATTGGTCACATCGGTATATCAGTAAGCTAGTATTGGTATGAATGTGAGATTTTTGCCCTAAGATTAAAAGGGATTGGGTTGGTTATATGTGTAATCTATGTAACATATTCATGCTCATTAAAATATTAAAATTGTATTTAATCTATTAAATGCATCCAACTATGCATATGATTTAAATGAAATATATTTATTAGTTAATTTAATTTTCAGAATTTTCCTTTTAATATGTGTGTGCATTATAATAAAATGTTTTGTTGAATTAATTTTGGCAGTAACTTATTTTATATATTTTATTAATATTTAAAATTAAGAAATAGAAATTTAAATATACAGTATATTTTAAGCTCAGCTTCTCCCTGAGCTAGTGACTGGGGCTTTCAGTTCAATAAAAGAATAATCTCTCCCCTGTGTATCTGCTTACTATATAAATTTTCTAGGGTCCAATAGCCTAGTGGCACCCTGGTATGGCATATTAGGTTAGGGAGGTTCCATCAACCTTTAATAATATATATTGTTACAAAAAGAGGATCACAATTAACTGGTGATAATTATGTTACACTTAGAACTATCAAAAACAAATCTTATATGCATTGATTGATCATCATTAAAAATAGTGACCCACTTTCTAACTCAACCCTAAGAAAATTTACTTAATGATCTTTGTAATTCAATAAATGATAATACATACAAAGTGTATTCTAAAAAAAAGCTTGTTTAATGCTTTGAAAACATATGCTAGATACATCTAAATAATATGCTGAGCATACCTTTTAACTAATTGGTAGTGATTATCAGTTAGTCAAAAGCATGCTCAACATACTATTTGGATGTATCTAGCATATAGGTTTTCAAAGCATTAAACAAGCTTTTCTTAGCATGTGCTTTGTAATATTATCAATTATTGAATTACATTGTTTTTTGAGAAAAGATAAAATCTCTTGGAATTAATAATCTTTGATTTATTTTATTTTTCAGATAACTTCATAAATATCTAGAGAGTGCCACCTTTTGCCCTCTAAAAGGATTGATGTCTGTATTTTTGCCTATGAAATCTCATTTTGTAATAGCAATCTCAGATTCTGACTTAGAGGGAGAGATTTCACTTGGACAATTGTTAAAGATATACTTGCATACATATAAAAGACATATTTTGTGGGTTCATCCATGTTAAAAAATTTAAATATTAATATACTGATGTTTTGACTTGATCACACAAGTCATCTACTGGGTGATAAAAGGTATATGTATATTGTACCAGTAATATAAGAGTAATTTGGGTTTGAGACCAAAGCCACAATATACTCTGTATATTATATAAGATATTCCAAGCATATATATATATGATCACTAGATGGGGCTTACAAATCAGCTCCAAACAAGCTTTGTTTACATAAATGCCGAAAGTGATAGAATTCAAAATCTCTATCATTGTCACCTACCTCCAGACCAGCTGGTTTTGAGCTTATTGGCTCACATCAGTGAAGGGCTGGGAAACTAGAAACTAGACCTAAAATACCAACTCTAAAGTCAGCACTTATCAAACATGTTTCTATCAATTTGAAAGCATGAATTTATTAGACACGTAAATATCTTCAAACTCAGCCTAACAAACCAGATAGCTATATGGGTCTGAAATCAGTTCAGTTTTACTATATAGTAAAAGCCTCTGCAATATATAGCATTGCAAAAACCTTCAAAGGTACACTTATGATAATTAAAACAAGTTACGAAATTTATAACTTGTTTTGATTATCATATAACAAGAGTAAGAATATCCTACTACATATGTCTATATATCTTACTAATCCTGGTTTAAATCAACATCATTAAATTAAACACCAGGGATGATGATGATTGTTTTATTATCACAACCATTCTATTTGAAGAAACTCCAGGCAGAAAACCACTGACTTATTTAAGATAATAATCATCATTGATTCAAAAATCATTACTGTAACACTCCAGCACATCCTTTAGTGGTTTGCATGTTCTCAGAGTTCTGGATATTTTTAAGAACTAGCATATATGCATGTTAATGTTATAATATTTAAACTTATGAAAACAAACAAATGGATTAATAAAATAATAAGATAACCATTTATTAATAAAACAAAATTTATGTAGTTTGATTGTAACTACATATTAACAAATTGAAGTGTAAATTTCCAATCAAGCATAAAATTATTGATATAATATTAATAAATAATTCATATATTCTGTAGTGTTTTGTAAAATGGCAGACATGTTTGTGCACTCCAGAAAAAACTCGAATTTATTCGAGAGCTTATTTTTATATCATGCTCTGATAGCTGAGGAATTTAATTAATGCATTGACGTAATGGTGATCGACAATTCCAAGAAATATTTGCTGATTACAAATATTTCCGGATAAGAGACGTTTCCTTATTGGACGGTGTATTGATTGATTGTTGCAGTTATCAGAGAGCGATAAGAAGACCAGGTAAGAACGTCTGTTTAACACCAGCAGAGATATATTGTGTCAGCAAGCGATAAGAAGACCAGGTAAGAACGTCTGTTTAACACCAGCAGAGATATATTGTGTCAGTGCTTGCGGTTAATGACCAGCACCCAGTGGAAATGTAGTTCATGGGTGTAGCTGAAAGATCCCACAGAGATGGGGAGACCGCAGTGGAGATATTCATAGCATTCATTGCAGAACAATTCGTTGGAGAGCATTCGTTGCAGACCAATCCGTTGGAGAGCACGTTGCAGACCAATTTGTTGGAGAGCATCCGCTTGCAGACCATTTATTTGGAGAGCACCCATTGCAGAGAATACTGAGTATATTCAGAGCATTCGTTGCAGACCATTTGTTGGAGAGCATATGCAGCAGAGCATTAGTGGCAAGAAAACAGTGTGGGAATTGAACATTAGCGAACGTTATTGGATAGCTGCACAGTCGTAAGCGCGGATATAACATATTCCATTTCCTTTTCATTTAATACTTTCACAAAATCAATTACACAATATTTAATCTATCTTCAACAAACAGTTAATCTATTTAGTTTCTTCTCATTTAGTAATTTCATATTGAAGCAATGGATCCGGAAGTCTGATCCATGCTTCACAGCCTGCTATAAACTCACCAGCATTATAAACCTGGGTTAAGTTTATATTCAAGTATCAAAAGAGTTTTGCATTAAATAGAAAATTAAAGTGTTCATTTCGTATATTCAATGGTCATTAAATTAGCTATTTACTTTAAAATATTCTTTTAAAGTAAATTCTGATTAAAATTAAATAGTTTATAAAAATTTCTTTTTCAAAATTTATTAATGAAACATATAAGTATGCCAAGCATATATATATATATGATTAAATGCAAAATTCTGTTGAAACTAAAATGTCATTTTATTAAAAGAAATAAAATATTTTTCTTTTAATTTTGTTAAAAATATATGTCGTATGATTTTATTTTAAGATAAGCCTGCCAGCATTCCTAAAGTAATGGCATTTTGAATTAGTGTTTCATTCAGGAAAATTAAAGATGGCCTTTTTTATAAATCAAATTCGAAGTTAAAAGCAAAATTTGATAATAAGAAATTAAAGTTTATTTTTAGCAAAAAGTTACTTTGAAACAAAGGAGCATGGGGGGCTTATCAAGATCTGGAATCATACACAAAACAATAGAAAAGTATCTCTGGAAAGATATAAAAGGTGGGGAGAACAAAGAACTAGATTATTCAGATTCTGTTCAAAGATTCATTCAGAAATTCTTTTGAAATTTGTCTAGATTTTATTCTAAAATTATTTTATTCAGAGATTGACTCTGAACGTATTTCTGAACTTGTTACTGAAGTGATTTTGAAAATGTACTTAGCTGCTGCTCGTCGGCTCTTTTGAAGAGTTCTACTACTTACCTCTGCCGCTTCTGCTATGGTGACAAAGTCTAATGATCCTCTGAGGTTGCACTGAAAATAATTGCTGAAAATCTCTGTGTTCTAGCTCTTGTGGAGAATTTCTGTTCTGATTTAAAGATGCGGCCCTTCAAAATTTCTATTACTTTGGTGGACGTTACCACGTACAGCAGCTAAGCTCATCAGCTTTGCCTGCCGTCGGGGTCCCTTAAAGTGTCATGTATCTAGTAAAACCAAACTGTGAGCTGTGTGTGCACCCTTCATGTCAAAATAGTTCCAATTCCAAATCTCTTTGTCCGGACAAATAACTCCATGTACGTAAATCAAGCCAAGGATGTCGAGGGAACTGGATGAACTAAACAAGGACTGGTAACTTTTAATGATCTCCTCATGAACTTTTACTTTCCCTTTTAATATTGTACCTTTCTTTAAATGTTTCATAAATTTATTATCTTTCTTAATGTATCTCTTTCTATCTTAATATTAGATTTATATGTATTTTAACTTGATCATCTCTTTATGCTTAAATCCCCCCCCCCTTTGCTATTCCTCATTTTAATGTCAAATCAGTTAGACCTATAGATATTTAGTTTCCTTATGCGGTGTAAATTATGTTCTTCATTTGAAATATTTCCAATTTAAAATGAATAATTATAATTTAATACTAGTTAAGTTTCCTTTTGTTTGCCAATTCAATTTCTTATTTTGTTCGTATTCATTCTCACAATTAAATATTAGTTATTTAAAGAAACCTTTAAATATTTTAAATTATTTATAGAGCACAAAGCAACGAGAATGCTTTGTGAAATAATTATTTCAATCTAGCTTTATCAAGTGGATACGAGTAGATAAACTGAATTAAATTGGAAAAGTAATACCTAGGCCATAGAATTATATGTAATTGAAACCACCTCATTGTTGAAATTATTCACCAGGGATTAATTGTGGAATAGCAGAGATATTTAAAACATTTATAATATTTAAACTGCATTAATTAAAGTATATCATTTAAAATAAAAGCTTTAGTCTTCTAATGTTTCTTTCAACATTTTATCTGCTTAACCTTTTATGTTAATTGTCCAATGATCCAAGCATGCACAAGCACTTAACTTATATTATTTTATATTGGCACATTTAACTTATTTATTTCTTTAAGTAGTCTAGTCGATTGTCTCAACCCTGATGCTAAACTTAGGCCGGGTTATAAAATAATTTATGTGTGTCTCGGATATGTTGGTTCATGATTATACTCAAAAATAGATGAATAGGAAAGAGGCCATAGTATTCTTGATTTTTATATCTCATGTATGAGTGGCCTCAAGATACTTTCGCCTAGTCTTTGAACTGGGTTAAATCAGCATACACAATCGATCAGCACAATATATAGATATAAAATAAAACATAGAATCATTAATCTTTTTTTAACAATCAGTTCACAGATTTAAGTTTTATTTCTAGTAATTCCATTTATATATGTGTGTGTGTAATAATATTGTAAATCAATGCCTGTATTTTTTCAAAGCCATATATGGAAAATTGTAATTAAATATTAGTAAATACAGAAATCAAAAATTTTGAAAAGTACAAAAAATATAATAATCACTTAGGAGTGCTTTCGACTATCCTTGTAGTCTTTGTCAACTAATACTTTGAAAGGTTAATCTTTCCATAATTCCATGATCTTAACATTTGCTTACTGGCTATTGATTAAGTCATGCTTGTATTTATAAATTTGCATAGCTTCCTTTATTTTCCTTTTATTGATATTTCTTTCAATTTGCAATATTTTTACATTATTATAATTGAAATTAAAACCATATATACATGATTTATTATGGTCATAAAAATAGAAGCTGATATATTATTATTATATTTACAATTTTGTTTCATATTTTGAACCATTTGTTAATAAAAGCAAATGCTCTTTAATTCTTTTCTTCAATGTACATCTCAATTCCCCTATATATTCACTACCACACCTACATATCCATTCATAAATGATGCAATTTTTATTTATAAACAAGATTTTAGCTTTAGAATTATTTATTAATTTATTTAATGTAGAAGGTGCATAAAATGCAATGTCACATATACCTTTATAAATTTTCCTTAGGAAATTTGCTTGTTGATTCGAATTATATGGTATTAATATCCAAATTTTTTTATTAGTAGAAGAATCAACTGCATTATTAATATTTTTATTTTTACATTTCATATTAAAATTTTTAATAGTATTATAAATAAGAGCGTTAACATCACAGAATTATGGGAATGTTAACCTTTCAAAGTATTATTTGACAAAGACTACAAGGATATTTTTTGTACTTTTCAAAATTTTTGATTACTGTATTTCTCTTTAAAAATTAAATTGATAAATTTTATTTTAAATATAATCATTTATGCAAGGCATTTACAGGTCTGTCATTCAATGAATTATATTTCTGGTAATATGAGTATTTTCTTATTACATTTTAACACCAAGAAGTGACTTTTTTTTTATAAAGAGCAATTAATTTTTCCAATGTACTGTTTCATATTAACAAATGATGGATTTTTTATCTACTTTTGAAATTTGTTTTATTTTTTAAAAAATAATTTTATTCATTAATTAATATTTATGACATGTATATTAAATAAAATTTACTTAAGATTTTTTAGACTTTATTTTAGTATTTATTTCTTAAATATATACAGGATAGGTTTAAACCAGTTGAATTTTAATCATTATAATGAGAGAAATTTGTCATGGCATGACATAGTATGTGCACACATATATGTTTAAAACTTAAAAGGAAAAGTAGCAATTGAATACAAACAAAATTACATAAATAATTATTTATAATAAAGTCTGGAGTAATTTAAATGTTGATTAATTAAATATTGTTTTGACATTCTGAAATGTTACATTTAAATTTTGATTTAATAAAAAATCTTTTCACCTAAACAGTTGTTTTTCTTTGTAATGCACCTTAATTACAGTATTAATTAGCAAATTTTTTTTGGTAATAGTATGAATACTGAACCCTACCATTTGATAGCGCTCTTTTTTGCCCAATGCACATCAATATACTGATTCATGGGCCGTATGTTTGTTTACATAATATTTAGATTATTATTTTTTTTTTCAACTGCTTTTTAATTTTTTTGTTGTTGACCTGTCTGGTTTGGTTTACACAATATTACAGTAAACCACCAAAGTTTTTTTTATTCCATCCAGGTTTTTTTTCATTTTTAAGTAAACAAATATTTTGTTTTAAGATGGTCTAGGGGTGTTAGTTTATTTTAAATTATCGACTGTCCATCGGTTTCTTTACATAATATTACTTATGGTAAACCAAAGTTTTTTTTTCACCCATTTTTTAAATATTGTTTGGGTTCATTTTTTCTTTGTTTTTAGATGGTGTTAGGGGTGTTGGTTTGCTTTTAAATTATTGATTAACGCTCCCTCAGTTTGTTTACACAAAAATGTGGTAACAAACACTTTGTTGTTTTTAGATGGTGAATAGGGGTTGGTTGTTTGCTTTGAACTTATCTTCTTTTTTGGTTGATGTTTTGATTTTCTGAAAGACTTCAACAATTCGGTACTTTTGAATAAACCTACACTTGATTTTTTAGAGGGTGGAGAGAAGAGGGGGTTGTTTTGATTTTGAATTGTCATCTTTTTTTGTTAATTTATTATGAGGCTTTTCTATTTTTTTGTTTCAAATCTTTACACTACTGAAAGCTATATTATGTGATAGCAGAAAGTTCTTCCTTAATTTTTTTTGTCTTTAATTTTAAAAAAGACATAAACAGTTTGTTTTTAAAGAACACTTTTTTTTAAAGCTGGGGAGGTGGGGTGGCGGGGAAGGTTTGTTTTGATTTTTAATTATCAACTTCTTTTTGGATTTTTTTTGAACATTTTATTATGTTACCGCACAGTTCTTTATTATTATTTTATATATATATTTGGGGGTGGGGCCTTTTGAACAAACTCTTAAACACTTCTTTTTTTATTTTTGGTATAATAAAATATTACATACTTTAATTAACTATTAATGAAAGTTATCAAATATTACCTACCTACTTTCTAATCATGTGAACAATGACAACAGTTTCCCATAAAATAATTTATTGAATCAAAAATAAATGAAACTTTGGACAAGTTGTGAACCAAAACAAGTAAAAAAAAACACCATTTTGGGGGGCATATAAAAAAACAAAAGTAACATGCAAATAAAATAACAGGGAAGCCTCAAAGCTGAAAGAAAAGTAACAAGCAAATAAAATAACAGGGAAGCCTCAAAGTTGTAAGTAACAGGATTTTGGATCCCTCGAACCAACTTCCCTTACAGTTCTCGCACGGATTCAAGCGTAAACGGGTATTTGCATGCAAAATCAGAAACAACTCTGCTGAAAAGAAGAACCTTTTCAAGTTGTGTGCAATTCAAACATGTAGGGAAGCATGTGTGATGACATGACAATTCTTAATATGAAATACTAATTCCACTATGCTTTATAAAAAAATTTCCAAGAATGAATTTTTGCAGAGTTTCATCTCTTTCAAAAATGGCCACCATCAAATCAGACCATAGCAAGAGTTCAAGAGCACTCACTTGACAAATATTGTCGCAATGCAATGGGCATAGTATTTCATTACATCATCGTAGAATACATCACCCTCAGGCAGCCTGTTGCCACTCAAAAAATACCTATTGTAGTGCCAGCTGTAAGTTAAGGCTGCTAAAATGGTATATTGATGTGTTTTTTGTGAAAAACAACACCTTCAAGCAGTGGGGTTCAGTATTCATACTATTACCTTTTTTATTTACATAAAGGATTAATGTAAAATTTTTTTTAAAAAAAGAACAATGGTAATTACCTTATTTTTATAAATCAAATTGGAAAACTTGCCTAATCTTCCTATTTTTAATTTCCTTCATATCCATTATAAATAATATTTAGATTAACTGATTATTAAAACTTCAGAAAATCAGTTTACTGCTAGTCTCCATATTGATTGAGTTTGAACTCTCACAAAAATAGCTGAATATTCAAGGCCCAATATGTAGGAAGTAGATTACTTGTCCTGGATGGGATTCACAAAATTGTAGGAGCTGAAAACACAGTTGATGACTGCCAACATTTATATTATTTAAACGGAACAAGACATACTGACAATTTATATCGGAAACCAGTCTATGAATCTTAAGAGATTTGTACATTATACATATGCTATTTTGTATATATGCATAAAAGCAAATGATAAATGAAAACTTGCCTTTAGTATATATATATACTGTTGATGCATCATTTATTTTACAAAAGTGAAAAAAAATCAACAATTTGAAGTGGGGCATTTAGAAATTAATTAATTTAATCACATTCTTTAATACAATAAATAAAAGACTGTATTATAAAATATGTTTATACATATTATTTTTAAATTTTTAGTATTTAGATCTTTTTTGTAATTCTACTTATTCCAACTTTAAAACAGAGAAAAAAAAGCAATGTTGCACTTTGTATGTTTGAAGGAAAATCTGTGTGCATTGTAGAATCAATTTCAACATTGTTTTTTTAGAAAGAGTATTACACTTACAATCAAGAAAAATTAAGAGTTGTTTTTATTTCTATTTTAATTGACCATAACTGTTTTAGTATAGGTTTTTAATATATATACCATCATGCATTACTGAAAACTTACTGAAGGAATGTCAATATGTTTAAAATGTTGGCCCACCAATATCGTTACTGAAAAAATGTCTGAACAACCATGAAAAATTTCACTGTCATTTACATTGTCATTAATTTCTAACATGTGTACAAAATTTGAAAAAAGTTCATTTGATAAAAATATTTTTAAAAAATTATTACAAAGTTAGCCTAAACAAACACTTTGTCTCCACTATTAACTATAAAGAAAAAAGAAATTAAATATTTTTTTCATTTCAATAAAAATTTTATTAACAATAAATAGTGATTACATACTATTAAAGGATAAATAAATGAATAAATTGTACAATAATATGATTATGTGATGTTCTATTTGTCATCTGGCTAGATTATGTTATGAGAGCACAATTGTTATACTCTTATGTGGTTAGGTATAGTGAAGAGATTCTAAGAACTTGTTTAATGGTATTAGCATTTTTAATATGAACATGAATATTTTCTTTTACAATTGACTATTCTATAATGCTGGGTAGGTGGGAATTAATAATCAGGAAAAGGAAAGAGCAATTAAAGACCAGGTGTCAGCAAAGACTTTACTGGAGGCAAGGAGCTGATCACGTTTCTTGATTTTTTTGAGCGTTTGATAAAACAATGGTGTGATTTGTGGTGGGGGTAATTCCATGAGACTTTTGCATCTCACTATCCATATGGAATAAAGGACAAAGGTAGAAAGCCTTATTATTGAAAAAATCCATTATGAATGGCATTTTCAAGTGAGAAAATCATATCAGGTCTTATGTTGGAATTGATTATAATTATATCTTTCAGAGTTTTAAGTCTTGGGCACCGGTGTATAATATGGTCTACGGTTTCATCTTCACGAGCACACAGACCACATATAGGGTCAATGCTGGTAAAACCTCTTCGGTGATAAAGAAACCAATTCGTGGGTAGTGCATTAAGATTTATTTTAATGATGAAGTCAAGGAATTTGGGTTCCAGACTCCATCTTTTGAAGAGTGTAATGAGTCTTTGGTTGGTTACTTTTAGGCTAGTTTTAATGGGTTGTTGATTATAGTTGATTATATT
Source organism: Epiperipatus broadwayi (assembly GCA_028023455.1). Taxonomy (NCBI): domain Eukaryota; kingdom Metazoa; phylum Onychophora; class Udeonychophora; order Euonychophora; family Peripatidae; genus Epiperipatus; species Epiperipatus broadwayi. Next base: position 348,909 of record JAQFVV010006220.1, on the reverse strand, counting down.
GTATGCTTCCCATAAGGTGATTTTTTGGTTAAGGTTAAAGGGTATTATCGGGTTATAAAGCTGTAGGTGTTGTATTAGGGATGCTATCCATGAACTGGAAGAGGGTGGAGGACGATCTGTCGGTATAATTTTTTTAATAATGTTAGAGTATCCGCAGGAGAGGATCAGATTATGTAGAGTGTTGTGTGTTTTCTGTAAAATGATTGCTTGTATTGAGTGGAATGACAGTCCATTGAACCTGCGTGGTCGTTGGATACCTCGCAAGCTAATAGCAACTGTCCTTCCTCTCCAGAGAAGTTTGGTGCATAATCGGTTAATTTTATTTTGAAACTGTTTAGACATTTTAACGAATGGAAGATAATATGAGATTTTTGGCATTATGATCATGTTGAGGAAGCCAACCTTTCCATATAATGAAAGGTAAACTCTAGAGAGTGAAGTGGTGATGGCTTCAGTTGAGTGGAGGATTGCATCTTGAATCTCTCTTGCCATTGCAGTTGGAGTTTTGTAGATTGGGAAACCTAGGTATCTTTGGGGTTTTGCAGAAAAGGGAGAGTTAATTTGTTTACCAGACATTATCTTCCAGATGGAAGATTTGTTAAAATTTATTTGTAGGCCAAGTTTTGCTGTATTTCTGTTTAATATGTTCATGAGATGGGGAAGGTATTTAATGGAGGGAAGCACAACCATGATGTCGTCTATATATGCAAATACGTTGAAGTTTTTATTGAGAGAGGGAAGGAAAATTCCAGGGAGGTTTTTTTCTATATCCATCAGAAGAGGGTTGATGTATGCTGTGAAGAAAAGGGCACTGAGCGGGGATCCTTGAGGGATCGACTTGTATGGCTTGAAGCCTGGTGTGATCTTGCCATCAAGAGAGAGAAAAATCTCTCTGTTGTTGAGCAGATTGCTGACCATCTGTACAATCCCGGCTGGAATGTCGCATTCCAACAGAATATCCAGGAGGATGTTTATCTGGACTGAATCAAATGCTGCCGCAACATCCAGCTGGACAGCAATAGGTTTTGATTTATGATGTCCTCTGATGTAATTGAACAGTGCAGTTACATTGGACATAGCATGCGAGGTTGATGATCCCTTTTTTCCGTATTGGTTTGACGAGATATGGCTAAGAATTTGAGTTTGGATTTGATCTTTAATGACTGACTCAATTATCTTGATAAGCAATGGGGTCATGGAAATTGGCCGGATACTGTTAATGTCGTTTAGTGGTTTTGCTTTTTTAATAAAAGGCATGAGTGCCACTGGGTAAAGATCTGTTATGTTTCTGTTGCCGGAGGCTAGGTGATCAATCATTTTTTTAATAATTGGCACAGTGAATTGACTGAGATGTTTGAGAAGGAAATTTGGGATGCCATGAAGGCCAGGATGAACGCCGTCAGGGAGAGATGTTAGCTTCTTTTTGATTTGGATTTCTGTGATGCCATGTTCGCCGGGGTCACCAGCATCCAACCAGCTGTTTATAGGAGTAGCTCCATCTTTTTGCATTAATTGGCAGAATTGTTTGCTGATGTGCTGCATCATTGGAAAGCCAATAAGTTTGGTTCCATTAGTATTAATGGATAAGGGGGTGATTTGTTTTTTATTGTATCCCAGTGCCCATCTGAGGTAGTCTCTCATCCAGCAGTGTTGTTGTGCTAAGAAATATTTGGCTCTTCTGATGGATATATATTCTGCAAGGGATTTTTGCTTGATTTTGTAGAGATTTTTAAGGAAGATAATTTTTTCTGTATTTGTGAAATTTTGCTGTGATGCTTGAAGTTGTAAATTAATGTCTGTTAGGTCATTTAGAAGGCCATTAGGCCCTTTGATTTTCCTGGTGTGGTGATTTAATATGGACTGAAGTATTCCAATGAAGGAAAACCAGCCCTCCTCAGCAGGAAGGGAAAGGATATTTATTTTCTGGAAAAAGATGTATGCCTCAGACACTATCGCTTCGGTCATATTTGATTGGGTGATCATGTGCATGGTTTTACCAGGTCCATCAATAGGTGTAGGGATTGCAATAGGTGTAAGTTGTAAGATTAGAGCCATATGATCAGAGAAAGCAACAGGGGCTAAGGCTGCATCAAGGTTGAAATGGAGGTCTGGGGTGTAGAAAACCAAATCAATCAGGGACTTTTTAGTTTTAGTATAGAAAGAGTAGGCTTCAGGAGGGAAGAAACCCTCTCCACACATTAATCTGTGATTTATTAGATGCAAAAATCTCTTGTTGAAGTCATTGTATGTGGTGTTAAAGTCTCCCAGAAGAATAGTAGGGGAGGCTCTGTTAGCGTTGATGGCATTTAAGATATGAACTATTTTTAGATATTGAGAGGTGTCTTTGGCTGTATATATATAAGCTATGATGATCGGATAACCCCAATAGTCTATTTCTATGACAATAATATTGGCATCTAGGAATAGAATGCTAAAACTGTTTGGTGGGGTTGACTTGCTGATAAGAATACCGACTCCACCTGAAGCAGAATGGCCTATGGAAAATCTAGTAAATCCGAGAGCAGAGAGAAGAGATAATATTTTATGATCAGTCTTATGGTGAAATTTAGTTTCACCCATAAGAAGTATATGAGGGGAGCAGAGCGAGAGCCAGTTTTTAATAGCTAGAACTCTATCAATTGGGTTGATGCCGCGAATGTTAATGCCAGCAATTTTGCAGAACATGATAGATTAATCCAAACCATCCTCAGCAATTTAAATATTTTTAAAAAAAAAAAAAAAACAAGAAAAAAACAATTTACTTTCAAATTAAAAATCATTTTTAAATTTCTTTAGAAATAATGATTTTTTTTTGTTAATTCTAAATTTTCATTAAATTTTTTTTTGCAGCATGGTTTTTATTTTAAAATTTTAAATGTACCCTTTCGTTTTACATTATAATCAACTATTTCACTCCTAATTTTTAATAGTGAATCCATATTGTATTGTTCTGGACTAAAAATTTTAAATCATTTTCATACTTTTTCTCTGAACACATTTTTTTAAAGTTCATATCCTGCCCATGAAATTTCCATTTTGTAAAACAACAAAGGATTTTATTATGCTGTTCTGCAATTGATTGTTCATAAATCTGCAAAAATATGAAGAATAAAGTTTCTGGATAAGAAATTACTATATATTTTGTAATCATCCCCCAACACCTATCCTACACTTTCTTTCAAAAAATATCCAGGGTGCCAATTCTATTAATAATAGAATAAACTACTAGTCTGATCTTGCTTTGGATTAGCTTAGTGGGGGCTACAGAGATCTATATGGTGTAAAATGCACACTAAATATAGGATTAAAATTACAAATTAATAAGAGTAAAACATCTATTAAGTTTTAAATTAAATAATTGAAATTGGTAAAGTTCCACCATTCAAATTTACAAGTGATAGTTTAACCTCATTTCCTCCCATCATATAAATGCATCAAACAACCGTTACTGTGTGATAGAATTAAATTAATAAAATAAAGATGTAGTACTAATTTATTCTACTATGGCAAGTTAAAATTAAATGGAAAATAAAAATATAACACTATTTAACCTTTATTGTACAGTAATTTGAAATAAGTAACTAATTTAATGTCTAATCTAAAATAATAAAGAAATATCTCAGGGAATTATTTTTGTCTGGCTTAACTTTAAATATATACTCTACAACAACTACTAATTTCCATCATAAAAGTAATGACATAAATTAAGCATTATTCTAATAAAATAATAGTAATTAGACAATGAAAAAAATAGGGCGCATTTTGATTTCAATTCATCATCTAAAGAACTGAATACTAAAAATTCCCAGAGAATCATTAATTAGCAAAGCACTTCATATAGTGTTTGGACCAAGAGACATCATCATCAGATCTGAACATATTAATCATTAAATTTATGGAATAGTGCAATCATATCATATTGGACATGTAAATGTGTGTGTGCATGTGTGGAAACAGAACACAAATGCATGCCAAAGTATAACTCTGAACAAAGTTTTAAAATAAATAAAACATTTATTACAAGATATAACTAAACAAACATTTTGCATTCCTAATTTACACATGTACATGTTTTGGATAGTTCCAATATCAATGATTGAAAAGTCTACATGAGAATAAATAACATTAAAATAAACTTTCTGGTAATTTATTCCAACATATACCAGCTCTCAGTCAATTCTGATGAGCTTATGAAAAGAACATTATAAACACTACACTAGAATAATTAAATATGAAATTAAACTTTTTTTTGTATTTTATTTCAAATATATGCGGGATTCGAACTCAGATTTTCACATGATCCACTACTCTCAGTGCCATCTCATATTGCTGACTCACCTGATCACACACATGTTGAAAAGATAAATAATCACCAATATACATATTTCATGCCGCATATATTATATATATAAAATGCAGGCTTAAGCCTGTACAATGTATTAATTTCAAATATATGCAAGTTAACAGTCAATTTTTATATGCTTATGAACAAGAAACATTTATAAACACTAGCACTAAAATAGTAAAATATGAAACTAAACTTCTTGATATTTTTACTTCAAACACACACATGCTATTAGCTAACTCCAACATTCTGCTAACTAAATCAACACTGGGGTAGTGAAATATCAAAATAATACAATAGGGGTTTAAATATGTGAGTAAGAAGTCAAGCTATCCTTCATAAATCAATTAAATAATTCTTTTAATTAGCTACACTTTCTTTCCTTTTTGCTTGCGCATTCAAAATAAGGATGGAACATTCTGAGAATTGATGGTATAAAACTTAAAATAATTAGTATGATATGATTTAAAATATTGATTTAAGAATTATAAATCAGTGATAGATTTTCTCCATACCTTCAAAATTGACACCATTTTATGCATGCATCTGAATTGTGCTACCTGTTATAAAATAATTGACATAACGATATCCAATCAGTTTACTTATAAAAGTGGGACAATACCATAATATGGATGATGCCATGGCCAACCAAGCTTTAACACTAATTCTACTTTAGATGTTCTGTGAAAAAAATCAACTTTATCTTTATTCTGCTTTTTTATTATCAAACTTGGCTATGAATAAATGATGGGAAAACATTCCACATGAATACATGAGGGATAAAAAGATTTTCTTAACTCTAATCATCTAAATAACAAAACACATTGACTCCCTAGCCTAATTCAGAGGCTTAAATACTGGTGTGGACCTTGTTTCATCACCAAAAAACACAGGAAATACACTACTTTATTTCACATGATATAATCATCATAACATACAATTATGTACTCTGGAAATATAATCCACTTGTGACAAATATTTCAATAAACTGAGGGAGAGTTCTCTCAATTCCTATAACACAATATATATCATAAATGCTCTCGTTCTCTATAGCCACAAAACACATTTCAATTTACACATAAAAAATAATAAATTCACTCTTAAATAAATCCCTAATCTTTCCACTTCTTTTGGCACATCACATCATCCACAACTGATTTTGAAAGTCATTCTACTTTTAATTCAACAATTATATAAATGGATTAAACAACAGACAGGTATACATGCATAATATCACATAAAACAATTTCAAATCACATTCGATGAGGAAATATTGTAATGACATTAATTAATAAGTTATAAAAAATGAATCTCTCATTTCTGAGGAATTATAATATTTTAGATTTGAAATATAATAGCTACTGCTAAATAAACCTCATCATTCTAGCAAAGTAAAGATAAAACAACTCGTTAGTGTATATTTGACATTAGTCAAATAAGTTGAAATAAAAGTTTGGTTTCTGACAAACAACAAATCTTCAAATTTGAAGCAAAATAATTATTAAGAAATAGATCTCATAATTTCTTAAAATGCAAAGATAAAATAATAAATTTTGTGAATTTATCCCTTCTCAAAATCAGCTGTTAGCTTCCTAATAGGAAACAGATATTTCTATCACCACATACGCATATAGAAATAAATATACACAATAAAAATTATATTAAAATAATAACTAATTACCCAGTACAATATTTCTCTATATTATACTTTTCCGAGACATTCTTGAAGGAAGAAATAGTAATTAAATAATAAAAATATATAAGACAAATAATTGGACTACCTATTTATCAAATGCTAACAAAAATAATAATCATTAAATCTTTTTTTTGGCTGGAACATAAAAGTTCATTTACACAGTTCATAGATAACACATCTTGGTCATGTAAAAAAATGATGATGATTATTTGTATAACAATAGATATTGATAAACACATAACAATTTCCTGCAGGGCAAATAATATGCATTGGATCCAATTAAAGAGCATTTCAAAGTTCTTAGCGATAGCTAATGAAACTGCTAGCAATATCACATACGAAACATTTAATAATGGCAAATAAATATTTATTACTGCATATGTTTAGTAATAATTTATGGTTTAATTAATTACATTTATTAAGGCACTTGTGTTAAGTTATCAGTCATCCATCAAGCTCATAGCTGATTAATTCATAATATCCACTTAAGTCTACATAAGTTTATTGATAGTATATTTTAATAAAAAAAATCAAGTGCAAATGAGAATAAGGTAAAAAAATATTAACATCTAGTTTCATGTCCTAAGCACATTTAGAGATAAGTTAATGATTCATCAATTATATGTGTCATGCATTTGTTTCTTAATTCTAGAGATGAATGGTTAAGTATATTTCTCGTCAATAATAATAATAAAGCATGTTATAATAAGTTATCCATACACATCCTTTCATTTAAACTCTATTCCTTTGTAGCTAGTAGAAATTATTGTTAGAGTCTTTGAAATGTTTTATAAAAAAGTCTAGCATAAATTTTCCAGAATAATAGCCAAATTCCCACATTCCAGTTATTTCTTTAATATTAGAGATTAAATTTAGGCGAATCAATTTTGAAATATAGACATACATATCAACTATTTCCTTAATATTAAAAATTAAATTTAGGCAAAGCAAATTTATAACATAGATGCACATATGCAACCCAAATATTGTACTTTTGAGTTTGAATTATGGAAGAACCAATTTGTCAAGAGAAAATTGTAATAATAAAAATTCCTTGTGGAGAGAGAATGGTTATAATAAAAAAGCCAACTCTTTTTTAAAAGTACCCCCCTTTTATATCTGATTATTACTTAGTCATTGGTTCTTTCTACCAATCAAAATTGTCACTCAAAAGTTCAACCCTAAAAACAAAGGTAACTCCTCCCATTGCACTGAGATAATTAGTTACAAATATACAATAATTTTTTTTGTCTTGGAAAAGAAAAGAAAAAAAAATTGTCTTCAAACAAAAATTAATTAAATTGAACCAATAATTAAAAAATCCTGCATTTCTAAAGTAAAAAAAATTATTTTAGCAAATAAAATAATTGATAGTATATTTGTCTATTTGACAATTCACTGGTCCAATGATCTATTAATTCATTTAAAATGTGTTTAAACTGGTTATCCAAGCTATTGATTATGAAATTAAATATTTTACAGTAAAACATATTTGGTAGTTTAATGAAGTACATGAGTGAAAAATGAAGTTGAAAGATGGCAGAAACATACATGTACACACATATGCTATACTACAATTACTAAACTGATTGGACTAAAATATAAGTTTCTACAACCATGAGTCAAATATATTGCACTAATTACAGTATGGATTGAAGTATCAAAGAGCAAATGAACCATAAATTCACCAAAATAAATACCAATCACTGTTCTGTAGACAAATAAGACAAACTTGGATCAACATAAACTATACACTAACAATTTCCATGACAAGCCACCCCCTTTCTATCATTAAATTATTCACCAAAAGAAAAATATTAAATATCTCAAAACTTTCAAATAATATCTAAATGCTTTTTAAACAGAACTTTAGATTAATTTTTTTTAAATTTCAGGTTATTTCATGTTTTTAGTTAGATGCAACCAAGTGTTACTGATGCAGTCCTATTTGCTTCCAATTGGTTTCCTGTGCCTATTCAGGTCACAACTCCCCCTTCCTTATAAAGAAAATAAATTAAATACATAAGTAACATTATATTTATCATTTAAATATTATACAATAGGATTAATTTATAACATGGAAAATTATGCACATAAAACATTCATGCTCTCAAAACTTTCAACTACTATATTTTTGTTGGATATGGTATCGAGCATTTGGTTATACCCTTTTTAGGAGTAGTCTGTACCCCACTAGTGAATGGTTGACCACCATCATTCCTCCTTTGAAGAGAATGAGGATTGTAATAGGGCCTATTCCTCAATTGATGTTTCATCCTATACCTACTCTTGCTTCTAGATATCCTGCACTGGTGCCAAGGTGAACTATCTGGGACACTAATGCTATTTAAATTTGTAAGGGCTTCTCTATTAACTCTAGCTTTACTATTACTTTAGCATTAATCTCAATGGAATCTAAAATATCCACTTCCTCAATTGTCTGTCAGTCTGATGCTATGAGGACCTGCTCAACATGCCAAGGTAAATTGTGACATATGATCTGAACTATCTGTTTCCCAGACAAAGGATGTGCAGTAAGGGTTTTAAGTTTCCCTGCTGTTTTCTAAAAAACTGGGTGTAGCTGCCTTTTTAATGATTGTATTTGTCTTGGGAGATTTGGTATCTTAGATCAGTGGTTTTCAACCCTTGGTCCATGAACCAGTGCCAGGCCACAGAAATTTTTTGCCAGTCCATGCTAGACTGGCAGGAAAGTTTGTGATAACAAAATAGTATTTTAAACTTTCGATATAAACAATATTTATTTTTTCAATTCATTTTTAATTAAAAAAGAAACAAAAACAAAATCTAATGAATTGTACATAAATTAATTTATTTTTCTAGTTATCACAGATGTTTATGGGGGAGGAGGGTAAAATTAAATTTATTATTACTTTTCTAAAAAAATTCAAAATTAAAAGAAGTTTTTTATTATACAAATTCCATATATATATATAACTTCATCTTGTATATTTAACATTAAATACAGATATTACATTTATCATAATCATTATCATGTAATTACACTCACTGTGATATTTTCCAACATTCAGGTGAATAACATTTTATTTTTACATGTTTATATATAAACATAGCAGAATGATTGTTATTGTACTGCTTTCTGGAGCAATATGAATATGCAACTCAAAAGTGTTCAGCATGTGAAGGTAAGCAACACCATTAAAATACAATAACTAGTATGTTGTTTTAATCAGTTATAACAATTATGCTCATCTAAGGCTAAGTAGTTTACATCTTTAAGAAAATTAATTGTAGACCTCTGCCAGTTCGAGAAATCTTATTATTTTTGCTGGTTCATGAAATCTTATCCTTATTTTTGTTGGTCTGCAGGTATGAAAAGGTTGAAGACCACTGTCTTAGATTGTCCTATCTTCCCCCCAAAAAACTTGCTAACAGAAGATATTAAAAATCCCCATAAGCATGAGGCTTATCAAATAGGGATTGCCACCAATATCTGGAGGATGAATATAAATAGTTACTAGCAATGCAACCTTTTCTGCCTCTAAAAGTGGGTACAAGGAAAATAACTTCCAGACTTTGCAAAAATTCATATGGATTCTCTAGACACTCCCCTTTAAAGGTTTTAACAGTGAAAAACTTAAGTGCCATAGAATCACATGAATTCCTCTCACTACTCAGCTTCACCCTATGTGATCCCAACTTCTGTAAATCTACTTTACTAGGCTCAATAACTTCCAATGACCCTGAAGAATACTGATCTGGTGGGCCACATTAAACTTCCTTGACCTCAGTGATACCCAACTCCCTTACCCTCAGCTGTCCTATCTCTAATTTTGAATTTGGCCTTTGAGTTAAAGCATCTTGAATAAACATCTCTAATCTAATTTGGTAGTTTCTTCATTCACAGTTTAATTCATTCCTAAGTTTATCCTCAACTTTATCTGGAAGAATCTGCTTATCTGCGGTGCTCTTCATATCTTCTACCTCTACAGTCAAACTTTGACATCTCTCATTCACTTCCTCCAATTTAAGCCCATTGCTTGCATGCCTCCTTCCCTTATTTCTAAAAAATCAACCCTCTTAGTAATCTGCATAACTTGGTCATTGACCTTCTGAGTAACTCTGCCTTGATCCAACTTCCGAGTTTCTAATTGCAAGTTTAAGGCTTTCATTTGGTTCTGACATTCATCAGCCTGACTACTTATCTTTAATGTACTATCATCTATTTTTACCCGGTACTTTCCTAAATTTCTTTTCACAATTCCAAATTCTTCTTCAAACAACCCAATCTTCTGCTTGATCTCAATTGTACACTCACTAGTGTATTGACTATACACTTGATACTCTTGCCTTTTATCATCATCTCTGTCTTACTAAAACTTTCTTTGATCTCTCCTCGTAGTTGCAAGGCTGATTCCTCATTATCTAATTTAATCTGCTGTAGCTAATCTTAACATTTACTTCCATCACTTCCAATCTATATACGTGACTTTTAATTCTCATAATCTTATCTTCCAATCTTTGCATCTGCATAATTATCCCTCAATTCTAAGACTTGTTGAGCATTCTCAGCTAACTATTCTTGTACTTCCAATTTCATTTCTGACATTTCCAATTTTATTTCTGACATTTGTTGGGTACTCTCTCTGAATTTTTCTGACATTTCAGATTTTAAGTCTAATCTCATTTTTGATTTCATTTATTGGGCATGCTCTCCTAATTTTTCAGACATTTCAGATTTTATTTGCTGAGCATTCCTCTCTATCTTTTCTGATATTATTCACATCATTTCTGACATTTTCTAGCTGGGTTCTCATTCACTATCTTAATGAACCATGAGTACTCATCCGCCCTCCAAATGGGACATTTTCTACCCTACCACCTTCTCTACTGGTTAAATTCATGATTTCATTTCCTGAATCAATATCAGGGGACAACAAAATCATGTTTGGAGACAACACCTCTTGGGACCCACCCAAATCATCACACCTATTGAATCTCTTCCATTATATCCAATCTTTAAAATCTATTAATGTATTATTCATGAAAAAACAAGTTACATCAACCCTACTTTCCTCTCAACCAAACAATCTAAATTCTCCACCATCACTCAAAGACACATTAGGTCACTATAGTATGCATGGTTATATTCTTTCACATGACATTCAGTTTCCACACAGGCAGATAAGATAAAAAAAATATTGCACTTCATGATCAGATGACATAAATCCAAGCACACATGACAGTATTGAATAAGACCTATGTAATTCTTTACAAATGTATCATAAACTAAGTTATTCTTGACATGAGTTTGAACCCAAAGGTTCAAATGTCACACTGTATTGGGCTGTTAAAAACCTATCCTTATTGATACCAAATGTTGACCATGCCAAAAACCTACTGTAACCCTCCTCCAACACCTATCCTACACTTCCTATCAACAAATACCCAGGGCACCAATTCTATTAATAATAGAATAAACTACTAGTCTGATCTTGCTTTGGATTATTATTGAGACTCTTACAATGCTGTCCTATTATAGCTTAGCTCAGTGGGGACTACAGACATCTATAAGGTGTAAAATGCATATGAAATATAGGAGGAAACATTATGAATTAATAAGAATAAAACATCTATTAAGTTTTAAAATAAATAAATAATTGAAATTGGTAAAGTTCCACTATTCAAATTTACAAAGGATAGTTTAACCTCATTTCCTTCCATCATATAAATGCATCAAATATTTACTGTGTGATAGAATTAAATTAATAAAATAAAGACGTAGTACTAATGTACTCTACTATATGGCAAGATAAAATTAAATGCAAAATAAAAATATAACACTACTTAAACTTTATTGTACAGTAATTTGAAATAAGTAACAAAATTAATGTTTGATCTAAAACAGTAAAGGAATATCTCAGGGAATTAATTTATTGTATGGCTTAATTTTAAATCTATACTCTACAACAACTACTAATTACCATCATAAAAGTAATGACATAAATTAAGCATTATTCTAATAAAATAATAGTAATTAGACAATGAAAGAAATAGGGTGCATTTTGATTACAATTTATCTAAAGAACTGAATAAAATTTTTTTCTAGAGAATCATTAATTAGCAAAGCACTTCATATAGTGTTTGGATCAAGAGACAACATCATCAGATCTGAACATATTCATCATTAAATTTATGGAATAGTGCAATCATATTGGATATGTAAGTGTGTGTGTGTGCATGTGTGGAAATAGAACATGAATGCATGCCAAAGAATAACTATGAACAAAGTTTTTAAATAAATAAAACATTTATTACAAGCTATAACTAAACAAACATTTTGCATTTCTAATTTACACATGTATGCATTTTGGATAGTTCCAATATCAATGATTGAAAAGTTTACATGAGAATAAATAACATTAAAATAAACTTTCTGGTATTTTATTCCAACATATACCAGCTCTCAATCAATTTTGATGAGCTTCTAAAAAGAACATAATAAACACTACACTAGGATAATTAACTTTTTATTTTATTTCAAATATACGCAAGCTATCAGTCAATTTTGATATGCTTATGAAAAAGAAACATTTAAAATATGAAACTAAACTTCTTGGTATACTTAAAATGCACACGTTATTACAGGTATAATAATGCAAATGGTGGGCTGTTCGATCAAGACTAATTTAAAAAATCTACCCTATTGGCAAGAAAATTTCCACAGTATGCAGGAATCAGGAATGATAGTCATACTAAAGGCCAGTGGAAAAAACACAGACAAGCAATATAGGATTAAGAATGCCATACTGCAACAGAGAATTGGCAAGGATGGAGTAGTCTGGAGAGCATTAATCCCATCCCAGCTTAGAAACCAACTGATAAGCTATATGCATGATGCTATCAAACACTATGGGCCATGGAAAATGGAGGAGGCTTTATGGTGACAATTTTATTGGCCATGCCTATACCAAAACATTCTGGAGAAATTAAGGCAGAATGGCCTCTCTGCCAAAATCAAATCTCTGAATAAATCTTATATGGGTCCCATACTTTCCATCATTCCCACCGAACCTAGTCAGATTCTGGCTATTGACCACTATGGCCTGTTACCATCATATAAAAGATACGGGTCCTATTGGTAACCTATGATGCATTCACCAAATACACCCAGGCATACCCAGTTAGAATTGTGAATACCATGGAAACAGTAGGCATTCTAAAAATTTGCAGTTCTCCAGAGTAGGGAAACCACTAACCATAATTCAGATTGGGGTATGGCATTCACCTCAATCACCTGGAAAGCATGAATAGAGAAACAAGGGATCAGACATGTATTAACATCAGTACAGAACCCACAGTCCAAACAATGAGAATGAGGTAGTTAGGCCATTTATTCAGGGCAATTATAGTCCGATCATAAGAGTTGGGTAATTAAAACAGATATGATGTTACAGAGTATAAAAACACATGCAACAAGTCCACAGGTTTTCTACCAACAAAGACTCCATTTGAGGAAAGTATGCCCACCAATCATTTCAGTGCCCTTACCTGCAGATAATGAGACAATAAATCCCAAACAATAACAAAAACCAAGCTAGGCTGAAGCTATGGTGAATGGCGTCATACAAAAATAAACATCACCAGCCATTAATACATTTAGATTAGGCAACCCAGTATGGGTCAAGTCTGCACAGCCAAGCAATAAACCCTTTAAAAAGTTCCATAAGTTTTTCCCACTATACAAAGGTCCCTATTGAATCAAAACATGCCAAGGGAATAATGCCTTCCTATTGGGAATGGACAACCAGACCATCGGTACATATGGCACATGAAGTTTAAAGTCATGTAAGACTGCATCCGAAAATACCGATTCTACTTAAGTCAAATAAACTTGAGACCTGATGAGTTGGTGTTTTATAATTTTTTATCTTCACTTAGCTAATCTATTTAGATATATATACTTATTAGTGTGATTATTTTGTCTTATTTAGTGTAGAAATCAAGCTAAAGCAGAGAGGGGATGTTTAGGGTAGTACAGGCTATATTAATAACATAGGGCAAGACTTTTATTACAATTTTTAAATTAATAAAAAATATTTTAGATCTGGAGTAAAGGCATTTTAGCAAATAAAATTAATAAATCTTCCCATGACTTTAGCAATATGAAATAGTCAGATCTATCTATCATCCTAGTTCCCCTACTATATTCTATAGTAGTATTTTATTTCCATACCTATATACCAAAAATCCTAGTATATCAGAATAATTTTAAAATCAATAATTATAGTTATATATATGTGCATATATTATAGCATATATTGTTGAATGTGTATGTATATGTATAATAAATCAGCATATATGCATATATATATATTATTTGCTAAGTAAATGTAAACCTTGCTGTATGTGTAACGAAAAACCTACATATATGCAGAAGAGAAATAATGTTATATATTTAAAGCATTATAGATTTCCTTTTATTTAAAAATTATTGTAAAGTTAATATAGAAATTATAATATTTCTGCATTTAAAAATCAATTACGCTTAAATGTGTTACATATAGTGTAAGATGTTTACCAGGTTTTAGATTGGTTTTTCGTAAAAAATTAATTTAATAAAATTAATCCTTCATTATATTTTGACCTACTTAAAAAGTTAAAAATAAAAATAGATTTTAAAGTAATTTTAAATAAATTAACCTAGTCAAAATCGAGAGACCCACCTATAAAAAAATTGATAATTCAGCAGGAATCTTTGGATTTTCTAAGAATATAGCAAACTAAATTAGAAAAACAGATCTGGAACTAAATCTGGTAAACAAGGTGTGGTCTATATAAAAGAAAGAGGGGAGGTCAATATATAAACTTTACTTCAGCATTTTCAAAAAGAGTATAATTAGTATTTTTATTGTTGTGATTACTATAGTTTCTTGCTATATTATTGCTAGTATTCAATTTAAGAGTTATGAAATTATTCCTAATGAAATTTATGGGGTAAAAGAGCAATAAACTTGCTTTCTAATCCTGAGAATGATCTACAAGATGCAGATACACCTGAACCACCAGCCCAGTAGCAGTAAAAGTGAGAAGACGCCCCAAGATCAAGCAACCATGTGAGATAACAGAACTTAAAGCAGTAATTGATTTCTGCAGATTTTAAAATGAACATTTTAAACTAAATCTAAATTCTTAAAGCTAGCTAAAATATTGTAAATGGCCATTTTTATTTTAATCAATTTAATAGATTCTTCAAATATTAATTCTAAACTAAATTAAATGTAATTTAATTTTACTGTCTAATTTTTAAGTCTTGCCTGATTTGATCTGATTTAATCTCTTTTCATTATGACTAAGCAAAATAAAGCCAAATCTTAGATTTCACTTATGCGAAATATTAGCTACAATTTTATATTATTTTTTTAAAGTTAAGTCTATGCCTTTATTAATTGAACTATATATATTTATCTATTTATGCCATGTTGTATTCAGAATGGAGTTTGTTCATATTTAAAATAACTAGTGAGAAATGATTAGATGTTCTTACACTTGTTTAGTTCTGCGTTTATTAGTGCACAAACAAAATTCCCTTCTGAAATGAGTAAAATAAAATTTATTTATATATATATAGTTAAGCAGTTATAAATGCTTAAAGATAGATTTGCTATATATGAACTATTTAGTTAATATTTTGCAGACGTGATGAAATATAGCATAAAGTTAGAATTTAATCTTATAATTTTCCCAAAATATACCGTAGCCCTCCTTAGTTTTATATAAATGCCTATATAGACATCTTAATAAGCTAGATTCATTATATTCCTTTAATAGCATAATTATAGATGCTAATTTATGAATTGGTTTACGATGGTTTCATGGACTAAAACTAATGTTTTGTCTTAATTTTCAGTTGTATAATGATATAGTAAGCAGAGTGAATGTGTTCTTAGGAAGCATAGACATGCCTATACTCCTTGCTGTATTTTATATGTTAAATGGGTTTGGTTTAAGGTCAACCTATTACTTTAGTTTTGATAGCTCCTTGTTAAAATGAATTTTGGTTTTAAAGATCATCCCATTACTCTTATTTAGGACTGGAGCATAAGGATCCAGATATATTTGCTAGCTGTTTAATCACCTGGACTAAAAAAAGGTCTTATTCACTGCCAGTAGTATGGTCCAAGGGAACCAATTACTCGTCAATGAATCCCATGATTAAACACACATTTGAGAAGCACAGACATGGATTTTATATTTTATAAATGCCTTGGTATCTGAAGTCTTACTACCTACCATCAGTTCATTTCACTATGATAATTAATGTTTCAGCTTTGATCTGAAAGTCGAGCTTATAGTCTATATAGAGAAATATGTTACTCATTAAATAAGTGTTAATTGTAAATTATAATAATCATCTCTGCAAACTAACTAATGCAAATCTAATACTCAGTAGCATAGCATAAGTAAGGCATAGATAATCATGAGCTAAAACTGAAATCAATTTCTAAGATTGTAATAATAAATGCTCTGAAATAATTAAACAACCTGTAACCAGTAAAATCATCCTTACCTGAGAGTGAGATAATTTCGTACATTTTCATCTAACATTATTTTATTTCATTTTATTTAAATTCTGGCTAATATTAAATTTGATTAAAATATAGCTCTGCTTGGTCTCTCATTTTTTGCTCATTATTCATTAATTAATTATTGATCATTACTTAGTTATGTATGAATCACAATCCAAATTTAGTGATCAGTTGAGTCATGTCTATATAGTTATACTTTGTAAATGTCAGGTTTAAATCAGTCTCATGTTCCACCATCATGCTACTGCTAGCATGTGAATTAATGAAATACGAGTGTAGCCTAATATGTCATCTTAAGGTAGTAAATCTTAGAGCATTGGTAAAGTAACTGAGGTGAGATTGGATTCGAGGTCTCAACAACCTCATTTTGATCAGCATGGGGTAATTTACTAGGGCTATAGATTTTGTTGTGCGAATGTACAGATATGACCGCTACAATATAAACATGTTAAATCTATCATTATGTATTATAAAAAAGCAGATGAATTTCTTTTATTGGTTTATAAATTCAAATATGTTAATAAACTATTATCCCATGATGAAATTTAGTACATTTTTGAAAAGTTACTCGGTCATCACCATTTTTCATTTTAATTCTTCGTGTGGGAGGGAGGAGTACAGCTGTTAGACAACAATTTGTTTTGTATTTGCATTTTACTTATTTTTGATCAAATTCTTGATGCATAGTGTTTTCTTGAGATTTTTTTTAAATTTATATTTTAGAAGGATCTGTTCAATTTAATTTGTTGATTTCAGCTATTTTTGGACACAAATTTTTCATTGGGGAGAAGGGGTAGATTTGCATTTGACTTATTTTTGATATGCTATAATTTTGAGGCAGAGAATAATTAATTTGATAAATAGAAACTCTCATGTAATGTTCTTATTGCTTTTTAGTTTATATAAATTGCTGCTTTGGAATCTGATCGTAGAAACATATTTGCAAAGGTTGAAATCTAAATATTGATAAAATTCTGTTTTCGTAACTCCCTCCATTAATGAAATCCCCTTCCGCCATTGTTTTTGACCATTAAAGTTTTTGTTGTAATTGTAATTTCATAGTGTTTTCTTGTAATTTGTATTTTAGAAGAATTTGTTTGATTTATTTTGCCTTAGGTATTTTAATTTTCCAATTTAAGTGAAGAATTCTTCATTCTGGGGGAAAGGTTTGATGTATTTTCACCAATTTCTGTTTTGTAATTCGAATTTTATAGCATTTTCTTGTTTTTTTTTTTTGTATTTTGCACTGCTTTGGAATCTGATCACAGATGCATATTTGCAAATGTTGAAAGCTAAATATTGATGAAATTCTGCTTTTGTAATTCCCATTATTAATGAAACTCCATCTGCCATTAATGAAGCTTCATTAATTTTTTTGACATTTACCATTAAAGTTTTTCTGTTTTGGTTGTAATTCAAATTTTATAGCATTTTCTTGTTTTTTTTTAATTTGTACTTTAGAAAATTTTGTTCAGTCTGTTGCCTTAGGCATTTTATTTTGTCCATTTCAGCAAAGAATTCTTCATTCTGGGGGGGGGTTGCGTTTGATGTATTTTCACCGATTTGTTTTTGTAATTCGAATTTCATAGCGTTTTCTTGTTTTGTTTTTTTTTAAATTTGTATTTTCGAAGGATTTATTTGATTTACTTTGTCTTAAGCATTTAAATTTGTTGATTTAAGCAACTTTAGGATAGAAATTTTTCACTTACAGGCTTCTTGGCGGTTGTTGATGATACCGCAGTGTCGCCTAGCAGCCGCATGACACAATCAGAACTACCATTCATTTTATATTATTATACAGCATGTCTGAGTGCTTATAGATGTATAGCATATAAACATATTGAAATATTTGTAAATCACAATGTGATAGCTTTTTTTTATTTTAATTAAAATCAGAATGATGAATTTATATTTATAGTGTACTTAACAGACTCTTAATTTAATTTTATTGTTTCTAATTAATAAATTTATATTTCACTGTTTAAGTTATTCCAATGAATTTATTTAATCCTAAAATAGGTTTACAATATTATCTGTTGGTATTATTTCTTGCTCACAGTAACAGTGATAGAGTTCTTGCTCCTTGAGCTGGATTCATGCATAATGGTTAGTTATATGGATATTAGGGTTTACGTTTGGTGTCATTACATCCAGATGATAATCCTACTTAATGCAAAGGTATCACCTTTAAAGATCATGCACTACTTTTTTTTTAAATTAGAAATTAAGTTTATATTTGGCCAGTCCATTATCAGTACTACATGACCAGAGCACTGATGATTATCTAGTTTAGTATCTCAGCATTATTTTTTCTTTCTATATTCTGATGAATTAGCACTTGGGTCTGTGCATCCAAATTATTGTTTATATAATCTGTCCTAAGGTTGGAAGTGGCTAAATACTTAGTCTGTTTATAGTGGATCTATTTCAAATCCAGTCACATGGTTGATTGTTAATTTTATTGATTGTTCATGATGATGATTTATTATTATTATTCTTCATCATGCTGGTATAATTACAGATAGTTTACTTCTCTGTTGATCTATCATGCTCATTACTAATATATTTAATTTGATTAGTGAAGCAATGGATCTGAAGTCCAATTCATGCTTCACATCTTCCTATAAACTTAATTAGTATTGTAGACCTGAATTGAGTTTATAGTCCAATATCAGCAGGGTTTTGCATTAGAGTTAAAAATAATTATGCTTATCAAATGTGTATTACATTTAAATATTTTGTTTTAAATAAATTTCATTCTATTAATAAAAATTGCTTAACCTATTAGTCAAACATATATATACATCTAGCGTATATATATGAGTTAATGCAAGATTCTGCTGAAATAAAATGCTTATTCTACTATAAAAAAATAATAATATATTGTTGTTAAAATTTTGTTAAAATATTTAGTATGATTTGATTTTGAGATAAGCCTGCCAACATTTTCTAAAAGAATGTATAGTTTTAATTAGTGAGCCATTCAAGTGTAATTAAAGATGGCCTTCTCTTTCTTTCTTTTTAATTAAGAGAATTCAAACTTTGAAGTAAGAAAGTTAGAGTAAAAAAGTTAAAGTTATTTTTAGAAAGTGTTGCTTTGAAACAAAGGAGCATGGGGAGGCTTATCAAGATCTCAGATCATACAAACAATAGAAGGTAGCTGTTAGAGAGGATATAAATAGAAGGGTGAACAAAAGATTGATTATTCAGATTTTTCCTTTTGAAGGATTCAGTTGATTCTGATTTTCCTTGTGAAGGTGATTCTTTCAGAGTTTGCTATTGCAAGATTGATTCAGATTTTGCTATTGCAAGGTGCATTCAGATTTCTCTTAGGAGAACTCTGTCAGATTTTGTTCGTGATTTTATTCCCAAAAGTCTACAACTGTTGTCTACAAATCATGAAGAAGTTTGAACCTGCTCAAGCTAAAAATCATATAAGTTTGATAGATTCTACTATGCTCGGCTAGGCAAATAAATAGCTTTGCCTATCGCCGAGGTTCCGGAATACCATTCAAAATGCCTTAATATCCACTCAATAGTCATCTGAACTCTGTGCCGTGTCTGGAGAACTTTTCGTGAAACCGTACTACATATTTTCATTGTCCGGACAACTACATCTCGACGGTCGGATCAAGCCACGAACGCCGTAGGGAACATGACCAAGGAAAAAGGACGGTAATCGTATCTCCTCTATTGAACTAATTCTTATGCTACCTTTTGTTCATTTTTTTCTAATTGCTTCAGTGAATTTATATGTATTTGCTATGTAACCATTTTTATTAGACTAACCTTAAATATATATATTGTGTGATCATCTATCTATATGTAACCTTTTTCCCTTCGCTATTCTTCCTTACTAACCAGTGTAAATATTTAGTATTCCATTGCGGTTAAGTTTAATAGTTAATTTTTGCTCATTTAAAATCTCTTTCCAATTTTATTTATGTTTGTTAATTAAATATGAGTCAGTTTCTTTTGTGTGCCAACTTGATCTCTTTGATAACGCCTCTTTTGTCCACCATTAGCTTTACGTATATCTGATTTAACTATATACGTTTTAAATAATTTTAAACTGTTTTTAGCGCAAAGCAATTAGAAATGCTTTGCGAAAGATCCTTTTTTTATTGTACTTTATCGAGAAGATCGCGTTGACAATTTTAATAGAATTGGGAAGAAAAGATTTAGACCGCAAACCTATTAATCCGTTTTTATTGTCTAATTATTTTGTTTCATTAATTTAGAGGAATAGCGGAGGCCATTAAATCATTATTCATATTTTAAAGCCATTAATTAAACATATTATTTAACTATCAAAAGCTTGAGTTTCCTAATTTTGTTATAAATGCTTTATTTTACTTTTCAATGATCCAGGCACGCATAACGCAAAACACCTATTTCTTAGTACTTTTGCACATTTAACTATTTAGCTCCTTAGGATTTCCCGTCAATGTCTCTACCGCTGTTGCTAAGCTTTGTGGCCGGTTGAAAAATAATTTATGTGTGGCTCAGATGGTGTTGTTGGTTCGTAAATTAGCCTCGAGAATAGGCGAAATAGGGCAGAGGTCATAGTATTCTTGATTTAATATCTCGCGTATGGTTGGCCTTGAGGTACTTTCGCCTAGTATTCGAACTAGGTTAAACCAGCATACATAATCTGACTGTCACATTAGTTATTTGGGGATATAATGATGAATGCCATCACCGCAGGTTCATCCCTGAGTTTATACAGTTACAGTATGCATCATTAGTTGAACACCAGGACAATAAAAACAGTGAAACATAATGCGGGTAGTGACCAATCATCAGAATTTTTTATATGAGCAACGCTTCAGTACAAGATAATTAGAAGGCATGGTCTTCAGTTGTTCAGATTAATAAAAAGAAAAATGCATGATATTTTCTTATATCAGTGATGATAATTGTTCTAAACCCCAGTGTGTAGTGTATGAGGAAGTATTTACTAATGGTAGCATGAAATCCTCTTTTACTCTTTCAGAAAATGACATTACTCTTGACATCAGCTAACAAACTTCCTACAGTATTAATTGTTATATTCTAAAAGTGGTAAGAATCACACTATAGGTAAGAATTTAATTTTCCTTGAGTAAAAGATGCCACAGTGCATGCTTAGAAAAAATTTGTGAGGATAATGAACACTATGTCTCCTTTGAACAATGCAATAGCATTACAAATTCGCAATATATCTGATGTTAGACAATAATAATAGATGAATTTAGAAATAGTAAATTCTTTATTATTCAAGTTATTGAAATCACAGATATAGTTTGCTTTGATATTTTGCATGTTATTGTAAATATTTGAAAGTCAATGAAATTGAAGAACAGCTTTTGCTTTGTCATTCTCTGTCACAGCACAGAAAAGATGATATAATTAAAATTGTTAACTGTTGTTTAAAAGGATATAAAGTAGATTAGATATTGCAAGCTATACTTGAGAGGGATAGATCTATCAGGTTTTAACTCTTAATTTTTGTGACTGTACCACAAAGAAAACTACTAATAGAATCTAGAATCACTGATGTTCACATAGACATTACTTAGCACTTAAGAAAGTCAATGAAGCTCTTAATATCATCAAATTTTATACAGACAATCAACAGACTCTAGGATTTTCAAAGCATTGTGTTAAGAAATGATAGGTGCTTTATCATACTCCTTCATGCAGAAAAGTAAGGAGATTAAAATTCTTTTTCAATTATTCAAACTTAGATATGAAGTCCAGATTTTTTTTTAAAGATCATCCTTTACAACTTGCTTCCAAATTACATGATTGTGATTGTTTTCAGACTCTTGGATATTTATTAGATACTTTTATTCAAATTATTTAAATTTGGCACTTCAGAATAGTTCAATAATCATCTTCAGAATTATAATTAAAATGGAATCTATGATTAAAAAATTATTTTTTTGAGGCTATGTATTGAAAAAGGCCAATCCAAGATACTATTTGAGAATTAGCTACAGTTTTCCCAGAAAAGGATGAAAAAGTAACTGAATAATTGAAAAGACTGAAGCCACTTTTTGGGAAATATTTTTCAAAAGCTAGTTGATTGCAAAACACTTTGGAAAAAAATACTCCAAGATGCCAAATTATCAATCAAGAAAAATGAGAATTTCATTGAACTTTTGATTGAAAATATTTTCAAGGCTATCTTTTTTTTTCTTAATAATTTCATATAAACCTTTGGATAAACATCAGCCGAGAATGTAGTTTCCTGACAAGGTACTTAGATTTTTACTGCCATTTAGAAATATAGAGTTGGTTGCTAAGAATTTCTCTTCTTATACATCTATAAAAAATAAATATCATAATAAAAAGCACTTGAAAATATGAGGAGTACTCAAAAAATTCTATGAAAATAAAACTACAAGGGTAATTTCAAACTCATACAACCCTATGACTAGTATCATATAACACTGTCACAAACTCCTGATAAATATAAGTCTCAACAATAAAACTCTGTTTACAAATAATAAATACATTCCAGTAACTGTATTGGTTGGCTATTGTGCAATTACCTACAATTGTAGAATGCCAACACTTGAGCAATGCAGCATAGTGTATGCATTTATAAAAGACTGCTTATGGTTGCAGTGTACTGTGGTATGACATTATGTGCAGACAACAATGTAAAACTGATTTCATATACCAAAACTCGCATATTACAAAATTTATGCTATTAATTATGTTTAAAAAAAAATCAACATTTAAATTATTAATTTGCCTTATTATTATTAGATTAAATTGACAAATTACATACGCACATACACAATGACAAGTAATAGTAGAGAATGTGTAAAGAAAGGAAATATATAGTCAAAATAAGAGTCATAGATCACATGACTCTATTCTCTTAAGTTTGTAAGTTATAAACAGTGAGGATTGCCAATTCCTCAACAAGCTTTATAATAAATGCTTAGCCAAAAAAGCATTTAATATATCTCTGTCAGGAAACCCCCCCCCCCAAACCCCTGACCCTGGTTTCGTGTTTTGGCACTCCTCAGAGAGGTGCCAGGATAGGTTCAGACACTAGATCTAAAAATACCAACCCAAAGCCAGCATTTATCTAAAAGTTATCTATTGAGTGGAAAATCTGAAATTTTCAGACACCTACATGTCTTCATACCCAGCTATCCAACTCAAATAACTATATGGGCCTGATAGATCTTCAGCCATACCATATATTAGTAGTCTTAGCAATATAACATTGTATAAGACTTGATTTAAGGCAGAGACTATGACTCTTATTATAGTCTCTACCTTAAGTCTTATGCAATGTTATATTGCTAAGACTACTAATATATGGTATGGCTGAAGATCTATCAGCTCCATATAGCTATTTGAGTTGGATAGCTGGGTTTGAAGACATGTAGGTGTCTGAAAATTTTAGATTTTCCACTCAATAGATAACTTTTAGATTAAGGCTGGCTTTGGGTTGGTATTTTTAGATCTAGTGTCTGAACCTACCCTAGCACCTCTCTGAGGAGTGCCAAAGCACGAAACCATGGTCAGGGGTTGGGGGGGGGTTCCAGACAGAGATATTTTAAATGCTTTTTCTGTCTAAGCATTTATTATAAAGCTTGTTGAGGAAAAGGAAATACATGTTTGGCAATTTTGACCATTTGAAAAAAAATTGTTCTTCTAAAAGATATATAAACCTAACTTATGTGTAACATT
This sequence comes from Epiperipatus broadwayi, assembly GCA_028023455.1. Classification (NCBI taxonomy): domain Eukaryota; kingdom Metazoa; phylum Onychophora; class Udeonychophora; order Euonychophora; family Peripatidae; genus Epiperipatus; species Epiperipatus broadwayi. Next base: position 324,602 of record JAQFVV010006220.1, on the reverse strand, counting down.
AAGAATGATTCCTACATCTGTTGCTTCTGCAGAACATAGTTTTGAAATTAAAATTAACAGAAAATTTGAAATTGAGTACAAGGCAAAAAAAGATTAGAAAACCTTCCCGTTATTCATAGAAAAAAAATTAACAAAGCAAATTAATTTTGATGATGTAATATGACATGATCTCCATCTCTTATACTGGCTCATAATTGTTATTAAACAAGGCAAAACTCTTCATACAGTAGTGCCACCCTGGGCCAACCAGAATAATCAATGGATGCCAGAAGGCTTGTGCATAAAATTCCTATCTAGTGCCACAAGCCAGAAACTAGTCTGGGGATATTGGATGAGTAGGCATTAGATAGGGATTTTATGCACAAGCCTTCTGGCATCCATTGATTACTCTGGTGGCACTACTGTATGGAGAGTTTTGCCTTGTTTAATGATGTAATATGGTAATATAAAAAGTTATAGATAAAAGGCAATAATTAAAAATAATATTTTTTTTTTGTTTTCTGTTATTGTATGCAAATTATTTTTGATAAAATTACAATTTTTTGATTTAAAAAAATTCTTTTTTTTTTTTTTTATATTTTGCAGTCCCATTAATAACTTCTGTCCAAGGCTCTGCAAAACCACCAGTTGGCCCTGCAAATATTGAAAACAGAATGGTTATATTATAAATATGATGAGAGATGTAAATTGTATTGAAATCATAAAGAACAAGCTTAAACTAGATTGAAGCAACATTTTAAAAATAAACATGTTAATATTTCTGATCATTCTAGTAAATCTAAACATTTTAATTGTAACATTGAGATGAATATTGTTTTAAAAAATTGATTAAAGAAGCCCTGTATACATAAAAAATACTTGTTTAAAACAAAATAAATAGAAAATAAATAATGAGTAAATTTTAATGGTTTTACTTTTACAATTTAATGTGAATGGTTTAATAATTGAGTTATAAGGATATAAATAAGAATTGAGAAGTAGATATTTTAAATTGTCAATTGTGAAAATAGAAAAAATAAAAATAATTATTTTTAATATATAAACAATAGACTATTTTTTCCAATTTTAAATAAATATAGTATAGAAGCAGGAATGAGAAACATGTTGTCTTAATGCTCCATGTGGCCTTCTGAAAGCTTCTGTGCAGACATATCTATTTTTGTCCATTTTTTCAATCTCTTCTTTTTGTTCAACAAAAGTTTTAAATACAAATTTTTATAACATCTAATAATCATTGTCTGTCATAAAAATTACTTAGAAAAACAAATTCTATCAAAGAAAATTCAAGTCAGATTGTAAGCAGGTCTGTTGTGATAGATTTAATGTTTGATATCCAACACTGTTTTTAAATAAATACCTCCACAAATTTCTGACATATATTTATGTAAGACTAGCAATAATATACCAATTCAGCATTTGGAAACTTTTATAATACTTAAATGTAAAACATAACCTGGTACACACTCTTATGATTGTCTGCAATATTTATACCACAAGGTCAGATATTCATATTTAATTTTTATTTCACTTTAATATATGGGATGAAAACTTATTTTTTGGAGATAGCTGCTTTTTTATTTGTTTTTGTCTGATCATTTTTCTTATCTGCTCAATATTTGTTCCCTATTTATGAATTTGTTTTGCTTTTTTATATTTTCCTGTTCAATTAACTAACAAATTTTTTTATCACAGTGCTTAAAAGTTGTTTTTCAGTTGTACAGAATAATATTGATATATAAAAAGTTTAGTCTTAAGTAAATGAAGTTAAATTTAATTGTTAATACATCGCCCATCATGTCTAAAAATTTTTTTAAAAAGTTGAATGAAGAAAATGGAACATTTAATGAAAATTGGTAATTACAATATTTTTTTATTTCTGTGAAAGATAAAATGGTTTGTTTTATGTAATACTGTACTAACAACATTACAAAAATACAATGTAAATCAGCATTACGTATTTCTCATAAAAAAAATCACAAATATATGAAACTAGAAGGGCAAGCCTGCAAATGTGCACTTCAAAAAAAATGAAGAAAGAAAAAACACCAGGAAAAAGTCTTTAGTGATTTTATTAAGTAAGGGACTGTTGCAACTGATATGTAAAAGGGAAAAAAACCATTCAGTGACAAAGAAGAATGTATTGTTAAAGCAGTGCAATGTCTAAATCTGGAAAAGGTTGACAAATATTAACAATTATCTATTTCAAGAACTGCAAGCGATAAACAATACTAATTAGCTCAGGAATGTGATAGAACAACCTCACCCAATAATTCAAAATAAAGATGTACATTTTTCAACTGATAAAACTAACTCAGCTTAAATATTATTTTATTCATGTTATAACTGAAGATTTTCATTGTTACAAGAAATACTCACTTTGGGTGCACTTACTTGGAAGTCTTGCGGGGTTGATATTTTTAACAACTTTAAATAAATATATAATGAAACAGGACCATACCTTGGTAACCTAGTAAGTATATGCACAGATAGTGCACCCTTCTTTGAGTGAAAATCAAGAAGGATTTTCTTCATTATTAAAGAAAGAAAATTTAATAAGTGAATTTTGTTTCACTGTATATTACACCTGAACAATAACTTAGATAGAATTATTGCAACTATTAACTTTATTGAAGTAAATGTAATATGACATAGCAAATTTCAAAACATGTTTATGTCACATGATAATACATATTATGTTGGCATGCTATAGTATTCTAAAGTGCACTGCTTATCAAAAAGACAAATTTTAATAAAAGTTTTAACTTTGCAAGAAGAAATTTCAAAGTTTTACAAGGAACAAAAAGAAGAATGTGAATTATTAAATAAAGATGTTTTATAGAAATATTGCATTTTTGATGAAGTAAAATAACTTAATTTTTTTTCTTTATAGGGCAAGACAAAACATATATATGATATGTAACAAAAAAATCCAGGCATTTTGAAGAAAGTTAATATCTTTCAAATTCTTTTCTCTAAATCAGAAATTTCAGGACATTTCCTAAACAAACAGAAATATGTATGCAAAACGTTTGAAGACTACATAGCTATTCTGGATTATTTAAAACAGTACAATGAAAGACTTTTTAATTCAAAGAATATATTCTCACAATGAAATTGGCATATGAATCACATTTGATTGATATCTCAAAAGCACCCATAAAACTACAAATGGGATTGATTGATTTAGAGAAAGATAATATCAGTCTCTTTTTGAAACCAAAAAAGACCCCATTGAAATATACAAAAATGCAACTGAATTCCTATGTTTATAACAACATGCTTGTCATCTGCTTTCTAATTTTGCAGTTACATACTGTTGTGAATTGTTTTTTTCTCATAGCTCATACAAATTAAAAATTGTTTTATGGAAACCAGATAACTGATGTTCATTTAAAAGATCAATTCAAGTTATGTATTACTAAACTGGAAGCCAATATTCATTTTCTTTCAAATAAAAGACAAAAACAAAATCTTGTTAAATAAGTTATATATGATCTTTCAGAATAGTAGTTTTTTTTTTCATTTTTTATGGGGAATACACATATAAATATGTACTTTTTATAAAAAGAGAATGGAAAGCAATTATGATAAATTTTCATTTAAATGGAACAATTTGGTGAGTTGTCTATAATATTTATATTTTACTTTTATATTAATATGAAAAGTAGTAGCTGAGGGGATGTATTACAGTGAGAAATTTATTTTAATGTGTATCTTAATATCTAAAAAGATCTGGAAAAGTAAAAACAATTTTTTTTAGAACTAAGTAGGGATTAGCCAGATCAATGTGGCTTTGTCATTATTTCCAAAGATGAATGTGATTTTTCATTTTAAAACAGTTACCCACTCCTGGTGTCAAGTTCACATTGTTTTTATGCTTTCATTTTTTATACATTGAATGTACCTTGACAATGCCCATATAAAAATAATTGAAATATTATAACTTTATCTTTCTTATTGCATTGCCAAATCCATATAATATTAAATCATCTATGCACTTTATTACTGTTTTACAATGCTTTTATTACAACCCACTGACAGTTTCAATGGCCCTAGCAATCTTCTTCAGAACTTCTATTTATATTTCCAAACCTTGAGGTTTGGGAATAAAGTTCATAAATATAAATTCTGAAGATTTCTGGGGCAATTGAAACTGTCAATGGATTGTAAGATTTGGAAATATAAAAGTTCTGAAGAAGAGTGCTGGGGCAATCGAAACTGTCAGTAGGTTGTAATAAAAGCATTGTAAAACTATAATAAAGAATATAGATGATTTAATAGTAATTGAAATGTTAATATATTTAAATTAATTATGAATTAAAGATTATGAAATTTAAAAAAATGGATTGTATTTGGAAAGAAAATTGGATGGTTAGCTGTTTAGCTTTAAATTTGGATTTTAAGCATTAATTGAATTAAAAATATATGTTTTATGTTTCAAAATATATATAGTTTTTTTTTAATAACTAATAAATTAAATTAAATTATAGTACATTAATTAATAAACTAATGAACAGCTTTTCAAGCTAATGCACATGCGCTTTATGAATCTTAATAATAAATGAACACTTCTCACTTCCAACACAAGATAAAGTGTTTGTGAAAGAATAGAATGAATCCACCTATTCTTTCAACCCAAACGCTTAAATATGGGAAAATCTTAAGTACTGGAAATGAGAGCATGAAGATATTAACCAATCACTTTAAATTACTTTTACTATGTCTGAATGAATGATGCCTGCGAAATTTACTAAAATTTACGATACATCATTCTTAAATGAAATTAAACATATGTAAATAAGTTATTTATTTTTATATAGCGTGATGTTTATGAATTGTAATAAACTAATGATCAGCTATTCAAGCTGGTGCACCTGCACTTTATGAATCTTAATAATAAATGGATTCATTCTATTCTTTCACAAAGACTTTATCTTGTGTTGGAAGTTAGAAGTAATCATTTATTATTAAGATTCATAAAGCGCATGTGCATTAGCTTGAAAAGCTGAGCATTAGTTTATTACAATTCATAAACATCGCACTATATAAAAATAAATAACTCATTTACATATGTTTAATTTCATTTAAGAATGACGTATCGTAAATTCTAGTAAATTTCTAAGGCGTCATTCATTCAGACATAGTAAAAGTAATTTAAAGTGATTGATTAATATCTTCACGCTCTCATTTCCAGTACTTAAGATTTGCCCATACTTAAGCATTTGGTTGAAAGAATAGGTGGATTCATTCTATTCTTTCACAAAGACTTTATCTTGTGTTGGAAGTGAGAAGTATTCATTTATTATTAAGATTCATAAAGCGCATGTGCATTAGCTTGAAAAGCTGATCATTGGTTTATTACAATTCATAAACATCGTGCTACATAAAAATAAATAACTCATTTACATACATTAATTAATGTAATGTAGTTTTTTTTTTATGTAATCTGAAATTTATTTGATTGTTGAAAACATAGCAAATTTCTTTTTCACACAATAATGCTGAAAGCTCTAGTAATCAATAGATGCTAGGGGTTGTGCAATATAATCCCCATCCAGTATCTTCCTACCCAATACTCCGACTAGTTTTTAGCTTATGGCTTTCACCAAAGAGGAGCTTTGGATCTGAGCACAGGGGTCTTTGAATCAAATTCATTCCTCATAGCACTCACATTTTATCATTTTGGTTAATTACAAAGCTATCACTCCAAACTGAAAATACATTGTTTTCAATTCAAGTTGATTTTGCTGCACAGTCATACAGATCTAAATCCAGTTCAGTATCTATATATTTTGGTGTATTTGGGTTTTTTAATAACAGTAATCACCTGTCCTTTGATTATGAATGTTTTAGTAGTTTAAATATACATAATATCTTGTTATTCCATTACTTTTTAATTCATTATTGGTTTAGTTATTTACAGTTATTACACAAATTTGAAATAGCACAGACTATATTAATTACAACCATAAAACTAATTATGAATGGAAATGGACTGTGAAAATCTATGTAAAAGAAGATTAGGTAGGCATCAGTGCAGTAACGTAAAGTAGTTTACAGCAGAATTTACGATAACTTTAAATTAAATAAAATTTCTAAACAATGACATTTTTTACACAGTGAAAGATTTGATATAATTTGCAATAAATGTGACTTTCCAGACCAAAGGAATGCCCTTTTTCTTCCACAGTATTTGAGTACTATAGTTGGTTTGTACAACCTGGATCAAGTATTAATGCAGACCAGGCAAACACTTTTAATTCGACACGAAAATAATTTACTTAAAAAAAAATAATAATAATACATAAGTTCCGATTAGCAATATTTAAACGAATATATAGGCCTAGTCAAAATTTTCTCTTTTTTTCGCGGCTTGATTCTTCCTTATTACGTGGTTTTTTTTTCTTATTACCTAACAGAGGTGAAGTCGTGCGTAGCAGTAAATTATTAATTTAATATTTATTTTTAATTGCATATTTATTAGATAGCGATGGATATCATTTAACTATTAATTTAAAGTAACAATTTTTATAATGCATTCATACTTTATAGTAGTATAAGATAAATCATATGCACAAAAAACTATATAGCATTTAATCTCACTTAGGTTAAATGTGTTAAGGAAAAGTATTAATTTATGTATTAAATTCAGTTCATTACACTTTAAGAAAATCATTAGTCTAGCCGAAAAACTTAGGAGAATGTTATAAAAAATGTTCTTGTAACAGTGATAATGTTTAATTTATCGTCAGTTATGATACAGTGTTGTATATTTCTATCACTGATGCTTATTTATGTTTTACAAGAAAACAATTAAATGAAAATTTGAATACCTACAGAATATGTCTCGTACAATTGTGACAATCTTAAAAAACGCTCTTCAAATTTAGCCAATCACATTTCGTTCTTATTAAACTGCGTAACGTTGTTAATAGATGTACTACATATATATATTGTCGTACTGTACTCTTTCGTCAAGAATATTACAACTTGTTATTGTTGGGAGCTTTTTTTTTTTTGACTCAGGAAATACGAGAATAGAATGTATTGGTATTGGAACAGTTTGTTTATTGTTAAAATGTACGATCAAATATAAATGGCTCTCTTTTTAAAAAAAGATGACTGACGGAAAATCGGAGATTACAACTGCTTTAAATGTCGCGGGAGAAAAAACGCAAGTGACCGTAATTTCTGAAAAAGAGTTCACATTAGAACGGGAACAAATAAGTTCGTTTAAAGCTGTAAGCCTTTGCTTCTGTTTTTTACTAATGGACACTGGTAAACAGCTTTCATTTTATGCCTTGCGATATTATAATCATGATACGTATCCAATACCGCAAACCGCTCTTGTAACATTAATGGAATTAATAAAATGTGTGATAATGTTTTTTGCAGTTTGTAAAGATGAGTTAAAAGATTCGTTAAACCTGTCATTAATTTACGCCGTACCTTCTTTTTTATATTCAATTACTAATAATATTTATTTTTTAGCTTTAAGGTTTACTACTCCGCCCGTTTGGTTAGTGCTTACTCAATCTCGGGTCATAATCACTGCTTTAGTTTACCGATATATTTTCAAATCAGCTATTACTGTAATTCAATGGATTGCCCTATTATTAATTGTGATAAGTATTATATTAAGTCAGATACCTGATGGATTTTCTACCGTTATTGATAGTAATATCATAGTCGCTACTGGTTTAAGTGCAATTGCATCCTGCTTATCGGTAGCAGCTTCTGTTTATATAGAAGTAAGTTTATATTCTTTGCTTATAGTTTTCTTATTAATGTGTGAGAATATCTTATCAAGATTTAGAATTTCTTATTGATGAGAGGATAGTGCGCCAAAGTTTAATATAGTATTTTAACGTAACAATATATAATAATGAATAAAATTATTTGATTTTTAATTCATAAAAGTTATTTTTTATTCTGTGACGTCGTCCTAAAGCACAATGAAATATTTTAAACCAAGAATACGATTCTGCGATTTTTGAATCCCAAGGCCAGTAAATGCTGTCTACGATATTAAATATTAATTATGAAAAAATAGTATTATATTTATTTATAAACGTATTTTTACAAATAATTTAACTTACGTGTAGTTATTCAATGATTTATTTTCGGATGGAATTCGATTTTTTATTTGGTATTCGAATGCCGTACATAAAAAAATTAGGAAAGTAAAAAACAAATTTCTATTAAACATCTTATTAATTAAAAAAACCTTTTTAACGTCAGCAACAGGAAAGATTTTTATAATTTATTACACATTCAAACGCAAAGGAAAAAGTAATAAACATCATATTAACAAATGCCAAAATTTATAAAATACTAAATTTATTTTTTCATCATTACTGGAAATAAATTCAATTTTTTTAATTATATCATTTACGATCACGTATTACTGAATAAACCAAATCATGTTTGTCATAACCTTGAAGATTTATCTTGCTGTTTATAATAAAGCATATTTTTAATTTAAGAGTTTTGTGATGCAGTGATGGCACATTCATCTGCGAGTCTTCGATCTGGGATTCGAATTTATTAAAAAAAATTTCAAGAGACAGGATTTTTTTCTCAAGTAACTGAGCCATAGCCAACCTAGCCAACTATGCAACATAAGTCAGTAATTGGTATTTAGCTATGGTTAGCTAGAGTGTAAAACAAAAATGGGGGGAAACACTAGCATTTTCATGATCAGGTTGACAAACCATACGAGTACTGCCTTATTCTTCATTGTTTCTCTATAAGATGCTATTGAAGAGGTCTTTTTATCCTGCAGTCTGATCCATTCTATACCAAAACGCAGGGGTGCAATGCATTTGGGCATTCCAATGTAGGGATGTACAAATGACTCTTCTTAATAAAAAAATTTAAATCAGTAGTTAATTTTGCTAATGTTAACTATTTGACCAGGTTAGAAAAGAAATTGACATAAGTGCTCTAGATTTATGTGATAAAAAATAGAAATTATTAAAGAATATGTAAAACCACAAATGACTGTTTGATGTTTTACAATTTATATTTGAAAATAATTTAACATTATTTTCCAATTTGTTGATAGCTTTGCACATTTTCTTAACAATTCAGTTAATGGCAGCTTCTGGAGAAAGGTCATATTCCAAATTAAAATTAATAAAAAATCACTTACTATCAATCATGCACCAAGAAAGATTAAAGAATTTAGCTACAATAAGTATAGAAAATGAAATCTGTAATAATTTAGATGATATAATTAATGATTTTTCTATTATAAAGCCAGACGAACATAGAGGGTATATGTTATTACTATTTTTTGTACATTATTATACGGATATATGTTACATGTATTGCTATTTTATAATAAATTTTTATATGTTATATGAAAATGTCAATTTGTTGTTATGATATTTTTTGGAAGGTGGCAATATAATTTTGCACCAGGGCGGACCTGCCTGCAGTGACTTTCTATTAATTAGTTGCTTTATTTGTTTGTTAATTTATTTAAATATTTGTTTATTTCTTACATAAATCTTTTTATTTATTTATATGCAAAAGTTTTATGATAATTTTTTTTCAAAATATATAACTTTGAAAGTGAATATGTCCAAATAGGACATCAGTGTTGTTTGTTATTCATATCCTACAGTTGAATCTTTTATTATTATTTAAATTTTGTTTATGAATTAATTGTATTTGCCTAAAACTTGCTATAAATTAGAAAGGATATACTCTTGATATTCAGCCATTAAGCAATAATTTAGTGAACAAATTCGAAATGGAATGTCCTATCGATATCTTTATTTTGGCTAGAGTGAATTGACTTATGATTAATAAAACTATCTAATTAAAATATGTTAGGCAGGCATATATTAATGAATTACCAGTGATGTTATTGATATATTAGAAATTTATATATTTTAATGATAAATGCATTTAAGCACCTCTATTCACCCATTATTTAATTATGAGCCTAAGAAATCAGAATTTGGCTATTGTATAACTCAGTGCTTCTTATTTTTTTCAAAGTGATGGAAGATTTTTGATTATGAGAAAAAGTTATGGAATACTAAGATTATAAAACTAATAACAAAATATGACAAGCATGCCTTTTATTAAAAGTGTAAATTACAGATTACATAATAGGTAAAAAAGAAAACTTTAATTATAAAAATAATATAGTTGTAAAAAGTTGTAACTAAAATAACTTTTACAAAAAATGAACTCTTTAAATCAATTTTAATGTGATACCTGAATTTGAAGGCTTTTACAAATTTTATAGGTCTTATTACTTTTATTAGTAAGTTGAGAAACTGAGCTTGCATAAATATGATACTCAATACAGTTAATAAATTTTTCAGTATTTTATGAAGGAGCATAATATTTGGCTTGATGAAAAATCAAAAATTCTTCTATTGCTATTTTGGAAAATTTCATTTTTAGTGTATGATTTCTTGATTGACCAATTGTTTATCTTATAAAGAAATTTTATGACTTGATACATTAATTGTGCGACAGTTTTTCCAGTTATAATTTTTTTTATCTTTAAAAAGAAAAGTAACTTGGTCTTTTTTCTCAAAAGTAACCTTTATTAGTCAAAAGATTACAAAAAATTATCAGATACACTTATCCGTGGAGGATTATAAAGTGTTCAATGTTACAAGGCAAAACAATTATTGACCAGGTTTATAAGGTATATGTATGCTTGATAACGAATATATCCATAAAAGAGTTGTATAATTTTGCTTAATGTGTATCTATACATAGACGAGCATAGACCTGCACTGCCCAAAAATAATCCATCCATAATCATCATCATCAACCATTATCAGTCCACTGCAGGATGAAGGTCTCTTCAAGTTCTATCCATCTTCTCCGATCTTTAGCTTCTCTTCACATCACCCCTGCACACTTTCTTATTTCATGCATCTCACATGTGGTCTTTTTCTAGGTATTTTACAATCTCTTGGAATCCCGTTTAAGATTTCAATTGTCCATCTATTATTATCTCTTCTAGCAATATGTCCAGCCCAACTCCAGTTCAGTCTTTTAATTTTTTGAATGAGATCAGTAACACCTCCTTGTTCTCTTACCCATATATTGCGTTTTCAATCTCTTCTTGTTACTCTTAACATGCATCTCTCCATATTTCTTTGGGTGGTCTGAAGTTATTGCTCTTCTATTAAGTGTCCAAGTATCCAATCCATAAGTAAGAACTGGTAAAACATTTATTAAAAAACTTTCTTTTCAAACACATAGGCATATTTCCTTTTAGTATCAAGTTATTTCTACCAAAAGCACTTCAATCAAGTTTAATTCTATGATTAATTTTATCCATTATGTTTCCATCAGTATTAATAATCTGACCAACGTATTTGTAGCTGTTAACTTCTTCTAACTCATCATAATCAATCTTTATTTTTATATTTTGAGAAAATCCATTGAACATTATTTTAGTCTTCTAACATTTATCTTTAGCCCTACTTTCATCTGATAACTCCTGTAACATTTCCTGAAGCTCTAAAGCATTATTTGCAAAAACTATTACATCATTTGCAAAATCTAAATGACTTAAATAATCTCCATTTATTTTCACTTCTTTAGCTTCCCATTTTAATCCACAAAATACTTCTTGCAGCACTGCTGTAAAAATTTGGAGATATGGAGTCACCCTGTTTTACACTTTCTCAATGTTGACTTTCCTAGTATCATTATGTAATCTAATTGTTGCTGTTGCATTTTTATAAATATTCTTCAAAATATGACACTATCCTGGATCTATACCTTGATGATCCAAATGCCTTTTCATAATCTACAAATCCAAAGCATAATGGCAACTCATATTCATTTGTCCTTTCTATAACTTCTCTCAATACCTGAATATGATCTACTGTACTAAAATCACTTTTAAATCCAGTTTATTCTCTTCATTGGTAGAAATCCAATATTCTTTGTAGATGAGTTGTAATTAACTTAGTAAAAATTTTGTATAAAACTGATAAAAGGCTAATAGGTCTGTAATTTCTAATATCTTCTTTATCACCTTTTTAAAATATTGGTATATCTTTATCATTTAGACATGTGGTATATAACTTTGCTAAAAAAAATGTCTATTTCTTCACCTGCTTCTTTTAATATCCTTTCTTCATAAATTTAATTGCATGTCTCACTTCTTCATTTAAAATTCTGGGCAATTCGAAGATATAATAGATATAGGAGGTACTTGTTCTTTATTACTATATAATTCTTTATAGACGTCTTCTACTCATTTCATGATGTCATCTCTCTTTTTAGCATATTTTTTTCTTATTGCAAATATAAATTTTTTACCAATACTAAAATATTGTTTTACACTCTTGAGACTTTTATTCTCTTCTGCAACTTTCCTTACTAGTTCACAGTTATACTTTCTTATATCATTTTCAACTCTTTTCCACAGCATTTTACGAAATTCGAGGTATTCAATCCTTTTTAATTCATCATTTTTGTATATTTTCATATTCCTTTTTTTCTTCATAAATTCTCTAATCTTAGTAGAAATTTTATTGGCCATTTGCTGCTTCTTTCTACAAGCTATCTTTGTTGCTGTTTTTAAAGGTGTATCAGTTATTTTTTTATTAATTTCATTCAAATCTGAATCATGTTGAAAATCTACTAATACTTGAAAACAATTTGTAAGTTCTAATTCAAATTCATCAGAATGTTTCTGAAGATTAGGAATATCAACTGTAAATATTGTTTTTCTTAATAATTTTTGTTTCTCTAGTTTTGCATAACATGTATCTTACATCTTACTAATTGATGATCATTTCCTGTGTTAAATTTATTAAGAACATTACAATCTTGAAATATGTATTTTCTGTTAGTCAAAATATAATCCAATTCTGCTGTACCTTCATTTGGCTGCTTCCATGTCCATTTCCTTTTAACATTTTTCCCAAAAAAAAAAAAAAAGAATTCATAATATAAAGTTTTTCTTTATCTGCAAACTCCACAGGTCTATGTCCTCTCTCATTTCTATTATCATAACCAAAATTACCTACAGCACTTTCATCTTTCATTTGTTTTCCAATTCTAGCTTTAAAGTCTCCTATAACAATTTTAAAATGTTGTTTACTCTGATCAAAAACCTTTTGTACATCCATATAAAAATCTTCTACTACTTCATCACTACGAGAACTTGTTGGGGTATAAACCTGAATTATCTGCATTTGGTATCTGCTATTAAGTTGTATAACTAATCTTGCAACTCTGTCCGATACACCATCATCTTCACAATGTTGTTCTTCCGTTTTTTATTTATAATGAGTCCTACTTCACTTGTATTTCCAATATTTGTGCCTTTATAATAGAGTATATGTCCACTTTTAAAATCACTTGTCTCTTCACCTTTTCGTCTAACTTCACAAAGTCCAATAGTGCCCCATTTAATATAAGACAGCTCTTTTTTTTAATTCTTGCAATCTTCCTTCACTTAAAAGTGATCTGCAATCGTAAGTAAACTAAATAAAAAAGTCATCATCCAATGGCAGTCTGGGTCCACAATCAGGGGATTCTTAGCACCATCCACCTTTGACCCACCAAATGCTGCCTTGATTGGTGACTTTACAGCCTCCTGGGAATAAGGACCATGATTTATTTGTGTCTGTCATGATTGTATATATCTATTGGAAAAATATTTATCATTTATACTTATATTTATTCTGCCTTATCAAGCAACTGAGAAGAAAGACCACGGTGTTTCTTTATCTTAAACTCGGAGGTAAAAAGCCAATAAACTCACCACGCTGGAAAAATATTTATCATTTACATTTACATTTATTCTGCCTCATCAAGCAACTGAGAAGAAAGACCATGGTGTTTCTTGATCTTAAACTCAGAGGTAAAAAGCCAATAAACTCGTCACGCTAGCTAATGCGTGTTGGTGAGAAGCCCATCCATGTTCTTATACTATATGAATAATCACATAGTAATAACAGCTGCAATGACAAGAACATATGGAGTGGACATTAGGAATTTGCTCTGCTCGATTCCTTTAAATCCTCCAAGAGGAATCAAAGGGTCTTCTTTCAGTTAATAGCAAACTCCTTTCTGCAGCCCTGTGACATAATATCTTATTTAAATAGTAAATAAATAAAGGTTGATTAAAAGCACTCATTAATGATATTACTGTGTAATTAATTCATTAGTGTACATTTTTATTTAAGTTGTGCTTAGTCTGGGCAATGTAGAATTGGTTAAGAAATCCAACCATAAAGTAGAATTGGTTAAATAATAACAGCTCCAGAGTGGAAAACAATACAACAATAGTGTTATCAACGTATGTGATTCTTGTGTTTTCTTTGCAGACAAAGATTAGATTTAAGAATTTAGGAAATTTAGTCTAGAGGAATTCTGAAAACTCTCCAAGAGTTTTTGATCTCTGAAGATTCAAAGTAGCTAAAAAATATTACAAGATATACTTATATTTACTATAATTTTATTAAATTTATAATTTTTGTATTATATTAGTAGTCTTTTTTTAAGGGTGTATAAAATTGAATTACCATATTTGTTCTGTGCTCAAGATTTCTAACCAAATGTTCATTTATCACTATCTATAAAAGTATGTTTAATCTAAAATAAATCAATATCATTGGTTTTCTAAGGTCTATACACAATCATTCATTGCCCTTTTTATTTTTGTATATTTATTATATGAAACTTCTAACATCTTAAAATAATCTGTTGGTTGGTTTAAAGTTGATGCATTGAGCATAAAAGAAAAACATGATTTGAATATAGGAATTCACTGATATCTTAATTTATTTCTTAGTTCTTAATATGGTTTTCTTTTTTTTTTTTGTTGTGTTAAATATAATAGTAAAATATAAAAAAAACAATTTGTTTATATGTTTTAATTAAGAACTAAATACAAGACTAGTATAGCAGTCATGATTAAATGAAGCATCTTGGAATATAGAAATAGTAAACTTAGAATATACAATATATTTTATATTCAATTAATAAGTTAAAAATGTAAATAATTTACTTATTTGGAATAATCTGCTGTTAGAAGTTGTAGTGAATTATAAAATAACAATATATTAATTTATTCTTTGATAATCCTTCACCTATCCTGTTTATCAAATAAATAAATACAGAACAATGGGATAATGTATTAATAAATAGAATTACAAGAGTTAAAAAATATTGATTCTTCTATCTTCTCAAATTTTTTTTTAGTCAACTTCAGTTATTGTAAAACAGTGCTGAAGGATCTGTTTTAGATGATTGAAAACAGACTAAGGATTTAAAGTCTTCATAGCCTATGTTATTATTTGTATGTCTCTATGCAGATTTATATCTATAAGCAAATAATTTATAACCATGTAAGTAATATTTCTCTTATATATTATTCATATTTCATTTGTATTAATAGTTGTTTATGTTAAATTATTTATTTTAAATTAGTTTACATAGTCAAAGTTTTTTTTTTGCAACAAATAATATTTATTTAGTCTGTGAATAATTGCAGATTATATGTCCAGGTGGAACAATCCCACTAACATAATACCAAGAAATATTAAATGGCTGAAATTAAATAGCTAAATATTAAATTGGGTAATATAGGACATGTATTTTCAGCCAAATCCAAAACTTGGCACTAAGAGAAACTTTCATATAATGCAGATGTCCATGATGAATCCAATGTGAATAATGATGCTAATTAAGCATTGTATATGAAACACATAGACATATCAATTATTGATATCTATATATAATATAAGTAATAGATCCAGAGAATAAGAGATAAAACAATATCTTCTGAACATATTCAAAGTACCAGATTTGTAGAGGCAACAAGAAACTCCTCTGGTAGATAAAAATTCATTAAAAAAATGAGGTAGCTTTGAAAGCCTGCAGATTAACTTAATTTGCCTACAGATTTAGAGCTATATATTATAATTATAGTTAAATTATATTCAGCAAATAAATTATATACCTTGATTTCGTCTGATTGATTTATATATATGAATTTTGGCAAAGGAAATTTATCAGTTCATATTAGTCTATAGCAGGGGTCGTCAAACTTTTTTGATCATAGACCCCTATATAATTTTTTGAAATCTCTATCGATCCCCAAAAAAGTAATTTTCAGTTAATTAAAATAAATAAAACTATCTATTAGGTACTATTTGTACATTTATTTTATGATTTTAAACATTTATTAAAGTAATTTTACATTGTGTAACAATAGTTTTATGATAAATATGTGTGATTTGCATATTAAGAATTGTTTTTTCTTCGACCCCCTGGCTCAGATCGACCCCTACTTTTGTTAAATAGACCCCTGGGGGTCTATATAGACCACTTTGGCAACCTCTGGTCTATAGGATGGTCAGCAAAAGAATTATTCATCACTATTTGTGAAGAAACAGTACAGTTTTGTTCTAATAATTGCTGCCATCTTCTTGCAAATAGCAGTACTACTTACAAATTCTCAAAAAAAATGCTTTGAGGTACAAATTTTATATTTACTATATATAAAATTTGCAGTATGAATTTTTATAAGCAATGCATTTTTATATCTTTTGTTTATAGTGAAACAAATCTCTTTAAGGTTCAGAATACTTTAGCATAGTTTGTTTATTGAAGTAAAAGCAAAGTAGTAAAAATGTGTATATTTAATAGAGGCCACTGCAATAGTATTTGTATAGATTACTTGGAGTATGTTAAATCTAGATGAAGTCTACCAATCAAAATATTAAGAGTACTAGGATCAAGATAATCATACATTCGATCACTAATGGAAAAATTTCGCCTTCTTTAAGCCAATTTAATACATTATTTTATAATCAAAGCTTGGCTATTTAGCTTCTTATAACATTATAATGCACTAATTAATTAATCATACATTTATAGTGAAATTTAATAAATAAATGCTATAATAATCGTAGTGAAAGTTAAATGAAAAATAATAACCAGTGATAATTGGATTTTTTATATAATCTTGATCATACTGCAAACTATGAGAAATTTTTTGATGACAAACCAGCTTATTATCTCATAAATTTATCTTAACCAAATTGCCACAAAACTCAAATACTATTTATTCCAGTAAATCTAATATTTTTGAGTTTGATAAAATAAAAAGAGACAATTCTAAAGCAACAGATTGATCAACATGAACTATTATTAAATAACATTTCTTAACTAATATTAAAAACTGAGCACTTACATATTAATAATATTTCCATCACTCAGTTATGAGTATTGTCTGACTATCCCAAAAGTTTTCTATACTTCTTTTACTCTGAACTGAGAATAGTTAGCTATTTCACACATTCCATTTGTCCTTTAATTTAATATTTCCTATGGCATTGCTGTTACTAGAATATTGTCAAAATATGAAAATGAAGCATGTATCCTTCTCAAACATTTATCAAATCTTCAATTGAAATGCATTTGGCACATTTGTGATACCAAATAGCAAATCTATTATACATTAAAAGGCCAATGTGTGTGTTTGTAGCTAATATTTTTGCTGATTCCTCACTCATAGGAATTTGGTGAAAGAATAGTTTTAGAATAAGGCCAGTACCTTCATTATTTTGGATGACCATCTTTCCTGAAATGTTTATTGTTTGTCATATGTTAATCTTTACATATGCATAGTTGGCCATTTGATTTTGGAATCACCACAATATAAATATTCCATCCAATTCTCCTTTACTTTATCTTTAAGAATAAATAATAGTTTTCATGTTTTGCAGCTAATTGGTTTGTTTTGTTCATGATCACTAGTTTTATCAGGTTTGTTTGAATAATTCCTTAAATAGGTTTGGTTATTCTGATTTTATAATTATTTTATTTGTTTAATTTAAATCCGTTAAAATAAATACACACATTAATTCAAAATATATCTCAAACGACAAAATATGATATATAGATAAATATCAACAAATTATAAATTATCCAAACGTTTTCGAAGGCTTACCCTTCATTATCACGGACAACACAATTTCCAAAACAGTGTACTAATATGCAAATGTATAAAATAATATAGGCTAATATGCAAATGAGGGTTAAATCGCTTCAGCACGCCACTTCTTTGATAAAGCATAAAACGATTCTCTTTTATTCAATGCATGCTCATCCGAAATAATAAAAAATGCCTCCTTGATTTTTCTTTTCAGATCACTTCGTTCCCTACACATAATTTTAGGTTCATCCGGCTTGCATGCATGACCCGCAGCAATTGCATGCTGTACAAATATTGACAGGTGGGATGAATCAGCCATAGCTCTATTATATGAATATATATGCTGGGACAATCTAACCTGAACGGATGCTTTCGTTTCTCCATAATGTGCAGCCTGACTCTCATTTGCATATTAGCCTATATTATTTTATACATTTGCATATTAGTATACTGTTTTGGAAATTGTGTTGTCCTTGATAATGAAGGGTAAGCCTTCGAAAACGTTTGGATAATTTATAATTTGTTGATATTTATCTATATATCATATTTTGTCGTTTGAGATATATTTTGAATTAATGTGTGTATTTATTTTAATGGATTTAAATTTTACATTAGTATCTTTATCACATATCTGTGTTCGTTTTACATATTTATTTGTTTAATGATGTTCAGTTAATCTTAAGTTTAAGCCATTCTCTCTCTAAAATAATGATTATATTGTTATTGACTGTAGCAGTATCTTTGCTTTTTTTTATTTTTACTTATCCTAATGTTTTAATTTTATTCCTATTTTTGTCTCTTTAAGTCTTGTTTTCTTGACATTTTATTTATAATGATAATTAAGTCTTTTAATGAAGTAATTGATATATCCCTATGACAATTCAAATTTACTTTTATTTATGATAGTACTACAGTCATTTAATGACATAATCAATATTTCCAAGTCATTAAACTATTTCTGAATAAGAAAATGATCAGTGCATTTGATATTAATTCAAAATCTTTTTTTTATATATATATCTTTGGGTTTATTATCCCTAGCTCTGTAGATTTCTGGCTTTTGCAGATTTTTTAAATATGATTTCAGCATTTATACATTCAATACTTTCTCCTTTTTTATTTTCATTGAGAAGTCATTTGCTCTTTTTTTTTTTTTAACTCAACGGTAATAATAAAATTTATTCAAACTTAGCTGAATAGTCTGCTCTTTTATATTTAAAATCTGAAATTCCTTAGCCTGGCCTATAATCATTTCATGAGCTACAGTCTTAAGTTTTCATTATTGTAATTTACCAATGACTATCCCTATTAGTAATTGTTTATTAAGTATTTTTTCTACTTAGTTGCGATAAACACACAACTTTTCCAATTTTCTGGTGTTTAACCATAGTTTCCATTTCTTCATGATATGTATTTCTTCACTTTTCTAAGATCACAACTTATTTGTGATCTTTCTACCTTTGTGCTTAACAATTGAAGCAATGTCATGATTTTTCTTTTATCATTCTTAATCTTGTTTAAAAGGAAACAATTCTCTAATTATGACATGTGGATTTGCCAATCTTCTACATTATTTACATTGAACTTTTTTTATATTGGCCAGTCTTAATATTATTGCCTGATAAGGTTGATCAATTTTACAATAACCAATTTTGTTAATAATTTGACTCTTAACTAAATAACTTAGATGATCAGAGCTTCTTTACAAACTAGTATTCATGAAGTTAAAAGTCACAGATTTAATTCTCATTTTAACTACCACCAGTCAATCTAGCAACACCTAGAGAAGAAAGGATAAACTATTCATGTTTCATACTTACCTGTGTTATTGCTATCAGATGAATTAATACACTTAAAAAGTTTTTAAAACATTTTAACAATTCAATCAGATGATAAAATGTCTCCATCACAAACCATTAGATAATTATCTTTTTTTAAACTATAGTATATTAATATTTATTATATTGAATTTCTTTGTCATTTTGGAGCTATTGGTTACATTATCTGCTAAAAAAAAAAAAAAAGGTAAGATTGTATTTAATCTTTTGTTGAATTATCTTTTTTATTTATGTACAATGTATATTTCTTTATGATGAGTTTTATTATTATTTTGGTGCTATTAGTTAGTTACATTATCTGATAAAAAAAAATTCAAGATCCAGCCTACTTTTTTATTGTTATTGTTTTTCATATTTGATCAATCTTAAGTTTGTAATCTATTAATATTTTTATATTTCTTATTTGATTGCAATAAGAGTTTGCTGTTAAGTAAAAGAAGATCCATTGATTCCTCTTTCAGGTCTTAAAAGAATGGAGCAAAACAAATTCCTAATGTCCAATCACTATATTCTTGTCTTTGCACCTGTTATTACTATGTAATTATTAAATCACTAAACATCATCACATGATCATCATAACTTTATGCTTACATAAGCTGTTTGCACAGAGGCTAAACTCTCCATACAGTAGTGGTACTCAATGTAAGTCAGAGTAATAAATGGATGCAAGAAGGTCTGTGCATAAAATCCCTATATAGTGTCTACTCATCCAATATCCCTAGACTAGTTTCTAGCTTCAGTGAGGCACTACTATATGGAGAGTTTAGCCTCTGTAAAAACAGCTTGTGTAAGCATAAAGTATGGTGACCATGTGATGTTAGATGGTTCAATACCAATCCTGCCCAATAGGATTATACACCAAAAATTATGAATGCTGAACTTAGTTCAGAGCTATACAAACTAATGAGCTTAAATTGAAAACATTATTGTGTTTTCATTTTCAACTCAAATTTTTATAGTTGGCTAATAAAGTAAAAGGTGGCTGCTGGAGAGTTGCCTTAAATCCTAAAATCTATGTGCAGTGCTCTCATATCCAAGGCTTCTCACTAATGAAAGTCACAAGCTAGAAACTAGTTTGGGGATATTGTATGAGTAGGCACTAGATAGGGATTTTATGCACAAACCTCCCTGCAACCATTGATCTTATTTTGGCTTGTACTGAGTGGCACTACTTATAGAGAGTTTAGCTTGTATGTAATTATTCATATAATAAGTGAAGTGATTCACTGCTTACCAACATAATTTAACCAGTATGAATTTATACTATCGTCTTTTCTCTCAGTTGTCTGATAGTTCTTAATTGTAATGTCAGTTGAATTTTCTTGAAGTCAGAACAGTATGTTATGAATGAACTTTTTAATAGGTATTTACAATAATGTCAGTGAAACTAAACCATGGCCCTTATTCCTATAAGACCATAAAATTATCAGCTAAGGCAGCATTGGATGTCAAAGATTGAGAATGCTCAGAATTCCTTGATTAGACCCAGGCTGCCATTTGGTGACATTTTATTTAGGTACTTATAACTGCAGATCATTTTTAAGTGAAGCAAGATTACACAAATTGGAAGAATTATCTAATACTAAATGGGACATTATTGGATTTTGTGAAATTAGGAGTAAAAGTAAAGAAAAGTAGATATCAACTTTATCTCAAAAGCACAAATATTGGAAGCATAAATGGAGTAGGATTCATTATAAATAAAAATTGTAAGAACAACATTATGGAGATTGATGGTAGTGACAAGATTAGGGGTTATTCAAATTACTGCATGATAACCAAATGAGAACAATTCACGTTTCTGTCCCAATAAGTTCTCGTGATGAAGAAATAGAGTATTTTTATATGGATATACAAAATGTTTTTGATCAGAAGAAATAATATTATAAAATTGTGATGGGAGACTTTAATGCTAGAATTGTTCAAGAATGAAAGTGCTATGGTAAATTTGGTTATGGAGACCTTATGAATTTTTTCTTTGAGAAAAATGCTAAATGGAAATGGCCATGGGAGCATCCATATGAAGGAACAGCATACTTGAATTATTTTTTACCAACAGAAAATATGTATTTTAAGTTAGATTCAATACATAAATGGATCATTGATTAGTGGGGATATAAGATACATATTAATGAAAAACTAGAGAGAGAACTATTAATAAAGGTAGCATTAATTATTGATATTTATAATCTTTACAAACACTCCGGTGAATTTAAATTAGAATTTGAAAATCTTATTAAAATATTGATAGATTTTGAAAATGGTTCAGACCTGATTGAAATCAATAAGAAGATAACTGATATCCTATTAAGAACTATAAAAAAGATAGCTAGTACAAAAAAACTCACAGCAATTTACTAATAAATTTTCTACTGAAAGAAGATAGTTTATGAAGAAAAAAATAGGAAAATTTTGAAAAAGATTAATATTATAAGAAAATAGAATTGTGAATTTCTAAAGAAAGCTTTAGAAGAGAATAAAAGTCTCAAATGTATAAAACATTTTGGTTTTACAAGAAAAGTTATTTTTGCATTAGAAGAAAAGATAGAAATATTTGGATGAATTCTATAAAGAATTATATAGTAATAAAGAACAGAATATACTCTATAATTACTACATCTTTTGAATTACCTAGCATTTTAAATAAAGAAATGAAAAATAGAATTAAATCCATGAAGAAGGAAAAACTTCAAGTAATGATGGAATTATTATTGATATCATTAAAAAATCAGGTCAAGACATAGAAAAATTGTTGGCAAAGTTTTATAATAAATATTTTAAATGATAAAGATGTATACCAGGTATTTGGGAAAATGCAGTAATAGGATTGATATTTAAGAAGGATGATGAAGAAGCAGACCTATCAATCTTCTATCAGCTCTATATAAAATCTTTACCACGATAATTACAATTTCTAAGCAAACTTTAGATACTGGCTAACAAAGAGAATAAGCTGGCTATAAAACTTTTTAACATAGTGGACCAAGTATTGAGAAAAGCCATTATGCTTTGAATTTGTAGATTATGGAAAGGCATCATCAAGATACAGATCTGGGATGTTGTCTTATTTTGAATAATAATTATCAAAATATTACAGCAGTGATTATATTATATAATGAGGTTAAAATTAGCACTAATAAGGATTTATGATTGAGTGATTACATATCTTCAAAACCTTTTATTGCAATTTTACAAGGTATTTTGTGGATTTAAATAGAAAACTAAAGAAGTTAAAATAAATATAGATTATTTAAATCATCTAGATTTTGCAGATGATGCAGTTGTTCTTTGCAAATAATGCTTCAAAGCTTCAGGAAATGTTGCAAGAATTATAAGATGTAAATAAGAATGTAGGACTAAAGAACTAAAGTAATGTTCAGTGGATTTCACAGGAGAAGAAAATCAAGATTGATAATCGTGAATTAGAAGTTAACAGGTACAAGTATCTTAGTCAAATTATTATTACAGATAGAAACATAATGGATGAAATTAATTGTAGAATTAAATTCAAATACAATGCTTTTGGTAGAAATAAATTAATATTAAAAAGAAATATGGATATATGTTTTTTAAGAGATGTAGCTTTGCTAGTTATTATTATGGATCCAAAACTTGAACACTTAATAGAAGAGCTTGACCACTGAATGAAATATGGAACATGTATGTTAGGAACAACAAAAAGAAATGAAAATGAAATAAATAATTAAGCATCTGAAATAGAGTTGGCTAGATGTATTACTAGGAAAGATGATAATAGATGGACAGTTGAAGCTTAAATTGGATCCCATAATATCATATTTGAGATAGATGGATGAAATAAAGATCATTTTCTGATATGTTGTGAAGAGATGCTATGGATTGGAAAAACTGAATTAAATTTTGAGAGGTCTTCATTCTTCATTAGATCAATACGAGTTAGAAAATGAAATTTTTGATTTCATCATCATCATTATCAATCCACTGTAGGATGAAGGTCTCTCCAAGTTTAATCCATCTTCTCCGATCTTTAGCTTCTCTTCTCCACATCACCCCTCACACTTTCTTATTTCATCCATCCATCTCACATGTGGTCTCTTTCTGGGTCTTTTACAATCTTTTGGAATCCAGTTTAAAATTTCAATTGTCCATCTATTATCATCTCTTCTAACAATATGACCAGCCCAACTCCACTTCAATCTTTTAATTTTTTCAATGAGGTCAGTAACACCTGTTTGTTCTCTTACCCATACATTGCGTTTACGATCTCTTCTTGTTACTCCCAACATACATCTCTCCATACTTCTTTGAGTGGTCTGAAGTCTCTGAATTGCTCTTCTATTAAGTGTCCAAGTCTCAGATCCATAAGTAAGAACTGGTAAAACACATTTGTTAAAAACCTTCCTTTTCAAACACATAGGCATATTTCCTTTTAGTATCAAGTTATTTCTACCAAAAGCACTCCAACCAAGTTTAATTCTATGATTAATTTCCTCCATTATGTTTCCATCTGTATTAATAATCTGACCAAGGTATTTGTAACTGTTAACTTCTTCTAATTCATCATAATCAATCTTTATTTTCATATTTTGAGCAAATCGATTAAACATTACTTTAGTCTTTTTAACATTTATCTTTAGTCCTACTTTCTTACTTTCACCTGATAATTCCTGCAACATTTCCTGCAGATCTGAAGCATTATTTGTAAAAACAACTACATCATCTGCGAAATCTAAATGACTTAAATAATCACCATTTACTTTCACTCCTTTAGTTTCCCATTTTAATCCACAAAATACTTCATGCAGCACTGCTGTAAAAAGTTTTGGAGATATGGAGTCACCTTGTCTTACACCTTTCTCAATGTTGACTTTCCCAGTGTCATTATGTAATCTAATTGTTGCTGTTGCATTTTTATAAATATTCTTTAAAATATGACAATATCCTGGATCTATACCTTGATGATCTAATGCTTTAATCACTGAAGAAATGTTTATAGAATCAAATGCCTTTTCATAATCTACAAATCCTAAGCATAATGGCAACTCATATTCATTTGTCCTTTCTATAACTTCTCTCAATACCTGGATATGATCTACTGTACTAAAACCACTTTTAAATCCAGCTTGTTCTCTTGGTTGGTGGAAATCCAATGTTCTCTGTAGACGAGTAGTAATTATCTTGGTAAAATTTTTATATAAAACTGATAAAAGGCTGATAGGTCTGTAATTTCTAATATCTTCTTTATCACCTTTTTTAAATATTAATATTATTACTGCATTCTTCCAATCATCCGGTACATCTTTATCATTTAGACATTTGGTATATAACTTTGCTAAAAAATTTTCTATTTCTTCACCTGCTTCTTTTAATATATCAATTATAATTCCATCATTACCTGGAGCCTTTCCTTTCTTCATACATTTAATTGCATGTCTCACTTCTTCATTTAAAATTCTGGGCAATTTGGAAGATGTAATAGATATAGGAGGTACTTGTTCTTTATTACTATATAATTCTTGATAAAAATCTTCTACCAATTTCATGATGTCATCTCTCCTTTTAGTAATAATTCCATCTTTTTTTCTTATTGCAGATATAAATTTCCTACCAATACCAAAATGTTGTTTTACATTCTTAAGACTTTTATTTTCTTCTACAGCTTTCCTTGCTAGTTCACAGTTATACTTTCTTATATCATTTTCAACTCTTTTCCGCACCATTTTACAAAATTCGAGATATTCAATTCTTTTTAATGCATCATTTTTGTATATCTTCATATTCCTTCTTTTCTTCATAAATTCTCTAGTCTCAGTAGAAATTTTATTGGTCAATTGCTGTTTCTTTCTACCAGCTATCTTTGTTGCAGTTTTCAAAAGTGTATCAGTTATTTTCATATTAATTTCATTCAAATCTGAATCATGTTCAAAATCTACTAATACTTGAAACCGATTTGTAAGTTCTAATTTAAATTCATTAGAATGTTTCTGAAGATTAGGAATATCAACTGTAAATATTGTTTTTCTTAATAATTTTTGTCTCTCTAGTTTTACATTAACACGTATCTTACACCTTACTAATCGATGATCACTTCCTGTGTTAAATTTATTAAGAACATTACAATCTTGAAATATGTATTTCCTGTTAGTCAAAATATAATCCAATTCTGCTGTACCTTCATTTGGATGCTTCCATGTCCATTTCCTTTTAACATTTTTCTCAAAAAAAGAATTCATAATATAAAGTTTTTCTTTTTCTGCAAACTCCACAAGTCTATGTCCTCTCTCATTTCTATTACCATAACCAAAATTACCCACAGCACTTTCATCTTTCATTTTTTTTACCAATTCTAGCATTAAAGTCTCCCATAACAATTTTAAAATGTTGTTTACTCTGATCAAAAGCCTTTTGTACATCCATATAAAAATCTTCTACTACTTCATCACTATGAGAACTTGTTGGGGCATAAACCTGAATTATCTGCATTTGGTATCTGCTATTAAGTTGTATAACTAATCTTGCCACTCTGTCCGATACACCATCAATCTCCACAATATTGTTCTTCCACTTTTTATTTATAATGAATCCTACTCCACTTGTATTTCCAATATTTGTGCCTTTATAATAGAGTATATGTCCACTTTTTAAATCAATTGTCTCTTCACCTTTTCTTCTAACTTCACAAAGTCCAATAATGTCCCATTTAATATAAGAGAGTTCTTCTTCTAATTCTTGCAATCTTCCTTCACTTGAAAGTGATCTGCAGTTGTAAGTACCTAAATAAAAAGTTGTCATCAAATGGCAGCCTGGGTCCGCAATCAGGGGATTCTTAGCACCCTCCGCCTTCGGCCACCAACCGCTGCCTTGGTTGGTGACTTTACAGCCTCCTGGGAATAAGGGCCATGCTTTATTTTTGTCTGTCATAATTGTATATATGTATTGGGAAAATATTTATCATTTACACAAACATTCATTCTGCCTTATCAGGCACTGAGAAGAAAGACCATGGTGTTTCTTGATCTTAAACTCAGAGGTAAAAAGCCAATAAACTCACCACGCTGGCTAATGCGTGTTGGTGAGCAGCCCATCCATGTTCGTATACTATATGAATAATCACATAGTAATAACAGCTGCAACGACAAGAACGTATGGAGTGGACATTAGGAATTTGCCCTGCTCGGTTCCTTTAAGGCCTCCAAGAGGAATCAAAGGGTCTCCTTTCAGTTAATAGCAAAACTCCTTTCTGCAGCTTTTTGATTTACTGGTTTATATATATTTTATTAATTGTATGCAGCTTAAACATTAAAAAAAAAGGGAATTCTTTAAAAGTTTTTTTTTTTTTTTTTTTAGAAATTATTTCCTTGAACTATATCAGAATATCTATAATTTTTATATTAGATTCAACATTCAAGTTTTCACCTTGAATGTAAAAATATTTTTTAAAGACCAGTTCAATGGACTTGCTTCTAGGGAAAAGTTTCCTGATTTCATTTTGTGATTTGGTTTATTTGTAAAATAGTGTAATTGAAAAATATTACTGGTTTTAAAAAACTTCTGTTCTCATAAAAAAACACACACTTTTTTTTTTTTTTTTGAAGATTTATTCATACTATAAATACTATAGATAATTATAATGTCCATTATAAAAATGTAATAAATTAAATGAAAAAGAAATACTTATATGGTTTTGCCATTAATTTATTAAATATTATAGATAGCAGTTAGCTCAAAATGATTTTTATCAACAAGGATGTTGAGGTTTTATATTTCAGGCTTTTATCTCATATTTCATGAACATCACTATATATATATAATTCTTTGTTTACTGGTGAATTTCAGTACAATAATCCTTCTGTATATATAACATTTGATTTTAAGGCTCCATGCATATACCAAATTATGTGGATATTGCAATAGTATTATAGTATGTATTTTAAACTTGTATATAAAATTGATTGTATATATTGTAAATGCACAGTATTTCTTATTTTTTACTTAATATTTTTTGAATTGTGGATATAAAGGTCACAGGTGTGGAAAACAACTGAAATAGGTTATTAAGGACCAATAAAAACACTTAAGTAGCATTTGTGGAATTTGCCACTACTTGTCATCCTCTTAAGCACACTTTATTTTAAAATATCAATATTAGAAGCTATATTATAAATTTTAATGGTCCTTTACATTATCAAGGTACATAGAATATTTCTAGAAGTACCAAAATTAAGAGTCACATGATTTTATTAACTTCATTGTGCATTAGATTAGTAATCACTTTTTATTTATTATATACAACTGTGTGTATCACTAAACATTTAATTTGTTAGCATCTGCCTCTAAAACAAGTTGGAATGATTTCTGATGAATGAAAAAAAAAATCTTAGTCTGACCAAGCAAATGACTATGAGATAAAGAACTAACTATGCATAAAGATTATAACTATATTTATCAAGTTAATAGATTATGTGATGTTCAAACTTTCAATTAGCAGAAATAAGTTTCATTTTATTTGTGTGGATTTTTTCTTCAATCTAATAACTTTTTGCTCACAGGAAGTTATACTTATTAGAATCAACTCTCATTAAAGGTTTAGTTATCAGAATCTTGCTATAGAAATGATTGCCATGGCCAACAGATTCTGAGAATGTTAGTAATAAGGAAATCTAAAAGAGTTTTTTATTAACACAAAAATATAACTTCGTCATATTACATGATGCAATGAAACAACTTTTTCTTTATCAAAATCAAGAATCTCTGAGTAAGTACTCCCAAAGAAACTAATTAGTTATCATATTACTCTATCATTTTTAAAACTTTAAATGATCAAATTTCAGGTGTAAGTCCATAATGCTGCTGTTTATATATAAAATTTAAAATAATCATTTAAAATCTATATAGACTTTAAAATTCCAAACTTATTTTATGTTTTATTCCATTTTCACAGTATTATCTTTGCCCATCCAATAACAATTATTTTTAAAGTTACTCTTGATCTAATTCTAACATAAAAGCTAAAAACTCACTTTTTGTATACTGAATCTTATTAATAATAAGTGACTAATGTTTTCAATATTTTCTTTACATGGTTTACAAACATATCTCTAAATTAATTTATTTATAAATATATTCTGTCTTATCCTTGCATCTCTTTGTGATTTAAAGAATACACTTTTTTTTAATATTTATATTATTATTATCTCCATCATTATTATGATGATGATGATTAATACTACTACTACTGCAATAACATCTTCATTTATTAATTTTATTAGCCTGCTTATTTGTACATTAAGTCCAACTTTTATTTTCCATATGTCACTTATACTCCATCTTTTATTAATGATGATATTGTTCTGTTCTAATTTGTATTTCTATAGCAATAAACAATGTTCATCAATGATCCATACCACTTTTTATATACATAAATTAAAACAAAATCTTTGTCCAATTCTTTATCATATTTAAATATCTTTTTTATCCTATTTGTTGTTTGTTCTTTCCTTAACAAAAGTTTCTCTATCAGGTCTATAATTAATTACACTTTTATAATCGTTATCTTAAATATCAATCTTAATATTTTTCCAACTATCTGGAATTTCAATCACCTATATTAAAATATTAATATTGTCTACCATATATTTCAGTTTGTTTTCTGCATCCCTCATACAATAAATAAGTTGAAAATTCCATTTATCTTAGAATTATTTCATTTACTATCTACCTAACCACAACCAAAGCATGTCAGAGAAACCTGTTATCCACTTTTCCTTCCCTTTTCATTCCCCACCCTAAGTTTTCCCATAATCTTCTCCATCCCATTTCCACAACATAATCTTTGTCAACTCTATGGCCTTTATATCTAAATCCCCCTTATCTTTTCCCAAACCCAGCATAAAAACCAATAACCCATTTTCTGTATAATCACTTTGTTCATATTTAGTCTTCCATAACTTCATTATTTGTACCCTTTCTGCTTTCAAGCATTTACATTCAATTAACAGATGCCTAATATTTTGTATGCCTTCCTTACACAATTTGCAGGCTAAATCACCCATATCTTAGCTAACTCTCCAGACAGTAGTGCAAGCCATAGTAATCAATAGTTTCTAGGTTTGTTTATAAAATCCCTATCTAGTGCCTATTCACCCAATATCCTCAGACTATTTTCTAACTTGTGACTTTGTACCTGGATCTTAGTAACTAATGCAACAAGCTAGAAACTAATCTGGGAATATTAGATAAGTAGGCATTAGATAATTTTATGCACAAACTTTCTAACATCCATTGATTACTATGGCTTGCACTTGATGGCACTACTGTGTGGAGAGATTGCTACATCACATACTGTTTTAACAGCTTATGTAAGTGTAGGAAATGGTGAACATGTGATGTTTTAGTGGTTTTATCCCAATCCTGCCCTTAGGATAATGGTGACTGGTTATTAAAAAACCCATCATCTTTGACTTCTTTCCACAATAAACACACACTGCATTATTCTTTTATATTAAACTTGATATTGCAACTCCTTTTTTATAATTCTTGTTACATTATATATGTTATATGTGAAAATGGTGATAATTTCTTTATCAATCCTTTATCAATTTTATTTCTCCCAAATAATCTTATTAATTATTCAAAATAATTTCTAAACAATTGCATTTATTTACCTCCTTTATATTTAACTTATTTTAAAAAAAATTCTCTAGTATTTACTATCAATACCTCCTTCAATGTCTCCAAAAATAATTCACAATCTTATCTTTTTTTTCACACAAGATATCCCAGCAAGGAAAGACCTGGACAAATATATAATCTCTTATCATCTATTAATGATACTTTAATATCTCTTTCTAGTCCTTCTACTACCAAATTTATTTCTTTTAAATATAACAAAAACAATGCAAGAGACATTAGAATCTTTGTGTTAACTCTATATTAACTGACAATATTTTCTAATTGATATACATGATAGTTATTTCATTTAATTTATTAATTAGATCATTTATTACTCCATTTTTCTCATATCTAATAAAACTGTCTATAGTCTATTTTGTTTACTCTATCATAATCCTCATCTATATCAATGAAAGTTATATAAATGCTTGCCTACTTTCTTCTTCAACCATGCATATAAAACTCCTCTGCACCTCTCCAACTTTGTTATTCTCTTCTATTTTTTTTTTTTTATCATAACATAGCCACTCAAATTATTATAACTGGTCTTAATTAATCAGCGTATTATGGTCTTTACTTTTATCTTTTAATATCAATCTTATATTTTTACAAATATTGAACAGAACTCCTTTGGCTTATCTATCAGATTTAGCAATATCTCTGCTGTTCACCTATCCATAACCCTTGTTTTGCATTATCTTTTTTTTTAGTGCATCAGTATTTTCACTAAATTAAACATTTCTTTATATTTTTATATTGTTATCTCATTTCTGTATAAATTTCTTTCTATATTTATTATATAATTATTTAAGATTATCTACATTCTCTTTCCATATCAAATAATGCATTTTTATCCCCATTATATTTCTATTTTTTATATTTTAAAAAAATTTTAACCAAATTTTTTTTCAGTTGTCTATTATTTAATCTGATTCTCTTACTATATTTATTGAACTTAGTCTACTTTCTTTTGTTTAAATAATTTTCCTATTTAATCTTAATTTCACTTTTCTTTCTTTTTATATCATGTTTATAATGTCTCCATGCTTTATTTTCTTTATACTTTTGATGATAATTTTATAGATATTCTTACCAAACCTTCAATACTTAAAATCATTTTCATATTTTCTTCAGAGCCATATGATATTTGACCATTTTATTTTTATTCATCATTTATTTGTATATAAAAGATTTCATTTGCATATTTTCTCTTTATCAAAAACTTTGATTTCCCTTACTTTTTTCATTTTCTCTTTATTTACTAATTCATAATTTACTGTTTAACTCAAGTTATTTCTATGTCAATTGTATTATATATTATCTAAATTTGATAAATTTCCAATAGTCAAATTCACTTTGTGGTAAAAGTATTTTAATAATTGGTCATTTTAATTATCAGTCATCAATTTCTACAATTATCCTTTTATTATCTATTGAAACCTTATTTTCCTGATTTTTATTATTATTGAAAATTTATATATCTATAATCAAACATTTACCTTTTACTGTTCATTTCATTATCTCCTTTAGCTTTATAAATTACAGCTATCATCCATTCATAATTTTCTAATTTCAATTCAATCTTTGAATGCTTCTTATATTTTGAAATGTATCCTGTATTCTCATTACTTTTCATTCTCTCTCCTTTTAATCCCTATCAATATAATTTTTTCATTAAAAGTTCTTTCTTTTTTTAATGGGTCTTCACCAAAGTTCTCATTATTTAACTCCTTTTTTAAGTTAATTTTTTTCATTGGTTTTCTACTCTTTTGTATATTTATTTACCTAATTTAACAATTTCCTCTTTATAATAAGATTCTCTTATCTCCTATTTTGATAATATATTTATATCTGATCATTCTATCTCATTCTCTTGTATAATTCTGAAACATTTTTGTTTTTAATTTCTTTTCTTTACAATCTGATCATGTTCAGTGAGTATCAGTATAATGCAGGATGAAGATGTCAAAAGAATTTAATGCAGTTTCTTCAATCCAAATCTTCTCATTTTCCTCTAGCAAATTTTTTCAGTAGTCCAACTTGTATATGTTTTATTTGTAGGTTTCTCACCAGCATATGATACTTATAGTTGTATAGTGACTTTAAAATGCACCTTTAACTTTTTATTCTTTAACTTTCTATTTACATTTTCTTAATGTTAAATAGCCATACTTGTTTATAAATAGCTGCTTATAGCAATTGTAATCTTTTGGGATCTAGATAAAAACTTTAGTTGTTATTGTCATCTCTTCAAATGACTTTTTCTCTCTTGAAAGTTTATACAATTGTATATATATGTGTATAAAAAATATCAAATATACATACACAGCAACATGTTTATCCCAGTTCTTCAGCCTTTTTACATTTTTTAATCATGTCAGTGATATCTGTTTGCTTTCTTGTGCATTTTGCCTTTCTATCTCTTTATTAATCCTATATTTTATTGTGTAATCTGCAATTTTTGTATGTTTTTTTATTAAGTGATCAAGTCTCATCCACAAATAAGCACCCATGAAGTATATTTATTAATCTTTTTCAAGCATGTAAGAATATTTCCTTTTAATATTTATTTCTACCACAAGTAATTTATTAATTCTACATTTAATTTTATATAATTTCATCCATTACAGTTCTATGTATATTAATACCCTAACCAAAGTATTTATATATTAGTTTGTTTGTTTTTTAAATTATTATCATCGAGCCATTGAACATGTTTTCTAAATTTATCATTAAGTCTATTCAATCAGTAAATCTTCTAACATTTCTTAAAGGTTTAAAATATTATTTTCAAAAACAACTTGGTCAAATATAAAATTTAGATGATTTAAATAACCATTTTTAAATAAAACTTTTTTTAAAATTTTTATTGAATCCAAAGTTGTTTGTAATGATGTATATTAATATCTTAGTAAAGATCTTATATAAGAGTAATAGAAGACTAATACATGTAATTTGTAATATCTTTTTTTTTTTACATGTTTCTTAAAAATAAGATCACAATTTCATCCTTTCAATTGTCTGATATATATATTTCTTAGATATTTGGCATTTCTTCATTTGCTTCATTTGAATTCTCTATAATGATACCATTGTTTTCTGCAGTTTGCTATTTTTTATATATTTAATTGCATGTTTCCTGTCTTTATTTAAAATATTGGTATTTCAAAAAAATGTTGTAATAGTAGAAATATTTTATCTTTTTTTATTGTTATTTATTATTACATATTTCTTTGTAAAATCCTTTCACAACTTCATGATGTCTCTCTTTTTACTTTGTAATAATGATGCTTTTTTTTATTATTGTTTAAATAGTTTCTTTCCTCAATGCCAAATGATGTTATATTCACAGTTATTGTTTTTTATATCATCATTAAATCGTTTTTGTATTATTTTGGAAAATTTTAGATATTAAATGCCAGTTATCTGTTTCAATTCTTATTAATATATCAGTCAAGTTATAATTTAAATTCATTAGAATACTTCTGAAGGTTAGATATCAATTATTATATCTTGATTTATTTGTCTATAGTTTGTTTTAACATATTTTATATTTACTTAGCAGTGATTTGTTGCAATCTAGTTGTTAATAATGAATAAATTACTGTTTGTTTACTGAGTATAACAATTCTATTATTATTATTTCTAAAATTACTATGCTTTAAAATCTTAACTATCATTGTAAGGTTCCCAATACTTAAAATTTATTATAAATCATATTTTCTAATACTTCATCTTCCTGTTTTGACAAATGTATAAATACTTTTATTTTTTAAATATATATATACTGTATTAATGAAAGCACCACATACATCTAAAAATATATTTTTTATGCATAGTTCATCTATCTTTAATAGAACAAGCTTCGTTTAAATTAAATCTGTTATTGAACTTTGATAACAAAACACAATCAGCACTTGCTTTACCTTTAAAAAAATTTTAATTATTAATTTTTATATTGTACTCTTATTAGTTCGGAAAGATCATGAACATTATTTATACTTGTCACAATAATAATGTTTCTGTTGTTCTTATGTCTTTTAATCTTAATTTGATGAATTTTTGTTACAGGCATTTTATATCCACAGAAACCTATATGTGTGGGTTTTTTTTAGAAATAATATTGTCATAGTCTCTCTAATTAATGAGTTTTCTGTCATATGGTTTTACATATATCTTTTTACACATCCTTCCACCTGTATTTATATCTATATCTTCTTGTATTATTTTAATAAATATTTTGTTTTTAGTTTCCCCATCTATTTCTTTAATTTTATTATACTGAACCTTTAAATATTTTAATTCTATTTCAACTTCTGTTACATTATTTTTAATTTATTTATTCTTTATCTAAGTTTCACCATCATGCTATCTATTGTTTTCATATATATATTTTTGATATTAATTCCTACCCTTTCACATCTATTTTCTCTATAATAACTTCTAGTAGATTTTTTATATTTCTAAATTGGTATACCATTATTTATTTATTCTTTATCTAAGTTTCACCATCATGCTATCAATTGTTTTATATATATATGATATCTATTAACTCTCATCCTCTCACATCTATTTTCTCAAACAACTTCTAGTTGATGCTTTATATTTCCAAATTAGTAAACCATTTTGTCACCTCTTTTATCTTCACCATTACATTTTTTGCATATTTAAAACCCTTCGTATATCTGTCTTTATTACATTTATAAACTTTAAACAGTAATCTTTTCCTACACATTTTGCATATCAATAATATATGCCTAATTTTGATTGTCTAATGTAAATGCACTTCTATAAACATAAGGAATGTATTATTTAAATTCAGTTCATTATTGAACCTTTTTTTTACAATTTATTTAACCTAATTTTTTTCTCAAGACACATTTGTCTCTGTCCTATATATTTTCTCTAAAGTTTAAGATGAATTTTTGCCACATTTTAGTATATATTATGTTAAAATCAAAAAAACTAATAAATACCTCTTTAGATAATTAATTAATATATATTCTCCTTTCTTATATTAACTTTTGTGGATTAACTTTATTAGTACTATTATAAAATAAATAACACACTCTTCTATAATGCAAATACAATATTTATTATCCACATTTTTAAAAATTGATGATAGTTTTGATTATCTAACAATCTTCTTCTAATCTTTCACTATTTTTTTTTAAAAAGCTGTTTAAGAAAATATATTTTTAACAGTTTTTTTACTTTTTAAATAATTTAAGATCTGAAAAAGACTATTGAACAGTCAAAACTTTAAATTATTTTTGAAAGTATGGGAAAATAATATAGTGTATATACATTGTGTAAACTATATAGAATGTGTTAGTGTTATGAATTTATATTAACTAAATATATATATATACCAATTTAACAAATTATTTTGAGATTAGATGATATCCAGTATACCCTGTTATATTATGCTACTATGTCTGAGTGGATATATTTTACTTAGTAATAAAATAGAAGTTATAAATTACAGTAGTTCTCAATCCATTGTTTTTCAATAAATCAACAAAAAACAACCCCAATAAATACAAAAAATTGATAGTTTTGAAACCTATTAGAAATTATAGATTAGTACAATCTATTTATTTTAAGTATTAAAATTTCCTTCCACTTCTTATTTGCATTGCTGAATTATATATATTATAATACACCATAAATGACACTCTACAATGTAGTTTAACATGTGATTTATTTTATTTCCTTACAGTTTCAACTGCCCAGCAGTCATTATCAGAGCTACAACATTTAAACATATATAATTAATATACAATTAATACCTATTTATACATATACCAATATATATATAAATACAAATATACATATAAATATAAAAAACAACATTTCAAACACTCCAACTAATACTTAAATATGGATCTTTAATATCTCTACAATCTAAAACCTCTTTATCTCACACTTATATTCAATTAACTTTTTTTATATAAAATTTTATATTTTAATGTTTATTTTTCCAAATTCTAATCATTTAAAATTTAAATTTACCCTTTAATTTATTTCTTCTATTTTAATTACTTATTGTTATTGTTATTGATTAATGTGTAATATATAAGTAATTAAAATAGAAGAAAGAAATTAAATTAAAGGGTAAATTTAAATTTTAAATGATTAGAATATGGAAAAATAAAGTTAAAATATAAAATTTCATATAAAAGAAATTAATTGAATATAGGTGTGGGATAAAGAGGTTTTAGATTGTAGAGATATTAAAGATCCATATTAAAGTTAATATAGTTGGAGTGTTTGAAATGTTGTTTTTTATATTTATATGTATATTTGTATATGTATATATATATTGGTATATGTATAGATATGTATTAATTATATATGTTTAAATGTTGTAGCTCTGATGATGACTTCTGAGCAGTTGAAACTGTAAGGAAATAAAATAAATCATATGTTAAACTGCATTGTAAAATGCCATTTAAGGTGTCTATGGTGTATTATATTAATCTATTTATTGAAATACATGTAAAATAAAATTTAGATTTTATAATTCAAAACATTCTGCAGCTATGCAAAAAGTATGTGCATGTTGATAAAGTATTTTAGTTTCACAATAATTATGTATATTTAAAAAAATCAAGCTTAATATTAGATAATTATTTTTATTTAAAATCTCTTATTGTCATTTATTTCAATTTAAATAGCAGCAGTAGCTTATTCAAGTGGAAAACAATTGCATTTTTGTGATTGGGGCAGTTTTTTTTCTAAATGAACTGTAATGAGTTGTTTTTTTTGACATCTTTTTTTTAATATTCCCAAATAAAATTCTAAGAAATTTGATGAAAGGAGTTTATTAGCAATGGAATCATAAAGTTTAAAAAATTGTACAATTATTTATTCTGTGCATATTTTAATTTATTATTTATAATTAGAATTTATGAAGATTTAATTGCTGATACATTATTGTATAATGAGCAAACCAATTATATTATGTGTATATGTTTATGTACATCACTTGTATATGTCATTTAAACTTTTAAAAAAAAATCATGCAGGGCAAAAAATTGCACTGGGTCATGATTTACTAA
Organism: Epiperipatus broadwayi; assembly: GCA_028023455.1. Lineage (NCBI taxonomy): Eukaryota > Metazoa > Onychophora > Udeonychophora > Euonychophora > Peripatidae > Epiperipatus > Epiperipatus broadwayi. Next base: position 287,103 of record JAQFVV010006220.1, on the reverse strand, counting down.
TGATATGTGAAAAAAAAATCTGCATTTCATGGTACTAATTCCAGGATCAAAGAAAGATGATGATAATTATAGAAAAAAACAATACATGCATAAATAATATTTTAAAAGTTTGTTGAATCTATTGTTATATAAGTGCATAATGTGACCAATGACAACAATTCTTTTATAAATTGATCAAGCATAATTTTTTTTTTTACTTGCTTTAGTTAGAATTTGATTCAGAAATATGTAACTCATGAATTTGCCAAACTCACAATCAGGCTGAAGTACTCAATGTGCATTAATCTGCATATGTGGAAGTAAATTTTGGGTAAAAGTGTTTTTATATGTAATTTCATAATCTCCTAACATAAACTTTAATAGGAAATGCAAAACATGGATTGCTGACATGAGACCAGCAATAAATATACTTATGAAAATATTACCTCGCAAAAAGTGGACTTTATATCTACTTTAGCAGCTTTTTAAAAAAAACAACAACTCATTATTCACTTCTTGTATAAGTTTTCACAATAAAATGTAAAAACATCTAAATATAGCTTTTTCACAGTCTCTATTAACTGAAATTAATATTGCTATCCTCTAGTGAGAAATATCATACATATATAAAAGCAAATGTATAAAATATTTCATGAAGCAAGGATTAATATATAGACCTGTCATGTTCATGAATAAGGTTTCAAATTTGGGTTAAATTTGAAATTCTTTTTAGGCAATTGAAGATGTTTAAATAAATTTAAGTTGTTTTTGTAGATATCTAGACCATGGTCAACTTAGTCACCCAGTTATTGATTGGTAAATGGGTATCTAACTATTTCTGGATTGAATGTAAATGATTAAAGGAAAATCATCAGTAACCTCACAAACTGTATAGTTATGGTTTTTGTTTTGGGGAATTTTCTTTCATTGAGAGGCCTTTGTTATGCAGCATTATGTTTAAAGCTGCTTTATAATAAATATTTTAAATTTGCTTAAATTAATTAATTAAATAATATGACAATAATTATTGATTATAAAATATCATAAAGTAATGTTAAACTAACTGTAATATCCGCACTTACGACTGTGCCAAGGTTATAACTGCAAGTCATACTGTGCGGTCAGCAAATAACGTTATACAATTCCCACGCTGTTCTTTCCCAACAAAGCTCTCCAACAAATTGGTCTGCCATGAAGCTCTCAAAATGAATTGGTCTGCAACGAAGCTCTCCAATGAATTGGTCTGCAACGAAGCTCAGCCACGGATGCTCTCCCACGAATGGTCTGCACCGATTGCTCTCCAATGAATGGTCTGCAAGCGGATGCTCTCCAAACGCATGGTCTGCAACTTGCTACTGCGTGACTACACTCTATATTACACTGCTCGATGTTCTCCCAATATGGCTAATAACTGCCTTCCCCTGCGTAGTTGTTACACCGTCTTTTATTGCTTGCTGATAACTGTAGCAATTAATCCTTGTCCAATCAGGTAACATCTTTTATCCAGAAACATTTGCAATAAGCAAATATCTCTTGGAATTATCGTCCGCCATTATGTTACTTAACTTCCTCTGTTATCAGCGCGCGATCTACAACAACCACTTGAACAAATTCTAGTTTTTCTGGAGTGCACAACGTCTGCCATTTTTACAAACACTACAACACCTCCCTCCACTCCAGAAAAACCCTTGTTGCACAACGTCTGCCATTTTTACAAACACTACACTAACTATAAATAATATACTAAACATAACAGATAGGAAGTTTCCTACTTTGCCTCATATTATAAACTTTTTGTCTTTTATTAAAAAGTTCTCTTCTTTCAACAATGTTGAAATTTTATGAAATATTATTTTAAATATATGAAAAAAATGTAAATTATATTTTAGTATTTATGTATTAATAATTTTGACACTTTTAATTTATTTACCTTTTTTTTTTTTTTTTTCAGGTTTTATTAAAGACCAGTAAGATAAGCTTTAGTCAAATACAGTTTCAGTTTTATTTTTATGGCTTTCTAATCAGTCTTGGATTTTTTGTCTGGGAATACTTTTTATATAATGTTCCAAGTAATAAAAGTAAGTTGTTTATATCTACTATTTTATGATACAAGTATTTTGAAAAAGTCAGGATTTTTCTTAATTTCTTTTCATATTTGATATAATTAGAGAGAATTTGCACATAGACTTTCAACCTCACTTTAGCTATCCACTCCACCTTATATAACCAATAGACATAACTACATGCATGTGAAAAAAGTAAATAACCTTCAATATATGTATTTTATACTGAACCATCACTCATCAGTTGCTCCAGATCATCATCTCCCACATATATATAATCAGTGTTCAGTTTATATAAAGATAGCAAGTCTTCAAACTTTAATGGACAGGCTTCAATCTTCTCTGCTCTCCAACTCTTCAGCCATTCATATTATTGAAAATCTGATGTTGAAATGCTCAAAGCCTTTGTTGATGCCAATATGGTGTTCATTCCTATGTTAATTTTAAATCACTTTGATCCTTCATATATAGTAACTTAATATTTCCATTTAAATATCCAGAAGAGGAATGAGCAGAATTCATGCAGAATTTGTAATATTTGAGTGTAAATATAGTGAACTTTAGATGCAATTAGAGGAAATTTGAACACAGACTTTCAACCTCCAGCTATCCATTCTATCTTATATAATCGATACACATGACCACTTGCATGTAAAAAAGATAAATGATCTCCAATATACATATTTCATGTTGAACCAGCACTTATAAGTTGGTCCAGATCATCATCTCTCACACTTATATATAATTAGTGCTCAGTTTAGTTAAGATAGCAAATATTCAAACTATAATGGACAGGCATTTGCTATCTTAATATAAACTGAGCACTGATTATATATGTGTGGGAGATGATGATTTGGACCAACTGATGAGTGTTGGTTCAGCACAATATATATATATTGGAAATCATTTATCATTTTCACATGTATGTGGTCATGTGCATCTGTTATATAAGATGGAGTGGATAGCTGAAGGGAACTTGAAAATCTGTGTTCAAATCCTCTCTAATTCCATCTAAAGTTCAGTATATTCATTATACTTGTATTCATATATTTGCTGTAAGTAAAATAATATTCAGAGTATACTATATAAAAGAAAACAGAATTGTCATATCACAAATATTTTTGGAAGTACTATTTCAGAGCAGTCTTCTGTTATTGCTTTACTGCTACTGTTATAAATATTACCACATTATATTATAATCAATCAAATTTCTGGGCTGTATAAGTATCACTTTCTTCAAAGACTTGTGATCTCTCAAAATCTTTTGTAAATTTGTCTTAAAGAATACTGTTCAGACTGTAGTCTGCTATAATAATGATAAAATTAATTAATGTGATAGTTTTTGAACCTCCAAAACAGTGTTTACATATTCTTTACATAATTTTAAACTTATAAAAGAAGTTTGTTGTTAACTAAAAGGAGCCCCTTTGATACCTTTTTGAAACCTTAAAGGAACCAAGCAGGGCAAATTCCTAATGCCCATTATATATGTTCTTGTCATTGCAATTGTTGTTTTATATTATTCATATAGTTATATGAAAGCTGCTCACTAATATGAATCAGTTAGCATGGCAAGTTTATTGACTTTTTACCTCTAAATTTGCAAAAAAAAAAAGAACACCAGTTTTTCTTCTCAATTGCCTGATAGTTCTTAACTGAAATATTAATTGAATTATCTTGAGGGCAGCATGGTGTATGTGAATTTTTTTTTATTATTATTAAATATTTACAATCTTGACAAATAAAACTAAATTGTGGCCTTTATTCCCAGGAGATTATAAAGTCATCAGCCAAGGCAGCAGTTGGTAGCCAAAGGTGAAGGGTGCTAAGAATCCCCTGATTGCAGAATCTAGAATGTCATTCGATGAATTCTTTTTATTTAGGTACTTTCAACTTCAGATCACTTTCAGATAAAGAAAGATTGCAGAAATTGGAAAAAGAATTGTCTAATATTGAATAGGATATTGTTGGATTTTGTGTAGAAATTAAAAAAATGATATATTCTTTACTTCAAAGGCACCCTTATAAATAAAAGATGGAATAACAACATTGTGGAGATTGATAATGGGAAAATTAGTTACTCAATGGAAGATACCCAATTTGTTTATGCCTCAATAAGTTTTCATTGCACAAAATGCTTTTGATCAGATCAAGCAACACTTTAAAATTGTCATGGGCGATTTTAAAGTTAGAGTTGTCAAGCAAAATGCTGTAAATTTGATTGTGGTAATAGAGATGAAAGAGAACAGAAACTTGTGAAGTTTGCAGAAAAATTATTTATTATGAATTTTTTTTTTTTTTTGAGAAAAATGCTAAATGGAAATGACATGGAAGCATCTAACTCAAGATACAACAGCATTGGATTATAATTGGACTAATAGAAAATATATATTTAAAGATTCTAATGTTTTTTTTTGTTTTTTTTGTAGATTCAATATAGGAAGTGATTGTTGATTAATGATATGTAAGATGCATATTAATGTAAAATTAGAGATGAAAAACTGTTAAGAAAGACAGTATTATCAATTGATATTTAAATTAGAACTTGCAAATTGTTTTAAAATATTAACATATTTTGAATATGGTTCAGATTTGATTGAAATCAATAAGAAGATGATTGATGATTTTCTATTGAAAACTATCAAAGTTAGCTGATACAAAAAAGAAGCAATTCTCAAAAAAATATATAAAGAAAAGAAGGAATATGAAAATATTTAAAAATGATCCATTAAGAAGAATTGGATATCTAGAGTTCTGCAAACGATATGAAAAAAAAGTTAATAATGATATAAAAAAATATAACTATGAATTAGCTAGGAAAGCTATAAAAGAAAATAAAAGTTTCAAAAATATTAAAGAACATCTTGATATTGGAAGAAAAGTTATTTCAGATAGGATAAAATCCAATTAAAAATGGTAATGTCATGAACAAGGAAATAACATCCCATATAGTTATTATATTTTTGTCTAATATTTTAAATGAAAAAGTGAGAAATACAAGTAAATCTATGAAGAAGAGGAAAACTGTAGGAAATGATAGAATTATTATTGATATCTTAAAAAAAAAAAAGAGATGAAGATATAGAAATGTTGTTGGCAAAACTATGTACCAAATGTCTAGATAAAGATATACCAGATAATTGGAAAAATGCAATAGTAATATTGATATTTAAGAAAGATGATGAAGATATTAAAAATTAATCTTCTATCATTTCTATACAAAATGTTTATCAAGATAATTACAACTGATTCTAAACAACCAAAAAAACAAACTGGATTTAAAAGCATTTTTTAACACAATTGGTCATATTCAAGTATTGAGAAATATTATGGAAAGTACCAATGAATTTGAGTTGCAATTATGTTTTGGATTTATAAATTATAAAAAGGCATTTGACTCTAGAATAATTTCCAAGGTGATTAAAGATTTGAATTATCAAGATATAAACTCATGATCTGTCAGATTCTGAAGAATATTTGTTAAAATGCAACTGCAATGATTAAATTACTTACTGACACCAAGAAGATTAACATTGATGATATAACGCAGTTAGTCCTTATCTCCAAAAATTTTACAGCAGATTTACAAAAAGTATTTTGTGGATTAAAATGGGAAGTAAATGAAAATTTATTAAAATTATCTAGATTTTTGAAGATGATGTGATTGTTTTTGCTTTTTTTCAAATAATGTGTTAGAATTTCAGGAAATGTTGTAAGAGTTATCAGAAGAAAGTAGAGCTAAAGATAAATGCTAAAAAGTTCAATTGATTTTCTCATAAGAAAATAAAAATTGACAATCATGAATTAGAAAAAATTACCAATTACAAAAACTTGGTCAAATTACTAACACAGACAGACTTATAATGGATGAAATTAATCATAAAATTAAACTTGAATGGAATGCTTTTGTTAGAAATAAGTTAATACAAAAATGAAATATGCCTATATATTTGAAAAGTACGTTTTTAAGTAGATGTATTTTACCAATTCTTATTTATGGATATGAGATTTGGATACTTAATAGAAAAACAATTTAGAGACTTTAGACCATTCAACAAAATATGGAGAAGTGTATGTTGGGAATGTCAAGAAGGGATCATAAACAAAATATTTAAATGAGAGAACAAATAGATAATACTGACATCATTGAAAGAATTAAGAGACTAAAATGGATCTGGACTGAAGATATTGCTAAAAGAGATAATAGATGAACATTTGAAATTTTAAAGTGGATTCTAGGAGATTGTAAAAGATATAAAAAGTGATGTATGAGGTGGATAGCTAAAATAAGGAATTTAGTTTATGTTATGTAGAGACAAAAAATATGGCTAGAGAAATTAGATTAAACTTGGAAATCTTGCAGTGGATCTAAAATAAAGATGGTGATAATTTTATAAAGTAAAGTGAATAATATTTTTTTTAAAAATCAGCCATTAAGGATTGAAAATTAAATAAGTTTAGATTGTGGAAACAATACCTATGTACTAGATGATGGAAGAAAAATAGTGAATACAGTATAATAAACAGATTATGAGTATTGCTTTCTGTCAGATTTTAATGTTATCTTAAACTGAAGCATGTCCATAATTTAAACTTACTATCTTTTAATAACTTTGGCATTGTATAAAATATTAAATAAAGAATTTTGTAACAAATTCTAAGTTACTTTTATAATTAATGTTTAGTTGATTTATATTTTTGTCTCATTGTGTTCAGTAGATGGATCAGAAAAACTTTTCTATCAGTTTTCATTAGTGAGATAATTTCTTATTTTCTAGAATGTGATGTGAATTGGTGGGTTTTTTTTTAAGTAGGCTGTATTGTAATGGTAAGATTTGTGCATCCACACAACAAAATCCAGAGTGTAGATAAAACACACTAAAACTGATCATATCTAGATGGTGAGATCCAGAGTTCGATCCGCATTCAATCCTTTCACCCTTATTCCATGATTTACTACCTTATGAATGACATTTACCCAGTTACACATGAGTTCAATTTAACCATAGGCCAGCAGTAACAAAGGGTGGAACAAGAGACTCAGGGAATAAATGATCAAACTACTATCAGATTAGTAAATATACACCCATAAGGCCAAATGAATTAATAATATATTAATAATTAACTACCAAGTCTAACAAAGAGGTTTTCACATATATAAAATGATGCACAAGTAAATTTATATGGAGTTGGATGCAAACGAATTTACTAAGAATAAGGACATAGAAACGAGTTTATATTTTAAATAATTTAATAAAGAAAATAAAAGAAATTATAACTAAAATACAAAAAATGGTGTAATTGATATGTGGAAAATTACGATTGCAAGCGTTACATAGTTAATGAGATTATTGCTTACATATTATCTCATCATAGGTGTTTAATCAAATGATGGGTGGTATTCATGCTTATATATGTTAATATACCAAATCCTAGCTATTTTGTAGTTTGCTAAATCATACAGAACATATTAGCCAAAGGTATATAACTAATCTTATAGCACTTCTAGAGCGTCTGTGTATATATAACAGATTAAGAGTTGAGCACATACTCAGGCTTGAAGATACGCCGGTCAGCATGGGTCGTTTTCACATGCTTCAGCATCGAATGCTCATTGCCATAAGACCGAACGACTTGCTATGAATATGAGAACATTAATAGTTCAGGGAATCGGATAAGCTTTAATACAATAATCTGGACCCTTGTGTTCCAGTTCTAAAAGAATTTGCTTTACCTGAACTAAGTGGACGAGCATGACCTCTGCCAGTGACTCATCGGGAAACATGCAGTAAGCAGTTAATGTATAGAAAGTACTTAGTAAGGACACAGTCACAACCTATATATATATATATAACGTAAATACGTTTAACTAACTTAATGTGACTTAAAAATAGATAGCGTTTATTTGCATATCTATATAACCCAGTTCTCAAGACTATTATCTCAAATATACTACTTAGGGTTAAATTAATTAGTAATCTAGCTTAAGTTATCACCTGCCTCTCTAACATATATAAATCTAGGGAGGAGAAAGCATATTTGAAGGGAAATTACTGATAAAACATTATAAATATGCTTTAATAATATTCCTGTGGCTAATTCCTATGACATACAGTTTACATATATAGAAAGTTATAATTCATAACTCTAGTTAACAAACTATATCTTTATATAGGCTGAAACTGATTACTACAATATTAATCCATAAATCAATCAATTAAAATAATAATATCTCCAAACAGCGAGTTAAGAGTAATAATTCCATTATTTAATATTTATTAAATGAAGACACGAAAATATCTTCGCAAAGAAATATACTAAAATTATATATATAAATACTCGCGGTTTAGAGTTATTTGGCATATTAATTACATATAATAATAAAAGACAAAATTGTGAAAGTAAATTAAAATAGATTAGATAGGCATAAAAGACCGCAGAAATATATATAGCTTGAATTAGATTATTAAAGTGTTTTACATTTTAAGAGTGACTTAAATTATAAATTTTGCATTCAGACAAGATTGAGTTTTTACATAGATTATCATTTGATAGATTTTATAGAATTTAGAATACAGATTTTAAATGTAGATTTCTTATACAGCTAGCTTAGGTAGACATTAAAAAATTAATAATTTATAAACAGAGCTCTGTGGAAATTTATGTTATCAATTTTCATTGCAGCTTCAGGCACACAGGACACTACATTGACACTCTTCTTCCTTAGGATAGATGTCTTGGTTTTGCATGGGGATCTTTTTATGGTAGGCTGCTTTTCTGGGATGTTATTCATCACATTTTAAAGGACCACACTCCCATTCCTAGCAGGGCAAAAGTGGCAAGTTGATGCCTTTCTACCCCGCCATTTCAAAGATAAAACTTGCATGGATTCTGCTTACAACTCCATATTATATATTTCACCATTGAGTATTTATACCTTTCCAATTTTGGCCATCTGGTTGTTTACAAGCTTGTACGTAGCTGGAAAATCCATTAGTTCATCTTAGAAAAACATTTAATTACCAAATTCTAATTTTAATTTTGTTTTTCTACCGTTCACTTCCCTGGTTTAATATTGCCAGTTGAATGCTTTTTGTTGATGATTTTATTAAATTCTAAGAATTATTCTCGCGAATTTAGGATTATAAAACTGGTCTAATTAAAATTGTTTACAACTTAAACTAAAAGCTGAATTTATAATTAGTATAAAACTAATTATTCCACTATATATGTAGGATAAAACAGGCAAAACTCTCTATATATATTGCCTCATACAGCAAGCTAGAGTAATCAATGGATGCCAGAAGGCTTGTGCATAAAATCCCGATCTAGTGCCTACTCATCCAATATCCCCAGACTAGTTTCTGGCTTATGGCCTTCGTCAGTGAGGAGCCTTGGATCTGAGAGCACTGCATCTAGATCTTAGGATCTAATGCAACCCTCCAGCAACCACCTTTTATCTCCATTTAACTACAAAACTATGAGTCTTAAACTGAAAACACCTTAATGTTTTCAATCCAAGCCCATTAGCTTATATAGTCATATAGGTCTGAACCCAGTTCAATACCCATACATTTTGGTGTCTTTGGTTCTTTAATAACCATAACCACCACTATCCTATTAGGCAGGATTGGTTTTAAGACAATAAACATCACATGATCATCTCCTTTTATGCTTGTGTATAACTGTTGTTAAAACAGGCAAAACTCTCTCTCTATATATATATATTGCCACACCCAGCAAGCTAGAGTTACCAATGGATGCCAGAAGACTTGTGCATAAAATCCCCATCTAGTGCCTATTCATCCAATATCCCTGGACTAGTTTCTGGCTTATGGCCTTCGTCAGTGAGGAGCCTTGGATTTGAGAGCACTGCATCTAGATCTTAGGATCTAATGCAACCCTCCAGCAACCACCTTTTATCTCCATTTAACTACAAAACTATGAGTCTTAAACTATGAGGATTTTATGCACAAGCCTTCTGGCATCCATTGATTACTCTCGCTTGCTGTGTGTGGCAATATATATAGAGAGTTTTGCCTGTTTTAACAACAGTTATACACAAGCGTAAGAGGAGATGGTAATATGATGTTTATTGGCTTATATATGTAGGATGCTAGTATCTGGAATACATTTATATATATGCGATTTTAGTATAATAAAATATGAAATTGACTAATATTTTAGATTAAATTGTTTTTTAAACTCGCACTTTTTAAAATAAACATATATCTGTGATGTATACATATCCCAATTTAATTACAGACTTCTCGCTTGCATATATATGTGCGATCATACATATATAGTTGTTTTATGTTATTTGTGTAAGAACTCTGAGAGGGTTTAAATCTGGCATAGGTATAGGTGTGAGAGTAAAATAAGTGAAACTGACAAGTGATCAAAATTGACTGTTTCAGTTTACTTAGTAGTCATGTTAACCAAATTAAATATTCCTTATCTGCTATACTATTGTAATCCCATGTATTTTTTACAATTCAGTACCTTTTCTAATCTTTTACCCAATCATTTTTTCAGCACTAATACTGTTTCATTATTTAAAACAGGTAAAACTCACTATATATATTGCCACACACAGCAAACTAGAGTAATCAATGGATGCATAAGAGGAGGTGGTCATGTGACGTTTCATTATTTGTAAAAAAAATTCCTTTTATATTTGTTATTGTAAAGGCCTAAAAAGAATTCTACTTTTTTTACTCCTCTTATCTTTTTGTTTCTTCCATTCGCTTTAGAACATTCTTTATTCAGTTTTACTATATTTCAAAAATAAATGTCCAGTTCTTGGTTTTTCATTTCACATAACTGAAGAAATTATTATTTCATTTTCAGTTTTTGCTCCAAATAACAATAAGTTCCTCCTAGTATTATTATATATTTTTTCATATTTTATATGTTTTACTAAGTCTTATAACTATTTTTAAATTCCTATTCATTTTTCATAACTATTTTTTTTCCCTAACCAGTTTACTCTCTTTTCCTGTCTTCCATAATTATGGACAGTAATATATTCTCTCTATATATATTCCTACAAATATTTAGAAATAAATTCTATTAAAGTTTGTAAAATGTAGTTTTCACTTCATATACATTTAGTAAACTATATTCTTTTTTTTTTTAAACAACTTTATTTCTTTCTCCTTTAAACCATATGTATACATTTTTAATACATTATCATCTCTCCAATATTTTGACCATCTTTTTATGCAATCATCTCAAGGATCAATAACAAATACATATATTTACATCATTATTATAAATACATATACCTTCCTCATCATAAAAAAAACAACATTTCTTTATTATCTATCAATAAATCTTTTTTTTTTTTTAAAAAAATACATACATTATATAATCTACAATTTAAAAAAAAAGATTTATTAATAGATGGTAAAGAAATTTTTTTTTTTATTATGAGGAAAGTATATGTATTTATAATAATGTAAATATATGTATTTGTTATAGATCCTTGTGAATGACTGCAGAAAAAGGTGATTGAAACATTGGAGGGATGATAATGTATTAAAAATGTATATATATATATGGTTTAAGGAGAAAGAAATGAAACTTATTTAAAAGAAATATATATATATATATATGTAGTTTATTGAATGTGTATGAAGTGAACATTATTTTTTAGAACATATATATTTTTAAAGGAAAAAGGAGGATTTATTGTTGTTGTTAAAAAATTTTTTAATAATGATGGTAATATTTAAATATATATTTTGTAAAATGTATTCTAGTCTATTGCATTTATTATTTTCTTCACATTTTATTTTATTTTTCTTTGTATATTATAATCTTCCCAACAATTTTAATTCTCATTAAAAACAAAAAACAATACTTCCTCCCCTACCTTGAATAGCTTCATTTACTATATATAATTCACTGCCCAATATTTATTTATTTACTTTATTTTGAATTCTATTTAAAAAAAATTTGAGTTCTCTGGCTAATTCAAAATATTCCATTTTCATATTATTCTAAATTATTTGTGTATATGAAAAATATGCCAAATTTTTAATCATTCCCATTCTTTTTCCATTAACAAAGCTCTTCTTTTCTCTACTACTCCAAAATAAATATTCCTTACTTTTTATTTTTCAGTCTTACTTTTCTTCACTGAATTTAAGTTTTATATTTCCTTTTATCTCTGCATATTTTTTAATAATATCTCCATATATAAATGCCACATTGTCTGCAAAAAAAGAGATCTGACATGTTATAGTCAAAATAAGAGTCATAGATCACATGACATGTTATATTTTCTCATATTTCTCATTTTAGAAATATATCCACCTCTTTCTGTAATTTTTCTATCACAATCTCCAATTCTTTTAAAAACAAAATAATTAATAAGAGTGGCAAAAAACAGCGACTATTTCAGTCCATTTTCTTACCTAATATCCATTGATTTTTGTCCAGCAGTTAATATTTATAAAAAATATTTTTAAAAGACTAATCATTAATAACCCCAAGTATGTTTTCATATTTTCAAGAATTTCTTTACCTTCTATTCCTTATCTACAAATATTATTATTAATTGTTTATTTTTTCTATATGATATTTCAATCAATTAAGTAATAATGAATTGTTTATTTGGACAAAATCAATGTTAAATCTCCTTCATGATTTTATACTCTTCTATTCAAATCCTAACTCTTTACATTAATATTTATTTATGCAAATATTTTTTTTTTTTAAAAAATAGTTATCACTATAGATTTTATTGTTAAAAATGTAAAAAAAATTCTCTTTTATATAATAATCTAATTTTCATACAATTCCATTCATCTGAAATCTTATTATTATCTATAATTTTATTAAAAGTTTTCTCTTAAACCAACTTTAGCATATTGTCCCATATTTATTAACATTTTGGTTGTCAAACTATATAGTCCTCTTTGCTTCGCCTTTTTTTTTATCTATTGTTTTATTTAACTCTAAATTGATCACTCCATCTATTTTTTCTTGAAGTAATTTCTCTAAGAATGTGTATGATTCACTTGACCAATTTTTAACATATAAAATTTTCATTATAAATTTATTAAATAATTTTTAAATTTCCCCTATTCTTATATTATTTTCGCTCCGCATTTAACAATGTAAAACTCCTCCCCCCTTTCCCCCCATTAATTCTCTTAACTAACTATTAATTAGTAAATTCATCCCATTTCAGTATTTTATTCTAGTTTTTTTTTATTTTTAATAACTATCCTACGTAATGTTTACCTTCTCCTTTTCTTAATAGTATCCTTTCATTTATATTTTATAAAGTGTATTTATTCCATCTTTTCTTATACATTAATTCTAAATAAACACTCATTTGTAATCTTCAGCATATCATTCCATTCTTTACTAGTTTTAAATTTGCCATAATTTTTTCAAAAATATTGTTGAACTTGGTCAGTTTAGATTCATATCTTCAATTCATCTCTACCAATCCTATAAAGTTATAATCTCTTTGAAATATCAATTCATTTACAAATTATATTTATTTAGGGTTATGCTAGGATCTTTAGTGATTGACTGCCTGTCCTCATAATATGAAGTAATCTTTTCCTCATTTTCTTTGGGAAATAAAAATTAAATAGTCAAATAAGCATATAACTATGTGGAACCTTTATTTGATATATTTTTGTAAATGTTTAGTTAAAAACTCAAAAAAGAAAATATTACAAAAAATAAAGTAAAAAAGTTTTCATTTAGTTCTCTTTATGTCTAGCACTCACTTGAGATGTGGTCTTACATCTGTCATTACATTAATTCAATTGATATAACTATTTAATTCTTTTTAAGATTTATTATATAATGTTGTTTATTATATCCATTTTGTATTCGAAAGTCACTACTAATGAACTATATTTTAACCATCTCTACTACATAAGCATCTTGTTATATCCATTCTTCATTTTCATAAATATTATTTGAAGTACGTTTCATTTTATTATTGACTTGTAATAATCCTTCAAGCAATTCCTGGTCTAATTTTTAATAGACAAAGGAATAAGAAATTATCAATTTAGTTTCATGTGATATTTCGTGGCGCGTGGGGGGGGGGGGGGGTAGAAATCCTTAATACAATTTTTTTTTCCATATTTGCAAAAAGTGCATTTCAGAATCTTTCCTGGCAGAAGTCCCATTTATTATTTTTCAGTTTTCTTAATTAACAATCGTCACAGTGTTTAATTTACAAACAGAAACGAGTATTTTATAAGTTGATTTTAAGTAATAATAATAAATGTTTAGAAGCAGGGATTAAAAACAAGTGAAATATAAACAGAGCAAAATTAATTTTATGTACTATTACAATAAAATTTTCACAATTATCGCTGTGTATAATAAAATTATTTTACAGTCAAATTCTTTTTAGAAATACTTCCTCTGCCAGTCATTGACCAGAGACCTTTCATGCTTTAATAATCTTGCTAATTAGTCAAGTGTTTAAGTGCTTATTACAACAATAATTATATTTTATTATTTAAAAAAATTAATTCATTTATTTTTCTTGTAAATCTTATTTAAAAAACATACATTGTCTTACCAGTAGTAAACAAAAATAACTTGTAACAATTTTATTGTTTTGAATATATTCTAATAATGCCCCTCTAATTTTTTTTTTTTTTAGCTGCTTTCCATAATAGTTAACAGTTCAATTTAGAAAGTTCTCATTTTCTAATTCTGAAAAAGTTTGTTTCTATTTAAAAATTTGTTTAAATGCATTCATACCCATCCATTTTTATTTTATAATGAACACTTAGCTCATAGCAGTATTTGTAATTAGCATTGCAAAAAGAATGAAACTCACACATTCAAATTAAAGTCCTGCCAAAATACAATTAACATATTTATTATATATAAATATTCTGAGTTCTTGTTTGAACTTACCTGATATTTATTTAACAGTAATATTATATCATATTGTAGTTAATGAATATATTATATATTGTATCATTAAACTTTTACTACCAACTTTCTGTTGCATGTTGTACTGGCCCATTACTGTCTTCATTAAATTAGAATTCTTTTAATTCAGATGTTTTCTGTGCTTGCTACAGTCTTGAAATCATCTGCCATTCACTACTGAATCTATACCTTTCATTCAAGTTGAGCTTGGCCCAATATTTATATATAGAAAATAAAACAAAATGAAACTGTTTCTAGAAGGTGGATTGCTCAAATCTGATTACATTAAAACCATTTAGACTTCCAATTGTTGATATCTTCATGCAGGAAGGAAAACTTATGAAGCTTACAATGAATAGGTCATACCTATTAACTATAAAAAACTTAGTGCATTTGAGGTAAAAATGGACATTGTTATCTCAGCAGTTAGTCAAATAAGATGAACTGGAAGATTTTAGAACAGAACAAGCTGTTATTATTTAGATCAGTGATGTTCAATCAAAATTTTTATACTTGAAACTTCCTTCCGTGGATGAAAATTTGATGTGACCCATTATTTGTTTTTTATCATGCTTAAATTATAAATATAAGTATGTAAGGATATTCATAATAAAATGATAGTAGTTTTAATTAACATACAAATTTATATTTCCTAATATTTTAGTATTAAGCATAATCAAATTTTTGAGTGATACATAGAAAATTTTTTTTATAAATTAAATTAGTGGCATGGCTGTGTTTCCATGGGACTCATAATCTTATCCTCATTTGGGTTCATATTTGAAATTGCAAAGTGTGAATTTTAAGATCTAAACATGAATGATATTTTATTTTGATTAAAACTAACTTTAAAAAATCAATTTTGCACAAATATGTTGATGCAAATTATATTCCTACTGTTTTTGGTTTCAAGTCACAATAGTCATCACCAACTAAGAGATAAAATTTTTGATGAGATGATGTATTTATACCAAATTTGCAATGTTTTGTCTGTAAAAATATTAATTGATCCTTTTCTTTTATAGGAATATTCAAATTTAAAATGTCAAATGAAAATGTGTCACAAATTCAGTCTAATTCTTCATGTGAAAATTTTTGAAATGGCTTGGAAAAGTTTTCATGAAATTTCAATAAATGATGGCAAATCATATTTGTAAATATGCCAAAGTCCAAATCACTATTTTTGACAAAGTTGGAAAAGCTTTGGTTTTACTGACTAATGTTAAAATATTTAGTCCCTGGCCTTGAAATCTCAATATTTAGTCATTGAGTTTTTCAAATATATCAAACAAGTAATTCAATTTTCTAAATTATCATTCATCTACAAATAAAATGCCAGTATATATATATTTTCCATCAGAAAAATGTAAACTTATCCATAACTCAGTATTCTATCTTAGGACAACCATCTAATTTTCTTGTGTAATAATGTATGTAATAATAATGTATCATGCAGAACCCATATCATTGCAGAGTATCAAAAACAGTCAGTCATTCAAACTGTTGCTTTAAATAAAGTTAACTACATTTACTGTCTGTTCTAATACTTCATGTAATTTTGCATTTATATCTTTTGGTACAAGAATTTGTTGATGTATTGTACAATGATTAAAAATATATATGGAGCAATTTTCCTTATTAAGTTTTTTTAATCCTGTGTTTTGCCCTGTTAAGGATCCAATGTCATCAATACCAATTGCTCACAACCATCAAGATTATTTATTTCAAAATAATTGTTAAAGACTTCAAATAGTTTTTCTACTATTGTTCTTTTTTTAAATTTTTTAAAACATAAAAAAATATTTTTACAATTGAGAAAATTTAGTATTATCTGTTATATTACCAAGTTGTATTGCAAAAAATTGAGTGTTTGTACTCTACTTTTTGTTTCTTCAAATATTCACATTAAAATTATAACATTTTCCAACATGGGTTATCACAAGTTGATTGTATCCATGATTTCTTGCAGCTTTTGTTTTCAGTTGATGCTTATAATATTAATTTTCAAATTAACACAGATTTCTTAGAGAGGTAACATAGTTAAATTTTTTTTTTTTACAATGTAATTTTCAGGTTAATACAAGCTGACTATCCATTTTCCAATATAATAATTTGCAGTCAGGTTAACACAGACTGAGACAGTTCATGGTTTTTGGATGAAACACAATACTTGTTGCAGATTTCTTAGGAGTATTTTTTACATTTTTATTCTAATGAACAATATGGGTTAGCTTTGATGATGCTTAGCTTTTAACTAAGCATTAGCATATGGTTTTCTTCACATCCATTTCAAAAACCTTTTTTTTCTTTCAAACTAATAGTATGGTTAGTCTTACTTCAGACTAAAACAACTTATTACTGATCTCTTCACAGCTTGACTGCTACTGCTCTTTCAAAAGCTGAATCAAGAATGACTTGCTGATTAGATTAGATACTACACTTTAATGTCTTGGCCTGCCCACTACCTTATTTTTTGGAACAATCTTGTATCCCTCATCACATCTCAGACTTAACAGCATTAAATCCTGATCAAGAAATTTTATTTTGACAAAAGATTATTTGCCTCCTATTTTTCCTTAATTAAAAATTCCAATAAAACTGTGATACAATGCGAAACAGTATATCTTGACAAAGAAATTGTTACCATAATTTTCCCTCTACATAACTGACAATATTTTAATTATAGATGAAAGAATGAAAGATTCACAAATTGTATATAATATCATATTTTCTGCTATTAAGTATGAAACTTCTAGAGCTATTGCTAGTGCCATTTTATTGTCATATATTTTATCATAAGTTAATGTTGATTTTTCATACTGTTAGCATATCTTGAAAAACATTTAAAGTTTATTAATTAATTTTGGATGTTTCATATGCAAATGACTTTTTAATTTAACAGGTTTCCTACTTTCATTTGTTAGTTTTTCTAAGCAAAATTACACACAGTGGTCATTTTTTTTTCATTAATTACCCAATGAGGAAATGCACATTTTATGAATATTGGTGGATGAATCTTTTTTGATTATGGTTGAAGCACAAGAAATGTCCCTGGGACCATTATGATTTGAATTTATGTTTATTATTTTTCTTAATTTTTTTTTCTGGTCTTTGCTCATCTTTTTTCTTGCCTTTATCTTTGTGACTTTCTGAAATGTTTCATTTTTATTATCTATTTATCCATTGTGGATAATAATTTTACATATAAATGAGAATATAATTTGTACATTATATATTTATATGACAAGCAGTACAGAAAAATATGTAATTGTAAAATATGTGATACTATATATATATGTGTGTATAATAATACTTCCATCTTAATAGATTTCTAGTAGTCACAATTTGATTAAACAAAGCTATTTTAAAAATTATATACATTCAAAAATTTAGAATGACATATCAAATTCAGCAAAGTATTAGTACAACTCCAAAGACATCTACAATTGCCTTTTGACTTGAAATGAAACAGATTTTAATTACCTGTAAAATGTCTGTGAAAGTTAGGTTTGAGGAAATCATTTGAAATTTTAAAATGAGGGAAATTTTATTTCCCTATAATTATTTTATTCAGTAGGACATATTTGTATTTATGCATATTTTATGCAGAATGAAAGTTTAGTTATAAGTTATACCTCTAAATAAATTCTTAAAAAAAATATGGATAACGATAGCAGATTTGCTTATTATCGCTCTTAATATATATATATTGTATAAAACTAAATAGAAAAGAATATAAGCATGTGTATAATAATTGTCAATGATATGTAATCTTTTTTTAATAATGCATTGAGCTATTATTTTCATAATGATTTTTATTTATTTTTAAAAATTAAATTCTTTCAAAAAAAAAAACAATTTACCATTATCTAAAACTTGGGAGAATTTCTTAAAAAAATTTATGATCTCCAACAATTTTTATATGAGTCCTTGAGGATTGTGATCCACAGATTGTGCACCATTAATTTAGATGACAAATAAAAAATAGTATGTTTTTCATTGTCAGTAAGGATATTGCAGTGATTTTTGTTAGATGTAATCTTGTGAATGAATGATTTCTTTCAACACACTTTTGTGAACATTCATTCAACATTATCATATTATAGATATGCGTGTCAATAATTTAAGGAAGAGAAGAAAAATTTTAAGATCAGATTCCTACAAAACTTGGCAGACTTGTAACAGAACATATTCTTGGTGATTAATAACTGTAATACCAAAGTTGAAAATGAAGGAGAAAATGGTATTGTATTTGGAAATAGAAATGCAGTTTAAGAATAATAAGCTTCTTTTAAGCAGCCAAATATGGTTAGTACACATGAGTATCTCATATGGAGCTTATAGGAAACAATCTGATTACACTTTTGGAATTTAGTAATGGAAGTGTACAAAATCTTGGCCAAGAACAAAATGTGGAACAAGTGACATTATTTCTGTAAAATTTTATTGAAATTGGAAAAAAAAATTATAGGATGTTCAGTTACTTAAATATAATCTAGAGATTACTTATAAATATCGCTTTTAGCAATAGCATCAGAAGTCAATGATCTAAATAAACTGTAGTTAGAAATGAATGAAATCATTAAAAAAGAATCTCTGAAATATTTTAAGAAATTGGGGGATGGGCGCAAGAAAATCAAACTATTTCAGAACATATAGTAGTAGCTGCAAGCAAAAGAAAATCCAAAATCTACTACAGGTGACAATGAAAAAAATAAAGAATCTATGAAAAATTTGAATATAATGTAAAAAAAAAAACAGGAAAATAAAAATGGATGTTAAGAAAGTACAGGAATAATTTTAAATGAAAAGCTAAAATTAAAAAGGATAGATTTTTTAAGAGAACTGAATATGAAATTCCAAAGAGCTTCCAGGAAAGATATGAAGCAGTGATATAATAATATTTGTAAAGATAATAAAAATGGAAACGAGCTATCTTTTAATGGATTTATGAGATCAAAAAAAAAGTAATAAAAAAAAAAGAAAGCTTTAGCCATAAATAATTTCTGAAATTGTTATGGAAATATCTCAAAGTAACAAAGATCAAACAAATTGGAAGAACTATATTTGAAAACTACACCATAAATACTCCCAAATATTTTTGATTAGATACCTTCATCAAAGAATCTTCAGTAATGGAATCAGATTAATTTTGAAATAATTCCAAACATTAAAGCTTCTGGAATTGATATTGCATGGAAAATTTTTCATGAAACTACTGTTAGAAGATATCAATTTGTATTTCTATAGCAAGTAAAGAAAGATTGTCAGATTATCGAAATAATTGTATCATCACTTGCACCTCCTGCAAGTAAGATTGTTCTGAAAATCATGCAACAGAAATTAGTCTTGAAGACATTATTATTTTTTATTAGATGAAAAAAAAAGGTTAAGAAATACTATAAAAAAATCTATATGATAGATTGATTACAAGATCTTTGATTCATTAATCTTGCTAAATTATGAAATATTATAAGAAATTTCTATATAAAATTATAAACTACATTTAAAATAGGATATGAGTTAGCTATGAAGATTATTACCTCACCTACTCAT
Source organism: Epiperipatus broadwayi (assembly GCA_028023455.1). Taxonomy (NCBI): domain Eukaryota; kingdom Metazoa; phylum Onychophora; class Udeonychophora; order Euonychophora; family Peripatidae; genus Epiperipatus; species Epiperipatus broadwayi. The sequence goes on along the minus strand of JAQFVV010006220.1, from coordinate 266,578 downwards.
ATATTAAATATATATTATAATGAAAAAATTGACAAAATCAAATGTGATTCAGGATTGATGGAAAAGCATCAACAACCTTAGACATGATATTTATAGTTACATTAGGAAGTAAAGATAGAATTATGGCTAAATATGAAGACAAAGATTATGAAATAGATAACTTTAGCATTAATAATGAAGGTATAGAAGTGACTGTCAATCTTCGGATCAGTCATCAACAAAAAGATTCAGAGATTCACATATTATGATAATAGACAGAACTGCAGTGAAAAGTCTGGAAATGATTTTTAAATATAGATCCATATACATTTTTAAAAACAAATATCAGAATTATTCAGCTAGTGTTCAATATGATTCTCCATGTATGTGCAAATTGGATATTGAAGAAAGATAAGGTTGAAGTATTGGTGCTTTTGAAATATGGTACTTTCATGGAAAATTGAGATTAGATCTGACTTTTCACTTGAAGCACAAATGTCAAGATTGAATTTGTTTTATTTTTGTGAGATGATTTAATTTTTTAGGCAAATGTGTAATGTTTGGAAGCTTTTTGATAAAAAAACATGAGAAACAATGAAGTCTATCAATTATCATTATAATATTGAATGTACATTGATCAGTCTGGAAAAAATCAACAGATGATAGGTCATTCTGGAGAAATGTTTTTTTATGATAACCAGAAATTTATAATAATTAATAAAGCAAGTCATATATTGCGTGACTTTGCTTTTTAAGCTTACATTCCAGAAATTTATGTTAACTTGATAACATCTAATAATAATAGTTGTGATTAATCATTTTCATGTATTTTTGATTCATAGTATGAGGGTCATGCTGAAATTATTGAAATAGGGCTAACTAATGACTGTGTGAATTAATTGAGCAGCAATTGAATTACAATATTATTATTTTGGTAGCTTTGAGATACATTTCAACATTACGAGTTGAGTAATTGGAATGAGTGCACGATTGGTTTATGATTTTGTTGTTTTAAATTTGAAATATTTGAAAAAGAATGTATACAGTGTTTATATTTGACAATGAAATACATTAATATGCAATTACTTTTAGGTAATTTACGGGATTTGGTTCACAGGGTGCATAGTTCACTTCACGATGACAAATATAGAAAAACCTGAATTCAGCAGTTATTTCAAAAAATGTGGCCATATCTCTAAAATGATTCCAGACAGCAACTTGCACCTATTAGATCTGAAGCAATATAAAAAATCTTTTCTAAAGAGTTGAAGCTTAAAAAAATTGTTTCATGATGACTTTCTCACCAATTGTCGAAGGAACAAAAAACTGAGCTCATGAGAATCAGTCAACAAATTGCAATTATTTAATAATGATGTTCATTGGGTAATTTCTAAAATTATAACAGATGATGAAACCTATATTACTTTTTATAGTGTGTCAACACATCAAGAAAGTAGAATATGGATGTTTGAAGATGAATCAATGACAACCATTTGAAAAGACAATGTTCAATGAAAATAGTAATGTATGTTGTTTTCTTCAAAAGTATAGGATTAGTGAAAGTTAGGACAGAAGACTGACAACATTGGCTGCCTGAATAAGGGACTCAATACTCCACCATGACAATTCATTTTCTCATTGTACTGTGCAACACCTTTATAAAAAAAAAAATTATTCTTTTCTGGTATGACATGTTTTCTGTCTATAGAAAATTTGTCTTCAAAAATTCATTAATACTACTGGGGGACTACTTTGAGTACTCATAAAATTTTGTTTAGCTTATACAATTTTCCTGTATCTCAATAATTTCATTGTGGTCCACATATAATAATTAAGTATTAATAGTTAGTCAAAATATTTTTTTTTAATAATAAATATGTTATTAATATGTAAAATGTCAGACTTGAAATGGAAAATTATATTAACTGAAACACCAAATATTTGATGTAGGGATAAAATAAGAAATAAAATACATACAGATCAAAATTCTGTTTATATTATAGGGTGTGAGAAGTGATATGATTGCTTCATTATTGCCTTTGATAAGACTCATATAACATCCCACAATAATGTATAACTCAAATAGCCCATCCTTTTGATATTCAGTCTTTTAAAAATTCATTAAAAGATAATATGAAAAACTAATTTACACTTTCTGAGTCTACTTTAATACTCTCAAATTGTGGGGGGGGGGGGGCATTAAAAGAGTAAAATTTATAATCTTAAAATTGTCTCTATCATATTTATGCCCCGCCAGACTCCAATATCTGATGAGATTTTATACTGGCATTAAAGTATCTGAGCATAAATAGGGTTTAATAATTTGGTAGTGATTTTTTTTTTTTTTAATTTCTCAATGACTTTATATTTATCCATTTTTTTTGTTGTGATATTTTTGAATATTAGCTCTATGGTTTTCAAAAAAATGATTATATTTCAGTGATTAGAATGGATTGGGTTTTAGGTTTTTCTTCAGTTATTTTGAAATATAGATTCTATGATTATATTATAAAACCTTTAATATTTGATTGAATACAGGTTTAAAAACTTTAATAATTTATAAATGAATCTAATACAAAAACTCCATCAAAATTCTTCCTACTTGGAACTCATACATTAATATAACAGGTCACAATCTTACAAATTACCAAAATGAGGTTATGAAAATGATGTGTGAAAGCTTTTGCACATTAATAGGCTGTCTTGTTTGAAATAAATATGCTGATTTTTAAATAAAATTGCAAGTTTAATTGTTTCTTCTAATTAGATTTTCATAACAACAGAAATCTCATTCAATTCCTTAAATATTTCATTAAAAACCTGATTTGAAAAGTGATTTAACAATATTACACAGTGTAAATGTATAGTTATTTAACTAAAATCTCAGAGTCTATTAATGATGAAGGACAAGTGTGTTTCTAAATATTATTAAAAATGTAATAATAAGCTGATTCCATGATGGAAGTTTGGATATATTGTTATGAAATAATATCTGAATTTAAAACAATTTTTTTTAAAGAAATTGAAGGTGATGAGATTTTCAAGACAAAAATTCTGAAAACTGGTGGATTTTTTTTCTTTATTGAATGCTAAATGAAAGAACATTAAATGAAATTTAAAATGAGTCAAAAGCTAGCTCTCATTAACAGAGAGTTACTTGATTTGTAACAATTTTTATATATCAAAATTTGGAGAAAAAATAATTTTCAACAATTTTCAAAATGCTGTATATAATATATAAAATACTAAAATTTTAAAATTTTTTTATTTTCACTGTCCTCTATAGATACTAGTAAAAAAAATTAAGTTAATCTTAAAAATTAAAAGTCCAAACTCTTGATTTGATTTGACATGGACAGAATGACCATGAACTGGAAAGGTATTTTATATTTTTTTATTAAACTGAATGTTACTGCTAATTTATGTGATGAATCAGTTTGCTCCAGTTAATTTTTACAATGAGATAAATATCTAACATTTCTCATATAAACACACGCACACACATACACATATAGGTGATTACTTCTAAAATCACAATCAAAAATTTGACTTGTACTTTTTAAATAAATCTGTTATTATTTTGATTCACTATATTTATTTATGCTTATATATATATATCAACACTATCAAGGAATATGAAATAAAATTTAAGCAATTTTAACAAGTTCATTAACTGACTCATGGTAACTTATGTTTTTTGCAACTTCTGTTGTCAAACTATTTTGTATTCTGTTGCACAATGAATTGTGATTTGATATGCAGATCAATCCTCCATTAGTGTAATGATAAGGCATTCTGGGTTCCTTCTGTTCTTATTGCGATCCATCTTTCCACTTAATTTGAAGAGCAAATTGCAAATGACATGTTTGAATTGTATTTGCCTGATATTTGTTGCAGATCATATATGATTAACTATCAAATTTATTAATTTGCATATGCTATTAAGTCTCATAATTCTGATTTGCATTTTACTGAATTCTTCTTGTGAGAGCAATTTCTAAAACTAGAATATACTTTGACAGCAAAAAATTTTGAAAAAAATTTTAATTGATGATTTATGAAGAAAAAATAATATTACAGTGGTGTGCAATCTTTTTGCACTTGTGATCCCCTTCCTCAGATGAAAATTTGATGTGAGCCATTCTTTGTTTTTACCATGCCTAAATTATAAGTATGAGTATGTAAAGATATTCCTAATAAAATGATAGTTGTTTAAACTAATATACACATTTATATTTCCTAATATTTTAGTACCAATCACTACTATTTGAAATTAAATTTTTGAAAGAAAAAAAAATATATATATATAAAGATATATATATAAAGAATTTATTTTCATGTGATTTTAACTACTTTAAAAAATTCAATTCTTTCCAAAAAAAAAAAAAAAAACTTTTCTTAAAAATTTTGCAGCCCCAACAATTTTTATGTGACCGTGAGGGGTTGTGGCCCACAGTTTGACCACTAATATATATATAACAGTACTGCCATCTGTATTTTGATATTATTAATTTCAATGCTGCTCATCATTTCAGAAAATATTAATGGGAAATAAAAATTAAAAAAAAAACCAAGAACTTTTATCATAACTATCATAATAAGGTGGCCATGAGAAATTGTTTTATGAATCTAGATGTAGAAGACAATATTATAAAGCATTTCAAAGCAGGAACAAGAATGATGAATGTTTCACAGATATATCATTGATGGATGTAAGTGTTGAATTGAAGTGACATTTTCAACAATAAGCCATTAGAAAGTCTTCCAGTTAGCATATGATATTTTGGAAAAAAAACAATAAAATATTTGTGATATCATTGTGACATTGATACTATTGCCTTGCAGGCAAAAAGAGATTTTCAACAGCCAAAGTGAAGAATCCTATAATTTATGAGTTAAGATTAGATGGATTCATAATGTGATTCAATTGTAAGAAATTAATGTGTTTTCAATTTGTCAAAATTATAGAAATCTACAGACCTGAAAATTAAAGTTAATTGCCAATCTTTGAGAGTAATGAGAAATTTGATAAACAACTTAGCAGCAGAACCTTATATAACAATCATTTTACAACAGATGCGATTATGATATTTTGGGTATGGTGTTGTCAAATGAAATATCAAAATTGTTACATTATGTAAAACCATCTTACTGATGCTTAAATGTGAGTGGACATATTCTTAGATTGCAAGGGAAGTATGGCAGGGAATTGTACAAATGTCAATGTACAGACAGACTTAGAATAACAGATAAAAGAGACCAGAAATTTGGAAAATCTTGTGAAGATCGATCAGCATGGAAAAAATTTTGTAGTTTATGTTCTATATAAGATGTTAAAGGATTGCAATAATATAATAGCAATTTGAATTAGCAAAATAATTTTTGAAGTGAAATAAATTGTAATTTACATTTTTATAATTACAAGCTTAATTAATTTTTTTATGTATCTGTTGAATGTACACAGATGAGTTCCACACTCCACTTCTCAATTTTACAGAGAAAAACTGTATTCTTTATTCATTATGGTGTTCAGTGGGGTTAAGCATAAGATGTAATCCATTGATTTGATACAGTATGTGTTACACTAGCTTGATATTTTTATTACTTAATTGAATGAATGGGAATTATATTCAAATTTCTTCTTTCTGCTGTTACAGCATCTGGAATATTAATTTTAATATATCATTATTATTATTAAAAATATGGAAATATTTGCAAAAATATACTTTTTTAATCTGAACATGAAATTTCAAATGTTGACAGAGTTTGATCTTTTTTTTTTTTAATTGAAAATCAGTCTAAAAATGTTTTTAAACATGGCAAAGCAATGAATTTCAAGTACTTCAAACAGCACAAATTGCAATTAATACTATCCAGGAATTGTACTAGGTGCTTTCAATTGATATAGCAGTTACAGAGTTAATGGCTCAAGGTTAATACATTTTTTTTGCAATTATAAACATCATTTCCTTGATAATCCTTCTGTTATATATATATATGAAAAACACAGTTGTTTTTAAAAAAATGATATGCTTTATTGATTAAAAATTATATTGCACTATCCTTAATAGTAATTTGCAATTAAAAGATTTAATGAAAGATATTAAATATTTTTAAAGCAATAAATGTCTTTGATTTTGTAATTTTTTATTATTACAAATTGTCATAGACCTTAAAAAAACTTGATGCAGGACATACATTATCTTCTATATTATTTTTTTTTATATAACTTTTATTTTTGCAGGCTTTTTTTTTATGATTGTGCCATTACGAATTATTTTTATAATTTGTTTCTTCTCACATTTTTTTCTCTTATTTTTAAATCTTTTTCTATTTACTATTCCTATAAATACTACTTGTCTTTTCTGGCATTTCTCTTTCTCAATTTTTCACATTTATATCTCTTCCCATTTTTTATCTTCATCATCATTAATTTTCTTTTATTCTTCAATTATTTCAAAATTGCATTCTTTCCCCGATTGTGTCATGCATATTCTTTCTATCTTGTACTTCTCCATCTCCTTTTTTCTTTATGATACTTTTTCTTTAAACTTTGCATGTTTATCTAATATTAAAATTAATTATGTATGCACATAGATACTAAATATTTGTTTGTTTGTTTTTTTAACTAGGTTTATCTACCTTGCTGAGCATCATTTTAGTTGCAGGTCTTTTTCTGGGTGCAGCTGTTGGTATTTCTTCGGCCTTCATCTTGAAGAGTTTAGATAATATTGTCCGAATATACTCATCAGCTATTGCGAATATTTGCACATCAATTTGCAGCAGTTTTTTATTTCCAGATCGTTTTTCACTTAGTGTGATATTTATATTTGCATTGATTTTATTATTTTTTGCTATATGGTTATTTGAAAAGAAATCTTTGGACAACTTACAAATGAGCTGGAAATACTGCACAAATTTCCTATTCAACATTCCAAGCTCAAAGATTAAAATAGTATTTTTTATATCTATACTTTGTTGTCTTTCATTCGCCATTTTTGCAAATTACTTTTTATTTCATTTTTCATTTACTGAGGTTATTAAATATCTCGCATCATGACATTTTTCATTGATATGCAGAGAATATTAAAGCAGAAATAAATTTTTACTTGTTTAACTTACAAACAAGCTATAGTTTATGATTTCATAAATTATATTTTGTCATACCTATATAGTAACTTCATTATGCATGATATGACCAAGAGTTGTAAGATCTAAACCATCACATTGACAAATACATTACTTAAATATAGATGTGACTAAAAACTTTAATATAAAATAAGGAAATTTTAAATTGGTTAAATTTTTTAAAACACATATCAACTCAATTACAATCAATTAAAATTTAATGAAAATCACTGATATGTTACATATAAATTATACTCAGTAACATGTTCATAATCATTTTTTTAAACAAGAGAAATATTAATATAAAGGAAAATTTTGTCACTGTATTGTGATTTTACATCTAAATTACAGAGCCCCGTAAAACTTAAGACATTGTGAAGCAAGCAATTAGTATCAAATAATATTGCTTAGATATAATTATCTATTGTCTAATTGTATCAATCTGTCTTTGGGTGTAAATAAATTATTGTGAGAATAAATTATATGCTATGGTAACTACCATTGATAGTAATAAGAAAATCCTAGATGAATAAAAAAAATAGTCAAAAAAGCATAGGAAAATGTGGAATTATGCAAAAAAAAAAAAGTGAAAAATAAATATTTAACAGATAGAATATGGGAAAAAGTAGCGAAAAACATTGTATTTAATAAACAGTAAAAGTCAATAGAGTCTTTATAGAATAGTATTTCTAAAGTTGAAGGTAGTAAATTAAAAGGAAAAATATATTTACTGCAAATACAAAGAAAACTCTCTCTAAGCAAAAAAAAGAAAAATAGATCTTTAATGAAATTATCGGATATTTTGTGAATCCCCAACAATGTTAAAAAATTCTCTTAAAGAAAAACTATTATTAAGAAATGTCAATTAATAGTAAATGAAAAACAGTCATAATTTAGTATAAATACAGAATAATGAATCTAACAGACAAAACTGCCAAAATTGATATTGTACTTTGTAATGAAATGAAAGACTTTAATTAATAGAAGAATGAATCAATAGTTGGAAATACTTTTAAAATGCAGTACTTAGATAAAGATAATATGGAGTCAGAAATCTATTATTTAGAAAATATACTCAGAAAATTCACATCAAAAATATACTACAACTTGAATACATATTAGAGAGGCATGAATCTGAAAACTTTATCCAACACATTGATGAAAATGTTAGTCATGTTTTTTTGAAAAGACTTTATAATTCAGGCTTATTGGACAAAACAACATTTCTAATAAAGTTTTTATTCCAGATAAGTAGTTCTATGTATATAATATCTGAAAAGGCATAAATCACTGATTTTTATGGCTGTGTAATCCTACAACACCACCCACACATAATAGAGACCATTATAAATTTTCTAAAATGATTTGATAAAGCATATAGATTTATAGATAATTAATGACTAAAATTTTTTTATATAATTCATGCTAATTTACTTTTCAAATGAAGAAAAGTGAGTCAATAGATATACATTAATTTTAAAGTTAGACTTGCCACAATTATAATTAAAGGAAGAATGCTAATATTTTGTGATTGCATTTATGGTTTTCTATAAAAAAGATAAACTTTAAAATTGTTTTTACTTTTCTAAGCTTAATCATTGCTGATTCAACAGTTAGTTGGATAGAAATAGCCACCATAATTTGCATATTAACTAGAAAGCAGCAGTGATTTAGAATAACATCAACTAACGGATTCTATTTATATAAAAGGGTAACATGTTGCAATCATTAACTGAACACTGATAGAAGCGCAATTAATTAATTTTTAAATTTTAATCTCACTAGTAAATAATGAAAATATCTTGGTAAATGATTTGCAAAAATCAAATGTACAAAAATTTTATTCTATTATGTATGAACAGGAATATGTAAAGTTGATATATAAATAAATACAAAAAGATCTTAGTATAATCGGTTAATAAGGGATGAGATCCATTAATGAAATGTAAATAATTTGAAATCGGTTTTCCATAAGAAATATACAATCTTTGCATTTTTGTAATTCTTAGATATATAAAATAAAAAGTAAATTATAGAGTATTGTATATTAATTGATAAATTATAAGTAGTGTTTTTTTGTAATGTGGTTAATAAACCCATCATACGGAAGTTCATGGAAAAAGTATTTACGGCCCTTAATAAGCAGTTTTGTCTCCTCTTTATAAATCGAAATGCTTCTACCTATATATGTATAAAATTGTATGATATATATACTTGAAGACTCAAAAGGTGAATTATTTTATTTTATAAATTGTATCGATTTGTTATATGTAATTATAAAGTTAACAAAAAAAATATTATTCATTGAATATTCTCATTTGTAATTATTTATTTTAATAAAGATTTTTATCTAAAAACAATATAAAAGTCTGACAATTTATTTAAAATTTGGAAAGATTTTATTTTGTTATTATTAGATGCTATTGAGTTGATATCAATTCCTAGGTACCATCATTTATTTAGTTATTGTGGCAGTTCAAAGACATATGTATTATTATGATAATAGAAATCATTGATGATTTTCTTTTTTACCATGTTTCTGAGCATTAACACTTCTAGGATCTTAGATCATCTCATGATATCAAAATAGAATAATTTCAGTCTAATCTTTGTACTGTAATAAGAGTGCAGATCTAATCTGATCAAATATTGACATTAAACTTTTCTTTACTGTCTATAGAATTCTCAGAAGTATTTATCAGTCACCACATTTCAAAAGTATCAATACTTAGTGAATTCTTTTTTTAATCTTTCATGGCATACCAGATTGTACAATTGTGATTGTTTTTAAAGTTTATTCCTTCAATCTAGAAATTATTTCCAAGTTTTATATCATATTTGACATTGTTAGGTTATTGGATATATCTTTGATGATTAATGTTTCCAAAGATTTAACCACTTCTATGACTTCCATTCTCAATTTTGAAGCCGCCTGCTGATCTTGCTATCACAATCTTTGTCATCTTATATTTAGTTGTAATCCTTTTTCTTTAACCTTCTTACTAAGAACCTCAAGATCATCATTATACCTAAGATTTAATTTTTATTTTCACTTCATTGTATATGTAATAATTTTGCATATGAATGTTAATATGCCTGGAAAAATGGGTTTTCTTTCATACAATATTTGTTTGGCTAAGGCTTAGTAACATATTTATATAAAATTAGTACATATACCTAAGATTGTAGATTTTTGTTCTATTAATCTTTAAATCATATTTGTTTTCATGCAATTTGGATTTTCTCATTATATATTCAGTAGGTAAATTTGAATGACAATATGCAGACCCATCTAATTGCTTTGCTTATGATAATACAAGAAAAAAAAAGTATTGTAGATTTTGAATATCCATTGATTTAAACTTGGATTAAATTTTTTGACAGACAGATAGGGTTTTTTTTCCTGTCTAAATAATTGGCCAACAGTTTTACCCTGATATTCTGTTTATCTCAGCAGAATATCTACAAATCTATCTGGACAACTCTTCCACTTACTGGTCTATCACAGCTCAATTTATACCTGTTATGCATACTTCATAAGTTATATTTAGACTCATTTTTAACAACATATTGTTCTTACAGATATTTATTCCTATTTAAAATAAATGCTTAATCTCTTAATTAGGCTTATCCAAAAATAAAAATAAATGTATTTCTATGTATTTCTTAGTTATTTACAAAATAGTAAACACAAATTTTAATTCATTTATATGAAAGTTTAACCTCCCCCCCCAATATATATAAACTACATAAATTAATCAGATTTGCTATTTATTAAAAGTCAGAATCATGACATGTACTTAAGGAAAATATTTGAGAAAAGTTTAATGATAATGCAAGTTGTATATATGTATGCATTATTCATAAAATAAGACAAATATTTCAGATTCTCTCCTTCAAATAAAAAAATATTACAGGCATTTATTTTGTCTTAGTTAAATTTGTACTAAATTTAAAGTTTTTTCCATATATAAATAATTAACTCATTAACTTTTTTCAGTTTCCTCAATTATGCATTATTTATTATTAAATTTACATGGAGAAATAGCAACAATTCACTCAAGCAATATTTTAAAAACTTTAGGGTTTATGATCAAATATGATAGGAATACTTTTTGTTTCAAAATTAATCATTTCTAGTTCTGTGGAAAACCTGTAATTTCACTATATAAATAAGAATGGAATCTCTAGGAACTTCTTTATACCAAAATCTTTTTTACAATGACTAGGAATTAAGTATATGGAAATTTTAAGTTGATATCATTCATTGAACAAGAATTTGGTCATTTGGTATTTTTAACACAAATTTTTCAATCTAAACATTATTTGCATTCATTGACATAAAAAAAAAAATTGTAGCTAAACTCAACTGGAATGCAGCCAACAAAAGTCCCATTACTCAATAAATCATTTTCAAGTGTAAGCATCTGACCACCTGGCATTATTGATATTTTCTATCTTTTCCTCCAAGATCTTATAATTATCATATTTGGTTCTTACAATTATAATGTACTATTTTCTACATATATTGCAGATCTTTACCAGAAAACTCTTTCAAAATAGGTTCATAATAAACACCTATTCATGATTATGGAACCCTTATTTTTAATTAATATCAGATAGTGGATCTTCAGAAACAAACATACTTCGAACTCAATATTTTAATTGACCAAGTTTATGATCCAGTTGCCATAGTTTATCTTTCTGGAATAAGGTCTATACATTACAACTTCAGAGTTTAAACTTGGCTTATATTAATCTGTGCAGTGTAAGTGGTGTATTGATTATAGCTATGTTTGATATATAAACTCACAGTATGCGTGGCAATACAATATACATTATAGGAGATGGATTGTAATATTTCATCCCACTTTTACTTTGAACATTAAGTATTTCAAAACTATAAAATTAGTACTTACACATTTGTCATTTTCTTTATCCACTAGAGTTTGAACTCAAATTTTGTTATTGTAAGGCTGATTTTGCAAACACCTATGTGACAGTATTTTAATATTTTTCCATCATGCTAGTGGAACTAATATGTAAATTATATCATAGCAGCAAATCTTAACTCATAATTTTAAATTAATTGTAGCATATATTTTAACACAATATTTGGTGAACTAAATATAAATAATCCTTATTCTGAAAAATATACTATTTCTAGATAGTTTTACCCAAAACATGGATTGAGAAAGGAATTTTAAAAGAAAAATCACAAATGATGAAATATAACTTTATATTTTAAATAAATTTAAAGTAATGGTTAAAATGTTAACCAACTGTGCAGTTTATTATTAAACTTCTAATAACATGTTCACTTAAAATTTCCTTCGTATCCCTTCATATAAACTGATTTTGTGATCTCACGTTTTATACTGACATTAGTATTTACAGTATTTTTGTTATTTTATAGTCTTGGCATTCATTTTGGATTTGTTCATAATTTTTAATTCGTCTTCCCATTTGGTTTTCATTTTTCTATACTGTCAACATCAAATGGCAATTCTTTCATGTGTCATAGCATCAGCCGGGAAGCTAACCCGGGACAACTGCTTGTAAGGCAGCTGTGTTGACCCCTCGACTACCAACACTTGACAACATCAAATGGCAATTCTTTTAAAATATTTACATTACCCATGTACTTTTCTCTTTCTCTACATTATTCAAAGTTTACTTCATCAATAGGATCTACATCAAGTTTAGATTCTTTTACACTATATCAAGTTTATAATTTACATTGTCCTCAATAATTGTAGTCTTTACTATCTGCTTTTTAGTTGTCAGTTTCTATGTTTAATTTAAACTGTGACAACTTCTGTTAAGTTTTACAATAGACATAAGTTTCTCCATCTTTTTTAGGTTTTTCAAAATATATTAATTTGATTCTTTTATAGTGTCACCCATTACATTTATACTAATTTTTCACTCAACTTTTCTCAGTTGCAATCTATTTTTTTCTATTCATTAGAAATATTTCTTCAATGCTTCTCATTTATTTCTTAATTCTATATTTCTCATGACTTCATTGGAGTTTTTCCTCTATGGATTTCAAAACCTCAATACTGCTTAATTTTTTTATTTCTTCCATTGTCCTCATTATCTAATATTTCATACAAGAAGAAAATATTGAAAACATTAAATATACCCTTTAATGAATTATCAGGGTTGAATACCCTTGTCAAAAGGCAGTCACTCTTATATATTTAAATACATGTCTAAAAAGCACTCATCTGAAGTTAGATTTTATGTTAATTTAAATTGTTCTGTAGTACTACAAACAAAATTGTGCATTAAGATAAATCTCCATTTTTTAACTGCATTTGATTTATTGATGTATATTTTAAACTACATGTAGATACATTATTACTGGATCATTATATTAACATTTACATTTCTCAAAATTGTCACACATCGATTTTTTTTTTTAAGCCTAATCTAAAAAATTGTCAGCTAAATTTATTTCACTAATTGCTCCATTTACAAGTATTATCAGCTTATTGTGATATACTATGATCATCATTTCTCACAAATTAGATTTCTCCATGACAAAATACAAGAAAAGTTGGATACAATGGCTATTGGCTAATTTATACTCCAAATTGGGCTACCATATTTTGCAAAATGTATTGTTTTATGTGTAAACATGCATGTATATAGATATTTATACTTACATCAATAGCTAGATTATTCAAAAAAAGGAAACATTAACTTTAGGGTATACTCTCATAAAAGCACACTGCAGTCAAGGTCTTGTGAAGATGCAGTATTTAGATCAGAAATATCTACATGGTCTTAATAGATTTCATGATTGCCTTGTTACTTGATAGCTCTTATTTTGTATTATATGTTTTTCTGATTAGGGGCAATGTGATAAATCATTTGAACTTCATCAATCTGTGCATACTTGTTAATTGTCACATCTCTATACAGTCATGCAATCAATCACTGTAATACATCATAGAACTGCTTATGGGATATAGAGAAACATGAATAATGTTGACATTCTTACAATATTTTGTGATAACCACTGTTCCTATCTCATTAGCTGATCTTAGTATCATATTAGATAGTTTTTATTCACTTCAAAGATGTCTTGTGTAAAGAGCATTGCTTGACTGAGAAAACTATATTGTTTTATGAGTCTACTGAATTTGACAATCTTAACAAATGAAATCATTCTTAACACTAGACACTGCTTAAGTGAGACAAAACTGATTTTACATCAAGTAATACATAAGGATACATTGTTCCAATATGCGTTCAATGGTGCAGTTGTCTTATTCCTAGCAAAAGAGAGCATAATAGCAATAATATTTAGCTAACAGTTCTGGTGGAAGATATATTGCCAATCCATTATAATGAACTTTGTAAATCTGATTTGAATAGAAGTATTTGATGCAAATGTCACATATAATCATGAAGGTGTATATATTAGGATTCAGTACTCTTGTTGTTTGAGTGATATAAACAATCAAGCTACAAATGTGCTTATCACTGTTCAATTGGTTTCTCAACCCTCAAATGTGCCATGTTTTTCTGAAAGATGCCAGCCGAGATTCATGCTGCTCATGTTTCCTCAGCTCTCAATGGTTACTAAATAAATGCCAGTTGAGCTTTATGTTACCATGCTATCATTACTCAAATGTGTCAAGTTTTGCCAAATAGATGCCAGCTTAGTTCAGTAACTTTCATCATGATTTGCCGATTAAATGTCAATCATGCTTGGTATTGCTCATTGTACAACTCCCAATTGTTTCATGTTTTTCCACCAGATGCCAATTAAGCTTAATATTGCTCATGTATTTCTGCAACTATTATTTCAAGTTGATCATGCTGCGGTGGCATCCCCTCATGCAAATGTAACACTTCTGAAGTCTGTTCAGCATTTGTTCATATTCTAGTATTTCTGCATTGTTTTTCTAAATCATTTTCTTTCCTCTTGCATTCCAGTTGGATAACTTCTTTTGCATATGATGAGTGCTGGTTCAGCACTTTATTTATATGAAATTATTTATGAAATAAAAAATGGATAAATATGGACATTGTCTAATCTATAAAAAAAAGTATTAATGATGCTATTGCTAGTATTTGAAATGGTATTTTAGTTTTCATTCAAGAAATTTTTTTAGGTAAAATAACTCCAACATATAATTTATTTTTTAGTGCTTCAAAAAATATATTTCCAGCAGTTGAATCTCTTCATTTTTGTTTTAAGCATTAGTTGCAATATTTCAAATATTTGTAAGTTTTTCTTTCATTTATTGATTGTTACAATACAGTATTTGCTCTATTTGAAAAGTTAATATTCCATTTTCTACTCATTAGTTAATGCCATATTTTGATTATTTAAAATGACAGTTTTTATTTTATTTTTCATTCAAAAGTAAATTTAACTCAACAAAGTAGCAGAAGAGAACATTTTAAAAAATCAATACAAATTTTTTTATATCTATAATTGTTTATTAGTGTGATATTTTAATTAATTTAAACTCTTTTTAATGAATTTGTTATGAAATGAAATAAAAGCATATTTAAGAAAATATACAGACATTTATTGTGTGCATTACTGAAAACTTAATGAATCAATATGTGTTTTAAATTTCAGACTACCAATAACATTAGACTGGACAAACCTGAAATATTTGTCATATTACATAATCATAGATTTCTAATGTGTTCAAAATATAAAAGAATTCCATTTGATAGGAGTATGTTAAAATTCGATTACAAAATTTAACTAAACAGAGTTATAAGTTAAATAAGTTTTAAAAAATAACCATGAAATAATGCGTATTTTAAAAGTGTATAACAGTATCTTTAGGAACTGAATTTCATGAAGCTAATTAACTGATTATATATACTTATGAAATATACTCTTAGATATTAATATATTCAAGACACAATTCTACAAATATATAAATAACAAACTTGGTTAGACAAATTATACATTTAAATAACTACATAGCTAGTCACTCAAATCAATGCCTAGAAATTTTTTTTTTGTCATTTCACAATATTTTATTCTGGGAAGAATTTCATTAGATGATTTGGAAAAATGATAGCAGCTTCCTTCTTGTAATGCAAAATGACTTAAATTAGAAATATGATTCTATTCTAGAAAAATTGGTACTCTTGAAAACGTTTCTAATTTAAATAATTGCATATAATAATAATTTACATATAGCACTTAGCTTCAAGGAATAGTGCCTATCATACTATTTGTAATATATGTATATTTCTTACTTTTGAATAAAATCTCATTACTAATTCAAATATTAAGACACCATATTGATATATGAATGGGGGAAGATGACAACTGCTAAATTTCTAGTCAACTGTTGAAATCCGTTCTGGTACAAATTATTATAAATGATGAAATATTTAATTTTCTCTATGCATTGATATAGGTAAATTATCTATTTATTCATTCATATACTGTATTTGGTTTGATGAACCAACTTTATTACATATATTATTTAAAAATGTTTTATAATTACATAATGATATGTAGTTTCTGATCTTGTATTTCTAAATAAAGTTTGAACTTCAAAAAAAAAAAAAAATCCCATAACTCAATCTAGTCTTATATTTACTTTCTTAGTATAATTAGAATCTCTATCATCATTTTCAACTATTAATCCATTGCCAGATTAAGGTTTCTCTAAGTTTAATCCAGTTTTTTTGATCCATAATGAATAGTCCATATACCAGCAAGTTTTTTTAAATCTCATTCATCACCAGTGATATTTTTCTAGGTTATTTACAATCTCATGAATTCTAATTTAAGACATCAATTGTTCATTTATTGTCAATTCTTTTAGTAATGTCCAGTCCAACTTCATTTTATTACCAAATCTTTATTGTTCCTAATAATCCATACTTCACTGTATAGGTCTGAAGTTTCTTAATTGCTCTTACTATAAAGTCTCAAATTCATAAATGATGGTAAAACACACTTATTAAAAAACTTACCATCACTCTAGGCAAGGGCTCCACCTATTTAATTTTACAATTTAGATGCATTAATGTGACTATTGTTGGATTTTAATCTTTTTTAGCATTCATCTTTAATTCTACTTTTTTTACTTTCATCTAATATTTCTCATAACAATTTGTAAAGTTTAAGCATTATTTCAAAAACATCACTATCTGTATCACTTGAACATTCTCAATTTTTTATTACCTTAGTGCTGTACAAGTTTTGGAGATTTATCCTTATTAATATTAATCTTCTTCATATAACCTAACAATTATCCTTTGATAAATCTTCTTTAGAATCTAATATCCTGAGTTTCTATCTTGATGTTCCAAATATTTAATGGTTATGCAGATACTTAAAGAATTGAAAGCTTTTTCATAATCTAAAAATCCAAAGCATAATGGATAACTAATACTCATTAGTCCTTTCTATAAATTCTCTTAACTCTTCAACAGATTGATATTTGAGTTCTTCCCGGTAATTTTGTAAATATTCAATAAATTGGGTTTGATTTGTTAAGTTTACAAATAAAAAACACCCTAAAAACATATATAAACTTTGCAAATACAGAAAATAAAATGAAATATATGAGAACAATTAACTTTTTTTTATTGAATAATATACTGCAATGATAGTGGAAAAAATATATTAAATCTTTGATTGAATTTTATTTATTAAATATGAACAAAGAACATTGTTCCAAAATTTAAAATTGTATTTATAATTATTAAACTATCACAAAAGTTCCATAGTACTATGTTTAACAAACTGTTACGGCTCATAGTTGTCCTTTTATCAGATATATTTCTTTAATTTGTATTTTTAAAAATATATTTGCAAAACTGTAATCACATATGCTTTTGTTTTTAAATAATTATACAAATATATTTTACAAAAATAATCATATTTCAATAAACTGTGAAAGTTTTTTTGCTCATCGCTAACAATAGAAAAGTTTACAATTAGTCAACAATTTTTCTCTAAGTCTGAGAACAAGAAAACTATCCATCAACATCGTAATAGGGATTTGGATTCTTTGTCATTTTTTTTGTCTATAGAATGCAAAACTAAAATAGTGCTGCAGATAAATATGACTTCCATTCAAATTTCTTCAGGTGAATTAATGAAAATTACTTAGAATGTGATCTACTTAGCTATAACCTTTTTAAAATCCAGCTTCTTTGTTATCTTGAATCTAAACCTCCATAGATGATTTATAATGATAATAGCAAAGATCTTTTACATAGAAGATTGGTAGGTCTGTAATTTCTACTTTCCTTTTCATCTTATTTTTTTATTACATTCTTCCTATCATCTGGTACACCATTATCAGATATTTGTTTTCTAAGATGTGATATGTTGGACTATTTCTATCATTTATGAATGAATGTTGAATGTATAGAAAATTTTAAACTTTCCAAATACAAAAACTTGTTAGTAATAACACGCAAATAGATAATACAGATTAGTAATTACACAATGTTTCAAGTAGTATTATTCTCCACTCTTCTTCATGTGTTGCTGGCCTATATGCACAGTGACAATATTCACTTAGAAGTTGAACTCGCACCTTTAGATTCTTGAATATCGAATTTAAGGCAAACGCTCAGTTGATAGAGCGTTTGCCTTAAATTCGATATTCAAGAATCTACAGGTGCAAGTTCAACTTCTAAGCGAATATCGTCATTGTGCATATAGGCCAGCAACATCTTGTGGAGAATACTACAACGTGAAACGTTGTGTAATTACTAACTTGTCTTGTCTATTCATGTGTTATTATTAACAAGTTCTTTGTATTTGGAAAGTTTAAAATTTTCTATACATTCAACATTCACTCATAAATGATGGAAATAGTCCAACATATCACATCTTTTAATATACCATCACTACAAACCTTCAGACAAATATTTGATATCTAGCTTAGCCAACAATTTCTCTAATTTTTCACATAAACTTCTTTTGAAATATCTATATTTGGAATTTTTTCTTTATAGATTTAATTGTAGTCTCATTTCTTCATTTAAACTAATTGGAACTCCAAATGTTATAATTATAAAGGTACTTTTCCTTGTTCTTTATTACTATAGATTTTTGTAAATTCTTCCATATACTCCATCATACCATTCTATTTATTAAATAATTGGACCATTTTTTCTTCTTAGTGCATTTTCCCCCCCAGTACTATATAATGGATTATATTTTTGAAATTTTTGTTTCTATAGATTTCATTGCCAATTCAAATTTATTTCCTTATAAGAGCATTAGTTTGTTTTATTACAATTTTACAGAATTCAGATTTTTTTCTTTATATATATAGATTACATATAATGTAGTAGTTCTTAGTAGAGTATATTATTTTAAAATAAAAAAAAGTTAGCACCATTTTTTTTAACAGCTTTTAGTTCTATAAGTTTACATTAACATGCATTTTATATTTCACTAACTGATAATCCTGTTGTGTTGACTTTATTAATTTCTTTACAGATGTAAAATATATATTTTCTGTTAGTCAAAATATAATTAAAGTAGTGTAACTTTGATGGAATTTGCAGACCCCCCCCCCCCCCAAACCAACTATTATGAATTTCTTTTTTGATAAAAATCCAAAATGGAAGTGGATATGAAAGCATTTAAATCTTTTTTGATGCATTTCCAATTTGGATGTGTTATCAAAAAAGTAATGTTTTTTAATAAATTTCACAAGTCTATGCCCTTTTTGTCTAGTAATTAAATGTATTCATAAATTTGGTTATCAGTAAAACTTAAATTCATCTTTCAGAGATTTTAATGTTAGAATTGGAAATTTACTTTTATAAAACGTTTTATTCTTCATTACAATGGGAACTTAATAGGGAATAAATTTAAATTAATCTGCATTTTTACTCCAGAGTTAAATAATTAATCTTACTGCTCTGACTGATTTGTGTTTGTTTTGTAACAGAGAACACTTTTTCTGAATATTACTTTTTCTTCTAGCTATTTGTATCTCAAAGATTTTTACCTTTATAATAAAATTCAAATACAATATTTGTTTTTATAGTAAAGTTCATATCCACTTTTCAAATGAGCTCTTCATTTTTTCTTCTAACACCACAATGCCTTATTTAATATAACAGTTTACAATTCATGCAATTTTCTTTCTTATAAAAACGATTTTTATAGATAGCTAAATAAACTCATCACTGAAAGACAACCTAAATGTTTAACCAAAGGACATTTAGTAGCTTCTATTTTCAGTTACCGATATCTTGAGTGACAGTTTACATCTCTAGGAAATAGCCATATTTTTGTCTTGATTATAAATATAAAATGAGAATTAACATTTTCATACATGTGCATCTTTCATACCTTAAAAAAAAAGTCAACCAGTGACTCAGTTAAAAATTATCAGCCATAATTTCTCATTAAAACCTTAAAGGAATGGGGTAATAAAATATAAAAACCAGTATACACGGTGTATGTTTTGATAATGCGGTTATTATGTTAATGTTCCCATGAGAATAAATATGGATATGAATGGGTTGGTCATTAATATTTCTTACTAAAGCACCTTGTCTTTTCTTACTTTTTAAATGCTCCATAATTTCTGGCAAGATATTGATTGAATTTTCATAAAGATTTAATGTATATACTTTTATACCATGTATGAATATTTATTTTTTTATTTAAATTTAATAGAGGCAACAAAAATATGGTCTTTCTCTTTATATTCAGCTCAACATTAGAAAATAAAGCAATTGGTTTTGAAGTGTAGTTTAATATCATACAAATATTGGAAATATAAATGAATAGGATTCATTATAAACAAAGATAATACATATATGAAAATCAATGAATAAGATTTAACTATCCTGCACAATTTAGTGCAATAGTAAAATTATTACACAAAAACTAGATTTCTTAATCTAAATCTCAACTTAACAGTTCTGGTGCTTAAACATCACTTGTTCTCCAGAAAGATAATTTTATTGTTCAACTTATTGAAAATTATCAAATATTGGAATTCAATTTATGCCATAAATTATTATTTTGATGAAATATGTACAAAATGCTTTTGAATGTAATAGATGACTTTTAAAATTATCATGTAAAATTAAATGCAAAAAAATTTCATGACAGTCTTCTATGTCCATATCCAATGGCTTTTCATTGTTGAATTCTTTCTAAAGATGAAAATCCACATGCACAAATTTGGATATGGATAAAAATCTCTGTTCATTACGATTATTTATTTTTTTATAAAAATATAAAAAGTCATATTCATACTATTGAAAAATGTATATAAATCAAATCATAATCATTTTAAGAGCAAATGGACAATTTATGCTATTTCAGACTATAATTGATACATAAAACTTAATCATTTGGACTACTTTAAATCTGAGGTCACATTCCCTCACTATTTATGATAAAGTATTATATGATTTAGCTAAAACTTAGTTTATATGATAAAAATTCATAGACTTTACTGAAGCAATTTTTGATTGGCACATATGATGATCATCTCAGTAACTACTGATCATCCTTGGTCTTTCATATGGAGATATTAATCATACAAAATAATAACTGCTACAGAGCCAAAAAAATAAATAATAATAACTGTAATGAACCATACTATCTTATTACATTAAAAAAAAGCAAATTTGCAATGGAATGCTTTTGTTATGACTATTTAGCAGCCAAGTAATCTGTCAAACTGTGCCATACAGATACAGCTCTATCAAACTGTGCCATACAGATACAGCCCTAAAAAAAAAGTAATAAACCAGTTAAACTTAAGCTTTTTAAGAAGAAATGGGTGAGATTTGTTAGAAATATAAGATGAAGTAAATACCATGAAAAATTCCAAAAGAAACCAGCATATCCTAGCAACCAGTCAAATCAGAAAAAATAATTTACATATTAAAATTATAACTGGATAACATCAACACATATTTTGAATATAAATAATCATCTTATAATTGACAAGATTATTATTATAACAAAAATGCAAGCTTTTCAAGGCTATATAAATTCCACCACTCATTAAACTTTGAAAGACAATGCTTCACTTATTGTTTGGCAATCTACAAATTCATGCTCAGAGAAACAAAATAGCTGTTATCTTGCAGGATATGATTTCAGTTTTAAATGCCAAGTATCATTATCATTATAAAACATGACACTAGTATTTACAAAAGCAGATTTTAAAATAAGTTAACTGGAGTTTAAGAATGAATGTCTAAGTAATATCTAATATTAGATTATGATAAGTCTGCAGTCAGCTTTTCATTAAATACTTAAACTACTCAGAATTGTACTGACACTAACAACACACTCCAGAAAAAAAAAAAATCAACACTCAGTGCCCTCAGAGAAGTTAATTTTATATATGGTATAGTAAGTGGTGGATTCGACTCAAAGATCTATGGATCACAGCTTGATTGTAAATTCTAATGTTTAAACATCATTAGGACTTATGAGTCAAATTATTTGATAACTTTTTTAAAATTCATATCCTGATTGTAAATAAGTCAAAATTTAAAATGTATATCATGAAAATGTGAAAAGATTTGATTTGAAGTTAGAATGAATATTAACTATTTACCAAAAAGATCAACTTCCTAGATACAGAAAAAAAAACAACAACAAATGGCTAATTCCAGAGATGCCTAAAATCATCATAAAAATATTTACCTCTACTAATGTGATCCTTCCTAGGATTTACTATTTTTTTTTGAAGGTTAATATATGTAACCAGAATCCTCTATGACTTGACATCGCAAGAGAAAAATTGGAATAGGAATCAGTAAAGCAAAAAATTTTTTCATTAACGCAAAAACTTCTTGTCTGAAAGATCTAGTTATATCATATGGATATGCTATCTTGCAGAAATTTAATAATATTCAGTATATAGTAGATATATCTTGATCATTGCAAATTGAAAACATATAGAATGACAAAAATTTGCTAGTTCTTAACACAACTTTCTATATTTTTATTTTGTGTAAGAGGATTATCATGCAGGCTCCATCAATATTCTTGAGAAAGATATAAAATTTATCAAATAGATTGACACATTAATAGCCTGAGCAATTTTCAGTTGCATTCTGAAAACATCATGAAGTAGATTCAAGAGGAAGAAATTTGCATGAATAATTAAATGACACTGCACCCTTCTCCAAATGGAGATAATTCATTATAGTCTAAAAAATCATACATGTCAAAAGTGCCATGTTGTTACAAGTAATGGCCAGGAATAAATAAAGATCTAGAGGCCATTAATAAAAAAATGTGATCAATTACTAACTAAAAAAAACGATTAGTAAAAAAAAGTGTTAATTTCCCTATCATAATCAATCCATTTGAACTATATAGCATCAACATGAAAAAAAATAATCAATTGAATAAAATCTCCAAAATACAGCTTGCCTGAAACCATCATTATAAAATATATATTATCAGTTTTACTGAATTTCTTACATTATTACAATCCTGAATCAAATGGGTAGATTGAACATGTTAGAATTTATTCTCCTCTTAGCAGCTGATAGGAAAGTATTTAAAAATTACCTCTCCAAACTTATCAGCTAGTCAATCCAATAAAAGCTTTCAAATGGATAAGATTAAAAATTAAAAGAAATGTAGACTGAAGTAATAGAGGAAGATTCTTGAGAATTTCAGTATTTTAACCATTTTTAAAAGCACCTGAAGTGACATCAAATAATGTTAACACAAACCAAAAATTGTTTCTTCATAGAAAAATATATCTATAAAACATCTGCAACCAACCACATATTTCAATATTTCCTATATAACAAAAAACCATTGACTTAACTTCTAAACAGATTTAAAATTACGCTTAATAAAACTCATATCGTATATTTTGTTTTCTCACATTATTAAATTAACATAAAATAAATAAGTTGTAATTAATTATAGATTTGCGTGATAGAAGTGCTATTCTATACTGTGATTGGTTTATAAAAATTGTTGGTAGCTTATTTAAGGAATTATCTCCTATAAATAAATTTAGAATAAGTATTTATTTTGCATGTCTTAGATATAAAAACGTTGGAAAATTAATCCAAATACGAAATGTAATCCCTACTATTTCTTGCCTCTAAAGACTTGAAATTTTTTGACCTAAGAAAATATAATTCACAATACTGTATATACATTAACATATTGGAAGGAGATACACTAACATATTGGAAGGAAATTACAAAGTGAATGTAACAATTCGGTACAGTAATGAAGAATAAAATAAAGTAGTTGATAAATATAAAATATCACCTATTTTAAAAGAAAAGGTATAACATGTCTTGCTTCTCCCACCAGCAAAAGATTTAAATCACCTTTACTAATTATCCAATAAAATTTTTTTTATGTTCTGCATGTCAATAGAATTCAATTAAATGACAAAATGTCCTTAAGATTAACAAATACTTTAATAAAAATAAATTTTGAGCATGTTGGTAAACATTGCACTGCATGACAAAAGCCTTTCACAGAACACTGAAAGATTATTCAATAAGCTTCTCGATAGGGAGAATTTGATTGGCTTTCAGCCAAAGCCTAATTAAAATGTGAAAAAGTTTAAAGTGCTACCTTAATATTAACACGAGGCTCATAAAAAATACTTTTATCTGTATATTATTAAATATTCATCTACAAACGTATACATTTAATTTGAAGTGAAGATTCACATTAAACATTCATTTTTGTAAATGTATCTAATATTCACGTCACTGTATAAATTGTTTTCAAAAATTGTTTTATGTATATTACAATTTCTCCTGCATATCTGCTAGATCATCATTAATAGTTTGAATATTAGAATTCAGGTAATAAAATTATTTAATAATTTATGTAAGTGTATAGCATTTTTCACCATGATAGTAATGTGAGTCATGATTTGTTTACAATGTGGAGTTAATGACAATGGCAATTTAGATATAATAGTGGACTTGTAGAAGAATGAATCAATTTGTGAAAGTTAAAAAATGAAATTCATGCTTTAATTGTGGTAAAAAGTATCAAATTCATGACTGAAAGTTTATATTATTTGTACAATAAAACACTTAAAATTAAATGGTCTTCATTAATATACAACAATTAACCTGCAACATGGATGAGATAGATTTGTCTGGATACTTTGCATGGTGATTGAACAACAGTTAAGTTAAATAACGAATGTACATACTTTTGTAGTTTTTTTTTTTTTAATGATGGCTCAAGTACCTTGAAGAATTCAATATAAATTACCTGAAAACTTGACCAGGTACTTGCCAGATTGTATTGTTATATGGATGCCAATGAAATTAAAGGCTGAATTAAAGTTGGCAACCCTTGTGTCTGTGGATCCGCTATTTACCAAATTCACAAGCAGCACTGCTATATCATTCTAAACTAATATTTGATAAGATTATAAAACTTCTAAACACAAATTTTATGCCAAAGCCCCTGGTAATAATTAAAGATATAAATTCAATCAAAGCAATTAAGGATGCTTATAAAAAAGTGGTCAATTATAAAAGTACAAAGGATGATGCTGATCTGCAATTTTGGGTCATTCCTTGAAGAAACACTTAGGATATCAATTTATATGTAGCATGAAAAAGTCAGTTTATTGATAGATTCCAATATTACATTTGATACTGCAATATCCCAGACTACCTAAAGAAAAGAAATGCTTAATCAGTCTGCACCTTTGCTGAATGCAGAAATTAAAACATGACATCAGGTCAAAGGCCAATTGACAGTGCAGTAATTATGTCAAACAAATAAAATTCCAAAAATTGTTATTGCTGCAATAAAAATCATGTAGCAAATCTGTATTCATATACAAATGCTAGCTGTCATTTTTGTTAACATATTGGACATATAAAAGTTGCCCATCATATGAAAAAAAAAGTTAAAATAGTGAAAATGGTTCCTGTAAACAAAACCATTAATCAAGTTGCAAACATGATAATGGTTCATCCTATAAAGAAAACAGTCAATCAAATCACAAAAACTTTAATCTAAATGTGATTAACAAACAAAATAAAGTCCCAGCTTTTAAAAAAACTAATTGTTATTAATGGTGCCTCTGAGTCAATGGAGATAGATCTGGCTGAGTCACCTCAATGATTTCAAATAAATGTTGAACAAGAATAACTAGAAATCTAAAACACACACCAAAATTAATCTATGATTATCAAGACAAGCAAGTTAAAAACTCTTGGAGGTTCAAATCAATATCAAGAAAGGATCTAAAAATAATGATTAGCTTTACTTATTTCAGCAAGGGAGCATAGTAACTTAATGGGCCAAAATCAGTTTAAACCAATGGGCTACTCGATGATAAAAGTGAATAAAGTTATATATTACCAGATAAAAGCAAAAAAAAAAAACACACGTTAAATGTAAAAAAAAAAAATATTAATGAGTGCTCAGTGGACACAAAATGACCAACATTATCAACTTCTAATTAAAAGGATATGCGTCTATTAACTACAATATGTACATAAAGCCTTTTAAGTAAAAAGATACTAGCTATCCACTGAGAAAGAATATACATTATGGAGCAATCGCACACAGATTTTAAAGTTATTGAATTGTTATAATTCTGGAATAGTGAAAACAAAAACACTTCTTAGATCTTATGCTAACGGCCTAATGTAGTCTCCAATATAAACTTTAGATGTACTAATACCAGTAATACAAACTGAATCAAAATATGTCACCTAAAACAATGGATAACTCTTGGGCCATAGGGAATAGGACTCAAGAATTTACTTAGACCATGATAGGTGTTGGCAAAGAAAAACATTTCTCATCATTGCTGATGCATACTTTAAGTGATTAGGAATAGTTATAGTATCCGATTTTAACACCTCAATCATGACTAAATCTTTGAGGAAAATTTTTGCAACCCATGGTCTTCCTTTGACAATTGTTACTGATAATGGAACAGCCTTTACATCTAACCTATTAGGATTTCTGTGCAAATAATGAAATCAATCACATAGTGAACCTACCATTTCACCTAGAGGGCAATGGCAAACTGAACATCTGGTAGATTGGAGTTTGTGCATAGCTAAAATACTGCTAATCCAGCATATAACTCCATCTACTGTTCATGGTAAAAACCCAGTAGAAATGTTAATGAATCAAAGTTTGAGAAGCAAGTTATCCAGTCTCAAACTTAAACTTATAACCAAAGGAAATGAAACAGCAAAATTATAGCCACTTCAGTACTGGTACAAAGGCTTTATGGCATATGTTCCCTGGCAAAACTGGATACCAGATAAAAATTTTCAGCCAGAAAAGATTGACACTTACTAGTTATGAAAACCCATGAAGGTCTACTTTATAAGCATCATAAGGATAACTTCATGTCAACCTTAGCCAATCAGAAATATCCAGCAGTGAAGAAGTCTAGCCAGACCCCATAAATCAACAACCATAACCCCACCAGACAGAGAATGACAATCAAGAGCCAGCCCATTCTGAAGTTTTGTCAACACCAGAATTACAAGACCATTCTTAACACCAGGAAAGAGGACAACTTAACCGCTATTAAAAGAAGCAGTAAAAGAAATAGACAATTGCAGAGCATCTTTTAGAGTATGATATGATGAAATAAGTGACTTAATTCATTTAGAGGGGAAAGGAATGTTGTGATTCATTCCTGTTCAATCTTGAAAAAATAAACGAATCATTTAGATTCAATGAATAGGAAATGACTTTCATTGGACAATGTATACAATTAACCATAGCAATTGTAATAATATGAGTTATTAATATATTCTCCTCTGTGGTCTGTTTTCATTGTTCTTTTAATAGAAAATGAGCTACTTCTAGAATAGTTCTAAATAGTGATTCAGCTGCCTACAAAACTCAAGAATGGACATTCAATCTAGAATGGGCTTATGTTTGTGTTATTAATTTCTAGGAATCTCTATGTCTAGAAATAGACTCAATAATTGCTGTGTGAAGATGCCCAAAATGTTAATGTAAATCATTTGTACAATAAAACACTTCAAATTGGAATTGTCATCACTAATTCTCAATTCATGGTGTACCATCTTTCTTTGAAATACGTAACATTATAGATAATATTAGAAAGTTCACCCCAATTTTTGGATACATGAAGATGTACTCACTATCTAATTCTTTTACATATTTTAATATATGCATTCTAACCATTTAAAAATTATTTTAGCTAATCTGCTCCCATCCATAAACTATAATCTTTTTAACATTTTAAATTTGCTGTTGACAGTTATCATATAAAAAATTCATTTCATCTTACAAAGCTATATTTGTCACTTACATATTTCAAATGCATATTTTCTCATTATTTTTTGCATCTTATCCAAATCTTTTAATATTCATACCTGCATTTCCATAAATGAGATTATGTAATTACATATAGCACCAGCTTCCGATTTAATTTAATTTTTCTACTAAATTTATTCCTCCCTTCTATAGTACACCATCAGTGAAAGTTATTATTTGGCCAGTCTGAGTACTAACTTTTTCTTGTAATTAAACTACTGTATTTTATTATTAAAAGAATGTATATACTTTCTATCTGATCTGATTTACAAAAATGCTGAAAATAGTGCTATTCCTCACCCAGATTGATTATTTCCCATTTAATAGTTTCTATTAACTGTAAACAAATCCATTAACTTTAATAATTTCATATAAAAACCAAGCTTCTAATTACAAATTATAATTGAACTAATGGAAAATTTCATTTGTATTAAAGAAAAGGATTTAATTTTTCAAGAGTGATAATTAATATTTGAATATAAGTACAGTGTATATACTTAAGTTAAGGTAATTAAAGGGGATTTGAATTCAGTCTTTCAAGCTATTCAGTCATTCACTTTATCCTATATAACCAATACACATGACCATATGTGAAAAGGATAACCAGCACTCATCTGTTGATTCAAATCATAATCCCCCACACACATATATAATCAGTACTCAGTTTATATTAAG
This sequence comes from Epiperipatus broadwayi, assembly GCA_028023455.1. Taxonomy (NCBI): domain Eukaryota; kingdom Metazoa; phylum Onychophora; class Udeonychophora; order Euonychophora; family Peripatidae; genus Epiperipatus; species Epiperipatus broadwayi. Next base: position 237,507 of record JAQFVV010006220.1, on the reverse strand, counting down.
ATAGAAAATCTACAAACTTTTAATGGACAGGCTTAAATCCTCTATGCTCTTCAACCATCTATATCATTGAAAATCTGATGTTGGAATGCTGAAAGCCCTTGTTGATGCAATATTATTGTCATACCCATGTTGATTTTAAGTCACTCTGACCCCTCTAAGTAGGACCTTAATATGTCCTTTTAAATACACAGAAAAAGAAATGGGCAGAATACAGGTTGAATATGAAATATTTGAATATAAGTGTAGTCTATATAGACATGTGCATTGTTATATAGGATAGAGTGGATGACTGAAGGGGAGCTTGAAAGTCTGAGTTCAAATCAAAGAATAATATTAAATCAGAATAAAATCGGCTTTTTTTTCTAGAAAAGAACACAACTTATCCTGGATTAGAGTCACTGTCACTTTTGCCTTAGCAAAAATATATACATTTATTTTTGACAAGAAAAAAAAAATTTAGTCACATATTACTTAGTTTCTATTTACATTGTAATTTCAGTTCCATAAATAGGTGCTCTATAGACATGGAGAAGAATGTAAAAAATCAGTTGGATGAAAAAAATAATAAATGAAGTTTGAAAAGGGTAAATGCAAAAAGAAGATTGATTGAGAAAATTAGAAAGAGGGACTGGGTTGGACATATATTAGGAAGAAAGTATAGTTTAAAGAAAGATGTTTTGGAGGGGAATAGTGAGTGGAAGCAAGAAACAAGGACAGACAAGACTGACATTGTTGGATAATATAAGAAATGAGAAGAGTTATGTGGAATTTAAGAGCTGGGCAATGAAGAAAATGGAGAGGAAAAAAGAATGAATTGATGATGTAATCGGTTTCTGGACCTATCCATGGGACAGAATACTAATGATGACACTAACTGTTATTACCCATATTACAATTATTAATAATTAAAATTATAATTACTAATACTATAATCACTTTTTTCTATTACTAAATCATTATTACTTCACTTATTTCTAATGCTTTTTACTAACAATTACTATTGTAAATACTATTAATATTGTAACAATACTATTATTACTTCAATAATAGTACAATGTGTTCAAATCAATTTTATAATTTTTTTCCATTTCAGCAAAGTGCCATCTGAAGCTAATTGAATAGTTTTTTTTTAAAATCCAGAATCCCAAAACAAATAAATCCCTAATAGTGTTTTCCTGAAGGTTTGTGATGATGGTGTTCTACTTGTATTTTTATATTGGATTATTTCCATCATCAAATATATGTATTGAATATCTTTAGAAAAATTTAACTTTATTTAAATATTCCAAATACATTCAACTCTTAGTAATAGTACATCAAACAGGTTAGTATATGTACAACGTTTTGAGAGGTATTAGTCTCCCCTCTTCTTCAGGTGTTGCTGGCCTGACTAGTGACAGTACTAGCATGGGATTCGAACCTGGATCCTTAGATTCTTGAGTTTTGAATTTTAAGATAACGCTCTAACCAACTGAGCCATCCTGCCAAAGGCAACAGTCTGTAGTAATTTCATATACTTATCTATGAGGTTCCTCCTGATTTCTCCACTTTTTCCTAAGAGCAAAGTTGATTAGTGGTTTCCATACATTATGTATAGTCACACTGGGTTGGCTTATGGGATTTTTTGCCATTGTCATGTGAACAGCTTCTTTAAATTTTCTTCTTTGTACTTTTTCTTCTCTATCCAATATTTTTGTATTTTTCCCAATTGAACATATGTTCACCAGCACATATATGTTCTGCCATTTTAGATACATGTTTTCTCTCTTCTAATCATAAGTTTGCTCTTGCAAGTGCTTTTCAATGGGATGATTGGTCTCACCAATATATGCTCTTCCACATTCACATGGTATTTCATAGATGCAGTTTTTTCTATTCATCATTTCAAGTTTAGTTTTTGTAGATGTTAGAATTCAATGTAGGATAGTGTGGCTCTGGAAAGCTGTTCTGATGTTATACTGATATCAGATTTTCCTTAATTTGTCTGCTATTTTTGGAATGTATGGGTACACTACAGTACCAATAATTGTCTTTTCTCTTGATTCTTTTTGTTGTCTATTTAAAGTTTTCTTAATAACAGCTGATGGATAACCATTTTTCATGAGTTTGATCTTTTGATTTTCCAAATCGCTGGTTTCTGAACAAACTTCTTTTGCTCTGTTCCATAGTGATAGTATAACTCCATGCTTTGTGTTTCTGGTATGATTGGATGTATAGGCTAGGTATTTTCCTGTATGTGTAGGTTTTCGGTAAACAGTAGTTTTGATTTTGCCATGAAGGAGTCTTGTCACAAGAACATCTAAGAATGCCAATTTTTGTTCTTGTTCTGATTCTATTGTGAATTTAATTGAAGGGGATATATTGTTGTTTCCAGAAAGTTTGTAGCAGTGCTTCACCAAGTGGCCATACAACAAATGTATCATCCATATAATGAAGCCAAACTTTAGGTGGATATGGAGTAGTTTTTATGGTTAAGGTTTCAAGTTCTTTCATATAAATATTGCTAATCAGGGGAGACAATGGTGAGCCCATAGCCATTTCTTGATTTTGTTGGAAGAATTCTGTGTTATATTGAAATAATCCAATATAAAAATCCCTAAAATGTTTATGTATAAACAAATACACTATATTTTGTTTAATTGAAAATTTATGTGTATATTAAATTTCTACTTAAGTCTAAGTTTTTATTATCAATATATTTATAAAATTTACAAATGCTTCATGCTCTAACAATAATTGTTTTCTAATTCCTTTTCCTAAAAATATTTAACAATTAAAAGTCAATTTCTTTTGCAATAACTAGATGGCAAAAATTATATATATATAGTAAGTTAGGAATTGGAATAGAAATGTAAGGACAGGAAAATATGGAAATTCAAAATACAATATATGGTCGCCCCCCCCCCCCCATATAACAACAACAATAATATTAATATTTAAGTTGATGATATTTATAACAGGATAAGTGAATTATTATTTAAGATCAAGTACTATTAAAAATTAAGAAAAGATTTAAAATTGACATTTACGAAGGTGCAGACAGAGGAAGTAGAATAATTGCGAGATACACATAAATATGATAAAGATAAACATTATTATAAAAGTGTTGATGGGTTTGGAAAATAAAATAGTGAAGAAAATAAAGAGGATTCTTGAAAAATATGTATACAGTATATATATAATTTAAAAGTGTTATAATCCTGTTCAGATAAGAGCAGCTACATTACAAAATGTTAAACAAATATTGTACTAAGAAAGATTGAATGTGAAGATAGTGTACATGATTACTGCCAAAAATAGCATACGAGATAGAATTAATCAGAGAAGTAGCATTTTGAGTAACTAAATCACTTATCAATGCTCATTCTTCCAACCACGTACAGTTATCATCATCATGAGCAAAAATCCTCAAGCCATGTGACTCCAAGAAAATGTATATAGAAAGACTTAAAAAATGCAACACATTCTACTCTCACCATCTAACTAGGATTTTTCCATGATCACTCCCCTCTCCCAACATTATACATAAGATACATTTTTCTCCATATGTGCAGCATATAATCATCTAGCAATTTAATATAAAGTAGTTATACATGGAATAGTCATGGTTTTAATAAAAAATTATTTATTTAAAACACAGAACAATAATATAGCTCAAAGAACACCTGCTTCTTTAAATTTATCATATAATGGTTCATTTTCCTTCACACAGAAGGACAGAGTCTTTAACTGGTAATACTTATTATTTATTTCAATATTATTTATAACATCATTTAGAAGATGAGCTCTTTCAACATTTATGCCTGGAGGAATGAATTTTAAATGAGTGAAATGGACATGAAAATGATAGTATGAAGGCTGGTAGTGCACAAAAATTCTCAACTGGCTAGAAGAAACACCATATTTTTCTTTGATGATTTCCTAAAATAATTAAAAAAAAAATATTCTAAAAATATAGATTAATAATTATATTTTTTTTAGAAGTTAATACATTATACATAAAATTATATCAAAAAAATATATTATTTTAAAATATTTTTACACATATTAATCATTAGTTACTTATAATGTAACTCAAAATATTAAGAACACTTTACTAGCATCTACACTGAATTCTGCCAAATCATTCCATTTAATGATCATTTGTAATTTAACAATAACTGAACTAGTATTCACTCTTAATATTCACCTGTTATCGAATGTACACTGTTTTCACTTTGTTATACATTGTACTTGAAATTACATTCTTAATGCCATCATGTTACGAGAACAGTCATGACCATCATATGGGATTATCTATGCTACACTGATTTTGTTCTGTGGACAATGGTTAAAATATTCAAATTTTTCTCTCATATTCTAAATATTAGAATTAATATATAGAACTTCCATAAGAAGAGCATAGCTTTTATTTTTATAAAAAAATACAGATTTAAATACACAAAAAATTGCAAATATCAATAACCGCTTATACAATTATTGAATTATAAAAAGAAGTCACTCATAAAATAGAGAAACCATTTGTTTTTTGTAAAATATTTAACTAAGATCTCATTTAATCAAAATGCAGATAATTATCACATCACTAATAATTAAAACCAAGACTATAAAATAAATAGACACAATAAGTCTCAGTGAAAAGACAATCGGCTCTCTTTCCATAAATTACCTGCAGTATTATTTCTGAATCAAAGCAGATATTATATAGCAACATAATTTAGTTACGTATTGTGAGGGTAGCTCAAGATCGCACCCACAACCAACCATAGCCACCTGAAATATTGGATTGTTTTTTCTTTAATTAGCATGTAAAGATCAAATAAGCTAGAATACTTTTAAAAAATATAAATGTTTAAATAGTTATAACAGTGTACTAACTATACATTAAGTACTGGGAATGATGGGTAATTTACAGTAAAAACACATATATATTAGTAATAATATTTTATTGTTTAAGAAAATATATACCTTGATAAAAAAATCATACAAATTTATATATATATATGTTGATGACAATTGTATTGTGTTGGTTATATTAAATAGACAATGATGTAAATGAAGAAAAAGCAATCATAGCAATAAAAAATAAAACAAGTATTATAATAACTAACTGAATATGAGAGGGAGATAGTAATGATAATAATATTAATATTGCAAATTTATTTTATTATTTAAAATGAATCTATAATAAAAATATTTTAAAAATACAATAGGAACATGCTAGGTTTAAACAATGGGAATAATGCAGGTATAAAAAGGAAAACAATTAAAAATCATTCTTCTTTCTTATTCTGCATTTTGACATGAAAAGTCATTTTATTGATGCAATTATCTTAATAATATTTTTCTGCAAAATGGACATTTTATTTTAAAGCAGTGTCTCAACAAATATTAATGTTTTTCTATTTATTTGTCATTAGGAAAAAGAGTAAAGGAGGTGAATAGAACATTCTTATTCTAATTCAATAATCAGATAATATATGGTATATAAGCACAGACTTTCACACGACCCAACACTCTCCACATTATCTCATAACACTGATACCCTTGAACACATATAAGTTGAAAAGATAATTAATCACCCAAAAAAAAAAAAAGATAAATAATGCCTTTGAGCATTCCATCATCAGATTTTCAATTGGATGGACGGTTGAAGAGTTAGAGTGTGGAGTGGATTGAAGCTTGTCCATTAAAGTATGAGGATTGGCTATCTTAATATATATCGGAGCACTTATAGCATATATGTGTAGAAATGGTAATCTGGACCAACTGATAATTGCTGGTTGGTGATTATTTATCTTTTCAACATATATGTGTTCAAGTGTATCAGTGTTATGAGATAGTGTGGAGAGTGATGGGTTGTGTAAAAGTCTGTGCTCACATACCCTATATATTACATATATAAACACAGGTATATAATGAGCCTGTGTGTTTCAATAATCAGATAAGTTAAAATAATTTATCAATTTAAATTTTAAAAAAGTATTATGATTTTTTTTTAAAAGAAACTAAAAAAAGAAATTAGAACAGTTTGTTCAGTTTCCAATATTACAAACAGTAAATAGCTGTATTCTGTCTATAAATATATTTTTATTAAATGCAAACTGCATATATATTTATATAAATCTGTGTATATAGTTAAAATATGACATACATTGGCTAGAATTATTAAGTGTCTTCAGGTGGAGCATTTTTATCCACTATGGCCATGTAAAAATTAATATTTAACTGTCTACAATTTAAGTGCCTGATAAGCTGAACACACACAATGTGGAAATCTATGTGAGTACTAATACAAAACTATTCACTGCAAACTTAAATAAATTCAGAATGTGCTATATAGAATCAATCAGGAGTTCTCAGTATCTGTGATAAAAAAAAAGTATAAATTGTAAGAAATAAAATACTAGTTTTCTACTTCACCTTTGAGTAGTAAGTAATTTACCTGCACTTTACGCAAAAAAGTGAAGCTTGCAAAGTATTATTAAAAGTTATATGGCTAAGCGCTTTCGGAGAACTTAAGTCTCCATATTCATAGTAACTTAAGTTCTCCAAAAGCACTTAGCCATATAACTTAATAATACTTTGCAAGCTTCAAATTGTAAGAATTGTTTATATAAGAAGGACTCTGAAAAATAATGATACCTGATCATATCGATTCATAAAATATTGTAAAATTGTTTTATTTTCTTTTGTATAGATCTGTATTTTTTTTTTTATTATCTCGATCTTATATTTGGGAAATAATAATGATAATTCAATATAGAACAGACCAACATAAGAAAGTATCAAGAGAGTAGGGGAGAAGGTTGAAAAGTTTTTTTCTTTTTGTTTTTAATAAAATCTAGGTAATTTATTTTCTGCCAAAATACATGATTTTCAGCTATGAATATGAAATTGAGTGCCCAAACAGAATTGTTAAACGGTAATAGTTTTTCTCTTTTAAAGTCACCGAAATAACCAATGCCACAACACGATATGACTATTTATATTATATGTTTTACTAATAGTATTCTTAAGATCTTTATAATGAATAAATGATTAATGCTTTTAAATTAATATTCTTTAAAGTTAATGCACATGCATGTGCATTAGCTTAAAAAGCTGATTATTAGTTTATTACAATTCAGAAACATCGCGCTATATAAAATAAATCTCATTAACATTCTTTATAATTTTCTGTTCTATCATATCATGTGTTGTTTTATTATTATACTTTTCCACACATAAAACTGCATACTGCATCTGAAGTTGAGTTAGCAATCTCATTTTTAATTAATAGATTTTTTCATTATTTTGGATATATACATGTCTATATTATGGGTGTCTATCATGGGAAATAAGGGTAAATAGTTTTAAATTGTGTAATAAGCAAAATGATACATACTCATCATAGACATAAAAGCTATAAATCCAGAGGTATAATAATTTATTTGCACTTGGAAATATATTTTTTTGGAATTTTTTTTTCTACAGTGATTAATAATTTGTTTTATGTTTGTATATATTTTGTTTTTGTAAATAAATATTATAAAGTTTTGTTAATTGACAAGGTCTCTGTAGTTTTGTTGATCCAGCATTTACATTCAGTCCTATAACCAATGTTTTACACATGGACACACACATTATTGTTTGATGAGTATGAGAGAAAATTGTTAAATAAAGGTTATTTCTTTCTAATAGATAGGATGAATTATTTTAGTTGTTGATTAACAGTTTACATAGGTACATCCATGTTAAGAGTCGAACGCGAATTCTTCCTGAGTTCAAATATCTGAGGCAACGGTTATGAAAGAGAGTGGTGAGATGTTAGATGAACTGATTTAAATTACATGTAGATGTGATAGATAATGCTTAGGCTAATCTATTAAAGATAGATGTAATCATGAGTCAGGTACTTCATCGAATTATCTCTAGCATCCTACATAAAGATCCTAGGTCCGACAGTAGTCAGACGTGATCTTGCTCTCTTTCCCCTATATATGTAAATGGACCGGACCGTTACATTTGGCACTATCAACTTTGGGATATGGAAGATGGGTGTACTAGCACATTTAGAATTGGTGTAAGTTGATTACAAGTTGTAGTCGAACCAGCTGATTGTTGAAGTTGATAGATGTATCCATATGTATTTTCGGACCGTGACATCTGGGTATTTGCCAACTGTTACAGTATTAACTACAAAAATTTTAAGAAACTAGTGTGTATATATCACGAATTGTGATATGAAATATGACAGTATGTTTATTTCATCTTCAATGTTCTCTCTACCACTAAATCTCTTGCAAACCATTTAAAAACATTCTTGCAATTCATGGTTTCATTGCCATATACAATTTGAATAAATTTCAGTAGCAGTTTTGCCCAATTTAAAATACAATTTAATGTTAGTATAATGTTTTATACTGGATTAAAGTATGAAATTCACTATCACATGATCCAGATGCTTTAGCGCCTTAAAATTTTTGTGAATAGCTAAACCGTCACTAGATACCACATGCATTGTTTTAAAGATTATATTGCAGGCAGCTTGGAGATAGAACCAATCACCAGTCACCTTTTTACTGGAGCAAATTATGCATATAACTGAAATTCATTAGAAGTTTAAGATCTATATGTACAAAATTTTGGTAGTTATGATAAAGTAGTATAGAATCAATAATACTTTAGTTTTAAATTTTATTGATAATATAAATACATAGACATTATTATTATTAAACTGATACATGAATTATATAGAATTACAGTATTACATAGATAAAGATATATAATTAAGATGCAGTACTCAAATAGTAAAATATATATACTAGCAATGTTTAAATTGTGGCTTTAAATATGAAGATGCTAAAATAAACTGAAAAATAGAGAAGCAATAACACTAATAAATATTAAGCATTACCAGTTGATTGTAGTAATCTATTGCTAGAAAAACAGATTTGTGAGTTATAATTAGCTTTTATAAAAAAACAAACATTATTTGATTTTCCAAATCTACATTCATCATTAGAAGCCACAATTCTCTAATTATTCTGAAGTTATTTATAGTAAGTTTAAGTAATCAATGGATAGAAAACCAACCAAATTCCCAGATAGTTTCTTAAATGTATTGCCCCAACTGCTTTAAATAATCTGATGTAAAATAATACATCTCTTTGTCTTTCTTTAAATAGATGATAAAATGATATGATCTATATTATTTGCGCTTTTCAATAACATATACCATACTGTTGTATTTATTTAAAACAAAAACAGCTCTCTACTGTAGTATCACATACTATAAGCATGATTATTAGAAGCCTATTGCACTTTAAATATCCATCTTCAGATCAATTTTTAGCTTTAGTCTTTATCACTGAGCCTTGAAATTCAAAGCATTGAAGTAATGCAATTATATATTCTGCAATCCTTTTAACTCCATTTTGCTATTCAAGTTGCAATTTGAAACTCAAATCAATTTAAGATTTTTGAACCCAAGTCAGTCTGTTGAATAGTTATATAAATATGATTCCTATTCATTATCTATATATTTTAGAATCCTTGATTTTTTATTAACTTTAGATACATTTTCCTTCTGGTTAGAAATGTTAATAATAATAATAAATTGGATTTAAAAATGTAATGAGGCATTAGCTAATCAATGATTATTCAAATTTACATTAGGTAGTTCTAGAGTAGAGAACTTCTCTCTGGTATATCTGAAGAATTAAATAATTTGTTGTTATTATTAACATTACTAGTGTTTGTTTATTTACCACACCTTTAAAATAAATATTGAAGAAATTATTTAAGTGTTTGTAAAGAATTTATAATTATGATTACAATAAATATTAAAACTTCTCTCTATATTTTTCATAACTAAGGTCATTCTTAATAAGATATAAAAATTTACAAAGACTTTAATGAATTATTATTTTAATATTATGGTTTTGATATTAAATTTTTAAAAAAATTAGATGATAATTTGTATTCTAAGCATATACATATAAAAATTGCATATACATGCAATTAATAACATATATTTGCTCTTCCAAATAATAATTAATTAGATATTTTTAATAAGCACTTAAGAATAAATTATAGTATGATTGAATTTTTTTTTATATTTGTTTTGTTAAGGAAAAAGCAATACCTATCACACATTTGAAAATGCATGAATGCTATGTAAAAATGAAATATAAAAGTATTTTTATTTTCTCATTATCAATAGCATTAATCACCATAGTAAAACTTTTTATGTCACTTTAGTAAGAGTAATGTAATATACTTGTTATAAAACTGTCTATTTTAAAAATTATCTATCAAAATTTACAATTTATGAATAATTATAAAATGAATATCTTTAAAAATGTTTAAATTGCTGTTTTTACTTCATAATAATTACTATACTTTCTCAGTTTTATTGATTTTTGAGGCATATAACTTAATAATCAACGTGTTGTATTTTAACTTTACATTGTGGAAACTAAAATTATTGTGAAAATTGTATCTTCATGCCATTATTTTGAATTATTATCATAATAACATTAATCTCCTGTGCAAACTGTTAATTATAATTAATCATTATTGTTTTTAATTATTATGTACATGTTAATTAAAAGACAATTAATAAAAATGTAGGAAAAAAGCATATGGACAATGAAAAAAAATCAAAATTATATATATATAAATAATTTGAAGATTGAAAAAGCATCAGATTAGTCAGTAATCATATCACAGATCCTTAAACAACTATAAACGTATCTGCTAAATAAAAAAGTGTGTGTTAGTCAAATTTTTCGTTTTAACAATTTAAAACAAACAAACAAAAAAAAAAAAATGAAACGTATTATTCACACTATTTTTTCCTTTCTGATACAATAATTTTTAAAAATATAAGTCAAAGTTAATGTAAAAGACCTCATTGGTAATGGTCTCGTGACACTGTTTCAGAAGATTTAAACATATTTAGATTAAAATTTTTTTTTTTTTATTGTCAATATAATTTTTTTTAAAAAAATTGTGCTTAATTTGTAAAATATATGTGTAGGACAAATAAATTTTTATATATCATAAATAATTACTTAATAGTGAAATGATAAATCTGATTCAGATTTTCATTTCACAGTCCAATCCACCTAGCAAAATACTAATAGGGTTCAATTGAAACCCACATATGTATAAAAGTAAATATAGAAATGTATATTTTTTCTCAAACTTTTTTTTTTATTATCATCATTTATAACATTTTAAATTAGAACTACCTTGAATAAATTACTATAATTTATTTTGGGAATATATACATATAACATTGTTTTACTTACATTAACCAAATAATTTATTGTATTTTATTAAAAAAAAAATTCAAATGTAAGTTTTGAATTTTATGTTTTTTTTTATAAATATGCTTAATATATATATTTTTTAAAGAATTCAAGATGGCCTTTCGAGAGATTTTTGCCTCAATAAGAAGTTTTAAAATAAATGTAAAATTAAATTACATAGGAAAAAAATCAATTACTTTGGAATTTCCATTAATTCATTAATGGAAATTCTACATCGTTTATATAGCTAAAACAAATATAAGATTATACAAGAATCTTTATCTTTATCGAGGTTTAAACTTTCCTAAAATAGAAATAAAGGTATGATTTTCTATAGACTCAGGCAGAATAGAAAGGAAAATCACATCGTGCAGCACATAGCTCAAATATTTGAACTACCAGTGGTTTTTTTTTTCAGAAAAAAAAAAAGAGAGAGAGAAGAGAAAGTTGAGAGTTGCTGAATGTCTCTACACTCATCGCGATGTCCATTAAGTAGTCAAGGGAAAATCACCGCTGTTCCTTCCTGGGACCCGATCTCCTATTAAACCACTGCCATAGTCTGTCTTGAAAAAAATGCCATCAGCCATCTACGTTCGCCCGCGCACTCATTCCAGGGAACATCCAGGTAAATGCCGCAAGAGTTCAAATCCTTCCATCCAGATTAAAATCTTTCTAAATTAACTATAACTAGAATGTAATTGTAACTTCTTAAAGCTTAAAAGTATACAGTTAATTTTATCGTAAATGCCTAATCGACTCTTTAACCCTTTCTTTTTAAATTATTTATAATTTTTTCTTATAACTCAAGCTCACAATATTTTTTTTATATGATTATTAAATATGAAAATGATATTTATTTGTTTTTATATACTAATTTCAGTATAATTTTTTAAGGTCAGCAAAGAAATAATTAGTTTTTAAAATAAAAATAAAAGTTGTTTTATCTTTCTCGTCAGTGAAGTTATGTCAAATATATGTATATTAAAATATACTTATGTTAATAATTAAAATAATTTCGCTAATGATTTCCCAGGATGGGATTTTATATCTTTAGATTTTGTTAAATTGAGATAAAATAAAATGTATTATATTTTGACCTGAAAACAGTGCTGCTGGACAAGTGTCAATTAATTATTTTGCCTTTTTTTTTTAAGTTTAAAAGTGGAAAAGTGAGAAGAAGGAATCTATTCGAGAAATATTTTTCCTTATTTCTTATATATGTTGTTTTCTTTAATTGAATATTTTACATGAAGTAATTGGTTGTACAGGTTGATTTTTTATGCGGTATTAGATCCTTTAAGACCCCCAGTATGACTTTTCTAAAAATTTCTATTTTGAGCTGAGTTTACGCGTAAACGGTGTGACAGAATGGGTTCAAACCCAGTCACAAATAAAGTATTTAATTGGTAGTCATATATATATATATGTGTAAAGATATATCTAATATTTAATTTTGTTATTACGTGGTGGTGGGTATAAATACATAAACATGGGGGGAAGGGACTCTGTCATTTTTAATGATATATGTGTGTGTGATAAATGCGTGTATAAATAAATTAAGTAGTGGAAAGAGAGAAACGAACTACTTAAAATATGAATGGCGTATAATGTACAGGTGTGATTAATTAAGAAGCTACAACTATTTAAATATTCTTTCAAACTTAATAGTATCACAAGCTATTTCACAGTTTTATAAATGGATATATTTTTAAATTTTTTTTTTTTTAAAAATCGATCTTTTTTTTTTTAATTATTTACTCTATGTCAAAATGTTACTCTATGTCAAAATGTTATATATAAGTCGAGCGGTGAAATTTGCTATCATGGCCGCTTGAATGGCATCATAGATTTACATACGAAAGTACGCTAAAATTATCGCGTAGAAATCCTCATAATTATTCATAAAATATTTTATTAATCTATAAATCAATTCTAAATTTAAAAATCGATCTTTTTTTTTAATTATTTATTCTAAAAGTGGTTTTTTTTTTTTAAATTAAAAAAAAAATGTAATTTTTAAGACAATCAGTTTTTTTTTTTTAAAAAAAAAAGCTAATTTCCCCCCCTTCTTTCAAAACTAGAGACATTCCAAGGATAAAATCTAATATATTAATAGGGGCTTTACTAATGAATAGCTATGGTCAATTAGTGAATTGGATTGATTTAATGAGACAGAAACTGATATATGATGAATTATATTTATTGACAATTTCATATATACTTGATATAACCCATTACTTAGCGTTGGATAATGAACGCAGGCATTTTATTTACTAAACAACATTACTCTAGGCCATTTTGCAAAATAAATTTGTGGCTATTATTTAATTGCGCTAATTTTATGCTATATAATAAATCACTACATTCCACTTATTAGTTATGCCCTTTCATCATCAGTTTGAGTGGCTATTATACATGTAATCAAACCAAGTCTGGAGTGAAGTTTAATAATACATCCGATTATGATCAATTTATATATTAAATATGGGCATATAAAGCCTCACAGATAGCTTTAGATCGAACGGGTTTTCAAGAATGCTTCTGTTCAACGCCGAAGATTGCATATTATGGAGGTAGAGTTGGCTATAAAGATTTTACTAATACGCTATGCACAAGTAAAATATAATAATAAAGTGGCTCCATCTTATATATATATAAAAACAGCACAACGATAAAATATTGATAAATTTCACATCCGCCAAGCCGAAGTATATTATAAATTAAATACTATACATTAAATGAATACTAGTTTTGTCAGCTTGATTAAAAGAGCCAACTCTTCTGTAGCATGAGAAATACATATATGCTACTGACGAGAATATATATATACACACAAACTTTACTTTATCCCGTTCAGTCTCTTAGTTATGTATAATTAATAAACTTTTAAAGGGAGAAAGTATATTTAAGGAACTTATGAATACTTTAATAAAAAAAATATACTTATGATTACACTCCAGGCTAGTTTAATCTTTAGTAACATAATAATTAAAGGTTGAAAGTTTGGATTTATAAGCCACATTTTATATTTACATTAATTATTTACTAAATGACAAAATAATAACGAGCACAAAGGGTCGCCATTATTTATAAATTAGGGGTTCGAAACGGAGCGCTAAATGACGCTATAATTAATACAATACGAAGATTTTAAATAATATCTTCAAAAAGTATATATTTCGTAACTAAATGCGCACCGTTTCGAGACAGGCATAATTAATAATAACTAAAATAAGCAAGAGAGAAATAAATATAACTGCAGTGATTAAGTTATATAGCAAAACAAGAAGTTAATAAAGGAAATTAACAAAAGTATGTCATTTATAGAATTGAAATATTATTGATAAGACAATTTAGAAAGAGTTTACAATATAGTTAGCTAACCTGATTTTGAAGCAATAATGATTATTTTGAATTTTACACAGAGCTCTGCGATTTTAATAATTTTAAAACAGATACTCGAGCTGGAACGAAGGTGAGTTCTTTGGCGGCTTATTGCATCTTCTCTTTAGTTGGGAGACGATTTAAGATGTTATTCCTATAGTTGGAGTTGGGGTAGTTGAATTTGAATGAAGGTGAGTTCTTTAACGGCTTATGGCATCTTCTATTTATTATAAGCTTGTTAAGGCAACGTTGGTTGTTGTTCCGGCCTTGGATGGATTATTAAAATATATAAATTATATAATTTTGATTTAGATTTCATTAATTAAATTTCTTTTTAGGTGTTATAAAATGTTATGGCTTAGAAGATAGTAACGGTATTATGATTTAATGATAACATCTTTTGTTGAAACAAATTTAATCAGTAAACTAGATTTTACTTTTACTCCAGATGCGGTCACTAATTGATTTCTTGTTTACACAAAATTCCCATTTTTAATTACAAACCAATGACTTTTATTTTAAGTAGATATAAATAACTTTTAACATATTTTCTTTATATTGTTTATTTTAAAAAAAGCAAATTTGACAGATTTTATAAAAAAATACTTTAGTTTCAGTTATATCTATTAAACTTTAAATCAGAAAACCGTAAATATATTATAAAGAAAACATTTTACATTATTTTTATTTAATCTTAAATATTATATCTACAAATTATTATGCCATAATTTCATGGTTTAAATTATCCATCCACATACGAATATAATACAAATATAAAATTTAGAATTGACTACATGTACAAATCATTATGCCATAATTTCATGGTTTAAATTATCCATCCACATACGAATATAATACAAATATAAAATTTAGAATTGACTATCCATCCACATACGAATATAATACAAATATAAAATTTAGAATTGACTAAGTCAATTCTAAATTTTATATTTGTATTATATTCGTATGTGGATGGATAATTTAAACCATGAAATTATGGCATAATGATTTGTACATATAATATTTAAGATTAAATAAAAATAATGTAAAATGTTTTCTTTATGATATATTTAGTTTTCTGATTTAAAGTTTAATAGATATAACTGAAACTAAAGTATTTTTTTATAAGATCTGTCAAATTTGCTTTTTTTAAAATAAACAATATAAAGAAAATATGTTAAAAGTTATTTATATCTACTTAAAATAAAACTCATCGGTTTATAATTAAAAATGGGAATTTTGTGTAAACAAGAAATCAATTAGTGACCGCACCTGGAGTAAAAGTAAAATCTAGTTTACTGATTGAATTTGTTTCAACAAAAGATGTTATCATTAAATCATAATATAGGTACTATCTGCTAAGCCATAACATTTTATAACACCTAAAAAGAAATTTAATTAATGAAATCGGAATCAAAATTACATAATTTATATATTTTAATAATCCATCCAAGGCCGGAGCAACAACCAACGTTGCCTTAACAAGCTTATAATAAATAGAAGATGCCATAAGCCGTTAAAAGAACTCACCTTTGTTCAAATTCAACTACCCCAACTCCAGCTATAGGAATACCATCTTAAATAGTCTCCCAACTAGAGAAGATGCCATAAGCCACCAAAGAACTCACCTTCGTTCCAGCTCGAGTATCTGTTTAAAATTATTAAAATCGCAGAGCTCTGTGTAAAATTCAAAATAATCATTATTGCTTCAAAATCAGGTTAGCTAACTATATTGTAAACTCTTTCTAAATTGTCTTAACAATAATTTTTCAATTCTATAAATGACATACTTTTGTTAATTTCCTTTATTAACTTCTTGTTTTGCTATATAACTTAATCACTGCAGTTATATTTATTTCTTTCTTGCTTATTTTAGTTATTATTAATTATGCCTGTCTCGAAACAGCGCGCATTTAGTTACGAAATATATACTTTTTGAAGACATTATTTAAATTCTTCGTATTGTATTAATTATAGCATCATTTAGCGCTCCGTTTTGAACCCCTAATTTATAAATAATGGCGACCCTCTGTGCTCGTTATTATTTTGTCATTTAGTAAATAATTAATGTAAATATAAAATGTGGCTTATAAATCCAAACTTTCAACCTTTAATTATTATGTTACTAAAGATTAAACTAGCCTGGAGTGTAATCATAAGTATATTTTTCTTATTAAAGTATTCGTAAGTCCCTTAAATATACTTTCTCCCTTTAAAAGTTTATTAATTATACATAACTAAGAGATTGAACGGGATAAAGTAAAGTTTGTGTATATATATATATTCCCGTCAGTAGCATATATGTATTTCTCATGCTACAGAAGAGTTGGCTCTTTTAATCAAGCTGACAAAACTAGTGTTCATTTAATGTATGGTATTTAATTTATAATATACTTCGGCTTGGCGGATGTGAAATTTATCAATATTTTATCGTTGTGCTGTTTTTTATATATATAAGATGGAGCCACTTTATTATTATATTTTACTTGTGCGTAGCGTATTAGTAAAATCTTTATAGCCAACTCTACCTCCATAATATGCAATCTTCGGCGTTGAACAGAAGCATTCTTGAAAACCCGTTCGATCTAAAGCTATCTGTGAGGCTTTATATGCCCATATTTAATATATAAATTGATCATAATCGGATGTATTATTAAACTTCACTCCAGACTTGGTTTGATTACATGTACAATAGCCACTCGAACTAATGATGAAAGGGCATAATTAATAAGTGGAATGTAGTGATTTATTATATAGCATAAAATTAGCGCAATTAAATAATAGCCACAAATTTATTTTACTAAATGGCCTAGAGTAATGTTGTTTAGTAAATAAAATGCCTACGTGCATTATCCAACGCTAAGTAATGGGTTATATCAAGTATATATGAAATTGTCAATAAATATAATTCATCATATATCAGTTTCTGTCTCATTAAATCAATCCAATTCACTAATTGACCATAGTTATTCATTAGTAAAGCCCCTATTAATATTAGATTTTATCTTTGGAATGTGTCTAGTTTTGAAAGAAGGGGGAAAAAATTAGTTTTTTTTTTTTTAAAAAAAAAAAAACCGATTGTCGTAAAAATTACATTTTTTTTAATTTAAAAAAAAAAAACGACTTTTAGAGTAAATAATTAAAAAAAAAGATCGATTTTTAAATTTAGAATTGACTTATAGATTAATAAAATATTTTATGAATAATTATGAGGATTTCTACGCGATAATTTTAGCGTACTTTCGTATGTAAATCTATGATGCCATTCAAGCGGCCATGATAGCAAATTTCACTGCTCGACTTATATATAACATTTTGACATAGAGTAAATAATTAAAAAAAAGAGATCGATTTTTAAAAAATAAAAAATTTAAAAATACATCCATTTATAAAACTGTGAAATAGCATGTGATACTATTAAGTTTGAAAGAATATTTAAATAGTTGTAGCTTCTTAATTAATCATACCTGTACATTATACGCCATTCATATTTTAAGTAGTATGTATATAAACTCTATCAGTGCGTAGTTTTTCTGTGTGTAACCGTGGAGAAACAGCGCCACGTAGTGGGCTAGAATCTTCGTAGTCACTGTTAGCAGACGACACATAAGCTAGATGTGTTTACAGCAATCAGCGGCACCTAGGTTCTTGATATCTGCTGGTAGCAGACGATTTAAGCTAAATGGGCTTACGCACTGCGACCAGCACTGTCAAGCGCAGCTAATGGAATGTTCCTGTGCTTACGCATTGTGAACAGCGCCACCTTTCGGCCGGAATTTTCAATGCTGAATTTGGGGCCCCTACTCTAAGTATTTCTGTGATTGACCCCGACCAGCGCCTCTGGTGACCACATGAGTCAAAAGTCACAAGTACCACCAAATAATTATCAATAAAGGAATGACACAATTTGAAATGATAAAAACATATTATTAATATTCAAAAGAATAAAATATATCACAAGTTTACATATAAAAAATTTATTATCAGAAAAATTTCAGTTACATAAGATAAATAATAATTTTTGAAAGTGGATGGAGGATGATCAAAGATAGAGTTTCTAGATTTATAGCAATAAAAATTAATGGTAAATCTAGGGTAGATGATATTAAATATGGTACGAACACATCATAGGAATCCTTTATAATATATGTAATAATAAAATTTTAGATTTCAGTGGTAGCAATAATTATTCTACATGTAGTATACTTTTGCACCATTTATAGTTTGCATTTAAATAATTATGTGATAATAAGTAGAACAAAATACAAAATGACAGATATATAAGATACTTCTAAAAAATAGTAACGCTTAATGGGAACCTGATATATATATATATAAATGGTGCAACTCAAATTGAGATGTTAGAATGAACCATGTTCAAAAGTTAGCAATCAATAGGAAGCTATGATCATTGTCAATTATTAAGTAATATTGCTGGGTTGTAACAGTATTCTCTCACTTCATCTAATTTCATGCAAAGAATTTAAAATTTATACATTTTTTTACATTGCAGTTCGTTTTTTTTTTTTGGTAAAACTATTATCAGACTGAGGGTGGAACATAAAAGAATGTTTGCACATTGGTAGAGATCTTTTAATTCCACAGGGCAGACTTTGAATCACCATCAGTATGCATTCACAGAAGTAGATATTCATTTTTAATATAACCTTTGCTTATGATCATTTGAAATTTTCTGTCATTTGTTTTCTTTTTAAAATCAATAAAGTTAATTTTAAATTAAATATAATTTAATAACTGTATATAAAATATTTGTAAATTACTTACACAACCTTTGTCTTGAAGATTTCTTAGCAGAGGTAAGTTTTCATTATTTAAATCTCTTAATGATTTGAGATCTTTTCTATGACATATAGCAATCAAATATAAACTTTCCTTATCTCCCTGAAGCCACTTTAAATCAGGTAACATAATAAATCCAATTTCAGCATCTGGATCTTCAAAAACTATTCTTTCCTGCTCAGCTTCATGTTGTAAAATATTATACACCCACTAAAAACAAAAAGATAATAACATATAAAAAAAATACATTTGAATACATTGTACAGTATTTATGCATATATAAACTGTCTTTATTATATATATATATATACATTTCGTAAGCTAACATGGTATAGTAAACATTCAAAGGGTATGCAGTCCTTAATCCAGGCCCCAAAATATAGCATGTGGCAACACATATTGAAATGGTCATAAGACATGAATTGTATTTCCAAATTAATAATAATCCATAGATATATTAGATATGTGAATGAAAAAGAAATAAGAAAATCATTTTAAACTTGAATCTTTCTTTAGGAATAAATCATCCAAAAGTCAACAAAATTTTAGAAAAGAAAATGAGAGACAAAAATTCATTTAAAATATTAAAAATTGTTTATAGAAATACAATATTTAATTCATATATCAAGCAGTGATGAAGCGTGACTTTTTTTTAGGAATGGAAGCACACTACATAATCTTTTTTTTCATAATGCTTTTATTTTACTTGCCACAACAATTTTTACATATTTTTCATTCATAATTTAAAATTTCATATAAAATAAATTAATATAAATAAAACAATATAACCATATCAAATAAAATCTGTTCTATTTTATTAGTCAATTAATACAGTATATTATCTTATAATTAAATTTTGAAATTATTAATTTTTATATTTTAATTCAATATTGTTCTTTCATAGTAATAATCGCTTTTATGTTTTAATACCTTGAAGCCATTGCTTATCAATTGATATCAGGGCTAAATTTGATATCATTGATTGTGAAAATCTATTTCTTAAAAAAGTTTTGATCTTTTTTAAACAGGAAAAGGATCCTTTCACTGATGCTGTTGTAACCGGGAATGTTAGCATTAGTTTGTTTAATTTAAAATATTCACTGAAATAGCTTTCCAGCTCTGTTTCAATCAGAAACTGCACGATTTTTTGAGTGTTTTTATTGCTTTTGAAGTTATCATCCATGAATACTACTTTAGTTCAGTTTTTAATGCTGATATATCAAAAAAGTCTGGATAAGAACTTTGTAAATTGGTTAGTAGATTCTCTGGCAATTTGTTGCGAATTCTGCATATTTTGATATAGCTGACAATTTAAGAAATTCAAAATTTGGTAAAGAACGGAATTTATTGTCTAATTCGGAAATTATTTGTTTAACAGTGGCATTTAATAAAAACATAAAATATTCTTTATTTGATACACTTGAATCAGTTTAATTTTAAAATTTTGTAAATTTTCCTTTTCATCAATATTATTCCAAAAAAATTCATAATTTGCAGTTATTATTTCTATATTACTTTTAAAATTATTTATTTCTATTAGGCAAAATTGCTCATCAGATGCTTTAAATAAAGCAGAACTATGAACTTTTTGTTGCTTAAATTATATAAATCTTTAGATTGTAAAATAGCTTCATTATCCCAGTCACTTTCAATGTCAATTATGTGTTCAAAAAAAGTCATTAAATGTTTTTTTGACTCAAATACTGTTTGAACAACTCGTTCATTATATTACCATCATGTTGGAGCAGCTGCATAAATTTTTTTCCTGTACAATTTTATTAAAAGCAGCTAATCTTTTGGAAGAATGCCTGTAGAAACTGACTAAACTCTGTAAACTTTAAAAAAAAACCCAGTACATTCTTTTATTTTTGATATAGATTGAAAAAGAACAAGATTTAATTTATGGATAAAACAATGAACATAATGTGCATAAGAAATTACTTCTTTAATTTTTATTTGTAAACCATTAGAATGTCCAGACATGACGGTGGCTCCTTCATAACTTTGAGAAACTAATTTATCAGAACTTTTTCTTTTTTCAGAAACGGAATAATAAAATCAAATAAATCTTGAGCTGATCTACCAAGAAAAACATCAGCGAAAAAAAGAAATCTTTCTACTACAAGCCATCTTTTTTAACGTACCAAACATTACTGATAATTATGATTTATTAGACACATTACTTGTTTCATTTAACAATAATCTCACATAATCTGAATTTTCATTTTCAATATGGATTAATGAAAGCAATATAAGAAATTATATCATTTTGTATATCGCTGGACAATCCAGAAAAAACAGAATTATTCAGATGATTTTGTAAAAGTGGGTTATAGATCGCTAATAAATTAACAGTTTCCAAATAATTACCTCTAATTTAGAGAATCTTGAGACTCATTATCACCTCTGAAAGGTAATTTCTGACATGCCAGAAAACAAGTTAGATCAATAAAGTATTTCAATATATCATGATTTTTCCTTACCTTTTCATTAAAATTACCTGAACAAGTAGAATCAATTAAATTCTCAATATGAATTCGACCAAACATCTTAATTGAAATCATGGCAGTTAAATGCGAACTAGATTCATTTCCATGCCTTTCCTAAATTATTCATAATGCAAAATCCAGTAGTATTCCAAATAGATTTCTCATTTGCAAATAGAAAACACTGTCAACAATATAATTTATTAGTTTTATTGCAACCTGTTAGCCTGGAAAAGTTTTCATAAAAATGAATAGAAAAATGTCATGTATATCATTTGATAATAGTTTTGATTTTCAAGAAAAGAGTTGATCAACCATGATTTATATATTTTTTCCTTCGAAACCTCTTGACCATAATGGTCTTTCCAAAATATCTTCTTTTATGCAATTGCAAGAATTCATCTTGAATATTTTAGGAATATATAAAAAAAAAATTAAATGAAAATTAACTTTAAAAGAAAATTTCAAATTTAAAGTGGTGTGGGTGAATACTATTCACCAACAATAATTTGCAGTCATGGCAAGGGTGAAATGAGTCAGAATAAATATAACACTATTAAATTAATAACTATTGAGGTTTATTCCTACAAGCTACATATGAATTAAATTACACTTGCACTATTATACTTATAATGTAATAGTCATTTACATAATCTGGCCTCTTGGCGTACAAAATAATAATATAAAAATGGTCATAATGTTTATATCTTTGCAACCAGATCAGCAAATGATACCCTCCATAGTGTAGTTAAGTAGTAACCTATGGAAAATAAATAAGCTGTAGTAATGTTTTTACTCTTATGGATGTGTTACAAGTAAAATATGAGAGATTTATCTTATGGAATAACAAATATTTATGACTAAAAAATAGGTAATAAATCTTCACTCTATTTTCTTGCAAATGAAGTCTGATAATAAAACTTCATTAAATTTATATTACAGTTAATAAACACTTATGTGTGACTTACATGGTCATCATTTAAAATTACTGTAAGAAACTGTGGTTTTTTATATTTTGGTAAATTAATAGGGGATATGAACAGTCACTGATTAATGCCTAATACCTCTACCCCAATATTCCATTTCATTTTGGCAAGATTTAACTTATGATCTCAAAAATTATTCCCATAGGAGTAAAATGTCCTTTTTTTGTTAAAAGACATAAGATTATTCTGTTATATTTGACTTCCATGGTGTAGGTGTGATAAATTTAACATCCTTATAGTTGTTAAAACAGGCAAAACTCACTATAAATATTGCCACACACAGCAAGCTAGAGTAATCAATGGATGCCAGAAGGCTTGTGCATAAAATCCCCATCTAGTGCCTACTCATCCAATATCCCCAGACTAATTTCTGGCTTATGGCCTTCATCAGTGAGGAGCCTTGGATCTGAGAGCACTGCATCTAGATCTTAGGATCTAATGCAACCCTCCAGCAACCACCTTTTATCTCCATTTAACTACAATACCAAGAGTCTTAAACTGAAAACACCTCAATGTTTTCAATCCAAGCCCATTAGTTTATATAGTCATATGGGTCTAAACCCAGTTCAGTACCCATACATTTTGGTGTCTTTGGTTCTTTAATAACCATAGCCACCACTATCCTATTAGGCAGGATTGGTTTTAAGCCAATAAACATCACATGACCACCTCCTTCCATGCTTGTGTATAACTGTTGTTAAAACAGGTAAAGCTCACTATATATTGCCACACACAGCAAACTAGAGTAACCAATGGATACCAGAAGGCTTGTGCATAAAATCCCCATCTAGTGCCTACTCATTCAATATTCCCAGACTAGTTTCTGGCTTCTGGCCTTCGTCAGTGAGGAGCCTTGGATCTGAGAGCACTGCATCTAGATCTTAGGATCTAAAGCAACCCTCCAGCAACCACCTTTTATCTCCATTTAACTACAAAACTATGAGACTTAAACTGAAAACACCTTAATGTTTTCAATCCAAGCCCATTAGCTTATAGTCATATGGGTCTGAACCCAATTCAGTACCCATACATTTTGGTGTCTTATAGTATTATTAAAATATTAGAATTGGGAATAAAGTCAGAGCAATAAATTAAATTAAATATTGAAAAGAAATATTGTGAGACAATAAAGTTTCAAAATAAAGACAGAACTGATGATATATAAAAGATGAAAAGTTACTTTGGGAAAAAGATAATCTGAAGCTCATTTATATATATATATAATTTATGAAGTAAAATAAGACAAATAATAAAATATATGTTAACTAAAGCTCAAGTGAAAAAAACTGAGCTGCAAGCTGATGAAAGTCAAAATCAATAAGCAACTCAGGAAGCAAAAAGAAAAGAGATAATTATGATTGAACAAATGCAGGAAATGCTGGTCAAAAGATTTGAAAAAGTCTGTTTCGGGAAAAAAAAAAAGATTTGAAAAAAGCAATAAAAAGATAACAAACAAGAAAGTGATGAAAAAAAAATGATGATGAGAAAAACTGATGAAAATAATCAAATGGCAATGATAAAGAGAAAAGATTAAGCAAGAACGTCATATGATAATGAAAATAATCAAAACATGAACAAGCATGTCCAAGAAAAAATGAAGAAAGATAAGACAAATCGGGTTAATAACAAAGAAGAGTGGCAAAAAAAAAAATAGTTAAGATAAAAGAAATGGAAGTGATGGGTCATATATCAAAAATTGAGCATAAAGCTTAACAGTAGGAAGGCGAACCACATTAACTTATAAAGATTAGCAATATAAGTCGCATAATTTTTAAGATGTATAATTTTGAAACAAAATAGATATGAGTTACCAGAAGAATGTAGAAAAAGCATAATGTCAGTCCTAAACACTTGAAAATAATATAAAAAAGCAACAATGGAGACAATATATTTAGAGATCCATCACCATCATGTTTTAGTTCTATGCAAATCAGAATCAGGTTAAAACCAATTAAGATATTTAGATAGTATTTAAGATTGATATACTTGATAGGTTGATGGAATGTTGTTGAGCTATATATATATATATAAAATATTTCAAAATATACAAAATGCATTAAAAGTATTCATTTTCTGTTTACATGAGAATAATAACTTTACCAAAATTCAATTATTTATTAGCAAGACTGATGTAAGATATTAATAATAAGCAATCTTTGAATTTTTAACAAACATTTTCATAAATATTGTTAGTATGCATGGAATCTATATTGACAGAAGTGTTCTGGAGATCATGTAGTATTGAATTGCATTTTCATTTATTAGCTAAATAAAAAAAATATTTTTTTTTAGATAATTGAAAATTAAAGTTGCAGTTTTACATGTGATCTTAAAATAATTTATTTGACATGCTTATATATAGAGAGTTCTTGACATATATAAACCTGACATACATAAATCTATATTTTCATAAAAACATTTGGTATATATAAAAGTTCTCAGAAATTGAATAAAACATTCCAAATATTTCATTTTCATTAATAATTGAATAATAATTCAATGTAATGGCATGAAAAAAGAAAAATAATAATTCAACTAAATAGTATAATAATATGTATATCTTTCTTGCATTAATTAACATCAGAATAAATTTTATTAATTATAAAATTAATAAGACATCCATTAGTTTAAATGCAATGGGAAATATATTTCAAATAATAGATGCTTTATAAAAATATTTTCAATATGACAACATTCTATAAATATGTTCATTACAGTTTAATACATTAAAGCAATACGGTTTGTTATTTTTTTATTCATAATCTTATGGAACAAATAAATTTATGTGTAGATGTGAGTATAGGTTAGATAAGTTAAAAATTGTTAAATAATTCACTGCACAATAGAGCTTTTTCCCATAATCCTCCAAAAGAGGAAAGATGAAAGACAAGACATTATTCAACAGACTAAATAAACTGTTACTGGATGGTATAATGTAAGATTTTTTTTAATGTGTGTAAATCCTGAAAAAATTATTTAAAAAAAGTATGCATAGTGTATGTGTATATATCACAATATAATATTGTTCTGGAGGTATTAATAAATATTCTGTTCATATTCCACATTAATCCACCAAAATGTATCAGAACAGAAGAGTTTCTTATAATATACTAATTCTAAATGACCACATAAGCTTTACTTATATAATTCACACATAAGTTTATCAACTATAATATAAATTTAATATGGATTACTATCACACCTCATTTGCAATGAATAAGGCACCATATCTTTATGAAAAAGTGAAGATTATCATATTCTCTAGGCATAAATATTTATTGGTTAATGAGATAAAACAAATTTCATCTCCCATTTCCCACAATATATTTTACTTATTACTACTGCTGTTAAAACCTTTATAATAACAGCACATACCTTTTTTCTTTCAAAATATATATGACTTACAAAATATAATCAAAATATATATATATTCCCCTTTTTTCTTTCCAAAAAACTTTATTTTTTCTACCATATATATACATTTACTTGTTTAGCAAAGCCAATGTTTCGAACATCTTATTTGTAGTCATTTTCAAGGATCTATAAAATACATATTTACATCTTTACAATTATTGATACAATTAAAATTAAATAAAAACATAAAAATGCATCTATCTCTACCATAAAAAACAATAACATTTTCCTTGCATTTATTAATGCATCTTTTTTTACATATATTACATTGTATCCACAATACACTTATTTGCTTCTTCCCAAATTTTTTCATTTTTTTTACCTATACATTTCTTTTTTAAAAATAAACCACAAACATTTTCCTTTCCTTTTTATACCCTTTAAGTAATTGTTTTAAAACAATACCTTTACCTACAAATGTATTCTTAAGTTAAAATATATCATTTACATATAAGTAGACATTATCACAGCTTAGTTTATTTGCCATGAATAACTAATTAATCATATTATGGTGGTATTAGCAAATATATGGAGATCATAACTATACTCTTATGTAAGTTTACCAATATGGTCATTGCACAGATCCAATCTCAGTCACAAGAATATATATCAAAAAAACTAAAGTTTATTATTCCTAATATTAAAACATGTAAATTGTTTGTCTTTAAATCTTCTTCATTATTTAATATTTAAAACTCTAGTGAGACTACAAGTACACTATTGCTCTTGACTGCATATTTTATTAAAAGTAATCAATATACAGAAACAATGCAGCCATAAATATTTCCATTTTAATTTTTAGGCAAAATCATCTAAACTATTTATTGCACACATACCATAAACAGAAAAATGGTGAAGAAGATTTTAATTATTTTTTAAACACAATTTATTTTATTATTATATTGATTAGTAACAAATATTGCAATTTAAACAGTTCATTCTGGGATCAAATATCAATCCTCAAAATTATTCTCTATATTTACATATTGCTAGTGTTAGATACAACATAAAAAGCAGATATTAGTCATTATTTTATTTAAAGCATTGTAAAATTACAGCATTTACTATTTTAGTTACTTTAATTTATATGAAATAGTATAAAATTGCCAAATTTAATATGGTTTTACTTTATTTTATACAAAATATTATTACCTTGTATAAAACAAATGCTGAAATTCATGAACATATATGTACACACACAAAAAAAATGTGAATAATAATAATTTTAAAATGCAGAGAAGTTTCACCTGAGTGAAAATGACAAGATAAAAAGTATGATTTGGATTTATTGTACCATATGTATGTTTACATTTACATATATATGTATAGAAGGCATCCACATTAATGCTGATATTAAAATGGGCAAAACTATCCATACAGTAGTGCCACTCAGTGCAAGCCAGAGTAATCAATGGATGCCAGAAGGCTTGTGCATAAAATCCCTATCTAGTGCCTACTCATCCAATATCCCCAGACTAGTTTCTAGCTTGTGGCTTTCATCAGTGAAGTGATCTCAGATCCAAGGCTCCTCACTGATGAAAGCCACAAGTTAGAAACTAGTCTGGAGATATTGGATGAGTAGGCACTAGATAAGAGATTTTATGTACAAGCTTTCTGGTATCCATTGATTATTCTGGCTTGCACTGAGTGGCACTACTGTAGGGAGAGTTTTGCCTGTTTTAATAACAGTTACAAGCAAGTATAAGAAATGGTGATCATGTGACATTTGGTAGCTTAATACCAATTCTGCCTAATAAAATAGTGGTGGCTATAGTTATTAAAGAACCAAAGACACCAAAATGTACAGGTACTGAACTGAGTTCAGACCTATAGACTATATAAGCTAATGAGTTTGGAATGAAAATATTATTGCGTTTTCAATTTTAGACTCATAGTTTTGTAGTTGAGATAAAAGGTGGCTATTGGAGGGTTGCATTAGATTCTAAAATCTAGGTGAGAGTACTTTCAGACCCAAGGCTCCTCACTGATGAAAGCCACAACCTAAAAACTAGTTTGGGGATATTGGATGAGTAAGCACTAGATAGGGATTTTATGCACAAGCCTTCTGGCATCTATTGATTACTCTGGCTTGCACCGAGTAGCACTAATGTATGAAGAGTTTTGCCTGTTTTAATAACAGTTATGAGCAAGTATAAGAAATGGTGTTCATATAATGTTTAGAGGTTTAATGCTAACTGGAGAACTACACAAAGAAATTATAATATGTATAACATAATTCAAAACAGTGCATTATTAAACAATGATACCATTTGGCTGGTTTAGAATGTATGTTATAAATATATCGAATATGTAACAATATATAAAAATAGTTAGGTAGTTTTATTTTAATATTAAAATTTTTCTTAATCACTGGGTTAAGAATTTTTCCAATTACAAATTATACTATCAAAATAAATAAGTGTGCAATCAAATAACAACTAATAAGATAAAATTTATATTTTTACTACTTACTTGGATACTAAAAGAACTGGATTTTAGAAATGGTAATGTTACAGTTTCATATATCTGAGGTGTTTCGTGAATGATATGAATAGGCTGTTGGATATATTTTTCAATATGTTTTTCTGTAGCAGGGCAAATAACTGTTACTTTAATTCCTTAAAAATAAAATAGAGAAATACAATTAGCAAATAAATGAAAACATTTTCACTATATAAAGTCAATGATTCAGAGAATGATTAGACATATTTATAGCTTGAAAACTTGAATAATTATTTAATCTTAATAATACATAATTTCAATTTTATTAATTTAAAGACAAATAAAAAAATAGAATTATATTAGGTCAGGGGTCTCCAATCTTTTTGCACTTAAGAGCACATTCTATAATATCGGCCAGGTGGCAGGCACCATTTATTTTTTTTAACCAGATGGCGAGCATCATTTATTTTTTCAATATAAATTTATAGTTGGATATTGTTAATAATACACATAATGTACAAAAAAATATTTATTTCAAAAATAAAATTTCAACATATAATTAACGTTTATATTTTTACGCTGTAAAAGTATAGTATGCCCTACAATTTGATTACAATAAGAAATTTTAAAAATTAAATTTACTTGTATCAGATAAATAATTTTTTATCGTGTTCGGATAGCGGCGGGCACACGTAAAATGGGCTGCGGGTGCCATGGTGCCCGCGGGCATAGGGTTGGGGACTCCTGTATTAGGTGATTACATGAATTCACAGCATAGCTACAGTTTGCTAGATAAATTAAGCAAATTGTTTATAAAAATAAGCATTAAAAATGCATTATATTTAGATAAATATATATTAAATGTCAAAAAAAAAATAGCAAAATATTAATTTCTAAGTAGACAATATAATTTTTAAATTATGCACAAGACAAAAATTAACAATTGGACAATCACTGATTTAAAAAAAACTTCAATTCTTCTCGTGAATTATGAACATTACATCAAGTTTAATACTTAAAATATTTGGATGCTATAAAGTAAATTGCATATATTATTTAAATTAATAAATAACTTTAAAAAAAAAATTATTAATCAATAAATTAGATAAATAATTTAGTACTAAAAATCTTGGATTTTTTTTCTTTTTGCACGACAAAATTTCTTCATGTATAACATATATGGTTTCAGATTCATGCCAATTCACTTTCAATGGATAGACTGAAAATTTGGAATTATAAATGTTCCTTAAAATTAATTTTTACCCTAAAATACTGAAGATGTCAGCCAATGGCGTGCTTCTATTATGATTTCTCTTGTCTAAGAAATTAAACGTCATAGTGATAAATTGTTCCACATTATATTATAATTCTATATATGTTGGTTACTTTTCCTATACAATTATAAGATATATAAGTGTTAGGAATGCTGAGTAAGAAAAGTTTAAAATAAAAGTTTTATATTATGCTGAACAGCTTTCAATATCTTAATCTTGATATCATACTCATAGCAAGATTCAGTTTTATTTATCCAGTTAATATTATAGGCGATATGCCAAACTCCTTTATCTTACATTTAGAATTCCTTTTTATACATACGTTAGTTGATGTAGGCTCGAATGTGTGGCCAAATTTATTTTCGTGCTCTAGAAATATGGATTTGTGGTCTGGATTATTTTTATTCCTTCCCACCCAAATGTAATCCAATTGATTAATAGTTCTAAAGATAAACTCCTCATTGACCAAGCTCCTCCATACCATTTAGAAGATTTTTTGCAGTCAAATTAGCTGCAGTGCTGTTTACTTCATCATGCCAGCTTAGCAATAAGATTATCCCTTTACAGAAGAGCTAAAAAAAATCCAGACCACAAATCCATATTTTTAGAGCACGAAAACAAACTCGGCTGCACATTCAAGCCTACATAATGTAAGATAAAAAAGACTTGGCATAGGGCCAACAATGTTAACTCGATAAATAAAAAGGAATCCTGTTTCCCCCCCCCCTCTAAAAAGTGGGTTATATAACTCATTTATATATATTTACATAAAATTTACATTATATCTTTTACCCACAACCCTCTCATCCACTAGTCATTGCTATGAGTATGATATCAAGATTAAGATATAATGAAAGCTGCTCAACATATAATAAACTTATTTTAAATTTTCCATACTCAACAATCCTAGCACTTGTATCAATAACATTATATTATGTACATATTATTGTGTTTTTAGAATCACACAATCATAATCTGTATGTAATTCCAAATGCATATTTTGATTAATATCCTTTGTGCTAAATGCATTATTTTATTTAATGTAACTAAATCTATTTTACATATATATATATCTCATTTCTTATAGTCATTTCCCAGTAAGGCATTTTAAGAAGTTACATTTATGAACAAAAATCAATTTGATGATATTAAATTACTTTCAAAAATCAAACTTTATTTAAACATTACATTAAATTAAATTGCATATAAACCAGTTGTCTATTATTTTGAGTTATTATTAAGTGTATATATATATCCTGTTTTTATTCTAAATATGTGAATCATTAAGCGGTTGCAATTTTTTATTTAACATTTTTGACATGTTACAATTAGAATTAAATTTTAAAATTCAACTTTATCCTAAATCTTGTAAAATCAGTTTCTTGATGAATTTGCATAATATTGGATATCAAAGAAATGAAATTTCAATTTTACAATGACAATATATAAATTGGGTAGCCCGATTAGCTAAAAAACTAAAAACCATTGAATGAATATGACATTGTATCTATAAATTTAATAAAAGATTACAATGATAATCCTTAAAAACAACCATTATTTGCCAATTTGTAAGACAATTTATTTTAGCATTTCAATTTGAGAGTTACATTCATCAATAAGATCTAGTACATTAATAAGACTTTTATTATCTTATAAAATGATTCAGCTAAAATCCTCCTTCTATCACATTTGATATTTACATAATACTAGACAATAAAAAATACATATAATTCCTATCCATTCAGAATTATATATTACTTACTGACTACAATAGCACATTTAATAATTGTGCATTTTATCTTTGACATTTTCAAATAAAACAATAAAATCTACTTAAAATAAATAAGATTCAAGCTTATTCAGAACTATTATGTTTGAGGGCTTGGTTGATGAAGGATGATTCCCTGAAATGATCCTGTGAGCCTTAAATTGTCAGCTCATAATTCAGAATTTATCTATTATCTATCACACATAATATATTATTTGATAATTTATAATACATTATGATAAAAACTTAATATAATTAAATCAAAATCAAGCAAAACTACATCAATTTTATATATGATTTTGATTCATAATGATAATGATTACATATATTAAAATGGTAGTTTCATTGCAAAGTGATTAGAGTAGGCAGTAGTAGTAGTAGATGATTGGGTCAAAAGAGTATGTACTTGAAGAAAAGAAAAAAAATTAAGGGAAAAGAAAATAGAGTACTAAAGAATCTGAAGCTTAAGGTGATAAATTTAAATAGGTTATAATTATTTTGTAAATTTAGAATCAAACACACATGAATTAGTTAGTAGTAGTTTACAAGACTGAAACATTTACGAAAAAAGATTCAAAATATTTTATATATGTATATACATGAATTTCCATGAAAAATATTTTGTTCAAACATATTGACATTGATTTTAAAAAAAAAAGAAATATATATATATTCATTTTATTCACATAGTGTTTAAAAGAAAAGAGATTAAAAATAAATTATTTATAAATTAATGTTATTTATAGGTTAAATAAATTATCTTGGAATATCTATAAATGTTTAGGAAAATTATTAAATAAAGTTTTTTATGCTTGTTTTTAGTTTTCAGAAAAGAAAAATAATCTGAGAGATAAGAGAATTCTCAGAAAAGTTTTGTGACTGATAAAATGAGAGTAGATTGGAAAATATATAAAAAGGTTAATTAAAAAAAAGGAGAGAGAGAGAGAGAGAGAGAGAGAACATAATTGGGGGGAAAAGTTTTTCTTTATGGTCTCAAGTAAAAATGTACTAGATTGGTTTTCATTTTTTTCAAATGATGAGCATAAAATCTTACTCTAAAAGTAGCCTAATACACATGAAAAAGTAAAAGAAATCTTGGTTTCCCCAAAATTTCTGAGGAGGCCTGCTAGTTAAGTTCTAAGGCCAACAATCAACACAAAGCAGGAAGGAAAATCAATTTTTTTATCCAATGGATGCACGACAAATAATTTAAAATAATAAAAAACTTCAATATTGTCAACAAAAGTTGCTAATTTACATCTACGCATAAGAGTCCAAAAATAATGTAAGATCTTTATATTTTTTGTTTGAACTATATTAGAAACTCTATCTCTGTGGATAGATTATTTAAGAGCTCTCAAGAAATCAACAACTAAAACACTGCTCTATGTATACTTATAAGAGTATTAATTTTATATACGTGTAATAATAATACTACAAATCGATGTCTGTATTTCTTCAAAATAATATACGTAAACTTGTAAATAAATATTAGAAAATACAGTAATTAAAATTTGTTAAAAAGAATAAAAAATATAAACGTCACTTAGGAGCACTTTCAACTATCCTTGTAGTCTTTGTCAACTAATTCTTTGAAAGGTCAACTTGATCTTAACGTTTGCCGCCTGCTTGTATTTATATATTAACATAACTTCCTTGATTTTTCTTTTATTATTATTATTATTATTTCTTTCAGTTTGCAATATTTTTACGTTATTATAATTGAAATCAAAACCATATATACATGATTTCTTACGGTCATAAAAAACAGAAGCTGATAAATTATCATTATCTTTAGAATTTTGTTTCATATTTTGAACTGTTTTTAATAACAACAAGTGCTCTTTTATTCTTTTTTCCAATGTGCATCTCAACTCACCTATATATCCAAAACCACACCTACACATCTATTTATAAATGATAAATTTTTTATTTGTAAATAAGGTTTTATCTTTACAGTTATTTATAATTATATAATTATGATCATATTTATTATACTATTAAAAATTTTAATTCGAAATATAAATACAAAAATAAAAATAAGATTAATAATAATGTTAATTCTTCTGATAATAAAATTCGAATCAACAGGTAAATTTTATAAGGAAAATTTATAAAGGTATATGTGACATTGCATTTTATGCACCACCTACATTAAACAAATTAACAAATAACTGTAAAGATAAAACCTTATTTACAAATAAAAATTGTATCATTTATAAATGGGTGTGTAGGTGTGGTAGTGGATATATAGGTGAGTCGAGATGCACATTGGAGAAAAGAACAAAAGAGCACTTGTTGTAATTAAAAAGAGTTCAAAATACGAAATAAAATTCTAAAAAAAATAATAATTTATCAGCTTCTGTTTTTATGACCATAATAAATTATGTATATATGTTTTTGATTTCAATTATAATAATGTAAAAACATTGCAAACTGAAAAAAATAATAATAAAAGAAAAATCAAGGAAACTATCTTAATATATAAATACAAGCAAGACTTAATCAATAGGCAGGCAGCAAACGTTAAGACCACAGAATTATGGGTAAGTTGACCTTTCAAAGTATTAGTTGACAAAGACTACAAGGATAATTGAAAGCGCTTCTATATATTTTTTGTTCTTTTTAACAAATTTTAATTACTGTATTTTCTAATATTTATTTATAAGTTTACATGTATATGTATATATGCTATATTTATGGTTATTTTATACTTTATTAAGGTTTTGTTTAAATAGTCTTAAAAAGAAAATGGTGAAGTATGCTTTATCTAAAAAATAAATAAATAAATTTTAAGTTAATATATTGATATTTTTTTAACAATCCAATCCAATGATTTTAATGATGTAGAAAATGTATGTAATAATTTAAAGTTTATAAAGAGTACTGATAATAAAAATAGACGTGTATTCAAATTTATGCTGAACATATAGCTAAAGCTGAAGTTTGTTTTTATTGTGAATTTTAAAGAATCATTATAGAGACAGTGTATGCATGCAAGTTAATTGTTTCCATATGTTTGTGTTCTAATGGGGATTCATTTTCGAATCGAGATTAATAATTAGAGAATGTTGTTACAGTTTATCAGATAAAATGGTATTATACTGAGACTCAATAAGGTTAAAACAGCCAATGATTAAAGAAAGTATTTATTTGTATAAGAAATCTAAGCCACTTATTTAGATTTGAAAAACAAGTTTATTTAATTAAGTAATTCAAAAGAGGTGATATTATTAAATCAAGGATAGTCTTATGATAAACATTGGTTTTGATAATATACATGTAAAATAGTATTTTGAAGTTATGCCAGATAATATTTGTGAAATGTTGTTTGGAATTATAAGTGATAATAGTTGTGCATAGCAGTAGTTTGAAGTTAAATGATTCTGAATCGATTTTCTATCTGAGATGAACTATTCATTCAAACATGAGAAATTAGATAAATAGAAAGTGCTCATTTAGATAACTGACAATGTTTGGATATAATTTTTTGAATTTGACTATTAGCACATGGTAACCATAAGAGTCATTTAATTGCATATTAAAATAAAGTATTATTAATGAAATTATATAAAAGTTTTACTTATTTGCTTAAAAGATTAGAATAAACATCATAGGATATATATGAAAAATAATAAGAGAATCTATATATACACATTTTTGTCTAACATTTGATAATCCTTAGAGAGAGGGGCATTGGGAACAATATTGATGATTTATTACAGATTAGGGCAAAGAATAAACAAAAATAAATCTATTTACAATAATGAAAAAGATTACCAACATGATAAAACAAAACATATACTGTTATGGTATAATCAATATTAATTAAGAATACAGTATGTTAAAAGAAGAAAAATTATATATTAAGATAATGTGTTAATCATAATTATATGTATTTTATCCACTATTAATATGTTAATAAATTGTTATTGTTTTAAACATTTTAAATAGTTTATTAGATTAGAAGCAATACTGAGGTGGAAATGAAGAAATAAGCGAATATATCAGAGGTGGTATGGAACATATATTATTTATTTTAGTTTAATGACAGACTAATTGTAGTAATGATAAATAGATAGATCAGTACAAATATATTATATATCACATGATCACCATCTTACTAGCGCATAATTGCGTAAACAAAGGCAAAACTCTCCATACAGGGTGGCACTACTGTATGGAGAGTTTTGCCTTTGTTTACATTATATATATAATTATGTTAAAGTTTACAATATAGTTCTAAATATCAAAATATTAAAAAAATACTAAGAAGATGACAAACTACTATCAACAATGAACAATTGCTATTACTTGGTTTATATACAATGTTGCCTAATAACGTCAATAAGAATTCAAGTAGAGAACATATTTAATTATTATAGGACTTACAATTTACAAATTATTTCTACATATTAACAAAAGCATTACTGTAAATATTATTAAAAAAAATTTTGATTTCAAGTTTAAATGTAATGTTAGATTTTAACTATGAAACTTAGAATTTTATTATAAAATTTAACAGCATTACAAAAACTTGTTTTAAAAAAACTTTTATTAACTTATTTCTTGAACATGCAGAAATATCATGCAACTGACTTCTTTTTGAAATCTTATAAATATTAAAACAAGTCAAATGCAATTTATTCCTTGACTCATAGTTAGTTATTCAGAACCTAAAAATTTTTAAGCTTGTACATTTAAACATAGGCCATAATAGTTGAGTATTTAAACACAAAATTAATAGTAACAATAATTAAATACTGATAAAAACAAATAGACACATTTAAGATTTACAAAAATGAAAAAAGAATTTTATATAATTCTTAACCAAATTGAATCATGTCAATTTTAGATAATAACTAAGAATCCAATAACAATCCTAACTTTCTACTACTATTAGCATTGATCTAGAAATGTCAATATTAAATAACATATAATCATTTTGAATTCAGGTTCAAAGCATTAAGTAGCAATAGAATCAATTACAATATATTGTACAAAAGATTATAAATGCCAATCTCAAAGTTACTTTCAGGTAAAAGCAAAAAAAAAAAAACATTATTATTCACATAATTTATTTTATTATATATACACAATAAAAATCCCAGAATACATCCTGAAATACACATACATTTATTTTACTCATTAAACATAGAGTAGCTTTATCATTAACTAGCTTATGCATTTTAATCCTGACTTTTTGGTGCTTATGAGAATGATACAAGTTCAGTTACAGATGTGTAGTGGCAAAGCAGCTTGGATATATTAATTAGCACAATAGTAGAACAAGATTTTTTGATGGGAGAAAAATGAAGATTCAAATAATCATTATTTACTATTAATAACTGAACTTTGGAACAAAAAGATACAAGATAAACTTGTAGAAGTGATATATATGATAAAATTAAATTTAAAAAATACCTTGACATGGTAATTAATAAAATACATCACATGATCACTGTATATTGAAATATAAAAATTAATATAATAAAGTTAGATAAGAAGCTGATGAGTATTTGTTGAAAAAAAAAAAAATTGATTAGAACTTATGAAGATGTAATTTTAGTTAGTACAAATGAAAGAAAAATGGTAATAGGTATATAAAAAAGAGGTAAAGAAAAAATTAGGAGCAGGTATAAATAAAATGATAAATGCATTTAGGTAGTAAAAGTAGAGTTAAATGGGGGAGGGGGGAATAAAATCTGGGGGAATATAAATAATGCAGATAAGGATAGAAGGAAAAAATTTTGGAAATATAATAAATATAGTAACATTACACTGGTATTTAATATAGAACAAACTGATAGATAAGAATAAAACACACACATGTAAGAAAGAAATATTAAAAAAAATTAAATATTTGCAAAAATTAAAATTAAAAATAATAAAGAAAAAAAACTGATGTGAGTAATAAAAAAGCAATTAAAGAAAAAATTGTAATTACGTAAGAGTTAATACAATCTTTTAAAAAATTAAGAGTGGGGAAAGTTAGAGGGTAACTAGACTAGCAATTTAAATAACTTTAAAATTACAGCAAAAACATCTTTAAATCTGACCATTCAATAGTTTTAATATGATTGCAATTAGATTTGGAAGATTACAAGAGTAAGGTTAATTTTTTTGAAAATGGAAAATATTTTATAAATTTGGATAATATATTAGTAATAATGGCATCAATAAGGAAATAATCTTAAGATATGAATGAACAAACACAAAATATTTGGAAATTATAGGGAGATTTTTAGAAGTGAGAGAATTGGTGATCATATTTTTATATAGATTCAAATTAGACAGATGTGTTACAGATTGCAAAAAAAGCATGTTTAGTTTTTTTTTTTAGATATCAAAAAAAGTGCATGATAAATGATCAGAAAACATTTATGGTTAAGTTAGGAAAAATACAATTAGAAAAATGTTTATTATGACAATTATTGGAAAATCTATATAAAAAAAATTATATAATCAACTAGAGATTTATGAATAAAGAAAACTGTTACTATTTTTCCTTACAGTTTTGATTTTCTACTAACTAAGTAAATTTAAAATATGGAGACAGTAACCATAGATTTGTGAGATTCATAAAAATAAAAATGCATTCCAATAAAGATACAGCTATTTGGATATTTTGTCTAACAGAAAATTTGTATTTCAAATCTAATACAAGTGCTCTTCAATTAACTGAGACAAAAGTTATTAAGAAAATACATTCAGACTTAAAATGAGACATACAAAGCTAACAGATACAGCTATTAAGAATTCTATACAGATATAGCTGGTACAAAAAAGTAGCGACCCATCAGTAAATTTTCACCCGAGCCAAATAATGTATGAAGAAAAAAAAAGGAATATGAAAATATTTTTAAATGATCCAGTTAAAAAAATAAAATTTCTGGAATTCTGCAATACATGAAAAAGAATTAATGCTGACAAGCAAATATAACTGGCATAAATTTTTTTACATAATTTCAATATTATAAAACATTATTTTGATATTGATAGGAAAACTGTTTCAGCAATAAGAAAAGATGGCATTATTATAAAAAAAAAACCTCATGAAATGTGTGGAAGAATTCTGTAACTATATAGAAATACAAAAAAAACAACAAAGTAGTCCATATGATTATGACAATAGCTTTTGAAATTACAAATATTTTTAATGAGATGAGACATGTATTTAAATCTATTCCAAATGGAAAGAAATAATGGAACAGCTGTAGATATTTTAAAAAAAGCAGATGACATTGTTAACAAATCTGTAAATTAAATTTCTAAATAATAAAAATATACCAGGTAACTGGGAAAATATAGTAGTAATATTTAAAAAGGATGATCATTATATTATTGCTACTTGTCTATAGAGAATTCTAAACTCAAATTAATAAATTGCATTTAAAAGTAGGTATAATAAATCATATATAAATACTAAGAAAAGTTATATAAAAGATCAATGAGTATGAGTTGCCATGTTTGGATTTGTAAATAATAAAAACATTTTATTCTAGAACCAGTGGCGATTAATGTATTGAAATACAAAAATATACTGACATTTTCAAATTCTGAAGAACATTTATTCAATTCAGCAAAGATTAGAATATGGTAATGGCAGGGTGCTTCCATCTCTCAAAAACATTTTACAATAGTTTATATGAAAGCCTTTTCAAAATTAAAATGGAAAGCTAAAATAAAAATTAACAAAGTTTACTTGACAGTTATTTCCACATATAATGCTCCAGAACTTCAATAAAGGTTACAAAAATATCAGATAAAGAAAACAGGATTAAAGATCAATGCTAAAGTGGCTTTTCAAAAAAAAAAAAAAAGGAGTCAAAGATTAATGATAAAAAATAAGATGTCAACTATAAATATCTTGGTCAAAAACTGAGGAATGCTTTTGCTAGAAATAATTTAATATTAAAAGAAAATATGTTTATGTGCTTGAAAACATTTTAAATTTGTATTAACTAAAACTTACCTATGGATCTGACATTTGAACTCTTAATTAATAGAATAACAATACCATGATTTTAGACCGCACAGCAAAGTAAGAAAAGATGTGTTAGGAATAACTAGGTGTAAATATAAATACATGGATGAGAAAACAAACAGGTATCACTGTCATCAGTGAAAGAATTAAAAGACTGGAATGAAGATAGTTTGATATGCTACTAGAAATAACAATAGATGACAGCTA
The DNA here is from genome assembly GCA_028023455.1 of Epiperipatus broadwayi. Classification (NCBI taxonomy): domain Eukaryota; kingdom Metazoa; phylum Onychophora; class Udeonychophora; order Euonychophora; family Peripatidae; genus Epiperipatus; species Epiperipatus broadwayi. The sequence goes on along the minus strand of JAQFVV010006220.1, from coordinate 197,459 downwards.
AAGACTTAAACCGGATTCCAGGATATTGTAAAAACACCTAGAAAAAAGATTACAATAGTTGGTGGATAACTGTTTGCAAAAAAAGATGCTCTAGAACTGATAAGTGAATTAAATTTCGATCTTCAATTTGTAGTAGACTGTGATTGAAAATTATTATAATTAAACTGAATACATTACTTGGAATTATACATTAACTATTTTGGGGATAAATGCATTTTTGTTCGTATATGTTTATATATATTTTTAAAGGCTGAATATCACGTCGACTAATTCTAGATTCATTTGAGCAAAGAACTTACAACATACAATAATTGCCCCCATTTTTAAAAAATGTGTGTTATTTTACTACGAGATACTAAATTTTTTGCTAGAATGAACTAAATTAAAAGTGGTAAGCAAAAGCTAATTAAGAATACGTAACTCGAAATTGGGGGTTATCAAATAATTATGATATAAACAATGAAGTGAATAAGTTTACATATGTTGTCTTTGTTACAACACTAATATTAATAAAATGTGAAATTAAATTCAACACATAACTCATAGTCACATGCAAATATTGTTTCTTTATAATTTTCGAAAACAAGCGACTTTAAATGCATTTAATGTCATAACTCACCGTTTAATTCTGTTTTGACATAACCTTCGTATGACCCATAAATATCATTTTGTAAAACCTGAGAAAGAGATGTAGCCTCAGACAAAATTTGGTCAAGATATTTCTTTTCGAAAGCCGATTTTTCCAATATAATCACTGCATCATTTGACTGTTCTTCAAAGCGGCCTAAAATAAATATAGACCTGCTTTGTAAGTTTTCATTTAAGATTTTGCTAATTTTAAATCCAGTAAATGATGTTAATCGTTTGGAACTATTATTTTGTGCTACATCGTTATCAATTTTACGTTTTTTAGAAACCGGTATAATATCATCAACATCAGCCATATTTACCATTACGTCAGTTCCCGCCAAATAAACTGCCATCTAATGACAATCACCATAACTTATTTTAAATAATTATATGAATTCATTATTCTTCTTAAATCACTTTGTTCTTTTCCAATCTTGTTTTAATTTTACTAAATTTAAATAAATATAAATTATATATCAGATTTAGATACAATTAAAATATATAGTTTTGAATATAAGTTTGCAACTTATTTTATCAGAATACTAATATTGCACTAACATTTCTTTACTTCACTAGTTACAATTTATTTGTATAGTATTTTTGCAAGATAAATTTTTCCTTGCGCTATAGAATTTATTATTTTCTAATTCCAGTTTTTTTACAAGTTTTTTTGCCTATAATGTATATTAATTTTATTTTCTAATATAATGACATTTTAGTGTATTTATTTATGCACAATCTTAATAACGAAAAGTTTTATTTAAGTTTATGCTAACTTAAATACTGTATTGAAAAAATTAAAATGAGTTATGTTGAGGAAGTGGGAACAATTAACAATCTACCACTAATGACAAAACAAGTCATTTTGCTAGATCTCATATATTCCTACCTTTTCATTCTTTTATATCCACAATCTAAGTTTTGAATCTAAATTAGATAGAATTTAGATTTTTTTTTTTTTGGGGGGGGGGGGGGGGGATCTTAAACAAGCTTATAATTTTTTTTTTTTTAGCTAGGTAACTGATAGACAGTCCATTTAGCAATTTAATAATGATTGGTAAGCAGATATCTAGATCTTCCTAGTTTACTATTATAAAAATCTAGTAGAATTTTGATATAATCTTTTTTATGGTAGAGGAGATGTGATATGCTTATAGGTGCTGCATATTCTTATAGGTATTGAGCTCATAATGACTTTTACTTTATCCCAACTGTTTTCATAGCAGATAATATCTATATACTGCATATATTTTCTATTCTTGCACAAAGGGGGGGGGGGGGCATTTGTTTTCCTATATAAAAAGATTAATAGGAATAATGTATTTATTTATTTATGGACAGTTATGTTAATAAAATTAAAATTAAAATTGATTTAATTAAAATTATCAACTACTCAATTTAATAAATAACATGAATTTACTACTTGTTGCTTATTTGTCTTCATATTTATTAGTAAAATGTTGCTGCAAAAATGGACTTAACTTGTTTAATTTGTTTTTTCTGGTGTCGCCTTGCTTGTGATTGGCCTTCTCTCTTAAGTCAGAATCAAATTAGAATGCCAAGATGAAGTGCAAGAAAGTGAACTACATATGCAAAGTATTAATATATTAGTTGGCAAAAAACTAATATTAATCAAAGATGAAAATATGATCTCTTATACAAATATCTTTGCAATGGCAATTTAACATCTGATGTTTGTGTGTACATTCTGAACTTCTCATGTGGTAGCTAATAATAATAATGAGAATGCATTAAACTAGAGTTAAAAATAAGCCTGTCACTTTTTGAAAGATACTTGACATTATCTGAGATATCCATCTACTAAAAACTTGTGCTAAAATCAGATGATAAAAAATATATACATGTAAACAAAAAACAAAATTATAATATTGAATCTAGTTTGCATAGATGCAAACTGTTTAAATATCAATACAATTTTATGTGTGGAATGGGAACAAAAGTGGGCCAGAAACTGCTTAAGAAATAATGATAATGGGAGCTACATGAATTTATTCAGCTTGCCATAACTGTACTGACCTAATATCTGTGTAAAATCAGTTCACCAAGAAACCAGACAAATGAATTATCTCCATAACAGTTAAATCTATGGGAAATCAAATTGTCACATACCCAAATTCAAAGGAAGAATCCAAATGACATAAAAGTGCATTCACAGAATAATAAATTAATAAGACTTTATTAGTTTATTTTTCTTATTAATAGACCTAAAAGAACTAAATAAAATGATGAGCATTTTTTTTGCTATTTTCGTATTTGATAATTATTTTATATATTTCATGAATATACATCCATTAATATTTTCACAGTATGTTTTTGTAATCAGTATTTTTCTTATATATGTCATGAATGCATATAGAGATGTTCCTATTTTTTTTATTCTAATGTATTTTTATTTTACTTTTTTTTTTCTACTATTAATGTTTTTTTTTTTTTGGTATTTTATTAATTTTTATTATTATTATTATGTTGTGGATGAACTTTTGTAATTTCTAAATATCTATAAATATTCATGACTAACCCAGTTATTATAAATTAATAAATTTGATTTACTAACTCATTAAAAGTAGTCACTAGTCTTTTTTCCATGAAGTTCTTGAAACTATCTATATAACTATATATAGAGATAGGTATTAGTTTTTTTTATTTTATTATTATTATTTTGTTTAAAAATTTGTGATTTATATTTGCTATAAGAATTAAATCCCTGGGATGTATTGCCATATTCATCTGAGTCAATTTTGGATTAACAGAAGGGTTAAACATCACAGAATCGAGGTAGGGATTTGAACCTGACCTATAGATGTTTTTGTTATAGAGATAGTGCTCTAATCTACAGTATCATAGATATATTAATATCTATAGTGGCAAAGAATAGACTTGCTCTCTACTTGAATCTGTTTTATGGAAATGATGGTCAGAAATATGGTATAATACTTAGTCTGACCATCATACTTAGTTAGGCCATTTATTCTAAGAATATTCGATAATTGTTTCTAATACCCATTCATTTATAGTAAATAAATTTATATAGATACAAATTTATAGAAATATAAAAGTGGAAACCAATTCCTATTACAATATGTGTGTGGAAATATTTTGTGTACGGAGTTATCCATATATAATTATTTAATTAGAAAGTTCTTTACTTCAGACAGTAGCTAATTAAGGTTAACTACCCCAGGTTTAAGAGTGAAAGTAAAACTGTCAGGTTATTGCATTCAACAGAAGAATGTATATATAAGAATATATATCAATGTCTACTTTTTCTTAAAATTATATTTATTTTATACTTAATTAAATTAAATATCGTATGTTTTTATTTTATATCTTCCCTTTTTCTGTAAGTACTACACTGCCTATAACATTTGACTCCATTCTAAATAATGACTATAAAATAAATTTTTGTATAGTAAGTAGAGTTGAATATTATGGAAAATGTAATACTTTTAAAAAAAGCTATAAAACAAGTGTATAAAATTTAATTTAATTAAGTATAAAATAGATATAATTTTTTTAAAAATGTACACTTTAATGTATTAAATATTAAATACTTTCTAATGCTACACTAGTAATTATAAATAAAATAGAAATTCATATAGCATTACAATATTAGCCAACAAACAAAATTTTACTAAATTCTTCCACAACCATGCATTCATCCATTAACAAATAGACTTTTCAAGAGAAATTCAATTAAACATACAACATATATAAATACAAAACAAAATAACCTTCTCATCATTCACTTCAAAAACAATTTCCTTTAACATCAAAGAATGTCTTCATGAGATTGATGGCTTCAGATTCAAAATATTTTTATCATCAAAGCATCTTTTACTCTTCTTTTCAATTCACTTTGGTCATAAAATATTATTAGACAATGCATGGATTATCTTTTACGAAAAAAGTGAATTGAATAGAAGAGTTATTTTTTTGAACCTGAATGATGAAATGGCTATTTTGTTTTTTGTGTATATATATATGTTGTATGTTTAGTTGAATTTCTTTTGAAAAGATCTATTTGTTAATGGATGAATGGTTGTGGAAGAATTTTAGTAAAATTTTGTTTTTTGGCTAGTATTGTAATGCTATATGAATTTCTTTTACATTAATGTGTATATGTTAATGAATGTAATGCATTTATTATTATTTATTGTCATTTACTTTTTTTTTTCAAAATTAAATTATTTTTTTTTTTGATAAGAACCATAGAATATGATTGAAATATGAAGAAAATTTCAAGGTATGCATGTATTAGATTTTATAGATCAAATAATAAATAAACAAGTTTTGTCAAGAAAATGCTTTAATGTTAATAAAAAAAACAGCATAACATTGAATATTTTGGGTTACTTTCTTCTTTATTTCAATAATACTTTTGCCAATTTATATTACATATTTTTTCTTAAATTATAATAAAAATAAAGTAATAATTAACGAATTATGATCAAATGTGCACATGTGAGGAAAAATTATTAAAAGATAAACAGAAAATCAGGCAATAGAATATTATAACTAGGAGATAATACCTGATTGTTGGCAGTGGAAATTTATCATTGCTTGTTACAGCCTTACATAATTGAATCTACAATACTCTTTTAATACTAACGAATGGCTAAAACCACTGCACATGTGCTTTACAGATGTAGCACTATTTATAATGAACACTCTCACTTTTAAAATAATACTAATTGAATGGTTTATTGTTCAGAAGTTCATAAATTCAATTGCTCAGCCATGATTTATGGATCTTGAACTCCAGAATCTGCCAACTCTAACCATGCAAGGCAAAGATCAGGAATATCCCTGTTAGATTAAAAATGTGAAGCACATAAATAATGATAACCATATTATGAGAGAGGAAGTCAATATTTATGTCAAACAAATTATTTATAAACATTATCAAGAAATGCAATATTGAATAGTTTGAGAGGATACAATGGAGAGTTATAATTAGGTAAAAAATAAAATCCTGCAGAAATAAAAATTTACTGCAAGTAAGCAAAGGAATATGACAAATAATATATTTGGACATATTTGTGTTTCATAGATTGGTTTGTATAGCCATCTTAAAACTTATCTTTAATTTTTTATTTTTTATCTTTTAACATAATTGGTTTTTTATTTCTTTATTTGTTTGTCTATTTCTTTTGAGTTAAAATTGGCTGAATCACTTATGAATTCTTTATGTAAATGATAATTATAACAAAAATAATGTTAGTACTCACATTTAGAATATTAATCAGTGCTTGGATATTTATTTAATGCAAACCTTATTAGTAGTCATGCAATTTATAATGATTTATAAATTAATATTCTAAAGTAACTGGAAAATAAATGTGTAAATAATATTTTTGTTTTGATATGAAAAATTTGTATAATTTTTTTTTTCATATTATTACCAGCCACTCATAAATGAATGTGATCATTCCATCTTCAGAAAACAAGAATAAGAGAAAAAAAATAAGAGTATAACTTTTGACAATGCTTTAGATGTTTCATTAGTTATCAATTGCTAATTAGCTGCAAATAACCCAAAAGTAGTGTCTTGCCAAAGTATCTTCAGCTATCTTGTAGGGTAAAATGTTGGTCATCAAAGATTAGATGCTGTGTTTAAAACAAATGATCTATGTTCTTTCTCATTTAAAAAAAAATTTTTTTTTACCTTACTATTTTCATTCACTTAAGTTAGCTTAAAATCTGATTACTATGAACCTCTCATCCACTGGGTCTTTTTTTTAGAATATGTTTGTGAGTAATGGATTTGGAAAAATTAAACTATTTTGGGTAAGTATAATCATTGTATACCCATGGATTATAACTCATTATTTTGGTATCTAAATTACATTTCATCTTTATGTTTTCTATCAATTTTTTTATTAATGAGATCTACATGTTTATTAGTATTTTTTTTTTGTGTGTGTGTGCTATTTTTCTATTTTGTCTCTTCTTTTTGCCTCATATACTTTTGTTCTTAAGTCTTATTAATATTGGTATTAATCATATGCCAAAGAAAGATAAAGATGATCAAGGGTTTTGAAGATGGAAAAAGCAATTGAATTTTTTTTAATAACTACCACTAGATATAGTTTAATCTTTGCATTGACCATTTACCAGAGAAGTGGTTTAAAAAGACTTTATGACAGAAGTGGCCAGAAGTGGCCTAGTCTTAATTCTCAGAATAAATTTTATTAAGCAAATGATGGACTATGAACTGACCATAATGAAGTAACCATGAATGAAATATAAAACAATATTCATTAAAAACCTCATCATTTCCAATATCATCCAGGTAATAATGACTTCAAAAAAGTCAGATACTCAAAGACACAAAATTCAACTGTTAAGTCCCACATTACTTGTGGAAACTTGTCAGATGTTTTGCAACCATCTGGACTGGCCTTATTTCAAAAAGAAATGCAAAAAAACATAATTGTGGAAGTTTTGGATTGACTAAAATGGACTGAATAGAATTTAAAAGGTGAATAATTGTGAGATTATATAGTTTAGATATAATTCAGAATATAATAATCTATGTATGTCTCTTCTTGAAATAGTACAAATAATGAGATAAAACAGTTTCAAATAAATATGAAGTTTTGGTGATTTATGGAGAAACAATTATCATTCTAATTGGAATAACTATTGATAAATATGGCTTTAATTTTTTTTTTTTAAAAAAAAAAAAAACATAACAAAATATTTGTAGAATTTGTTTTAAATGAGATTCAATGATTTGAAACAAATTATTGCAAAAAAGAAACTATAGAAAATAGACAGAGGGATGGAATGATGTAAAGATAAAAAATATTATGGGCTTTGTATTAGTAAATAGAGAATTATTAACATCAACATAGCAGCAATATACTTTTCATATGACTGATGCAGATTTCAATCATAGTTTAGCAAATACAAACATGATGATGTTTAATTATTTTTTTAAAATAATTTTTTAAAAAATGTCTCTGATTAAGAACATGATTGAAAATATAAGTAAAAAATATGAAGTAAAATTAAGAATTGAAAATATCAATAAGGTTTTGGCAAATGCTGTTAGTAAAGATTTCATGTGAAGAAGAAAAAAGAAAAAAAAAAGGTTCACACAAAAAACATTGATACAGGCATAATAAAAGTGAAAGCTAAAATGTAAATGAAGCATTTTAAAACTTAGAGAACACTAGCAAAAAAAATGTAAATGGTGGCAGAATATTATTCTGACTCATTCAACACAAATTTCAATTGAAGAAAAAATAACAGAAAAGTTAATAAAAGAGCTACTGAAGTAGCTTGAATACTCAATATGATAACATTTTATTGGAAAAATTTAAATTGTAGTGAGTAAATTGAAGAAGAATAGAAGTTCTAGAAGTGATAAAGTAGAAGAAGAGATCAAATATGTGGAAATAATTTATTTAAAAAAATTATAGGATGTATAATATTGCATAGAAAGAAAGTATAGTAGCTTAAGCATGAACAAAAACATTATTTGATCCCAATTTATAAAATTGAAAAATATAATGTTAAGATTACCAAATAATTTGTCTAAAATTCTAATTTTATTCATTTTTAAATAAATGATATTATTATTCTATTTTATCACAGAAGAAAAGGAATAAATTAGTACATGTGTTTTGTTGACTTTATGACGGATTTTAACAATATTGACCAAAATATACTTGATTAGTTCTTCATTCATATGGAATAGATAATAAATTAATTACCCATCTCAATAATATCTATATTAATTCAAAGCAGTCATGGAATTGTAGGAAGATACTGAAAATGGAAAGAATACAAGGTAAGTAGGTTCAGTCACATAAAGAATATTTTTCATACATTTGGAAAATATAGTGAATAAATAAAAAAAAGAGTAAAAATGAGTATCAGTGCATGGGATGAGTGTAAATAATTTAAGATATACAGATGTCATAGTAATTATTAAAGAAAGTCAAGAAATACTGAAATCAACATTAAAAATTCTAAGAAAGTAGGAGAAATGTCTGCTTGGGGAAAAAAATGATCAAAACTAAAGATTGATAAAGCTGAACAAAATACTATAGAAAGCCTTCTATATATTGGCAGTAATAGTAATGTATTAATCAAGTTATGATAGAATATCAAAGAGCAAAGATCTCAAATCACAAATAAAATCTGATGTCATGATTGTGTGAATATTTCTTTGTGGATTGTAGGATTATCAAACAACGAAGACAGATGATTCTGTGAAAAATATTTTGGTATTTGAAAGGTTACGATGTAGAAAGTGAATGATAATTATCAGGGTGTACATTTCCAATATAGAATTATACAAAAAAATCAGTTAAAAAAAATCATTGAAAATAATAATAGAGATGTCATTACAATTGTTTAGTTATATACATAAAATAAATGATCAGAACTTAAAGATTTTAAAGATACAAATAAAAAGATCCAATATATGCATCATCATCGATGATCAACCATTATCAATCCACTGCAGGATGAAGGTCTCTCCAAGTTCAATCCATCTCCGATCTTGTCTCCACATCACCCCTGCACACTTTCTTATTTCATTCAACCATCTCACATGTAGTCTCTTTCTGGGTCTTTTACAATCTTTTGGAATTCCGTTTAAGATTTCAATTGTTCATCTATTATCATCTCTTCTAGCAATATGTTCATCCCAACTCCACTTCAATTTTTTAATTTTTTTCAATAAGGTCAGTAATCCCTGTTTGTTCTCTTATGCATCATATTGTGATTTCGATCTCTTCTTGTTACTCCTAATGTGCATCTCTCCATACTTCTTTGAGTGGTCTGAAGTCTCTGTATTGCTCTTCTATTAAGTGCCCAAGTCTCAAATTCATAAGTAAGAACTAGTAAAACATATTTATTAAAAACCTTACTTTTCAAACACATAGGCATATTTCCTTTTAGTATCAAGTTATTTCTACCAAAAGCACTCCAACCAAGTTTAATTCTATGATTATTTTCATCTATTATATTTCCATCTGTATTAATAATCTGACCAAGATATTTGTAGCTGTTAACTTCTTCTAACTCATAATAATCAATCTTTATTTTCATATTTTGAGAAAATCTTTTGAAGATTACTTTAGTCTTTTTAACATTTATCTTTAGTCCTACTTTCCTACTTTCATCTGATAACTCCCGCAACACTTACTGCAGCTCTAAAGTATTATTTGCAAAAACAACTACATCATCTACAAAATCTAAATGACTTAAATAATATCCATTTACTTACATTCCTTTAGCTTCCCATTTTAATCCACAAAAAAAATCTACATTTACTCAGCTTTGTTTATATTTTGATGTAGAAAAACATCATATGCATGATTTGTAACACCAATAAATTGATCATAGATGCAGTGCTGACTTTAACCATTTCTGCAGCAAATAACTTTCTAAAATACTGCAGCATCTTGCCTAAATGCAGCTTTTCATTGTATTCTATTCTCAACCATATTTGTCTAGTAGAAGCAATCATTATTGCACTTCTTTTAAAGTATCTTTGCAAAAAAAATTTTAACATAAAGATCAAGTTCATCCTAAAATTCTTTTATGTAGTTCTGTTACTTCATGCTTATTTGACATACTCATTACATTGTGACCTTATATATCATAACCTTCAGAATACTGAAAAATATACTTCTAAGTCTTATAATATTACCATTATGTTTAAAATAAAAAAATTTGATACCTTTGGATTAATGCTACTATGATGTAATCATTCAGCCATAACTATTCTAACTTTACAAATATATTTTCATTGCTTGTGAAGTATCACTTTATGTTTAACAAACATTATATTTTAAAAATGAGTTTTTGAACTCAAGTTAATTTTGAAAAATTATTATATGATATAAAGAAAGGATTTGAATTATGTAAACTGAACACAGTCGAAGAGTGGGAGTGTGGGGTGGATTGAAGCCTGTCCATTAAAGTATGAAGATTGGCGATCTTAATATATATCTGAGCACTTATTGCATATATGTGTAGAGATGATAATCTGGACCAACTGATGATTGTTGGATTAGTATGAAATACATATATTGGTGATTATTTATCTTTTCGACATATATGTGTTCAAGTATATCAGTGTTATGAGATAGAGTGGAGGGTCGTGTGAAAGTCTGTGCTCATATACCCTATATATTACTATATTGATACGGGTATACAATAAGCTTGTATTTCAATTATAAACTGAACATTAAAAATTGCTTTTGTTTACTTTTTTTTTTTAATCCAAAACATATTTTATTTTTATCATTCAAATAATTTTTTAAAATTAACTTGAATTCAAATTTTTTAAATATAAAATTCATATTCATAATAATCTTTTAAAATTTAATTAAATTCAAAAACTAATTTTTTAAATATAAAGTTTGCTAATCTTTAAAAAAAATAACAAACCTAAAGTGTTAAAATAATTCACAAAGTTAGAATAATTATGGCTGGATGATTACATTTTAGTAGCGCTAATCCCAAAGTACCAATTTTTTTTTTTTACCCTTTTATGTTACACTAATACAAGCTCTAACACTTCTTTACAATAATTCTGGCACAAAAACAAACGCAATTGTTTATTTGAAATAGTTTTGTCATTTTTTCTACGATAAAAGTCAGTGTTGCCTTTTGACTTCCATGCCTTTTTTCACCTAAAAGTCTATAAAGACATTTAAATTGATTCACATTGTAAAACTGATAACTGTCAACGTTAAAATCTAGAGATGATTTTCATTATCTATGATTGACGAACAGCAGAGTTTTTTAACATGAGTTGTTAAACCAAAGTGTTTATAAGTTGCATTAAAACATTAAGAATAAACAATAGATGACTTTTTTGACGTGACCCTGATATCACACCCATTAGTATACTACAATTTTAAAAATCAAAAAGTGTTTTTTTTTTTTTTTTTAAAAATCTTAATTTTTAATACAATTATTTTAAAATTAGATATATGTGGATTGTCTTAAAATTTATCTATTATAAATTATTTTTATTTGTTTGGTCTCCAAATTACGTTCCATGAAGATATCATTACTCATATTAAGATAACAATGTTTTTATTACCTATGATTTTATTTGAAAGTTAATATGAAACAAGAAGATAGTAACAAAGTTGTAACAGTTATAATAGATAAAACAAAACAAAAATACTGTTTATAACTTTATATTACTTCATATGTCATATGATTTAAGAATAGATTTATACATAGTTTCATTATTCTTTTTACGTTTAGGGTCTATATAAACATATTAGATCATAAATAAATGTTGATTTGATTGTTATTGATATTGTATAACTGTTGACTACTTTCAATGAATTTATATTTATAAAACTATTTAGTCTTCAGCATTATTAGCTTTATTATTTATTAATACATTGTGAAGTGCAGTTTAAAAGTTATAATTTGAAAATTATAATTGCTGTTTGATTGTTATAATTGATTGTTTGTTAGTCTACATTTAGAACAAATTATATTTACTTGTTTAATTATGTTTGTTTAAACTTCTTCATATCAATAATTTTACTCTCTGTGGTCAAGTTACAATCTTTAATATCTATGTCAGTAAACATATTAAACCTCAAATAAAGATGGATTTCCACCTTTATTATTAAAGGAGGTTGCCTTGACAACAGATTGAGATTGTTGATTGTTGTTGATATTGTCTAAGTGCGGATTGCTTTCTGTGAATTTACATATATATTCAAGGTACATCCACCTATAATTACAGTACTGTTATACTAATGTTTTGACAGAATTACACATGAACTTCAACTGGGTAAGAAAGTTTATTAAAAAGTCTATTATAATAATCAAAAAAGCAAGTCATATATAATGTGACATTACTTTTATAAGCTTGTATTTACAAAAATATAATACAGAGAATGTACCAATAGCTCAAACAAGCTCTTAATTGATAAGTGCGGTATAAAAAAATATTTAAAATCTCTATCCAGAACCTTCCCATCTCCAGACCAACTGGTTTTGAGTTATGGTTCACGTCAGTGGGTTGAATATTTTAGCTCTCCACTGACATGAGCCATAAGCTCAAAAACAGTTGGTCTGGAGATGGAAAGGTTCTGGATAGAGATTTTAAATATTTTTTCATACCACACTTATCAATTAAGAGCTTGCTTGAGCTATTTGTACGCTCTCTGTATTAAAATGACTATTGTAGAGGTGCTGCAAGCAAGAGCATGTATAACAGGATTAAAGGTTCACTGAATAAAAAACAAAAATAGAAATTCTTAAAATATGGAAATGGGGTGTAACAATAGTGGAAAAAATCAATATAAAATCAACAGGTATTCAGATTTTATAACAATTTTCTTGTCTTCTCTCATTCTCACTTTCAACACATACTTTTATATTTTAAGAATTTTTAATTTTATTATTTATTGATTAAAGTTTAATTTTGTCATATGTGTTGTTAACTCTACAACATTTTTTAAAATTAACATGTCTCTAATTGATAGAAGATGGAATTTAATGAAACATCAGAACAATAGTATTGTTAACTATATGTAGATAAACCCAGAAAATATATATTTCAAATCTGATGCCAGTGAAATCTTCATTTTAAAAGATATATAATTTTTTTTTCTTTAAATGCTTCCTTATTTAAATTAAAAAATAAATTACAAAATTCCTCTAAATTCTTCACCAAAATTTGATTTTATTTTTAAAATTAAATCTCTTATGCATTTTGTAAGTTAATTCAGAAATAAAATTAGGTTTTGTAAGAATTTGGAGAAGTTCTGTAATTTTTTTTTTTTTTTTAGTATTAACTGAGGAATCGAATGATTTACATTTAGTGATTGATAATTTGATTCTCAATAAAATTGTTAAAAAAAGACACTGATGGAAATTGTAGTTTTAGATGCTAGTAAAGCAGATAATACAAACACTTTTGAGAAGAAAGTTGAAAATAAACGTTTTTAATATTCTTTAACTGAAGTTTGAACAACCTCTTAGTTTGTTACAATGCTTCTTTCTAACAATAGTTTTTGTAAAAACTTTTTTTATTTCCTTCTTCAGAGTTGATATTCAGAGGCATTCTATTTTCCTTTGTGCTAGAAGAATTTACTGTTTTAAGCTTTTTCTTTTCTGACATTTATTTTTTCTTAATTTAACTGTATTTATTATTTTATCTTTTCGGAATGATTAAGTTTATATGTCAGAGAATCCTCAAACAATGACTTCTGTGAATATTTACCATAATAACAAAGATTTTTCTTATTATTACCATCTACTATTTATTGATTACTCATATGTTACATAGTTGGCTCTGGAAAAGGGTGATATTATTTGAATTAAATAAATCTATCATTAACATATACGTAAATACATGGTTATGAAGATTAGCTATTTGATATAAACTGTGAGAAGAATTAATTATAGCGGCAAACTTGCAGTCAGTAATGTTTTTAAGTTTAACAATGTTTTATTCATATCATTGATTTTTTTTTTTTTTTGAAAAAATTCAATGCAATGATATACTCAGAAAAAGCATTACACTCTCAAGAATCACTTTTTAAAAAAAAACCCCACATGATTAATTGAAAACAGGATTTAAAATAATATACACTCAAATTTACTTGCAGAAATTGTAAAACTTCTATAAATTATCTGCATGCATCATTATATCATCATCAGCCACTTGCAAATGAGTAAGGCTGTAGCAACAAAGGAAGAAGTAATAGTAGTAATAGTATTGCTGCTGCTACTCCTACTCCTACTCCTACTACTACCACTACTACCACCACTACTACCACCACTATAACATTGTATGATCAAAAATCCATATGATTATAACCATAAAAAAAAATTTTTTTTTAATGTTTAAATGAAAATAATATGTTAAAAAAATTATTAAAAAAAACAATGTGGAAAAAACACCAGGGAAAAAGGAGAGAAGAAATAATAATAGAATCATAAATGATCATAAAGTGATAATAAATATAAGGATTTCAATATGTTTTTTCAAATATGATTTTAAAAAAAGTCACCAAGGAGTGTTAGTACAGAAATAGAATTGTAAAAAAAATATTTGATGAAGATATGCTGAATTTGTTTACAAGTCATAAAAAAAGTCTAGTATTTCAAACAAACTAATATCTTACTAGTCTTTTTTATAAAATTGGACCAGATTTTTCTACTTAATTTTTCTCACTTGATGTCTACTATTATGTCATCATAAAACCCCAAATCACCCATCAAAAAGTTGTTCCATCTTATCTTTATCCATCTTCATATTCACACTTTTCTTGCTTTTAATCTTTCCATTTGAGTCTTCATAGTTCAATAATTTTCTCTAGATGTATCTAATATACCTGAGTATGGATTTTTACAACTTTCATGGTATGAATTTTATTTTTACAAAGATTTGTAGATAATTCAATCTTTATTCTCTCATGTCACATTTAACATAGCATCCTCCTCTTTTTTTTATTATTTAATAATCTCAGCCATATATTGTAGTTTAATTGCTACTGTCTTATACACATTTACATTATATAAAACTTTAAATATCTGTTGTTTTTTAGTTTTTCACAGTTATTTTATTGATAACATCTTAAGAATATACACCAACTATTTTGGAATACATTTCACTTATCTCACTTCCTACAATTGCGTTTGACCTTTTATTCTGAGTCCATTTCTTATCAAATGTTTAATTTATCTTTAAATATGCATTTACTTCCATTCATAATAATTATATCATTTGTGATAAATTGTCCATGGTTGATCTTTTTGAATATGTATAGTGACTTTATCCAGTGCCAATCTTAAGAGGTATATTTCCTGTTTTATTTTTATCCTCATTCTAAACTTTCTGTTACATCATGTGAGTGACATATGGTTGTTTTATTTATCTTGAATAAATTGATCTAAAAATTAAAAACATTATTTATCTTTAGTGATCAGCAAATAAAAACAATGTAAATCAAGTTAAAGTGAAATGACTTTCCTTAATGAAGAAACATGTGAACACAGTATTTTGAACAATTGTAATAATGTGATTATAACAGAGAGAAAAAAATATAGAGAAAATATGTAAATCTATTTTTTATTAATGATTCTCTACAACAGGAGTTGACAAGCTATGGCTCATAAACCACATGTGCATTTTTTTTATCATATTAGATGTGAACACATTTTTTATTTTCTCTTGAAATTTGTAAATAAATATTTTGACGACTCTAGGAAAGAAAAAATGTGTTTTTCAATATTGTTTCTTCAATTCATCTTTATTATATTGTAATATACAAATTTTTTCTACAGTACGGGCTTTTTCATATTGCACTCCAATATGCAATATATAGAGGGTTTGAACTCAGACTTTTACATGACCCTCAGCTATCCACACTATCTCATACTGCTGACACACTTGATCACACATATGTCAAAAAGATAAATAATCACCAATATCCATATTTTGTGCTAAACCATCACTCATCAGTTGGTATAGATTAGCATCTTCCACACATATATACAATCAATGCTCAGCCAATCTTCATACTTTAATGGACAGGCTTCAATCCACTTTATCCCACAACTCTTCAGCCATCCACGATGGATGGTTAAATATTAGAAATTTATGAATAAATTAAAACTGTCAAAGTAATTTTTTATTTTTGTTTGTTTATTTTTAAAAGAATTTTTATTTTCATTAGGATGCACACAGATTCTATTATATTCTATTACTAAAATAAATGTTCATATATATTGTGCCATTTCAATATAGCCTGTGGCTAAATTTGTAGTCATGTGCATGAAAGGAAACAGAACAAAAATCATCATCACATTTTTATATAGGAAAGGAAGCTGTAGGGCACCCATGTTTAAACCCTACAGGATCAAGTCCAAAAAGCCTAAGACAGAAAGAGAATGGGGGAAACAGTTATGTTCTTTATTTATTTGTGTGTTAACAAAACTCAAAAAGAGTAGTACACACATTTTAATTATTCAAGTTGTTTTAAAAGTAAGATTATAACACATATAGGCAGTTGTCTGTGAACAAGCTATTTAGTTTGTCATTTTCATATTTCAAATATTAACTTTTTTCAAAATTAATCTACACTTGCTAAATTCTGCTATTTTATTCTCTATTTCTATTTTGTTTTCTATGGTCATAATTTAAGTTTAAAAGTTCTAAGGATTTAATTTTAAATATTAAAATTATAGTTTCTAAGAAGCATTCAGATTATTTTAATAGGCCAGTTTTTTATAAATGATTTGAATGACAGAGTGTGTGTGGATATATTGCATAAATAAATATACAGATACACATATTGAAAAAAAAACAATTCTGTTAAATTATTTTTTTTCAAAACTTTGTTGTTACTAAGACTTATTGTTTATATCTGTGTTTGTTAAACTCACAAGGTGAGAAGTCCAGCTGAAAATCTTCACATCAGAGAGATCAAAGAGAAGAGATAAAATTTTATGGTTCTAAATTTGTCATCAGGATGAAAAGAAAACAATTAAGATAATGTTCCTTCAAAACAATAATTTATCCAGAAATCCTATTATTGTGATTTTTTTACCAGCAGTTAAAGGAAAACATATGATCAGTCTAATTAGATGAGTTGACTGAAAATAAGAATATAAAAGAGCCTGGAAAGTCAATTAGATTAGATTTTAAATATTGAAACTGGGACAGGGATAAGCATTAAATTCTGCAAGATAACAATTTGAAA
Source organism: Epiperipatus broadwayi (assembly GCA_028023455.1). Classification (NCBI taxonomy): domain Eukaryota; kingdom Metazoa; phylum Onychophora; class Udeonychophora; order Euonychophora; family Peripatidae; genus Epiperipatus; species Epiperipatus broadwayi. Next base: position 180,096 of record JAQFVV010006220.1, on the reverse strand, counting down.
TTATTTTTTTTATATACATTTTTTTTTAAAGATTTATATAAGCTAAATGGCAGGTTAAAATCTATATATGTATATTTTGTCTGGCTATCCAACCAGCCATCAATTGCCAACACATATAAAAAATGTCTGAATCAAAAGTATTCTATGCATTATGGCTGATTGGGAGAAATAAGATTGAAGTGACTGACTACTCATCCATGTTTTAAATAAAAGAAAACATTCACCTGCATTTGAAAGCTGAATGAAAATAAATAATCTGCTAATAAGTATTAAACCATGCTAATTCAGTTACTCCAGTGATTGGATTTAAATCCCAGCAAAATTATAAATATGAGAGCAACAGATATCCTTCATCTATTAGAAGAATTATGCTGAACAGAAAAAGAAGAAACAATTCCAGTGCCAAATGGTTCCTACTGAAGCAAGTAACTTCATTATCATCATCACCATAAAAGAATTACATACCTCAAGTCAAGAAAGATGGTTCCAGTGAACCACAGAAATTGGTCATTATACATGTGGTACAGATTGGTATGTGTTTGCTGCAAAATGTATGGACATTTAACAAGCTGAGTTTGAATTCTTGGAAGCCCAAGAAAATAAAAGGGACTGGTAATATGAATTTTCATTATATATATTTTTATGATATCAGGGACTATTACTAAAATTTATAATAATAAAGTTTTATCTTTTCTTATGTCTGAACTTCAAAAATCAAAATTGAGTCAAATCAAGAATTTCTTCAGTAATAATAGCTATAAGCTTGATTAATGATTTTATGTATCCTAAAATTATTATACCCGCTTATTGATGAATTTTGTTTTCTAAAGGGTATTATTGTATATTAATCTAAATTTATGAAATGTTGTTAATATGTAAAAGATTTTTTTTTGTATTATTATTTGTTTTTAAATAATATTTTAGTCCTAATGGGGATCAACACACACACACATGGTAATATAATAATACTTGCCACATGTATATAATTGAGTATGAACATGAGAATATTTTAATCCTAATGGGGATCAACACACACACACGGTAATATAATAATACTTACCACATGTATATAATTGAGTATGAACATGAGAATAATATTTTAGTCCTAATGGGGATCAACACACACACACACACGGTAATATAATAATACTTGCCACATGTATATAATTGAGTATGAACATGAAAATAATAGACATATAGCATTAAAGATATTAGATTATGTTTTTTCTTTTTTAGTTAATGAGTAGCAACCTCAATAGCTTACAGGGGGAGAGAAGTAATTCCAAGCTTGTTTCTGGAAATCTTTTACTTTTTGATTTAACTAACACTTTTCCTAATTAATCATTCTACTTTATATGTTAAGTTTAAGATGTATAAGGATATAAAAGTATGTGTGCACAAAGAGTTTATTTTTTTTTATGAAATATTTTTCTTGTGGATAGAAATTTTTAGCAATTTGTTATCCAAATTGATATATATTAAACTATGATAAATGTTGGATATTGTCATTTAACAGGAAAGGGGGAAATTTTTAATATTAATCTTATGATTTCAATATAATAACTTATAATTATTAGTCATATAAATTTTCATTTCTATTTTTAAATTGTGTGTATATGTTAGTAATGCAGTAATAAATGTTAATTTGTTTTATTAAATGAGGTGTATATCTTCATTAGGAGTATTTTTTATTCACTGTGATCATTCATCATCACTGGTGAACATTAACTGTTTAAGTTCTAATTTAGATAAACTAAAATTAACCAAATAGTTATGAATTTCTAAAAACTAAATTTTATGTTAGGCTTAGTTCTAAAGCTGTGGATGGAAGTACCAGCATTGTCATCATCATCACATTTTCCAATTAATGACCTAGATAAACGTTCATTTGCGAGCCATTATAATAACCACCATTCCATCATCTACATCATTCAAGAATGAGTGAATTGCCACCCTAAATTAATAGTGTAATATGAGCTAGTAAAACTTATGAAAATATTAAAACACATTTATCATTTTAAAATCTAAGGAATAATTTCTGTTTGATGAATTTTATATGCCCCACTATAGCTTAAGAATGTTTTGTGTTTCCCTTAATGTTAGTGCATATATGGTGATATGGGTCTAAAATCAAAAATTCTACATTTTGTTAGAAATAAGGTACCAAAGGGGTTCAAACTCAGTACATTTGAAAAGGTTATAGAATATAACTTTATCTAGATTCAGATAACCTAGTGGCACCCTGCTAGACCATATTCACTCCCAATTCACTTATTATTCATTTAGATATTCACTTAATATCAAACCAAGAGATAAAAGTGGGTAAAATTTACTGTTGGATTTATTTTGGAAATATTTTTATTAGGTTACCAATGTACTCACCTACTTGATATTATTTCATGATTTATAATGTCTTAGTAATTTATTTAAGTTACAGTGTGTTCCTACTTGTTTAGTGAGGATCAATGGTTGCCTAACTAGGGTTTGAAATAGGCCAGATACCAGATAACTGAAATGACTAGTTTCTAATCATTATTATTATGATATTATTTTGCCATCTTGGAGTTGATTTATATCTATCTCCTCATCATTTTTCTCCCTCAAGACACAGACATTATATATAGTGTGAGAATATTAAGGGGATATGATATTTTAGCTATAATGTATTAAAAATCTTAAGTAGAAATTATTTGAGTTACAATGTCTTTTGATGTTTAATTATTAAATTAGTTACAATAATGTTTAATTTATTATTTTAGTTACAATATCCACAGCCATTCAGAAATTCATATTTTTTATAAACATATTTTTCACCTGTTTCCTAGTGGGTCTTTTATTGGGGGGAAGGGAAGAGGTAAACAAAATGGCTTTATCATGTTAAAAAGTTTGCTGAATCCTGCTCTATGAGCATTTAATTTTTAAACTAAGTTTAATTAAGCTAAGAAAGTCAGTAAATTTTTGAATTAGTGATTATTCAAACTATTTGAGATTTGGAAGCCACAATGATAAATGTCTCTTACATATATTTTACTATAATTTTCAAATAGTAATATTAATCTGATTCATAACTCTATAGTTCAAATGTCTATTCCTTGATTAATAGTAAGTCCATCATTGAATCATTTTACAGATAATCACTAAGGCAACCTGAAGATGCCATGAATACAAGAGTCCATGGTGTTTAGGCCAAAGGCATCAAACATCTCAAATTGAAAAAAAAAAACCAAAGTCATAAATTTTAATATCTTGTCCCACTTCACACAACATTCTAATATTGTCTTTTTAAAATATATATATACTAAATACCCAGTTGGTTAAATTATTAATAAATGAAAAAAGATTTTTGAACTGCTATCTGTTATCACTTTGCTATTTCTCATGCAGGAAAACTGAATAATTTAAACCCACAGTTTATTGTTTATTAAAAAAGGTAAATATCGTCAACATAAATGAATCTAAATATTTGACACTAATTATTTAAAAATTTACTTAACTTAATTTTTAATGGACTGTTAACAATTTAGTCTTTTGTAAATCTCAAACAGCACAAAATTGGCTTAATATATATGTATGAAATGAGATACCATCTAGCGTCTGTTAGTTTTATTCAAAACTTAGTAAGTGGTTTCAAGAATGGAAAAAGAACTAAGGGAAAATATAAGAATGTCAGATATTACCTCAATTAAATTAAATATGTAATCAATAAAAGTTAAATACCATAAATTAATTGTCTATGTATAAATTCAGTAAGCAACATAAGTGCTTCTTATAATAGAAGATAACGGAAAACGAATATTATCAGGAGAATAAATATATGATGTAAAAAAGATAATTAAAACAGAGAAAAAATTATTTTTAAAAAAGTAAGGATTATTTTTTTTATATAGAAAAGTAAACGATTTATAGAGTATACAGATAACTATATAATATTATGTATAAAACATTATTGTTAGTGTATAGACGCTAGAGTTTTAAATATACTCTCTCGCCAATTAAAATAAGATAACATAAATTGAAAAGTTAAAATGATAAATAGTGATTAAAAAAAAGAGTTAAAAGAATTTTCCAGGCAGAAAATTAAAAAGTTGGAATTTTACGTTACTGATCATCAAATTATTTTTTTATATAAAACTATTTAAATTTATGTAAGTATTATTTAAAATCACAGTTATTCTAAATTATCGAAATTCGAAGATAGTTTAAGAAGTTGCCAACAGATGCCAGAGTGTTAGAAATTCTCGAAATTACAGTAGATGTCTGCTACTTTAAAGATTTTGAAAATCTAGACTGGATAATAAATATCCGTTATTCTATCCCCACCCATTTCCCATATGATATTACTGGGTTTGCAATAACAACTCAAAAGTTACCATCAATAAATTTAACTTATAATAGAATAAATTTTGTTAAAACAAACCACGTTTTATTTCGCTTAAAGACATTGTAAGTTAAAAACCCGAATAAATAGATAACTGTGTTTATTTAGATAGAGGAGTTGATATATGCTAAAGTAAATGATGAGGGAATGGGAATAGCAATGGTCTAAATAAACACGTGTAGGTTTAGTTTTACATTTAATGAGACTTATGGTGTAAACTTCAATTATAATGTTTTTCTGAAAAAAAAAACAATTAATTTATAACTTTATACATAAACTAATTTGTTTTATTTAGAAAAACAGAAATCATTGGTAAATAATCATTATTATTAATAATTTAATTATACTAAATTGACATTAGTCTCTTCATATACAATCTTTGACATCTCTACAAATGAGCTATCCATCTCACGTATTTCTACCCCCCCTCCCTTACTGAGTCAAAAAATAAAAATATAGATTTCCTATATTTTATTGCTTTTGTCTAAAATCCACATCTAAAACATGACTTGCTTGATTTAATCCATCTTATTTTCAAACTTGCTCAGTAAAACTAACGTTTGTATAAGATTTATAATCAGTATATACTGAGATAAAACGGCTGTACCCAGCATAATGCTAATGATATGACAATATTACATAGCGAATAAAAATAGAACAATGTATATTATTTGCTAAGTTTGTATATGTTATGTAGTATATAGAAAGAGTGAATGAATAATTTTATTCAAAAAACAAAATGGAATAGGGGTGGGGCTTAAAAAGAGATATTGAATTTCATTAGGGAAGAGATGAAATAAAACAATTTGATACTGTTCTTAATTTAATTATTGAATTATTTTATATTTAAAGTATAACAAGTCAATAAAAATCTTAAATTGATTTGAAATAAATTCCATCAAATATTGTAACAAGAAAATAAAAGAATCGATAAAATTTTAAAATATGAATAAAAATATAATAAATATTGATAAGTTCATTGGACTTGTGGTTGGAAAAGGTTAAATAAGATTTTGCATCAATAATTAGATAGATTAGATCATAGGTTCCCAAACTTTTTCGGCCACCGCCCACTTTGCAAAACATAAATTTGGTAACGCCCCCCCTCCCCATTATAACAGTTTTCCGCGTTCAATCCGCTTGATAATTTTCGATATAAATAGCAATTAATGATACATTACTGTTTATGCCGTTAAATTATTAAAAAAGTTGGGGCCAATATGGGCTTCATCTTGAACACAGCTATTGCTATACCGATTTTGATGAAACGTAGCCCATATGTCGGTATTGTAAAGTGTATGCTCAAATAACTTTATGCACAGTTTCATACAATGGTTTAAATATTAAAATTTGGAATACATATTAAGAGATTGCATTACTTTAGCAAGAATCTTATTGTAATAATTAAGACACCAAATATATTACAAAATTGTTTATTCCAAAGTTACAAAGTAAAAATAGAAACAAAAGAAAAACAAATTAATGTGAAGGATGAGCCTGATGCATTTCTAAAAGTTTAATATTGGGTTCAACTTAAGTTAACATAAATCACCACGCTCAGCTATATGTAGTTGGTTTCTTTTCTTAGATAGTAAATTCGCTACAGCACTAAACCCATGCTCAGCCAAATAAGATGAAAATGCAATTAAAAATTCCTGCACTATTTTCCAAAATCTAGTGTACCGTGTCGATATTGATTTCTGAAGCCAGAACTCTTGGTATCCACTTTTGAATTTTATTTTTAGTTCTTCATTTGTTGTGAGTTCTATGAGTTCCACTTCTAAATTTGATGATCCTACTGTGTTTACACATGAGAAAGGATCTAGAATCCAATTTGGTATATTCATGTTTACAATATCCTTGAATCACTCAATGAAATCAGCATGGAGAACTTCCAAGTATTGACAGTATGTGAGTAAATCTTTCTTTTTGAGAGACTGCTGATAAATTTGAAAAGTGGCCTATATTCCCCTCAGCCTAGATTCCACTTGAACAGAAGAAGTTTCCATAAAAACAGCAATAATGTTTTTTGTTTTAATTAAATTCAATTTATCACCTTGTAATTGCAGATTGACCTCATTAAATATTTTATAGAGGTCTGTCAAATAAGCAATGACATTTTTGGATGTAATCAGGTTGTCCTGCAATTCATTGTCTCTGTTTTCTAGGAATAGACTGACTTAAACAAATTGTAAAATCAATTCAGAAAACCAATGAACTTCTGTATGAAGCAGCATATGATTGAAATCTTCATCATTATCACTACAAAGTTGGCTTAACAATCTGTCACTCAAAAAATTGTTTCTAATCTTGTTGACTGCTCTAATAATATAACAAAGTGACAAATGCAGGCATTCACTTAAATTCTTCACAACCAAATGTTGATGGTGAAGAACACAATGTATAGTGAGTACATTTGGTATTGTTTGTTTCAAATGCACTATAAAACCCTTGTGGCACCCTGTTATTGATGGAGTACCATCAGTAGCAACAGACAAAATATTACAAATAGGAATGTCTTTCTCTTGAAAAACTTATTGATGGTATTAAATATATATTTTCCCATTGTATCCACTTCCACATTTTTAGCAAATAATAATTTTTGACGTTTTTTTTTTTTTTTTATGAATCGTACATATGATAAGAGTTCTACTTCATTATTTGGGAGAGTTGATTCATTGAGTTGAATGGAAAATTGGCATGTCTTCAAATAATCACACAATGATTTTTCAACATCTTCAGCCATATCATCGATTTTTCTTTGCACTTTCCTGATGATATCTGATCCTGGCTTATGAAGCACAGTGTTTATTACTTCTTTTACTACTAGCAAGATTAATTCTTCACCAATTGTGTGTGGTTTTCCTATTTTTGCCATTAATAATGAAATATTATAAGAAGCTTGTAATCTGTCATTATCTTGTTTAGTGAACAATGCAAAAAGTTTTAATATAGTTGGATGTTTAAAATATTTTTCTTCTAGTACTTGAAAATAGGACAAATCTTTATCCTTTTTGTCAGCATGCATTTTAGTCAAATGTTTTTGTAGCCTAGAAGGCTTCATTGCTTCATTTGAAAATATTTTTTGGCAAATCAAGCATGTAATTAATAATTGGTTCGTAGGAGACTGAATAAAGCCATATTTCAAATACTCAGTAGTGTACTGTAAACATTTCTTTTTAGATTCAGACATAATGAAGTAATAAAATTTGCAACAATATTCACAAAATAAAAGATTTAATTTACACTTTGCATGACTCCACTTATCTATCACACTTTCGACTGATGATTGTTGGCAAAGCACATAAAAAATAATGAAACTTATTCCTAAACCACTGTTATTTATAGATTTGAAATCCAGCCTGAATCAACTTGCATGTATTGATTTGTTTGCAATACTATCATACTCATGCTGTGAACAAGTCACTGCAAGCACCTATATTTCATCAAAACATGCTGAATTGCATGATACGTAATAGTTATCAGTCATACTATTCATTAAGACTTGTCTGCTGCACAGATAGACTAAACCTGCATGACACAATCAATTTTTACAATAGCAAACAATTAATAATTTTTTTAAGTATATAAAAAATTGAAGTTAAAATATGCTGTATGACACATTCAATTTTTTATTTTGCATGCAAATGCATTTTGTTCATCCGACCCCTCGGACATTGTCTGAATAATTATAAATAATAATTAATAAATAAAATAATTATACCAGATATAAACACTAAACCTACAAAACATAACCACAGAAAACAGTATAATAAGTTTCTAGTAGTATTTGCTTTGTCTTTTCCCTCTAGTTAGCAATATAAGTTGGTACTATCTAGGCTAACTCAAATTTACGATTTTATTTATTACTTGCCATTATTATTTTTATTCATAATATTAAATTATATAAAATTTGGTTTATTTTTGTATAAATCAATTAGAAAAGTAATTTATATATATATATTGGAATGAAATATAACGAATATATTTGATATTATAAACATAACCTATTATACAAACACACACATACACACACACACATATATATATATATGCTCTGTTTTCTTAACGACATAGCTATTTTTGTCAAACATAGTCAATTTTCAAATGATTAAATAATTGAAATAGAAAATTGATGAAAAAATTGATCATGTAAGACAGGCATAACATGAATTAAAATGCAAAATTTAAATTTTAAATAATTATCCAATCACAAAATCATGAAAATAATTCATTTTTAAATATATATTATTAATTCTTCTATAAGGAGTCACCAACTCCTAGATCGCCTGAACCCCTCCCCCCAAAAGCCCCTGAATTCACTATCACCCCCTAGAAGGCTTTGGTGCCCACTGGGGAGGGGAGCACTGCCCACTTTGGGGAACATAGATTTAGATAAACAACTTAATTCCATGTTTAAATAGATAAAGATGAATTCCTTTGTTTATTAGTAAATAACTCTAATTATAGATCAAATGTTTGTGAAAAGTAAAAAAAAAACCATGATATAATCTATTTTGAGCTCAATAGATAATAAGATAAGCAATTGTTAGATATTAATGGAAATTACTCAATAATTCATACAGTCATTAGAGATTTTAGAACATGAATTTTACTAAGAAACTAGAAATATTCGTGTTATTGGCTTATTAGCTGTTGAATATCAACCCTGCTATTAAATCAGAAAAGATGTAGAAATTGTGATGAACAATTAAAAGATAAGTAAATACCAGCATTCATGAGGAAGCAGACCAAATTGCTTATTAGTTAACAAAGTGTAACTGAATAGTGAAGTATAAATGTAATTATATTTTCTTTAAGATTAATGATGATATTCATAAATTTTCTTGGTAATATTTGGAGACTCTCTTGTGATTTGCAACTCTCTTTGTAAAATATAACTAAGATAACCAATTAATGAAGTGATGAACCCAGTTGCAACCTCCAAAGCCAGAACACAATGCCTGCCTGTTATGAACAAATCTGTTGTAATCTATGTGTTGCCCATAAAAGAAGAAATGAAAAACTTGATATAATGGTGTTTTTATTATCAAAGATAAAAAAAACAAAAACATAATTGGATCTTCTAGAAATAATCCAATAAAAAAAATAAAATCAACAAAAATATATTTATTTGATATGATGATTCTATCAATAAATGTGAGTACCAACATAAGGGAGCATAAACTTTGCCACTACAAAACCCCAAACTTTTTAATTTTTATGGTTAAAAATGTTTGTATTTAAAATTCTAAAATAATAAAAATAATATAATTTTATTAATATATATTATTGGTTAATAAATAACATATTTTTGTATTGAATCATTCTATATTGAAATCTATATATCAAAGTAAGCCACTTAAAATTAATTAAAAAATAGTAATAAATAAACAAAATATGAAATAGATGTATGAACACAGATTAGTCCACCTTGAGAATATATGTTTTGTAACCTTCACATCTGTTATATTATCATGTTATTGTATTATCAATGTTTCTATTGTTAATTTTTTTTTGAATGTGTATGTGAATTCTTTATTCTCTTGTGAATATTCTGCATCTGCTTCTACATTATATGAGTGTGCCAGTGTAATCATCATCAACCCAATTTTTTTAAATCTGGGAATTGAGTTAGATACTTTAAATGCAGAAGTTGAGGTTTAAAAGGTTAAAACCTCATTATAAAGCCAGTCTGTTTATGAAATTAGATGGTGGCACCCCCAAAAAATCCCCAATAAGGTGATGATAAAGTGACTCAAATAAATTACTATAATAGATCTCAAGTAGTTTCTTTACATAGCCATATACACCCAGTTCCATGTTTTGTTATATAAAATTTGCACATCAATGTGAATACATAAATAAAAATATCTGTGGAATTAATGGACCAGTGATGATAATAATTTGAATAAATTATTAGAAAATTTAACAATGTATGTATAGAGAAAGTGTAAGAACAATGTATCCTGCAGCAGTTTAAAAATGAAATCTTGAAATAATTTAAACAAGAGTAGATTAAAATATATCTTTATATTAGTTAGACAGGATAATTGGCTATCCCAAAATATCTCATAAAGTTTACTTTTGTATAAAAATAAGCAATTACAATGCATTCCTATGGGGAAAAAATTAATTTCTCACTTTATATCCAAATGTAAAAAATTGATTAAGAAATCAAGCATTAATTAATGATTAAACATTTTACTAAGCATATTAGTTTAAAAAAATACTAACCTGTAGGCAAATATACTTTATAAAAAAATTTTAGTAGGAATAATTTTAAAAGAGAAAAACATTATTTTTCTCCTGTCAGTCTGTCATTTTTGCTTCTTACATAGATGCAGAATATTTTCTTAATCATGATTTAATGAATTAAAATAAAGCATAAAAAAAAAAAAACTAACCACAATGTAAATTTTAAAATTTAAAAAAAATTAAAAATATATATTTTAAAATTTATTTTGACTTCACTTTATGTTGAAATATAAAAGTTTTTATTTTTGTAATTTTTAATCATAAGACTTTCACATTTTTTTTTGTAGCACTGTTAAGGTTTTTTTTAAATTACATATTTTTTACTTTACATAAATGCAATCAAATTTAAAAGTTGATTGCTAAAGTTTTAATAATGTAAATGATTAAATCTTATTTTTTCTTTTTATTATTATTATTATCTATGTTTATGATAAAACTGGCTATTATCTTGAATAAGTGGAAAACAATTAAAAAAATTATTTATTTAAAATTGAAAAAAAATAAATGGTATATTAAACTTATGTTTACTAACCCTTGATTATATAAAGTTGATTATTAACCAATAGTACATGAAATCATCTTTTTCTCAAAATAAAATTACAATGATTATTTTGATTGTCATATTTTTGTCACAGGTAAAATAATATTTGTAAGACTTTTAATCCATAAAATTTGAATAATTATAATTTAGCTAATATACATCTTTTACAACTAAATATTAATATGTTTTGCTGTCATACATAATTAAAGTATATTTTTGATTACTTACTGTGCTAATTGAAACTAGCATATTTTATAATTTTATAATGATCAAAGATAAAAATCTTCTTTACTTGGATATATCCTAAATAAAACCACTTATTATTTTGCAATGTCCCTGAATGAAAATTAAATAATAGTACATTAATCATATTTTTATTCAATCAAAATATAATATTGTATATGTATAAGAATAAACTCTACTATATATTTTTAGGAAGAATATTGCCATTTTATGTTTGAAAAGTGTAGCTCTAATAAACTCACTATTCTATGATGGCATCAATATTACAAATTGAATCCTATTTTTGACTGCCATTTTGAAAAATGGTAATTGTTTTTTAAAAAAAGTTTTGATTTTTTTAAAATATTGTAATAGTAATTAATCAATTGTAAATCAAAATAATGGATATAAATTGATGAAGTTCACTAGGGAAAATCCTCACTTAAAGATCAATTGCTGAGATAAATGTGTAGTTTTAAAAGGGAAGCTTAAAAAGTTTAAAAGTTAATAATGAATATCTATAGTGATAATAAAAGGTTTATATAGAAGGAAGAAGACTAACAATTCAAATTAAATAGAAAAAAAAAATTAAAAAAAGCTTTAGCTGAGAAAATGAACAAAATGAACCATATTGGATAAATAAAATAGGGCAAGATGAAAAACAAAAATAACAGATAATGCAGAAAATAGAGAATAACAAACAGTTCATATTGTTAATAACAGTGATGGAAAAGATGCCTAAGAAGAATAAAAATATTAAGAAATTGAAAACAAAGTCTAGAAAAATATTTTTTTTTTTTTTGGATAAATGAAGTGAGACAGAATAGGGAACAAAATTTAAAAAAAGTTGAAAAATATTTTCAGAAAGATTATGGACAAATAGGAAGATTAGAACATAATATATTAAATCCAGATTAAGAGAAAGAAGAAAGGATAGACCAAATAGAAAAGGAGAAAACATTGAAAAGAATCTCAAGAAAATAAAACAGAAAATGCTAAATAAAATCAGTAATATTCTCAAAATAGGTGAAAAGGTATTCAGTAAAATGGAAGAGGAAATTAAAATTTTAAAAAGAATTGAAAGAGTAAAATTAGAAGAGGAAAAAAAAAATTAAGGGAGTACTAAAGAATCATAAAAGGGAGTGCAGCACAAAAACTTAAGAAGGTAGCGATAGGAAAAAACAGAAAGGAGATTAGGAACAAATGAAAAAACAAGTATCAGCAATTGTTAAAAAAATATCAGAATGAAGAAATAAGCAAAACCAATTTCAAGAAAATTTAAGTTGTTTCAAAAAATATATGCAATTGGATTAAAGGGTAGAGAGTAAACAGAATGAAAAAGCACAATAAGTTGTAAAACAATGCATTATAAAAAAAACATGAACAAAGCAAATATAAACTGGTGCTACGAGCAAGAATACAGATTATTTATATTATAAAAAATGAAATGCAAACTATATCTAAAAGAATATATAAAAAAGTTAGAAAATCATACACAAACATGAATCATATCAAAATAAAACTTTTTTTTTCCAGAATTAAGATATTTAAAGGAAATTTAAAATACTCTCTTGTAGTATCTAGGTAATCTAAAAAAACTAATGATAGCATATGCACACTTACAGAGAGTATCTAATAGTGGATGTAAGTACCTCATCAAGAAGCCAAGCAACTGTTAAGAATACCAGAAACAGTAATGAATAACTTCTGGATAGATTAACATTAGGATGGCATTCAATGTTATGTATAACAGGAAAAATATTGAATAAAAAATCAATTGAGATAAAGAATGTTAATTGCATATATCATATTAAAAAATCAAATTATCCATACCATCAGATAATTTTTCTAGCAAGGAAGAAATGATAAATAGCAACAGATTGAAATACAATCAAACAAAATGTTAAATTCTTAAATAAAATAATGATCAACCAGATGCAAAAAAAAGATAAGCAAAAAAAAAACCCCCAAGGTATTTAAATTTTTAGAATAACACAGCATTTAAGCTTTAAAAAGGCAATAATATCAATAACTTAGTTATGGGAAGAAATGCCAAGATTAGTCCACCAATAAAGAACTGAAAAAAAGAAGAAGTTCAGGAAGCTTTGAAAGAACATGAATTACCAAGAGAAGTGAAAATATAACATTCTCTGAGAAAGAAAAACAGTTGAATAATTTGTTCACTCTCACCATGGTTAAGTTTTATTCATACCTAAACATTGAAAAGAATAAAGAAGGGCAAGATGGTAGATTATTAAAGACCTTCATAGGGAATTACTCATTTTGAGAATACAGTTATGTGAGGGAACATTGTATATATGGAGCAAGTAAATACAACATTAGTAATTTTGATTTGCAATTATTAATGATAAAATTATCAAATTTGCTTTACAAAGTTTCCAAAAAATCAAAGTATATCATGGGAAAAGTTATGACCAAGGCCTTAATGGATTCAGGGAGTCATGTTTCAGTAATATCTGATTCCTTCTTTATGCATTGATAAATTTAAAAAAAAAAAATTCCATCTATGTTATTTCTGTTCCAATGTAAAATTATTAAAAAGTTTAATAACATTTATAAACTATAAAATAATAAAGAAAAAAAGAAAATACGTAATTAACATTTTAAATAGCAAATATATTAAAAATATAATGAAAATCCAGATAATATTATAAATGATATAGCTCTAAAGAGGATTGGTGGTCAATCAAAACTATAAGATTGATTAGTTTTAATAAAATAAGCATTGGAACAGTAATAAAAAAGATGGATTGTTTAATATCTAAGAAATTACATGATCATACACTGTCTTCAAAAATGTTCCAAACAACCTTACTTAACAGCAGAAAGACCAAAGTTGGATTCAAACCAATATTGACTGAAATGCAATTCAATTAGAAATATTTTTGTTATGCATTCTTTATCATGACTGGACTCATTAAGTTAAACTAGATTGGTTCTAGAATATCATCATTTCTGAGGTTTGGCACATTAATATCTTTCTGTTTTATTTTTCTGAATCTAGCAGCCTAAGATAATTTTGAATTATTTTCTGTGCTGTTTTGTTGTCGATTTTACAGCATTTGCATAAGTTTTTGTTACATTGTTTATGTTTGATTTATTGTGAGCTATTTTGGTGGCAATTAGCTCAACATTTTTTTCTGTTGGCACCATGTTTTTTCCTGTGGCGTCAATCTTTTTTTCTGGTAATTAGGTTATTTGTTTATTATTTTGATATAGAATTTCCTTTTGATACTTGGGAATGTTATCCTCTTCCTGTTTGTTGCTCTTCTATAAGATTATTATCCTTTTTTAAATATTTTTTGTTGTTTGTGTTCAAAGCTTTATATGTTGTGTTGCATCTGTTTGCACAGCAGGACCGCATAATAATAATATTATTATTACTACTAGTATTACTATTACTATTACTATTATTATTATTATTATTATTACAACAGCAGCAACAACTATAACTCTTATGATAAAAAATAAACTATAATTTTTTTTTTAAAAAATCATTACATCACTTAATCTACAGTTCTGCAGTAAGAACTGAAAGTCACAGTACATACATATAGCTTGATATATATTTACAATCAGATAAGATAACTATAATTAACAAAAAAACTGGAATAAACACTACAATATTCAAAATATAAAATGTATAACAATAAATAATAGCTATAGTCAGCTTACAATATGACCTCCACCCTAGCAATTTACAGTTAAAATTTAAATTTGTTTTTTTTTTTTAAATCCCATTAAAGTTACACTAACTTTCCCATGTAAATGATCAATTTTCCATACTTTACACGTATTAATACAACTATAATGTTTATTTAATAAATTATTAGTTACATTTATAAGATACATTTTCTTAATTTTTCTTTTCTTCAAATTGTTTTTCACATGTAAAATACTGTGGAAAGCAAAAACTTCCATTACAAATAAGTGAATGTTCTATAAATACAGAGTTAAATCTATCCACAGAACATCACAATTTATTATATTGAAGTTCATGTTTGTGAATTCTTTTTTTTAATGCATATTTCAAATCACCAATGTAACTGATATCACATTGCCACACTACTTTAAACATAATGTTTCATTTGTTAATATTATCAATAGCATCATTACCATCAATAATTAATTTACCAGCATTTGGTACATTTAAATGCAACCTTAAAATGAGAAGAAACTAATGGTTTAATCTTACTGCATACTCATTATATGTGGTAATAAAGTTCATGTTTTCTCTTTAATATTTTTTTCCCTCCATTTAGGAGTAAATTTATATAATGTATTTAAAATATCTTTCCTATTATGTTCTACACCAAATTGATATTTGTAGTATTAGTGTTGGTAACTGACCATTTATAAAATTTCCCACATCATTTACCTAGTGCAATATATATATATATATATATATATATATATTGTTGTACCGGCCTACACTTCCCTGCAGAGTTATGCTCCTAATCTTGGACTGAGCATGAAGTGACACAGATTGAACAGGGTAAGAAATGGATATCAATTTAGCTGATTGTTATACTCATTAACATATTGGTACCTCCAGCTAAACTGATAGAGAGAGGAAATTGACAGGACTCTGCCAATTAAAAACCCTTTTAGTTAGTAATTTTCTCAAATGCCCAAATGTTTAGGACCTACGCTAAGTACACATCTTTGAAAAACTCTATTTATTAAAAGCTTTTGCACACCATTCCTAGAAAAGAATAAACATGAATTTTCCCCCCATCCTAGAAGGATATGCAATACCATATGTTCAGCGGAGCATGAGAATAAGATTTAACACCCTGGTAGAGCAATATCCCATGTGGCTAGCTCAGTACACTTTACATCTAGGGTCTTCAATGGGTAAGTTAAATAGTTATTACAGGTATGTGATTGATAAGAAAAGAGTACATTTTATCAAATAAAATAATATAAAAACAAACAAATTTATATCATGATTAAATATTTATTGAAATCCTGATATCTACCACTGATGTATACTTATAATGAGGTAATAAACAAAATAAATAAGAATTATTGTCACAAACCTATATATATTTCATGTGTGAAAATAAATGCAAATTTACATGAATAAGAATAATAATAACCCTTAAGGCTATCTTCAATGGTTACTAATGAATGGAAGTGGTCTGAGCTTTTACTCCACATAAATAAGTTGTACTTTATGTGGTTTGACATATGTTTCTCAGATAAAAGATTTTCAGTTATGCAGGCATATACTTCTATTCCCGACTTTAAATCCCATTTTATTTAAGTAAATACAGAAAAAAAACATGCATAAATATATTTGCAATATAAAATATTTTGCTACATAACTAATAGTAGCTTTTGTATTTTACAACATGTAAATAAGGTTGCATTGACACAGATACCTAAGGGCACTTAACACGAGGGGTGATATCTACTTGCATTTCATGGAAGATATGTTCATATTGACGCAATCAATGTCTAGTCATCATTGATGCTTCATGTTTCACTATCTAGACTAACCTCCTAGGGGTCTGCAATTCAGACCTTGCTATAAATATATGCTATTCACTCACACACTGTATGCCGAATCATTCTAAAGATTAGTAAAATTAATTTTTGTTTAGTAAAAATGAAATAGTAGTTTGAGTGATGTGTATATATATTATGACTAAAGCAATAATTTTATTGCTGGAAAATACATTTGCTTATATATTTGTAATTATTTTTATATCTGTGTGTATTTAATGTAACAACAAAGAAAAATGGGGAAGGCTTGAAATACTGAAATTATCTTTATCACTAGTCAGATCGTTGTCTATAATTAAAATTTATAAATCTTAATTAAAATCGAAAAACAAATCGTTTATCAGTTGTTGTCAAATGATTTAAATTCAGCTTGTTGCCTTTAATTAAAATTGTCAATCGCAATTAAGATCGAAAACAAATCGTTTATCAGTTGTTGCCAAATGTTTTAAAATAGCTAAAAATGGTATTTCGAGCCTTATTTGTTGAAAATAGTTTGCTAATTAAATGTTGTTTTTAAAGGGATTACAGAGATAGGGTTGGTATATGAAATTGCATTCTGGGCGGTATTAAAATGTTATAAAAGGAACCACAGAGCAAAGGGAGTTTTTAGTTGAGTTCAGAGGAGTTTTTAGTGAGTTGTGTTTAATTACTTAAGAAGCCAACACAAGTTCTGCATGATGAAGCATGAGTAGTGGAGCCGTCCACCTCTCTTTTTCTCTCGGAGAACTGTCTTCCAGCCGTCAAAATTCCATCTGACCGGCCATATGAGATGACGTAGAATTGCCAACCTGCCTGCCTGCTGCTATGCTGATATCTTAGGTAAAATCATGTAATTTTGAGCTGCTTTAATACGGACATTCACGGGTGATTTATAATTTGTAGCTAAATTAATTCATAGATCCATTTATGATGTTTTGCTAATTTTGCTCATCAACTCTCTCTCTATAATCCTTTATTAATAATTATGTAATTCTAAATATATGTTACTTTCACTCTTAATTTATGTTTATATAACTTTATGCGGCTCAATTAAATATATACAACTTATTTTGTTTAATATATATACTATTTTCTCTAATATGTCGGTATCAATCAATCTCGCGGCTTTAATTAAATTCATTAGTAAAATTATATTCATTTGTTTATTTAGAATAGAAATCGTTCACTAGGTTGGTTGTATACCTAAAAGTATTTTATTGTGGATGCTTATTTTGTTTTGTTGTTTAAATGCCTTTATAAAAGATTGCGACACCTAATATAAAATCCTATCTTTTCTTACTATCGCCCGAATTCTTTAATTAATACGTATATGGGAATCGAATTCAAATATAAATTTTATTAGCTTAGTAATATAAATAAAAGTTATTATTCATTATGATTTGTTAAATGACTCAGAATTGAAAAACAGATTATTGCGCAAGAGGTTAGACAAGTTCTAAAATAATATTGAAAATTGTGTTATAAAATGATATTCATGTCCAATAATGTTGCTGGCATACCATCCACTTTATTCTGATATTTTATCTTCTCCATTTCTCGATTGTTCAGTCATTGGGAATGTCTAAAGCTCCCATCCTATTTTCAAAAATCGTTCGTATTCAGGAACACTACTTCCTGTGGAATGTAAAGTTTATGAGGATTATGTGCTGTGGATCGCAGTACATAATGATCTGGGATCTCAAACTCAGCCTCTCCTTTGATATCGCTCTGCTAGAATGCGCGGACATATCTAATCTAAGTTCGTTTCAAATATTCTTTTAAAATGATAAAATATCCACAATCGCCATGAGGCTTTATTTTGTTATTGTATGCCAGTACCGTTACCGTCTGCCTAACCTTTAGTAAGTCGCAATGATATGTTAAAGATAATGATTCATTTCGTAAAAAGACATTTAGTTCATTGAGTTAAGATGCTTTCTTTTAAAAACCGTTATCGATTCCTATAGATGTAAATCTAATTTATATTAACGATTGCATAACTTACTCTCGGAAATAAAGCGCATTGTTTGTTTCTTATTTCTAAAAGACGTCTTTTCCAAACAATGCGGATAAAAGTATAAATAAGGGTTCTCCTAAGAAATACATGATTGAAATCATATATTTTGCCTGTTATCAAATAAATCATTTACTGTTAAAACTGTCACGATCTTTTATATTTAATTTCGGCATCCACAACGCTCCGTAGCAAAGGTTTTCTTTAATTAGCTTATTAACTCCGCATAAGTTATAAAACACTATAAAATTGTATCTGTAAAATTATATTTATTAAATGAGTGATAGAGGGGATTTTATACAACAAATTCCCAAGTCTTGTAAATAAATAGTATTGTCCCAAGCGTGAAACTATTTGGCAAAATATACATATGTTTCCTAAATCTTTTGTAATATATATATGCGTTTGTTTAATATTTAATAAATATATCTATTTCATGTAAATCCTGGTTTGTTTTTGAATTATTATTTTCTAGTTAATATTTAGAACTATTTTCTTTAGCTAAGAGCTTAGCATTAATAAATAACTATAATAATCATAATCATCATCAGTCTGATCTTATACTCTACCGCTTTGCTTTGCTTCTGGGCACAGATTTAAAATAATTTTACTGTGTCATCAGAATTGTTGTTTATTGGGTCAGAGATTCGAAGAATAGCAAATAGGTTAGAATTCAGGACTGATCCAGACCTGTGTATCTCGAGCATGATCGGATTCGAGGTACTTTTGCTTAGGATTTGAACCTTGTTAAGTGAGCATACTATTTTGAGCATACTATTTTGACCCGACTTTAAATCCCATTTTATTTAAGTAAATATAAAAAAAACCATGCATAAATATATTTGCAATATAAAATATTTTGCTACATAACTAATAGTAGCTTTTGTATTTTACAATATGTAAATAAGGTTGCATTGACACAGATACCTAAGGGCACTGGGGTGATATCTACTTGCATTTCATGGAAGATATGTTCTTATATATGTGCAGCACAATTATACACTTACCACCATTCTAAATATAATGTTATAAGTTGACTTGCTTACAGGAAATTTACAATGAATAAACTCTTTGACACTCATTATAAGATGCCACATTGACAAAAAATAACTTAAAGATATATGGATAAATACATTTTAGACACTCAACATGAGGTATCATATTTATAGAATATTACAAGTGTATGTGCACATATATACACATGTATATTTGTGTATAAAAATATCAGGAATAACAACAAGAAAAACAAAACAAATGATTGCAACCTTTGCTGAAAATATGGAAATTTGAGATAAAAAAATGATTCAAAAGATTTAAGTAAAAGCTATATCATTATACCTGTAATAACCGTAAAATCCAATATATGCTAGAGACACTTTTTCTCTCTCTTTTTTTTAAATGATTAATAATAAAATAGAAAAAAATAATATATTTTTAACTATTGGAAATATCAGAGTTAATTAATTCATTATTAATAAAATATTTTTAAAATAATCTTATGTAGGCATCTTCATCTTCTTCTGACTGGGCTTCTGAGTGGGTTTCAAGACAACTGGCTGTGCGATGAGGATTTCATATCATTCAGGCATAGGCAAGGTGGCTTTTGTCATCATCATGGTCGGATGGAACTGGTGTAGTCACATCTTGATGATTTGGGAAAAGCAGGGGTGGGTGCACCGGCTGATTGTCTACCCCACAGTCATTTTACTGGAAGTTCTGGTAGATTTCTCCATATTTTCTATCTGGTATAATGCAATAATTATTATTAGTATTAAATTTTCATCCATTATCTTAAATGGTTAATTAAATCCACAAGAAAACAAGAGTTCTTAAAAGAACTGTGTAATGGATTTTTTCTTAGGGAATATCAGCAATAGTCTAGTCCATAAATGAATCTCTAAGTGGCTGGATGAATGGAGAATTCCAGAACCAAAGTAGTGAATGACTTAGACAGAATGAATGCCAAAAAAAAAGAATCCCACAGCACTGGCTAAAACCTATCAACCCCATTCAGAACTAATTCAGGTACCCCCCTTAGGAGTATGAATGAGCCAACCTTTTATTTTAGCTTATTACTTAGATTATAAACATTCCTTTCTATTTTTTGGATTAAATTCTACATATTAGGGTTTAATATAATGTTTAGTTTTCATCTTGAACTCTCAGACCACTTCAAAAGACTTTTTATTTTATATAAAAAAAATAACATTTTAATTATAACATTCATTATCAAAAATTTTTCTTTTTGATTAGATTTTTGCCAAAGCAATTAACATTCTTTGATTTCTGAATAAAATTACAGTTTTTAGATAAGCAATAAAAAAATAAAAAAATATACAATTATGTTGGAACAATTACTTGAATTATTTCTTTTATGAATATGTTCCAACATGTGATTCATTTGATCAATAAAGTTTGCTTTTCTCCATTTGAGTTTTTCAGAGAAAAGCAAAATACATAACCATAAATGACATATAATGAAAATATACAAAAAATAAAATAAAAAAAATACATGAGTTTATTATACATGTATTTGTTGGTGTACAATATTTCTCTGTCAGTTGAATGTTTACTTTACATTGGTGTGTGTGGGTATTCTATGTTCAGACCCAACTTCCATTATTAATGTAGCACATTTATATATTCATTGTGCTTAATATATGCAAATTTACATGTGTACCTGCTATAATTTTCTTTACAGCGGACTTTATGCATGGACATTTGATAATGCCCAGCACAATATATATATATTGTACCAAGATCATAGTTGGTACATAATAATTTGATCAAAAAATTATTAAAATAATAAATCAACAAATAAATAAATAAGTTATGAAAATCTAAAGAGTTTCTTTATTAAACAAAAAATGCAGTTTGCTGTCAAAACTTAAGATTAAAAGTCAAATAGTTTTCTAGTATTAGTTTTGAAATAAAAGTTACAATTAATTAATTAAAAGAGGGGAGGGGTTTTTTGGTTAGACAAGTTAAACTAAATGTTTTATAAAAAGAAGTAAAGAGTTTATTATTATTTTCAAGTCTAAAGAATATAAATCTCTTTTTATTTAAGTAAAAGAAAAAAGAGTTGTCTTAAAATGAAATGGTAAATGGATCTTAAAATATATATGTGCTTTTGTAAATAGAATAAATGTATGTGAAATAAATGTTAAAATGAAATAAATAAATACAGAAGATTATCGTTAAAAACACAGTGATGGCTATTATGTTAAAATATAAAAATATATCTAAAACTCAGCGGTGACCACTAATTAAAAGTACAAACAACAAATTCAGTGATGGCTATTAATTAAAATGTAAAATCTCCAAAGAATTATCTACTAATTAAACGATCTCAAAAACACATAGTTAAAGGATTAAGAAAGGAATTTTGACAACAGATATTGCCGGCGGACATGAAAACAAAAACATGCCTCATATATAAATAGTAAAATTTTATCGGACAGTTCAGTGGAGTTAATTGCAACAGTCAGTTGAGTTCAGAAAACAGTTCAGTTCATTCAGATAACAGTTTAGTTTATTAAGAATCAACCAAAAATGCAGTGTTAAAACCATGGGAAACATGTGGCAGTCTCTATTCTAAAGTCCAGTAAAACAGCAAGATCTGCCCATGAAAATAATGTCTGCATAACAGCTTGAAGAATCTCCGTCAATATCTAATTGTCTCCAGGAATAGTACCAACTAATAATGATCAAATCTCCGCAGGAAAACTTCAAATCTAACCGGTTAGAGATATCTCATTAGAAGTAGCAAAGAGCAAGATGCATCCATGTTCAAAATCCTAGGTAAATAACATTTTTTTATATTCCTTCCTAAGTAGCCATCGCATTCATGAATCCTCCAAGAGCCAAATTATATGAATTCTATAGCACATAAAAATGAACTATTAATTTGTGTGTTCTAAATGTCAAATATTAATTTGTGTGTTCTAATAATGTCAAATACTATTTAATGCTTTATTATTATATATGTGAGTGTATGAGTTAATATGTGCATGATCATTATATCAATGTTATTAGTTAAATGAGATTTATAAAATATTTAAATTTAGTAGAATTAATGTTAATTAAAATAAATTGTCTTTAAACTAAAACTTTATTTGTCGGTCAATTCTTTTCATCAATTCTTTTCGCCACTAATTTTGTATAATTTTGTTATTGAATTAAAAAAAAATAGACTGAGCTAGTTAAGGGATTTTTTCGAGTGCTGGATTATGAGCCTACTGTCCGAACATGTTAATCTTAGAGTAGCTGGTGCCTGGGGTTTACTCCGAAACAAATAAAGTGTTTGGGTAGTAGGGGTTTGAATCTAGCAGCCGAGGTGGGCCACGATCTGGAGATGTGATCAAGTGATGCATTGCATAGCTCAATCTGATCGTGGGTATTGTTGATAGTTAAAGCTATCAATAATATTTTCCACTTTGCTCAAACGTGATGGTTCGTTCACATAATATTTATAATTAAATAAGATTATAAATGTATTATAAAGAAATTTGTAACCAGCCAAAACATTTGCAGTGTAAGTAAGATTATCTGCAGAATGAACCTGGTACATAAATGGCTTATCCCAACATTGTGGCTAGACCTAAGAAACAATAGTAATTAAATACTTTGTTTCTTGTTTAAAAATAAAAATCTTAAAGAAAAGCTAAATTACGTAGTTAAAGTGGTTTAATTTTTAAAAAAAGAATTGACCGAAAACTTTTTTTTCTTTAAATGAAAAGAGATTTGACATTTATGCTATCAAATCAAAGACAGTTAGATATTTTGGGCAGAGTTAAAGTGTTAAGATCAGGTAGAGAAAAAGGACAAAGGGGTGGAGTCACTGTGTGTTTCCATTTTAGTAAGAAAATAAATAAACAGTAGTATTTAAATTTAGTTTAACGTAAGTGTTCGTTTAAAAAAAATGGAGGAAATAAAAAAAGAAGAAATATCTGAGACACAGATGATGATGAAAATGATGATGAATATGATGCAAGAATTCAAACAAAGTCAACAAGAATTGTGTCAGAAATTTGAGCAAAGTCAACAAGAATTCAAAGCAGAAATACGAGTAATTAAACAAAGCCAACTAGAAGTCAAAGGAGAAATTAAAGAACTCATTGCAGAAATAAGAGAAATAAGATGTGAAATTACAGGAAAGATAGAGAAAAATCAAGAGATTGTAGAAGTAGATTTTGTCAAAGAAAATAAGGAAATTGAGGTCATGAAAGAGATAGTAGAGTCAGATAGTGGTAAATATAGTAGTTTGGAAATAGAAATTAAATTAGAATCAGATAGCATTGCTATAGAGAAAGTAGAAACAAATGTAGATCAAGAAATAGAAGAGAGACATAAGTTCAAGGTAGAAGATAGCATTGAAAAGTTTTTACAAAAAGTTAAAAAGGTTAAAGTAAAAGTTCGTGTTTGTTTTAAATGTAGATTTAAAATAAAAAGAAAGTGTAGGAAAAAATATTTACAGTTAGGAAAAATACAGAGGTCTGCAAAGCTTAAAGGCTTTCTAATTTAAAAAGTTGAAATAGGACAGAGAGGGAAAGAGATAAAACAGTCAATTTTAATCGAGGGATGGATGTGAGAATATGGAGCATAATTTATGTTAGTGAATTAGTAGAAGAAAGAAAGAACCACCTGACAAAGTTTAAAAGTTAGTTAAGGGTTGGAATATTAAAGTAGATGGAAACAATAAGGACCGGAAATGGACTATGAGTAAAATAATTATTCTAATGTAAATAAATCTGAGAAGTTTAAATCTGAAACTTCTGTTTAAAACTAAGATAATAAATTTAAAAATAAATGAATAATGATAAATGAAAT
Organism: Epiperipatus broadwayi; assembly: GCA_028023455.1. Classification (NCBI taxonomy): domain Eukaryota; kingdom Metazoa; phylum Onychophora; class Udeonychophora; order Euonychophora; family Peripatidae; genus Epiperipatus; species Epiperipatus broadwayi. The sequence continues at coordinate 155,343 of JAQFVV010006220.1, read as the reverse complement.
GTTTGAAACTAATAATAATAATGGAGGCTTCGCAAAATAAATGATTTTTTTTTCTCCATGTACATATTAAGAAAGAAAAATGCTTGTAAATAAACAGTTCGAATAATAAAAAAATCAATCAATCAATAAAATCAAGTTAAATAAATGGGTCAAATGAATGATGTAAAAGTAATGTTTGTAGGATTAAATAAATCAAGTATTCAAGTTAAATAAATAAATAAAATATCCTTAAGAAAAATATCTGTAATAATGGATCATAATATAATAAAAATAGTTTTTCTGAATAAACGCACATAAATAAAGAAGTTAAAATAATGGTTTAAAATAGTATCATAAAACTAATATTTAAAATGTTCGTAATGATTTAAAACCATATTGTAAGACTAGATTAATATAAATAAATGTTTAAAATATTGGTCATATGATTTAAAATGATATTGTAATGTTCATAAATAAAAATATAAAGTCAATCTAAGTTGTATTAAGAGTGTATAAGGGTTTGAAATTAAGGGAAGAGGGAAGTATAGAAATAAGTTTTAGATAAGGATAAATTTAAAGTTGTTGACTGGATAAAATTTAGCACCCATAACGGACTGTCAAGGATCATTCGTCGTTTAAAATTCTTCTTTTAAAATGCACACTGGGACAACCAGAGTAAGTTGTAAGTCACTTTTTCAGGGTAGAAGCCCCATATCTCATACCTCGTTCCAAAGCATAAGACGAAAGTGGACAGTTGATAAATCCTGCCATTCACAGCAACCCTTTCTTTTTCCAAGTCTGGTAGAAACCCGGCAAATGAAGCTTCGAATTTTCATATATGTAAGTTGGTATAAGTCAGCGAATCTGCTTCCACATCATTTCCAAAAGATCCCTGTGCCACAAAATTAGTTTGTCCCGGTGGTCACTATCCAGAATTTAGATTATTGTGAGCAATGTATTCCACATAGAAAGAAGTAAAGCATAATTGAAGATTGCTCTTCGTATGTAAAGTAAAAGATATTAAAAAGCAAACTTAGAAAATTAATAAATATTTAGAATTAAGAATTAAAGTTGTCAGAGATAAAATGGTCAAAAATGCTGCATTTTACTCTCAAACAGAGGGTGGTGTAATGTACCAAGATCGTAGTTGGTACATAATAATTTTATCAAAAAATTATTAAAATAATAACTCAACAAATAAATAAATAAGTTATGAAAATCTAAAGAGTTTCTTTATTAAACAAAATGCAGTTTGCTGTCAAAACATAAGATTAAAAGTCAAATAGTTTTCTAGTATTAGTTTTGAAATAAAAGTTACAATTAATTAATTAAAAGAAGGGAGGGGTTTTTTGGTTAGACAAGTTAAACTAAACGTTTTATAAAAGAAAGTAAAGAGTTTATTATTATTTTCAAGTTTAAAGAATATAAATCTCTTTTTATTTAAGTAAAAAAAAAAGAGTCATCTTAAAATGAAATGGTAAATGGATCTTAAAATATATATGCGCTTTTGTAAATAGAATAAATGTATGCGAAATAAATGTTAAAATGAAATAAATGAATACAGAAGATTATCGTTAAAAACACAGCGATGGCTATTAAGTTAAAATATAAAAATATATCTAAAACTCAGCAGTGACTACTAATTAAAAGTACAAACAACAAGTTCAGCAATGGCTATTAATTAAAATGTAAAGTCTCCAAAAGATTAGCTACTAATTAAACAATCTCAAAAACACGTAGTTAAAGGATTAAGAAAGGAATTTCAACAACAGATATTGCGAAAACAAAAACATGTCTCATATATAAATAGTGTAACGGTCAGAAAACGTGTGACTCGTAAACATAGTGCAGAATTCGACCACTATACAGAACAGCAGCACCATCGAGTAGCGAAGCCACCCGTGGTACTGAGTTCGAACATAGTTTATCGGTTCCACAATACAATCCACGAAACAATGCATCTGATGCGACATTAGTAAATATCTCCTTAGGCACAGTGGTCAGGGATATGCAAGAGACTCATGATTTTATTCTCGAGTTAGCCAATAACCAAACTAATATTAATTAAACATTTATATTTACATAATCGAGGAAATATTATATAGAATGGGTATCGAATAAATGAAACGTAACTGCAGACGTATAGTTTAAAATTATTTATTAATACATTTTAATAAAGCAATCTAATAATATTTTATGGACTAACAGCTTCAGTAGCGGGATTTGCAACATGATTATATTTTAAAGAATACATTTATTTATTTACACATTATTTTATATTGGGGACTCAGTAGCGGTGTTTCCGATACTGTAATGTTTACAAAGGGAATTCACTTATTTGAAGGCTTAATCTAGCTACCTAAAATTCCTGAGTAAGTATTTCTAATGCATGCCTTGGGGAATTTATACCTTTGCCATGCAAGAGTCTAAAGTATGGGTTATAAGAGTAATAGCAGACATATATTTATTTAATTAAAATATTTATTTATAACTAAGGGCAAACATTTATTTGAGAGTGAATTATGAAGATAATGCAGAGGCGGAGTGATATATAGAATAATAGAATTGAGCAAAGAAACACGTGGTACGCTTTAGAAAGGCGATATGGAATGGCAGTATATCGAAACTGCAAGGCGCGAATGGGTTTATAAGAATGTCAGACTGGTCTCTGCCGCGGCCCGACGAAGTAAGGTGTCACATAAGCATAACCAGGGACAAGCGGTACGTGGCACAATTTTCCGGCTGGCTGCATGACATTGTCAAATCCTACGGGAGCACCCATTAAGCCTGCTTGTGTAGGATGACTGGGGTTAATTTCAACCCTGAAGAATCCGGAAATTTCACGGCGGAATAGATCATCGCGTCTCTAAAACGTAACACATGTATACTGTATAAACGATTATGATGAGATTTAAATGGATTTCTAATTCGGCCCGACATTATCAACATTTACTAAAGAACGTTGGTGACTCTCAAAGAAATGTAATTCTATGGAATTATTCATGATGATTTAATAAATACCAAACATATATAAATTGGGAATTATTATAACTAATACGTCAGCCATTTGCGAAGTAGTAGACCCTGCATTACAATAAATGAAGCATTGAATGCGTGTCGATTTATATGAAAGTTAAGTTATTAAAGAAAATAAATATTAATAAAAATTTGACACGCATTCATTGTTTTAAGCGATCATAGATTTAAACTTTGAAAATTGAAATAATTATGAGCATGCAATAATTAAATAATAACTATAGATAGAAATGTAGATTATAGAAATATGAACCCAAGATAGAGTGAGGTAAGCTAGATTATTAGATACATTTACACATTACATTAATTATTCAATTTTAGTTATACAAATGGTAGTTTTACATTTTATAATTTAGATAAGTAGTATGAAGAAGAGCTATAGCATATTATTAGAGTACTCTAGAGTTTGAACACAGACAGGTACCTGTTTTATAAGAAGTTTTCTTATTCCATGAGTTTAGCAGCAAAAAGTTCACGAGTGGCAAGTCTTTCTTGTAGTTAGATATTCATTTAATTTCATGGCAGCAGCAGCGTTCTCATTCATTTCAGGCAGCAGATCTTCATGGTGAATTTATGACGGACAATGAAAGTTCAGCATCCGATAGGCCATCTCCCGATGGAGAATAATCTAGGTGCTTTACTCGGTCATACCTTGGCAGGAACAAATTATTTTTATATTTTTGGAGACTCTCAGTGATCGAGAGCAAAGCTAAAGTTTAAGTGCTTGTCTCCAGCAAGTCTAAGATGGCCTCTCTTTTTTATCTTGATCTTTCACGTTTTTTTGTTAAGGTATTTTTAGGTTCTATTTAATCTGCCCTGAGGATAATCAATGCATTTTGTTGGTTTTTAATTAAAGAAAGCTGCCTTTCTATTGTTTACATTTTACATTTACTAATTAATTTTGGGGAATTTTTCTTTAATTAACCTATTATCTATCACTGACCGATGCTTTTAAATTTCAAAAACAAAAAGGGAACATAAGATTATTTTAACTTTTAATTAAATATTACATCAGATATTTTTTTAGAATTATTATTAAATGAAATTTAAACAAAGCAATAAATATGAACTTTATAATCCAAAATAAATGATTAAAATTATACAAAATTATATAACTAAAAGAAATCTAAATTATATTATTTTATCCCTATTTATTGCGTTTAATTTGAGATCAAAATGTGTGCATGTTTCTGCTGAATTCTACATATATTTATACATTTTTAATATTGTTACACACACAATCCGATATCAAAAAGTTTAAATTTGGGCGGAATAGACCGGTCAGTGAGAGACGACAGAAAAAGGTGAAACTTAAAATTCGAATACGAATCTTACTGTTTCAATAGTAAAATTTTATCAGACAGTTCAGTGGAGTTAATTGCATCAGTCAGTTGAGTTCAGAAAACAGTTCAGTTCATTCAGATAAAAATTCAGTTTATTAAGAATCAACCAAGAATGCAGTGTTAAAACCATTGGGAAACATGTGGCTGTCTGTAAACAGCAAGATCTGCTTGTGAAAATAATGTCTGCGTAACAGCTTGAAGAATCTCCATCAGTATCTAATTGTCTCCAGGAATAATACCAATTAATAATGATCAAATCTCCACAGGAAAACTTCAAATCTAACTGGTTAGAGATATCTCATTAGAAGCAGCAAACAACAAGATGCATCCACGTTCAAAATCCTAGGTAAATAACATTTTTTTATATTCCTTCCTAAGTAGCCATCGCATTCATGAATCCTCCAAGAGCCAAATTATATGAACTCTATAGCACATAAAAATGAACTATTAATTTGTGTGTTCTAAATCTCAAATATTAATTTGTGTGTTCTAAATGTCAAATACTATTTAATGCTTTATTATTATATATGTGAGTGTATGAGTTAATATGTGCATGATCATTATATCAGTGTTATTAGTTAAATGAGATTTATAAAATATTTAAATTTAGTAGAATTAATGTTAATTAAAATAAATTGTCTTTAAACTAAAACTTTATTTGTCGGTCAATTCTTTTTGCCACTAATTTTGTATAATTTTGTTATTGAATTAAAAAAAAATAGACTGAGCTAGTTATGGGATTTTTTCGAGTGCTGGATTATGAGCCTACTGTCCAAACATGTTAGTCTTAGACTAGCTGGCACCCAGCATTTACTCCGAAACAAATAAAGTGTTTGGGTAGTAAGGGTTTGAATCTAGCAGCCGAGGTGGGCCACAATCTGGAAATGTGGTTGAGTGATGCATTGCTTAGCTCAATCTGATCGTGGGTATTGTTGATAGTTAAAGCTATCAATAATATTTTCCACTTTGCTCAAACGTGATGGTTCGTTCACATAATATTTATAATTAAATAAGATTATAAATGTATTATAAAGAAGTTTGTAACCAGCCAAAACATTTGCAGTGTAAGTAAGATCTTCTGCGGAGTGAACCCGGTACAATATATATATATATATAATCTAAAAATCTTCAGAATGGCTCTAAAAGAAAGACAACAGCAGGAAGAGAATGGGTATCTAAAAGATAAAAAGGAAATCATGAAAGCCATTTTCTAAAGAAAATGGGGCAGAAAAATGGGATTTCATTGTTTCTACAGTTAGAAAAGGTGGTGAAAAGAGAGTTACTGATTATAAACATTCTTAAAGTATTCATTAAATAAAAGAAAATTAAAATCTGTTGGAAGTGTTTGATTTTCAAAAATTGTTATGTTATAAATCCAGGATGATTATGTGCTTGTGTTATTTGTATATTTGCATTGAAGAAGTTCATGCAACTTTAAATAATCTTATCAAACATTTACTCCTCAGTTTGTGTTATTATATCAGATGTTCTTTGCCTAAATTTGACAAAATCAGCAAATATGTTTACTGGGAATAATGTATGGTGCACTACATTTTTTAAAGAGTTTTATTTTGCCAGACTTTTGATTCCTAACTTCATTATTATATATTTGAATAATAAGTCTTGCTCTACTCAACTCGTGGTTCTAAACATTTTAAAATTATCATTAGAGACACAAGTCAAGATTGCTAGACTCAATATTTTATAAATATCTAAGAATAGGATGCAACCATTGAATTTTCATCAGGATGACAGAAAGCCCCACTGAAGATGAAATTTTTGCTTTAACACGAAATGATACATTTATGTAAATAGAAAAGAATTAAAAATTCCAAAGGCAATGTATGAAAAAATGATGTAAATTTTGGATATTTAAAAAAATCATTATGAGAAAAGATAATCCTTAGTTAAAAATTTGTATGATAAGAATCAAAAGGAACCTTATGATATAATTCTATAATAAGAATAGAAGAAAAAAAATGACATGAGAAAAATAAAAGAAACTGACGTTTGGAAAAAATAATCTTTTTTAAATTTTTCTTTAAGAAAGAGGTGAGTGACTTGAAATGATCTAGTCCTTGTCCTGTATAATATAAGGCAGACCTGATGTTAAACTAGGTAGTTATTTAAATAGAACATAAAGATTAATGGTATGATAATGTTATAAACAAATACGCATCAAATGAAATATACCACTTTTTAAATCTATATGAATATAACAAAAGATAAAAAATATTTTTACTAGTTTCTATGAGAACTAAAATATTGGGGAGAGCGGAGTTAAAAGAAGATGAATTGAACTTTATTAGGAAATAAGATAAGATTAAACAAATTATTTCATTCTTTAAATGAATTATAAAATTATATAATATTTAAAATATAATTAGATTGAATAAAAGTTTGAAATAGGATTGAAATAATTATTATTATTTTTAATCATTCATTAGGCTATGGATTATCCACTTAATGGATAATATTTCTGTAATGTAATTTTCACTACAGCACTCTCACAGCAAAATAGGAACAGGTTTTTATCCACTTTTACCATCTTGTGGAGGTGTGTAATTACAAACATATGATCAAAGACATGTAAAAAAGGTGTATGGTTCACAAGATGCACATGCAGAACCAGCACTCATCAGTTGGCCCAGATCACAATCTCTTACTATATGTTTATTATTATTCAGTATATATAGATAGTCAATTACTATAAAATAATTAATAAGTGTCAAACTTACTGCCCTTACATTTGACACAAATCACTATAAAATGGATTTTTGAAAATTTTAAATATTGAAACTGGGAATTGACTTATCTATTCATATCCTGAATGTACAAAAGTAGTTTCTCAATAACATTGTGCAGCTCAATTTTATTGTTTATCTTAATTCATACATACTTTTCTTTAGCTATTACATTTTTACTCTCATCAAATGATTCTTAATATCTTTGAGTAATAGATGGCTATTAATTTGCTTTTATTGCAAATCCTATATATCAAATTTGCAGTTGAAAATTAAAAATGTGCAGTTTCAATATATCTATTTAATTTATGTTTTTTTTTTTTTTTCCATTTAGATGTTTTCTGTTCGTAAAAGATAGTTTAATTTTTTAAATATTTTAATTTTATTTTTTTAATCGCTTTAGATTTGCAGTGTTTTATTAAACACAAACAAATTCCATTAATTTAGCATCATTTAATTTAGTGATTTTGTTTGCATTAAAAAAATAATTCGAATAATAGAACCAATAATAAAGTAAAAATATTGCAATACTGTATAATCGTGCAATGATGATACATTTACATTTAGTTTGAGTAAACTTAAATTTTCCTCCCATATATTTAGCCCACAGCAAAATATTAGATAGTAAATAGATATCTATCTATCCTTAGCGTAAAACAAAAATGTAAACTATGTAAACAAAAATTAAATAATATTTTATTAAATAACATATTTCTAAAAAAATAATTAAAAAAATAAAACTATTGATTAATGTCTTTATGAAGTAGACTGTTCTTTTGTTTTTAAACATTTCATTGTAATAACGATGTTTAATATATTTCTCTTTGATACAAAATATTAAATCATACACACACACATATATATGTTATGATTATATGAATTTATTCAATAAGAGATTCATTCTAAATCTCAAAAATGATAATTAGAGTTTAAAATTATGCTAAGAAATCTTACTTAAAAAATTCATTCTAAGTATTATAAATAAATGAAAAATAAATTATAAAAATATAATTAAATAAGAAGTATCCTACTGATTGCACAATGGTTATGCAAATAAAAAGAAATCTTTTTAAATTTTAATTCAGCTAACATTTTTGTGAATATAAGCCAATATTATCAAACTAAATAGTATGTTTAAACTGATTGATTATATTCACAATAATGTGAAAATGAAATGAATATAACTGCAACTCCCATTGAGATATGCTTAATCAATAGTCAAATTTCAATATATTTTGAAAATAATGGAATGATATACAGGCCCACCATGTGCAGGTGTGCAAGTTGAGAAGGGCACAAACACACTTTATCATGGGAGCAGACATTAAGATAATTAATACAATTTATATGTAAATGAAAATGTTTAGATTTTCAAATCACTTCATTAGTAGAAATACATTTTGAGTGTAAATATTTTTTATTTAAAGATGAAAGATATACTTCTTTACTTAAACTTAGTGTGACAATTGTTTGAGCCTTGAGTTTTGAGGCTCAAACTCAAAATATACTACATATATATTTTCTTCCTTTGTGCTAGACTGAACAGGCTGATGCTCTTTTGTCATGATAATTAACAAAACTTATATATGAATGTTAAGATATCTGAATCACTTTATTGTTATAACATTTTCTGATTGTAAATTTTTTTTATTCAAATATGAGGAATATGTTTTTTTCTTAGACTTGTGATGAAAATTGCTTAAGCCTCAAAATATATTTCACATATACTCTGCCTTTGCACAAAACTAAACAGGTCGATGCTTTTGTCATTATAATTAATAAAATTTATATGAAAATGAGAATGTTTAGATTTCTCAATCACTTTTATGTAAATATCCTAATTTATATAAAAAGTAACATATTATTAATAATTTATTTAAAAGTAAAACTTATTTAAAAATATTGCATTATAATTACAATAATTTTGCATGTGTTGAAATTGTCTTTATCAATGGTAGTTTATGAAGCTCACATGTGTTATTTAGTTTAGAGTATTGATAGATAGGACAGATTTAGGAATATGGAATCCTAGAATCAATTTTACAAGTGTCTAGTGCAAGATATTTTTAATAATAATATTATCTTTTTTATTATTATGCTGTATTATTTTTTACATCTTTTACTAAATAGTTTTTTCTATTTTTAATATATTTTTTTAATGTTATATCTTTTTACACATTTTACTAATCAGCTTTTCTTTGGATGTGGAGTTGGGTCTGTTCTATAGTTTAAAATTTGTAATTAATCTGTAATTCACAGGAAAACAAAATGAAAAAAACAAAACATAATTTTCAAAAAGATATCATTGCACACCAAAATATTTAATTCTTAACAAATTTCATGATAATGATATTATTTAATACAATTCTTTTTATTGTAATAAAATGCTTACTTGATTGCACTATGTTAAAGTCTAAAAAATGTATTTAGTGGAACATTCCATGTGTTTTTTTTATGGTTATCTAACATAACCTATGAATAAACAAAATAAAGGGTAAAGCATTTTAATGACTTCTAAAAGAATATTGAATAAACAATATAAGTATGAAAATTTATTGAATAAATAATTAAATATAAAAAATGTAAATTTTCTTTCTTAAATAAATCCTGGCTTAATTCCAAATTGTCGAACTTTATTATAAAGTATAATATACATAATATGGCTTAGTTATTAATAGGCTTTAAAAAATTAAATAATAAAATATTGTAAATGTTTTTGTTTTTGTTAATAGAAAACATAAACAACTTATGTGTAAGAGACTCTGAATTAAAAGTACCTAATGGATTTTTAAAACAATTATTTTTAACAAGTTGGTACTAATGGAATGAAAGATTTATATCATCTATATTATTTAAAATTGACCTAGTTGTATGGTCCTAATAAAATATAAAAGTTATATCAATAAACCATGTAAGTATGGAAATTTAAAATATTAGAATATATATAATAAAGTATAGATATTAATAGTAGGATGACATGCATATAAAAAAATTAAATAATAGTGTAAATATTTTATTATTGAAATAATATAACTTTCTTAATAGAAAATGTAAATAAGTTTCTGCATGAGAAATTTTGAATGAGGTTTCAAAAAACCAGGCTATTTTATCTAATTGTTACTATGTCTGTTCAAAGTTGATCTAAATATTAGTAAGAAAGTCCAATAGTTATGCCAGCTTTTGCAGCTATTGTATTTTAAAAAGGATAATGGAGATAAGCTGGTCTCTTTTTTCTCCTCACTCTGCAGGCTGGGCATTGTAAGCAAAGAATTCCACAGAATCATATTCTAGCTGTAGATAATATTTTTAAGTAAATGAACTAAAAGTAGAATTACTTATATCATATCAGAACAGTCCCAGAAGAGAAGGGGGTGATGCAATGTTTTCTTGAGTGTAGGTATTTGATAGTGATTCTTTTAAATATGATAAAAACACTTAGATATTTTAAAAAATTATATTATTTGCAGATATTTCCTATCACTACTAGCAATTTTATAGGATTGTCCAAAAAATAATATAAAAACTTTTGTAAGAAATAATTAAAAATTTCAAATTTACTAAATAAATATTTTTATTTTAAAGTACTATTTAATTATTTTTTCAAAAATCATTTTTTAAACATTAATTTATTTTATTTTAGCATGTGTTTTAATCTTTGGATTTATTTTATAGAAATAAATGAATAAAACATGTTAAATGACTAAAGCTATATTAAATTTTTTTTTGCGAAAGCACTAAAAAAAATGTCAATTTACAAATTTTATTTCATAGAGGTGGGGACACTAAAATGGACCTTGCACAAAGATGCTTCTTATCCATGTGGTGGTGCTGATGATACACCCATTCTTTCAGCTCTATGAGTATTTAAGCTTAGTTTATTGGCATTGTTATAAATCAAAAAGTGAAAGCTGTATATTAGTTTGATTTATGTACAATGTAAATGCTCTGAAATTATTGTTTGTCTATTTATAAGATCAAAGTAGTGCCTTAGTTTTAACAATTATCAAATACCAAATAAAACATCAGTTTAGTAAATGTAACTGTAAAATTAAGGCACTGCCTTAATCTCCTAAATAACTATACAGTTAATTCAAATTATATATGCTAGATATAAGTCAAACTAATATACAGATTTCAGTCTTTGATTTACTACAATGTCAATAAACTAAGCTTAAATACCCGAAGAGCTTCAAGGTGGATGGTATTATTTCATTCTTTTCATAACTTGTTGATGTTTGGCTATTGATTAGACATAGGTTTAGGGAAGTTGTACTTATTTCAATTCAATTTTATATCTCTGATTATTTATAGTTAATCCTTTATAAATAAAATGGTAAATTATTTGTTTATTATAGTCCAAATATTTGTGAAAGGTAAGAAATTCAAATATAAAACAGATTGCTTTGTAGAAATCATTAATGCATTCATAATTCATGCAATCATTAGAGATTTCAGATTTTGTTTTCTACTTGAAAAACTAGGAATGTTCAATTATTAGCTTATTAGCTGTCTGAACCAGCCTCTGAAGAAAATGTAGAGACTATGTTGAATCATCAGAAGATAAGCTGATTGTTTTCAAATAATATAGCATAGCAGAATAGCTGAGTAGAGAAGCGCAAACATAATTGTAATTTTTTAAATACTGATAATAACTTTTAATGTTTTATTGGTAATGTGTGGTTGGCCAAGTGACTCTCTCTTTCAGTTATAATTAACTTTATAACTATGTAACTAAAATAACTAGATAATAAAATGGCAGGAAAAGGCCCTAAAGTCTAAAAAAATGTCAGTTGTAAACCAATCTGTTGATCTGAAAAGGTAAAAATGAATAACCTGGTATAATAAAATCTACTGTTGAAAATAGCTGGGAATTAATAGCAATAGATTTATTTTGTGACCAAAAACTTGCATTATTAAGTTTACTTATTATATAATGATCAAAACACTGAATATGTGCTCAAGATTTTTCTGCTACAAAATCCTAGATGGGCTTTTCATTTGTATAAAGATGTATTCATGTTTAAAAAATCTAAATTAGTCAATATAAATACAATTCTTGTGATAAAATATATATTTTATTTTTTAATGTCCTTACCTACTTTAACATTTATATTTTAATTCTATTGTTTAACAACTTTTCTGATGCACAGTCTTGAATAGTTTTGTGTAATGGAATTTGGTAAACATTTTCATGCTTTTTTTTATTTAAAAAAATGAATTTATAATTCTTCATTAAATATTTACATTTTTGATAATATTTATTAAAATCATAACTTGAAAAACTGAAAGCTATCTTAAAAATAATATATCAACTTTGCAAATAAAGAAAAAAGAGAAATAAACTAAATAAATAATCATAACAAAAAGTTTTGTCTTAACCTTCAAAATAAAAACTGTTTTTCAATAAGTAATAAATAACTTTGCACTACATGTTTGTTAGTAAGGCATATTTCAATAAAGAATACATTCAAGTAATGAATATAATCTTCAAAATTTTAAAATTCAACTTATAATTTTAAAACTGATGAATTATTTTGTTTCTTTTTTTGCTATTACAAACTTCCTGTTTCCCTTTATTATTACACTTTTCTTGATTTATTTTCTGTTATAAATAAATATGTTCAAGTTTCACTGCCAAATAAATGCAAAACCATCAACAAATGTTACAGATAGTTGCAACTGAGTTACTTTAAGCTAATTACAGCACCAAAAAGTCCAGAACAGTTAACAAATATTATATTGTATCAATCTGTACTAAACCTATATATAATAATATAGCCCACTTTAGATTAACTTAAAAATAACGAATAAATACAACAAATACGAATATGTGAATACTGTTTGATCATTGTAAGCATATATGTGTTTTGTAACTTCCATATAATATATTATTATTTTATCATATCATTAATGTTTTTATTGTTAATTTTTTGCTGGGTTAAAATTTTTGTTAACATAGTTTTGAGTTAATGTGATTTTTGTATTCCCTTGTGAACATTCTATATCTGCTCATGCATTTTATATAAATCTAATTTTTGTATCAGAAAATTGAACTAGACAACCAGAAATATAACTGCAGGAATTGATATTGTAAAGAATTAAATATCACTGTGAAGCTAATCTTTTTATTAAACTAAATGATGGTAGTCTAGAAATAACTATAGTCAATTGAAAAAAAAAATCAAGTTGGTTCTCATTTAAGAACCCTTAAAGCAACTTTACATTACTTGATATATTAATATGATAATGATAAAATTAACTAAAGTCAAAGAATTGTATTAAACTTGGAAAATTTCAATATAATATATTCTGGAATCTATAGACCAAATTACTTAAAATCAGATAGAGCTACATAATCTTCATTTACTGTGAAAACTGCATTCTATTCTGGAATTGAATTCTAAATCATAGAAATAATAGATTAATGATAATACTCCAATGATATTAAGAATAAATTGGGTATTAATGGAATTATGATGAGTATATATAATAAATTAACTAATGGAATAGAACAATTAATGTAAAAAAAATATTCTTTAAAAAACTATGTAGAATCATAATGCAGTTGAGACTAAAAAAATTTCTGGATAATAGGGAAAAAACTACATTAAACTTTTTTGAATAACAAAAGTATGAAGGGGGTGAAAATGAAGTTACTTTGTTTTTTATTAAACAATTTTTTTAATATATATTTAATTGGAAAACAATTATTAATAAGAGATTACGGATACAATTTTTAAAAACTTAAACATCCTGTAATGTGCTTTGAATGTTAGTATCATATAACAATGATAACTAATATTAAATATAGTCAATAATCTAATTTTTTATATTTTAATTTCTTTATTATTTATTTCTCACATAACTTTAATATTGTTTTTCAAGTCATCTCTATATGAGAATTTTAAAATAAAAGGTAAAAACAATATTATAATTTGTAATAAAGATTTCATTTTAAAATTATCATATATTTAAAAAATGCCATGTGATAGATGGTATGTGCCATTGGCTTTGAATATGCAGTTATTTGGGATTCCATTAATTTGCTAGTTTATTTAAACACCAAAAAATCACGGCTCTGTGGTGATCTTTTCATAACTTATAATAATATTTAGTGTACATAACTCAGTTCAAGAGATCATTAATCATGATACATTTTCATTCAATAGAATGGCAGATTAAAAAGATTTCAGAATTACTTTTCAGCTGAGTAATGTAAAAAATCTTATTACAGTCTATATGATTATATAAACTGAGTAAAAATACAGGTAGAGTATTGTAAAAATTCAAGAATGTTTTTTTAAGACAACTTTCAAAAATTTTGTACATGATCTCTTACATGTTCTCTAATCAAGTGTAAAATCAATGTCTATCTTTTTGATTATTATCTTATTCTAGTCAAAACAAATATACATTGGCTTCAAAATCATTCCAATTGCTAATGAGTTTAAAATTTGGCATTATTTTCGATATAATATTGTATGTGGACATATGATTACTAAGTAAATCTTCCATCAGGTTTCTATATTTCTTTATGACTGATCAACTTAAAGATTTCGTTGATTTTTTTTTAAAACAAATAATGATATAAGTTAGCAGCAAATATGGGAATCAATTACCAGAAGGTTGGTATGCACCAAACAAAGTGTCATATGACTTTTTTTTTTAATCTATTTTTTTATGATGTTTATATACTTGGTAATATCTGTAATCACTGCAGCTTTAGGAAGGCAGAAAGCTAAACAATTTACCAGATAGTAATATAAACTTGTATGGTTACTTCCCACACAATTATTATTATTTTTTACAACACTATATACAACTAGAGCAATCAACGCACTCTTAAAAGTCTTTTGCCTTTAGATAAAAGTGAACTTATAAATTGTACTTATAAGTATTACATAAATATGAAAGCTATGCAATAGATATTAGAACATGTGACGGCTTGGCTTAACTGACAGACATATATAGATAAGTTTAAATATACAATCTATAAACACATACATACACATACATTTTTTTAATTAGTAATATTCTTCTGATAATTTATTGGTAGTTTATTAATTTTTAAAAAGTCTCCTTATAAATTCCATAATCTTTTTAAGTGGCTGTCAGTATTTTATCTGATCATAGAATATGAAATCTTTTAAGATTACGTCATTAAAAAAGATAATGATTTTGCTTAAATCATAATTAAAATCTACATTTCTTTGCCAAACTTTAAATTCTATATTGTTTCTATAGAATTACATCGTATAATAATTTCACTTTCAACATTTTTTTAACGAAAATGTGTTATAACTAATTATATGATTAATAATCGATTATTTACTATGAATTTATTTAGGATTTACGACTGTAGAATAAAAAGTTTTTTAAGTTCAAAAATTAGCAACTGAAAAATATTTGAATGTTTATAATGAATTTTTTTCTCACACTTTACCATCTGCTGCAACTATAAAATTACAGTAAGTGTCAGTATTATTATGCTTATTTATATATTTTACTCTATTTATAACTTCGGTTAAAATCATACATTTTGTTTACGGATATAATTAAGATGTATAACATTTGGTTAAATATTGTTTTATTCTTAACAGTTTTAGATAGCAAATTCAGTGTTCTATATTCATTCCAGTAGTCTTCCACTCTAATCGAGATGAGTGTTTTTACCGAGTTGTGGGAGCAAAGTGCCAACGAAAAAGATGCTGCAGGAAAATGTGACGAGTGAAATGAATCAAACACACCCAAATGATGTTGTCTATGACGCTACCGATAGTGATGAAGGTTAGTGTTTCGTGTAAATTAATAAACTGGGAGTATAAGGTGTCTTCCTTTTGCTTCTGACATAAAATATCCAGGTGGTGGTTACACAAACAGAAATAGGAAATCATTAATTATATAATTAGCTTTCAGCACTTCATACATTATTTTTGATAATGAATACGAATTATCTTAAATAGAAACAGTTTACATCAAAGGAAGATGAGTGCTTAAATTATAAAATACAAATTACAACTTCGCTTGCTTTGTTTTCCTTGTAAAAAGCGTAAGATCGCCATGATTGTAAAAATTCTATTAAAATGCTTA
Organism: Epiperipatus broadwayi; assembly: GCA_028023455.1. Classification (NCBI taxonomy): domain Eukaryota; kingdom Metazoa; phylum Onychophora; class Udeonychophora; order Euonychophora; family Peripatidae; genus Epiperipatus; species Epiperipatus broadwayi. Next base: position 139,151 of record JAQFVV010006220.1, on the reverse strand, counting down.
TTTTATTAACAACATAACCAAAAATAATATTTTTTTAAAAAAACATAGTTATAGATGAAAGTTTCGAAATGCAAGCATTCCGAATACCAACAAACAAAATGATAAATAATAAGAATAGCAAACAGTCTGCTACACTCGCAACACAAATATATATATAATTCCCTATCGTTACCCCCCCCCCCCGACGAGGTATTGCTACACACATAACATAATCTATAAATATATAGTTCTCTTTGGTTCACCCCCCCCCCAATGCACTTTAAGACTGACTGCTTTCAAGACGGTTATCACTGGCCTTGGTTTCCCAAACACTTTGGTCCAGGTCCAGTTCAACTGCATGTGAACACATTTGGCTTTATCATACAGCCCTGTGACCGTCATTATGAACTTCTTTCAGCAGAAATTACTTCCTTCTCTCTGCAACTGTCCGCTTGATAAACTCATTGGAAATCCACTGGAAAATCAACTCTTCACATCTAACTAATATCCAGATGGTTTTCTCCAGCCCCGGTTTCCCAAACTCTTTGGACTTGTTCAGCTGCTGCCCGTGAACACATTTTCACTGTAGAGCGCTGCACACTCACTGAAACTACTGTCATATCTCTCTGAAAAATGAACCACACACATTGTTGCTTACTCTATTTATAGTTCTTTATCATACGATGGAATTCAGCTTAGCTATTAATTACTCACACAATTAATTGCTTATTTCCATATATGGTAATGTTTTAGGTCTATACAATTAATTGGTGTCCTAGGAATTCTTTTCCATATAACGTAAGTTATAAAGTCTATTCTATTAATTAATTAGTCTCTTATCAAGAAATATTTGTAATCAGTAAATATTTCTTGGAATTTATCAATCCCAATTTTCTTATTGTAATTAACATAAATTTAATTATTAATTAAATCTAATGCTTAGCTTATCCGTAAGCAATCTAAAATATATTTCTACTTTTTCTGGAATGCACAAACTTATACTAATGTCAATGTAAATATTTTTATAAAACATCACACCTTCAATATAATTTTATTGTGCCATAGTAGTTAATCAATAGCCTCACAGCATACTAATTAGCCTGTTATGCATATGATCTAGATTCAAATCCTGGATGAAATTTAAACCTTTTCCAGTAAGATCTGAGTTTTTTCAGATAATTGGTCATAAATAATATCTATTTAAAAGTGATTGGTAAATGAATATGTAGTTATTTATATCTGGAAGGTAAAGTAAAATCATCAACATCACAAAACTTTCTCTGCTTATATTCAACATATACATTTAGAAGCAGTAATATATTCTAGTCTACTCCAAAGCCATATTAAGCTTGAAAAATCTATGAACACTAGATGGAGTAATATTATGTTTACACTTCTAGTCTAATTGCATATCTAGAAGCAATCTCCATTTTTTTATGTATTATTAATTTAACAATCTGAAATTCAAAATGATCTTTAATAAAGTTTTGAATCTGAGACAACTTGCTAGCATCATTAATAAGTCAATTATTTTATATAGCGTGATGTTTTTTACAAACTGTAATATTTAAACAGCATTAAACTGTTGCACATGTGCTTTGAATTTTAACTATAAAATGAATGAATACAAACACTTCAAACACATGATAAAGTTTTTGGAAAAGATAGAAAGGCCATTCTATCTTTTCCAAAGACTTTATCATGTGTTTGAAGTCTTTGTATTCATTCATTTTATAGTTAAAATCTAAAGCGCATGTGCAACAGTTAAACGCTGTTTAAATATTATAGCATCATTAATATAAATAATATTAGGCTTTTGCTATCTTTCATACTTTTCAGGATAATATACATGAAAAAAATCATCATATAAATGAAATTCAAACTATTTACTTTACTCTATATCCATCTATTGTAAATTTGATTAATCAATGAATGCCAGATTGTAGTGCTATAACCTCCAAAGCAGTTTCTAATAACATAAAAAAATTAAAGTTCTTTCTAGATGAGAAATGCTTAGGTTCAAAGTCTACTCTGAGAAACATTATAACTAAATACTAGTCTGCAATGGGGCATGATAACACTATTATATAATATCCATGCTAGAATGGATTAAATAGAATGAATTACTGTTTTTAATATATAAAAAAGACAAATGACAAAAATCTTCACTAATTGGCATTTATCTGTTCTGATGTGTAATGACTGACAGAGGGATTGACTTTCTCTTTCTTTAAACTTTCAGCAGATGTAAATACTCATCAAAGTTTATAATATAGTTCTTAATATTGAAATGTTAGAATGAATTGCATTAAAGTGTTGGTAAAGATTAGCAAAATTCCACTGACAATATTCTTGTTATTATTTGATCATAATATCTTATTGACTATTTATTTCAATCAGCCTTATAAATAGATATCTTAATTCAGATTACAAAAATAATTTGATTTATTTAATGTATTAAATTTTAGAAATTTTTACTAGATGATTATTATTAATCCATGATTTTTTTAAAAGAAAGCTTAACTATTAACAAGTTAGTATAAATGAACCTAAAGAGATTCTAACTATGGGATAGATTCATTAATGGATTTATTGAGTCCTTTAATTTTTATTACTATAGTTATTGATTAAACAGATATTAACTATTTTTTTTTTTATAGTTTGTGTTTTTCTACATCTACATATATCAGTGACTATTAAATTCTATTTATGATATTGGTAAACACAATGGTAATGGTTTATCCTGAATTTACAGATAAAATTCCAGTTGTATCTAGAAAAATCAAATCCAGATGCTTTATTGTTTGATTTGGAAAATGAAATTTTTTTTAGCATCTCATAAGAATTCCATTCTTTAACTATAATTATTTGACATTCAAAAAAAGAATCCTGAATTGAGATAAATTTTATAACATTGACATTAAATCTTGAGTTGCTGGAAATTTTTGATAAGCAACTTCTCTTTTAATATGTGGAAAATGATATGTGCAAGAACAGGAAATCACTACAAAGGAATACATTTGTGTGTTCCAGTAATGTTTCTCATACTAATATTGAGTATTCAGAAATTTTGTTTAACTTTTTCTTCAAACAGGGACATAGTACTCACCACCAAATATGCTAATGCTAAGGAAACTATCTTTAATATACTTGCATCATAATCCCAAAAAGTGCCTGACTAGCTTTTTCTAGAAATTAATTTTGATCTAACTTTAGATGAATGAAGAAAATAAATTAAGTTATTAGCAAATGTTATTACTAAATAGTGTGGAGTAGAATTGTTATATATATATAACAATTCTACTCCACACTATTTAGTAATAACATTTATATATATATATATATATATATATATATATATATATATATATATATATATATATATATATATATATATATATATATATATATATATATACACCAGTGTTAACAGATTAAAATGAGGGTATACTCTTCTTTTAATGCATCACAGATTTGGAAACTATTTGTAACAGATCAGATATGACAAGGCTATGATAGACTCATCATGTTTAATTATGCCCTGCAAAGTGTGGCATCTTTTATAGCAGAATAAATATGTATATATGCTAATCTCTGTCATAGCTTAAATAAAATATAGCCCAGTTATTGGTCATCCTATGTGACAGAATGAAAATGAACTCTGAAGTTGGATATCATTTGTAACTGAATAAAATATAAATCAAAGAAAAATAGTACTAATTTTATAATGCCCTGTGACTAATAGTATCATTCATAATAGAATGAATACAATAGACTAAGCTAAATGAATGCCAATCAATAAATAAATATTCAGTTATTAATATAACCCTTTGTCTAATCACATATCTGATTGTCAACTACACTAAAACAAAATAGTGATCATAATTTCTATTATAGAATTATGAATTCAAACATCATTTAAAATACATAGAAAACAAACAAAATTTCATTTCAGATACCCTAAATATAAATCTTACTTAAAATAGATTAAAATAAAGCAATTAAATCAAATATCATTGTCTCAAAACAATGATATATGCTTAAGATATATTTCAGTTATAATCAAATGAAAATAATGATAAATCATTCAACAACTGAATTCTAATATACCTAATAAATCAAACATAGCTTATAATTATACAAACTTATACTAAAATTTAATGATGTTTACCTCTAAGTAAAATAATTCATGAATGATTGAGATAACATCTTTAGTATGTCTTATAAGTTTACAATATTTATAATATCTAAATTATAATAAGGTATTTATTTATATAGTGCTATGTTAATAAATTGTAATTGTAAATTAGCGATCAGGCTAATGCACATGTGCTTTACAGATTTTAACTATATGTAAATGAATACTCTCATTCTCAAACACAAGACAACTTGTGTTTGAGAATGAGAGTATTCATTTACATATAATTTAAAATCTGTAAAGCACATGTGCATTAGCCTGATCACTAATTTACAATTATAATATCTAAATTAATATATGTTCCAATAATTAATTTTAAATCCTAGTTTAATAAATGATAAATAATATTAAGTCACTCATGCTATACTCATATATTAATTTACTATTACTAATTATGCTATTTATAACAAGATAAAATACTTAATAATGATATAATATCAATAAACCTATAAGATAATCTTGAATCTATAATATCTAATCATACCAGCATATAAAAGAAACAGTAGATTTCTATTGTCTATTTACTTAAGTACAATTAACTAATCATATCAATTTATTTTAAATTTCCTGTAACTAAAGTCTTAAAATGATATATTTTGACAATCAAAACATATAAAAAAAATTATCAGCATTTAATATAATCAAGTACAAATAATAAAATTTAATCAGTAATTAGATTTACAATCTACATCAATTAAATTTAAATATACTTAAAGGAAATTATTCTGATTTATAACAGATCAAAATATACTGCTATTAGCCTTATAATTAAATAAGATATTATAACATATTGACCAACTATGAACTCAATACAGTACTTATCCAAACAATAATAATTTAGCTTAAATATACAAATATTTGATTATGATTATCATATAAAGTTTATATCTAGTTAAATAATAACTATTAAATTCAATACATATATATATAACCATACTTACTTACTAATCCTGGGATTTGATTTCTGGATTATGTGATATAGTTATTTCAAATAAATTTTGCAAAATAGTCAGTTTATCTTGTCTCACTTGAATGTCCTTAATCAATGAATTTGAATTGCATATTTGAACAATAATTAGAGAAGTTAATTTGATTTAAGTTAAATTAAAATGTATAAATGAATATCAATTATAATATATATATATATATTGTAACGATATATAAATATGTCGTTACATTAATTTAAAATAAAAACTTAAAAGTTCGCAAATAAAAGTAAAAAACTAAACGCTAAAATTAAAAATGTTTGTTATACGTATGTACATTCGCACAGATGCTAAACTTTAAAAATATTTTTTTTAATATAAATAAAAAAAGGTATTTGAATGTATTTTTTTATAAAAAAAGATTTATAAAAATATTTTAATAAAAAAATAACGTAAGTTAAAATAAAAACAGGTATTAATTAATTCCTGTAATCTATAAATGGAAATGATTGTTTATTAATTATCTTAAAGCTGTTTAATTAAAAAGTCAGATGGAAAGTTAGATAAGAGAAGAAAGGGATTTTAGCTTGACAAATGGAAGACAAGCGAAAAACAGATTAGTGACGTTTTGTTCAGTGAATCCTTGTGGATGATATAAAAAAAAAAAATATTGAGTTCCAGTCAGAGAGCTTTTTCCAACTTGATTGTGGTGGGGCGACAAGACCTCACTCACTTATTTAAAAATGCAAAGACTGTGATACAGGACAGAACCAGCAACTGCCACCTCCAAAACATCAACCGCAAAAAAAGGGACTTCTCTACCATAAGCAATAGAACTGAACAATTGTTAAAATCATAACCTTAATTAAGAACTTTAAAGATTGCTAAGTAAATTTAAATTTTATAAAAAGGAACTTTTCTCTGACTTATGTGTCAACTAAATTGATAATGTGATATTTTATATGTTTGTTATTGATAAAAAAAAAAAATCATTTCCATTTATTTTAATTGTATAAATTATTTATTGTTTAAATTTTAAATGTATGAAATTTAAGTTGTTTATAGACGCTTGCATGGATTCGTTTGCGGTTAATTATATTTTGGTTTTCATATTTGATCAAAATATATAGACATCCGAATAAATACATTTTAGATACTCACCGTAAGGTATCATTATTTATCGAATGTCTATATATTTTGATCAAATATGAAAACCAAAATATAATTAACCGCAAACGAATCCATGCAAGCGTCTATAAACAACTTAAATTTCATACATTTAAAATTTAAACAATAAATAATTTATACAATTAAAATAAATGGAAATGATTTTTTTTTTTTTATCAATAACAAACATATAAAATATCACATTATCAATTTAGTTGACACATAAGTCAGAGAAAAGTTCCTTTTTATAAAATTTAAATTTACTTAGCAATCTTTAAAGTTCTTAATTAAGGTTATGATTTTAACAATTGTTCAGTTCTATTGCTTACGGAGAGAAGTCCCTGTTCCCGTTGGCAATTCCCACGCAGACTTTCCTGGAAGACCGGTCTGATGTTTTGGAGGTGGCAGTTGCTGGTTCTGTCCTGGTATCACAGTCTTTGCATTTTTAAATAAGTGAGTGAGGACGACAAGTGCGTCTTGTCGCCAGACCCACCAAAATCAAGTTGGAAAAAGCTCTCTGACTGGAACTCAATATTTTTTTCTTTTTATATCATCCACAAGGATTCACTGAACAAAACGTCACTAATCTGTTTTTTCGTTATGGTCCGGGCCAAGGCTTAGTGCTTCCATTTGTCAAGCTAAAATCCCTTTCTTCTCTTATCTAACTTTCCATCTGACTTTTTAATTAAACAGCTTTAAGATAATTAATAAACAATCATTTCCATTTATAGATTACAGGAATTAATTAATACCTGTTTTTATTTTAACTTACGTTATTTTTTTATTAAAATATTTTTATAAATCTTTTTTTATAAAAAAATACATTCAAATACCTTTTTTTATTTATATTAAAAAAAATATTTTTAAAGTTTAGCATCTGTGCGAATGTACATACGTATAACAAACATTTTTAATTTTAGCGTTTAGTTTTTTACTTTTATTTGCGAACTTTTAAGTTTTTATTTTAAATTAATGTAACGACATATTTATATATCGTTACAATATATATGATGAATAGATCACAAACAATCTTTATGAACATATACAATCTAATTGAATGTATAATAAATCATTAATTAACATTAATTCCATATTTAAATATATAATTGCTTATTAATCTCCAATTATTTAATATCAAATATGAAACATATATGTCTATGTAGCACAAAATATGCTGCAGGATGTTTGTACTCTCCAGAATACAAGAGAGTTTAATATATTGTTTGTTAATAATATTATTTAAGAAAACAAAATAAAGTGAATATTTATTGTGATAAAATCTTTTTGAACTCCTAATATAAGTGATATATTGGAAGTTAATTTATACTCATTGTAATAAAAAAATTGAATATTTTTAAATTAACTAATAATTACTATATCACAAGATATAAGTTTAAACATAGGAAAACATAACTCTTATATTTTGGTATGTGAATAGATCACTAATTTACTTAAAAGTATATATTATTCATCAATAAATAATTTTACATTTTAAAGAAGATAATATATATATATATATCAATAATAATGACAAATATAAATAAATAATATGAATGGGAGTCTTCAAATACTGATGGAATCATAGTTCTGATATCTATTTTAAACTATAAACTGATAGTATGTCTTTGTTCCAGAGAAGATATAATATATTTGTGAAAACTTTTCCTTTCAAATAATAATTATTTGGTTTATATGAGATTACATTCATAAGTACTAGTTTAAATTCACTATGATATGAAGAGATATCCTTTCATGAACAAATATTATTTCAAATATTTCAAATGAATAGATGCTAGCTTTATCTAGGATGACATGATGCAAAATTAAACTGATTCATATCTTAAAAAAATTTGATCAATCAATCTAATAAAATTACACAGACAGATTTTGTATTTCTTCTGATGTTTGTATTCCATTTTTAAAATATACATAGCATCCATTTTAAAAGATAAAATATTCTGATGGTTCTTGATGTAATGAATAAATTGTCATTTTCCCATAAAACTTTATTGGTAATACTGCCTGGTCTATGGGCAGATAATGTTGTTTCTTATCCCTTCAATTTGTTCAGTCAATTATATACTTTTAAGGTAAATAAAAAAAATCATATAAAGAAGTTTATATGTACTTCTATTTAAAGCAAAAACAAGAGAGAGTATCTGTTCAAACTATTTGGTTCTATTTATAAGATTTTTCCATTAACATCAGTGTAACCATAGTAATCCTCTATATTCATTCATTAAGCAATTTCTCGTAGTGTTTCTCTAATAAAAAATTACATTATTCAACAAATAAAAATAAATATTTTAAAATTATTATATATGATAAACATTTATATTTTACAATACAAATACTAATTTTTATTTTAACAAAAATTAAACAATCTACATTACAAATTTAATAAATTACACTGAATATATATATATATTTCATATTTCCTTAGTATAAAGGACAAATGTATTTGAAATATTAAACATTTATTTGTATTGTTTATAATTTACTATTGTGGATGCAGTTATGAAAGAAACATAATGACAAAAAATAATAATTTTATCCAAACTATATGTTTTATTATTTACATTTTCATTTTTCTTTTAAAAATGAATAAAGTCAATTTACAGTCTTACAATACAATTAATAATAAACAACTTTATATTAATATTATTGTCATTATAGCAACACAGTTCATTATTTCATAAGTTAACATATTCACCATAACAAAAATCGAACAAGAAAGAAAAATATAAAATAAAATATGTCTGACATTTTACCACATACTGACACACATCTCAAATTTTAGCAGGTATAATATATATATAATAGTAAAATAACCTTTAAATAATTCAGATCAGCGAAAAGACCTCTACAATTAGGTTCCAAATAATAACAGTTTCAAATAATAATACTTCAAATTTGGGGGAGACTTTAAAGTTTTTTTTAAAACCACTATGCCATAAAGCTTTTTAAATATTGAATTTATATATAAACATAATTTTACTATCAGATTTTATGACTCTAATGAGTCTTAAATGGAAAGCATTATTAAAAAATTAATATTTTTCCAGCCTTTAATGAAAATTATTAATGTGTTTCTAGCTAAGATAATTCTCCCAAGTTCTAAAACTTTAAGTATATTTAAGAGAGAATTAAGTCAATAAAATGATTATAAATGATTACAAAAATAAAATAAGTAAGATATGAAGTAAAAACAATTTTTTGTCAATATAATCTCTGCCAATATTGATACATTAGAACAATCACTTATTTGTCCTTCAAAGTTAGACCCATAGAAGTTTCTTACCTGTTGACTCAACTGCTTATTTTTACTTTTTAAACTTCATCACTGACATGACAAACAAGTCTCATCATTTAGATCAGATTTTTTTTTGTTATGAACATACTTTGTAGGAAGTTATTTGGCTTAAAAAAGTGAGCAACAATAAACTTGTATCACAGTGCATTTACTATTTTAACTATTGCAACCAGCAACTTAACTTTGCCCACGTGTGTCTGATATCTAGGTTGGGAGCAAGTTGAATTGTGTTATAACAAAAATAGAGAGACGAATTTAATTTCAAATAGATTATTGTACTTTTTTTTTTATTTAATTAATACTCAATTTTTAATTTTTTAAAAATGTTCTTCTAAATGTTTCCGTTGAATTATTACAAAAATTATTAAAATATACCTTGGTTTATTATCTTATATGAAGTTGTTAATCTCTTTTTTGTATATAGATATATCATAAAATGAGAGCGCATTAGTAAAAACGATTGTTAAATATTTATATAAGACTTGTGCGAAGGTGTTTATGATTAAATGAATTTTTGATGATTTAAAATTCTTATGGGATCAACTTTATAAAAGAAAGAATAAATGCGTAGACAAAACATAAATAAATTACTAAAACAAAAGTAATAACTATCTAATGATGTAAATGGATATCTAATATTTCTATTATTTATTTGCGAAAATAGTTTTTTTTATTATTAAAGATTATAAAAAAAATTAAAATAGTTTATTATTTATTTCTTTAATAGATCTAGCTTCTGGTAGCATAAAAATGTAATCATCTTTCAAATGTTAATCGTTTATTTGGATAATCAAAAGGAACAAATAAATTTAAAATGCTGTGTGATAATAATCAACTTGTGTTATATATATACAGTAATAAATCATATGAATTATTTGTTTATATGCCTTAAATAACATTAAAAGAAAATTAATGTATGATAAATAATCTTTTTTTTTTTTAATGTGGCTTTTTTAAAAAAAACTCACGCTAAGTAAATTATGTTATCAACAAAGCAAATCAACTTAACTAAGCAACAACACAACTATGATCAAATGATAAATGATTATAATCAACGATACCTTGCCATCCTGTTAACACAAGTTATCCGAGCATTTCAATATGTAGAGCTGCTACACTTTAATATCATCAAGGTGCATATATATTGAAGAGAAAAATTTGAAAAGATTACAAATCCAGTGTACTGGCAGTCAGTATCTTTAACAGATCGCCAGATGATATGTGAAAAAAAAAAGAATATGTCAGAGACTCACTGGAATGATTTACATTTACAATTCTGTTTTATTTGTGCTTTAAAAAAAGCTTTAAATTAATACACTGTATGCCAGAATAATGTTTCATTCAGGTTATTATTGTATTATTCATTTGATTAACTATATATTTTCAAAAACTATTTGTTATTTATCCTATTTACATGTATGTATCATATCTTAACTTGGAAAGAATAAGTAACTTTGATATATTTAAACATTTAGATTTTAATGGTTATTAATAAATAGTATGTAAGGCAATAAAAATTATTTGAATTGCTCCTTTAAAGTACTTTCCATATTTTAAATGACTGATTATATTGTTTTATTCTAAGTGATGTGAAAACATACATAGAATACACCATATATATATATGAAAACCACATATCTACATACCAAAGAAATAAAAAGCCGGCACATTATGAAATTCCTACAGATTTATTTTTCCACACACATACATATATTATGTCATTTATGCCACGTGGATGTGTAGATTTAAAAAAAAAATAGTTAAAGAATTTCTGGTTTAGAATTTATCAATATCAATGAATAAAATTAGATCTGCTTTCATTAAACTTATTAAATATTTTTGACATAACAAATACTTAAGAAATATAATAATTACTAGAAAGAAAATAAAGACATTTCAGTTATTTTCTTAAGTCCTATTTTTTAAAAATTTTTCCATTTTTAATTAAATATAAAGAATGGAGGGAAAAAATAACTAATATATTGGCAAACAAAACAATTATCAAATGTATTAATTAGTTATTTTAGAAAACAAATCTAACTACAGTCACAATATCTACTATATTTTGTTACAAACCTCCTTTACATGCATTGTATATTGTGTATAATAGCTTATATTTTGTGGAAAAGCTTTGGTTACAATAGAATATATATTTTTGTTATTGAACTACTTTTCAATATACACTTATATATATAAAGCACAGATATATTTTATGGGTATTAGTAAGTGTATATAAATTATGATTGAAATACCACATTTATATTTAATATATGTGTGTTCATCATTCACATTCCTGTAAAAAATAATAAAAATCTTACTATACCTTATCTATTTTTTTTAAAAAATAAAGTAGTGAAGTATAAGACTTTCATCATAATTAAATACTGGATGATATTCTTTATCTTTAATATTTTTTCCTATAGAAATGTAATAGCAATCGTATTATCAACACACTATGGTTTTCTAGTTATTTTGATGTTTTTAAGTCTATATCAGCTTTGGAATCTATACAGTCACTCCTATTTGCCATTACCTATTTTAGATTCTAAGTTAAAGCTTTCTGATATAATACAAGAATGTTTTACAGTATTTACTTTCTGCCAATACTAAATTAAGAACTTTCATTTTATTGCTTAAAAGAGATAATTTACAAATTTTCTTAAATTTTGTAAAACTTTTAGCTTTATATTTAAAAAACATATTTTTACATGAAATACTATACTATATCAAAGCAAAAAATAAAATGTATGTGCTTTCAATGTAAACTTAAAAAATATTATTAATAAATGTAATCAGATATGGTATTTCAATATAGAAAAATGACTGCGACTGTATCATAAAATCTATTAAATTTAGAAATTTTAATGATTTTATTTTTTGTTTATTTACTTTCTTTTTATTTACATTTTTTTTTGGATAGCATATAATTAAAGTAGTATATATTGTTACAATATATATTGTGAATCTACAATATATAAATAGTATTTTAAAACATCTACTGTTTGGTATACTAAATGTTTTTCATATAAAATTATAAAAAACAGAAGAATTTACATTATTTTAATTAATATTAAGTTAAAGTTATAATTAAGTGAAAATAGAATTTAATTAAGAGAAAGTTAAAATGTTGTTGTTGTAATGCAACCTTACACTCAAAATGTGTTATAATTGGAACACACTTTTCAATGTCTAAATAATAACTATCCTATCAATGTGCATTTGCCTAAAGTAACTTTCCTGCATCAAAAAAAAAAGAATTACTGAAGCTCCATTAGTTAATATACACTGGAAAATTATTGTATTCATGTTGGAATGACTAAATCAAATTAAAATTAAACTTTAAAAATTTTCAGTATTGAAAATAAACAAATATCTATTTGAACTTCATAGAAAGAGCATTTTCTAATTTATTCAGATGACCATCTTGGTATTAAAATATGTTATTATAATTTTTAAGTAGAACAATGTTTTATTTTTTGTAATTGATTTTAAATTTTAATATTTTTATTACATATTTTTATCTGCTGAAAATATGCATACAGTCAATATATATCTATATATATTCACAGACAAAATAAATAATAATTTTTTAAATACTGAATTATTTTTTATAATTTATTTTGAAAGGTTATTTTAGTAAGGAAAGTATATTTATACATGATAAAAATTCCACACTTATATTCAAAATAGAATCATGTAAAAAGAAATTTTGTTTTTTAATTACTAAACTTTTAAATGTAAAATCTCACTAGATTTATATTGGTACCATAATCTATTGTATGATTTTAACACTCATCGTTCATTATGATCACTTAACAATAAAAGTTCTTTATGAAAATATAAACTTTTAATGGTTTTAATTGTTGAAAATCACTTATTAAATTAAAATTTTAATCCGACCCATTATATGTAAATCTCAAATTATTAAAGGGAGAAGATCAAATTCTCTACAAGAGAAAATATATTTATGCATATACTCTACAATATTGACAGAAAAATAAGCTATTTTTATTTGTGTTTACCATTTTTTGTAAAAAATATTATATATCTATTTCTTAACAAACTGTGATATTTATATATAAGTTAGATTTTGTTTGAGTATAAGTCATTTTTAGAAAAAAATTAAGCTGTTAAAAATTATATGATATCAAACAGAAAACACTCACTATAAATAAGGTTTTTTAAAAATTGAAAGCTTGATTTTTAATATTTCAAAGAATATTTTCATTATTTTAATTTATGCTTTAACAAAATTTGTTTAAATTATAAATATTTGATGGACAATATTTTTCTTTTGTTAAGTATATTTTTTAGAGAAAGCTGACATTAAATTTTTTGCATTAATAACATTTTTTTTTTTTTTTTTTAAGCTGAAATTTTTATGAACTTATTATAATGAAATTTTTAACAATAGAAAGATTTAATAAAGAATATTTTACTCATTGAAAAATCTGACTAAATAAAAAATATTTTAAAAATGAGCAAACAAGCCCATAAATATTTTCAAAATAACATGCTTAAAATGTTAAAAAACAAAGTTAAAAAAATAAAAAATATATAAACTAAAATTCCTTATAAACTTAATTTTACTTATAACAGTCAGAATTAAATCACTAAACATCACATTATCACTATTTCTTATACTAGCACATAATTGTTATTAAACAAGGCAAAACTCTCCATACAGTAGTGCCACGCTGTGCCAACTAGAGTAATCAATGGATGCCAGAAGGCTTGTGCATAAAATCCCTATCTAGTGCCTACTCATCCAATATCCCCATACTAGTTTCTGGCTTGTGGCCTTCGTTAGTGAAGAGCCTTGAATCTGAGAGCACTGCACCTAGATCTTAGGGTCTAATGCAACCTTCCAACAGCCACCTTTTATCTCTATTTAACTACAAAACTATGAGAATGAAATTGAAACAATAATATTTTCAATCTAAGCTCAATAGCTTATATAGTCATATGGGTCTGAACTCAGTTCAACATCCATACATTTTGGTGTCTTTAGCTCTTTGACAACCATAGACACCACTATCCTATTAAGCAGGGTTGGTGTTAAACCACTAAACATCACATGATCACCATTTCTTATACTAGCACATAATTATTATTAAACAAGGCAAAACTCTCCATACAGTAATGTCACCCTGTGCCAAACAGAGTAATCAATGGATGCCAGAAGGCTTGTGCATAAAATCCTTATCTAGTACCTACTCATCCAATATCCCCAGACTAGTGCATTAGATCCTAAGATCTAGGTGCAGTGCTCTCAGATCCAAAGTTCCTCACTGATGAATGACACAAGCCAGAAACTAGTCTGGGGATATTGGATGAGTAGGCACTAGATAGGGATTTTATACACAAGCCTTCTGGCATCCATTGACTACTCTGGTTGGCATAAGGTGGCACTACTGTATGAAGAGTTTTGCCTTGTTTAATAACAGTCAGAATTATTAATTTAATCAAAAATATAAATTATTGCCTGTATATTTGCTGTTATTTTACCTAATCTGTTATATGGATGTAAAACTTGGTACTCTATCAGTGCAATATAAAAGCATTAGAAAATTTATCTGTAAAATTTAAAATTACCATGGCAAGATCATAAAACCAATTAATATGATCTTCAGCTTGTTAGTTGTGATACTATTGGGTCCATTATTGTAAAAGTGCACCTTTATAGCATCCATGGTGGAAATTCGACTTTATCTCTTCGTTTCATAAATTTCTGGCATTTAAAATTTGCCTGATGGCTCTTTTCAGGAAATTCAGGTATAAAACTTTTGCTTTTCCATGTAGATAAATTTAGAAAGACTATACAATAATACAGTTACTTCACAGGCTAGAATTTCATTGACTCTTTGCTTATTTTTTCTTATTTATACTCTTTACTAAGCTCTCTCTTAACCTAGAATTTTATTGACTGATAATGCAAATAAGTATAAAAGAGTTTTTTTTTTTTATATTTAATTAATCAAATCCAAATCATAAAATAATTGTTTCCAGTTAATGTTTCATAATTATAGGATTTAAATCTTTTTTTTTTTGCCTTCTTTTAAAATAAAAACAGTTTCTCAAAAATTTTGTTCCAAACAATTTATTTTTAGTTTATTCCTTTTTGATAATAGTATTATAAAAATAATTCTTTCGTTAATTTTTTTTTTTGCATTAAAAAATGTCCTTAACTCTAATAATTAATATTTTAATCAATTTAAGCAATCTTAATCCTAAGAAATAAAATATTTTAATCTTCTTTCATTTAAATATTTAGTAGCAAAAAAAAATGAAATGTATATTTTATTTCTTTTCTTTTAATGTTGAAAAACTTTAGAATATATTTTATCTGTTTCTTTTTAAAATTAATATCTACTAATTAACGTACACATATAAATGTTATTAAGCCTATTTCTTAATGTTTTAAATTGCTAATTCTTTAATCAATTTAAGTGTGCTTTAACTCGATACTGCAAATATTAATTACACTAACCCTAAACTCTCTTCCTGCATATTTCGTGTGGCTTGACAATGAAACACTATTTAATTATTCCCATTTTTAAATAAACAAAAACAAACAAAATAATTATTTACTATATGGTTCATACATTTTTTTTTACTCAAATTTTCACCTATGTTTTCATTTTAAGTCTTAATCTCATGGGTTGCATCTGAACTCTTGCAGCTCTCTTTTTGGACTTATTTCTGTTAATAATTCTGATCTTTGTTGTGATGGTTGCCTGTAATAGGGATGGTTTCTATTATTATCTCCTGTTTTTTGATGACTTCTCAAATTCCATTCAGCTGGTCTTGGTCTATGATTCAATCTTAAATTTTCTCTGAATCTAGGATAATTATTATGCCACTATACTGCAGATGTTGGCAATCTCAAATCACACATTTCCCCCCACAGACTCTTGTGGTATCTTGTATGTGTCATAATTATTCAGAGATCTGCTGTATGTTCTACAGATCTCCTGATAGATGCAATTATTAAGTGATGTACTTGCTGAAGCAAATTGTCTGACAATTAAAATTATTTGTCCTTAGACATATGAGATGCAGTCAATGTTTTTAGAATTGCTATTTGGATACAAAAGAACAAAGTATTTTTGCCCCAAATTTTGTATAAATTTTTCTTAAGATATCTGATGTCATATTTCTTATTGCTTATCTTCACCCCAATAACATTGAAAGATAGCCTTAC
This sequence comes from Epiperipatus broadwayi, assembly GCA_028023455.1. Classification (NCBI taxonomy): domain Eukaryota; kingdom Metazoa; phylum Onychophora; class Udeonychophora; order Euonychophora; family Peripatidae; genus Epiperipatus; species Epiperipatus broadwayi. The sequence continues at coordinate 122,364 of JAQFVV010006220.1, read as the reverse complement.
AATACCTATGGAATGTTAGGGAAAGTACTGGCAAAGATTCCCATCAATCTCAAACAATATTATAAAAATGGTTGCTTGCTATATTTATTTTTTATTTTTCAGTTGAAAGTTGTAAAGAGAATTTTTTTTTCAATTGGTTTAAATATCCTATTGGGCTGTCATTTGCCTCACCCTTGAAGGTTTTCATCTTGAGACATTGGCAGCATATTTAACCCCAGTATTCATTCTTTCATAACTTTGGCTCTGCCTTATATCTGGCTCTGCATCTGAATCATCACTGAAATCACAGCTATTCACTTCATAAATGACATCTTCATTTCTACCTTTCCATTCTTTCTCTGCAATTCTCTTTTTGTGGTACAATGTAGGGCTTGTTCAATCTTTACTTTTCTTATATCATCCATGTTTTTTTGCATATTTTATTAAATTCTTCCTTTTCAGCCATATTTTTAACCATGTCTCTTAGTTTTGTATTCATCATTAACAAATGTGGTTGAGTTACCATTCACTGATTTGTTACTAAATTTATATTCTTTACTTCAACATATTTACCCAAATTTCTCAACTCGTATTATTAATTTCTCTATTTTATTTCTTGTTTCATATGATTCTTCTTTATTTTCCTGAAGTTTATGCTGCAAGATCTGACTTCACACTTTATCTGTTTGGATATACTCTTGCTCAACCTGTTCTACTTGGATATCTACTTTATTTTGTAATCCTTTTAAAAATATTTTCTGTTTTTCTTCTTTCACTATTTTATGCATTTCCTGTCTTATTAATAACAATTCAGGCTATACATGTTCAATTTTATCTTCTAAGCCTTGTTGGGATACTTAAGTGATGTTGCATTACTTCTAACTCTTGTTGTCCCTGTTGTATTAATCTTCCAAAAGTTGTAGTAACTGTTGTTGTTGTTTTTATATATATGTAGAAGTATCCCATATAAAAACCTTTCCACCTCTGGTGTAAGTACCATACTCTTCAGCTCATAAGCAGCAATTTGATCTTGATCACTTTTATTTTCCATCTTTTCTTCTTCATTCATCTCTGTAAGTTTTATTCCTTCATCTTTGGCTTCTAGCTGAGATCCATCTTTATGTTCTTTAATCATAATCACTCTATAATATTATAATCTGTGGATAACTATTCCTTCTATTCTTAATAATTTTTATTAATTTTACTTTCTATTATTTCTTTTTCATAAAAAGAAATACTTGTCATCACATAACAATATTTTTCTTTCACTACATTTACTTCTGTGAGTTTGCTGTTCTATTCAATATCCCCAAATAATTTTCAAGCTTATGGATTAATTAGTGAGAAGCTTTGATTTTTAGAATAGTGTATTTTGATCTTTAGAATATAATTCATCTTCCTTCTAGAAACCAAAAGCTTGAAACTAGTCTGGAGTATTGAACAGGATAACATACGATAGATATATATTAAGTACAATTGTCTGACATCTATTACTTACTAAAGCTTACAGTAAATGATATATAGATGGTGAAAAAATGTATGTTACTAAACAATAATATGTAAACTGGACTCATGTGGTAGAGTCATGAGGTAAAGTCATGTGATGGAGTTACTTCAGCCTAATCACTGCCACAAACTATTGCCTAAAGATATATTCAATTTTTAAAGGCCAACATTTCCCCCTGATCAACATGCTCCAATCTTGCTAAAATCTTATTACCTGTGATATAGAAAATCTTTTATCCTGACAAAGATAAAGAAAGCATTATCACAAACTTAACACATTGTTGAGAAAATCCTAAAGAGAAACATCTTTTAATCTCTCATGTATTTAAAATTGACAACAAAATATTTATAAGAGCTTCAGTTGTAAGGCATCCTGAAAAGCATATATTTAAAAAGTTTTAGAACATCTATGATTTTTTTTGCAAGATTTTTGTACAAATAGAAAGGATGGACATTTTTGTAAAGAATGAAAGAGGGGGGACAAAAATGTGAGATTTTGCTATTGGAAAGCATGTGCTAAAAGATTTCTCAGAAAGCTAAGTGTTGATTTTTGTTGATGAATAATTCATTGTTAAGGGTTTTAAGTCTATGCATACATGTTCATCATGCACAGGGAAGAGTGATTTATATCTCATTTCAGCTATTGGCTTACATAATTGCCATTACCAGAAATATAATTTTGGATTTCATATAGGTTCCATTTTGTCAGGCATAACATTCACAGCTGGTATTGTTGCTATTGCCACTGTAATAATATCTTAGCTGAGTTACTTTTTCTTTTTTACACCAGTTGACTAATCCTTGATGTATAGGACTGTGTGTGCATACATTATTAGTCTTACATCTTCTAATGCTGAAGTAGCAATGATTGACATAAGAAGCATGGACAAACATTACTGCTAAAAGCTGTCTGGAAAATGATCTTATAGAGGATGAAGTATTCATTAATTTCCCAATGACATAACTGATAACACTATTAATGATGAGACTTCCAGTGGAAAAATACATTGGATCATGATATATCAGCAGAGTAAAAAAATCCATAGGGCTATATAAATTTATAAAAAAAAGGTAATTCATTATAGGGTATCAGATCATCAAATTATATGGAAGACCATGAAAACACCAGAGTTGTCATCTGATAGATACAAAACTGACATGTTGCATTACTGAAAACCAAAATTTTGAATTATTATTTTAATAAGTAAACCAGGGATTAGAAGTCCTAAACATTTAATACCCTGAATATAAGTAAATGATTACTTTCAGAAGACAGAAATATAAAACAACTTCAATGAAAGCCAACAAATAGAAGAAAACTCCCAAGAAAATTATTAAAAGTTGAAAAAAGAAAATAATATGTATTGAATCCTATAATTATAATAAAACTAAAATTTCAACCTAAATGATTCAAATTTTTTCATTATTTCTAGAAGGGAGTGATGTAATAATAGCATTATATAAACTGCATTATTTGGAACAAAGAAGTAAATCGATTTTACCAAGTTAAAAAATAGAATAGAGATTGGAGAAACAAAATCACATTAAATTTAAAATAAAGGTGGCATTCGCTCTAAAATTTGTTGTTGCTAACTTTGAATAGTAATCAGTGTTATAAAATGTGATAGTATAGTATGAAAATTATAATATTTGAACTTGTATGTATATTTACAAAAATTATATGTATTTTATATACATTAAGTTAGTTATTATTATATGTCTGGAAATTATTTAAACAGATTTTCATGGCCAAATCGAATGAAAGCTTGAATAAAATTGAAGTAATAAAAATACTCTAGATAAATACTATAATGATTAACATTAATTATTTATTAAAGTAGAGATTATATTCAGTTCAGATATAAACTTTAAACCTCAATTAAAAATTAATACAACTGACTTTTTTAAAAAATTAAACACATATTTTTTTTTATAGCATCTTTATTCATGTTTTTAAAGAAATGTGTGGTGGTATAGAAAAAAAAATGAAATTATTCCATTGCATTTATATATTTGAATATAATCAAAAATATTTCTTTATGAGTTTTTATTGAGTTTTTATTTATATTGTATTATAAATTGTTTACCGTTGTTTGGAATATATTTAAGTTTCGTTATTATATATATATAGGAATTAAATAAAGAGTAGTTGGACTCCTTATAGTATATAAAATTTCATATTTAATTCAAGATACAACACACAAAAATTTGATACAAAAAGTTTTCTGACCATCAGTTTAACAATATATCTTATTAAATAATCACAAACTTTTACATCTTTAAGCAAATAATGTTTATTAATATAATAATAGTTTTAACTGTTCCTCACAGTCTTCTTTAGATCTCAATCTATTTCTCTACCTTTCCACCATTTTACTATGGTGTAAAGGTAGAGAAATAGATTGAGATCTGAAGAATACTGTGAGGAACAGTTAAAACTATTATTATACTAATAAACGATATTTGATTAAAGGTGTAAGGAGTTTGTGATTATTTAATAAGATATATTGTTATATATGAATAAGCAAAATTACTGAAGAAGAAGAATGAAAAAGTATATACAGAATTATATAGAATATAAAGGATGACCATCAGTTTGGTACATTATATATTACTTTCTGAAGTAGAGCATTTTCAAGTGACCTTGGAAATTAATATCAGAAATACATTGATTTCATAGATAAGACATTACAATATCATACACATATCACATTTTCAATGCAATCCACCCTTCTTACATCCATTATAATATGGGTCAATATCTAAATCATTGCTAAAACAATCATCATCATCAATCTACATAGTTTGATTATTCAAAATATAATCTCAATAAATAAGTGCTGGTGAACTGATTATATTTATAGTTATCACTAATTCTTATTTCTTTAAGTTGATCATTAAAAATATTTACTAATATAAATCAGTTTTATTTGTTTAGTGAGTGCACATATCTGACTAGCTCCTGCCTTTCATAGAAGGACTGATTTACCTCTCTTTATTACTTTATTTTTCAAATAATTGTTTCATTCTGTTATATTATTTGTGATCTGATACAATTCTATACATTTAGAAAATTTTTTCACATCCCATGACTCACAATTATATATATATGGATTAGATCTAGATTGAATGAAAGAAGATATGACTACTACTATTAAAATATACATAAAAAAAATACATTTTAAAACCATTTATACTCAAAAATATTACAGACAAGAAAAGCCAAAAATATTATAAAAATCATTAAAAAAAATATTAATAAAAAATTCACTAATTATCTCTTCTTTTATTAAAATCAGTATTATTATTATTATTATATGAAATACTATTTTACTTGAATATGATTACTTTAGGCCTTAGACTCATAATTTAAAATAGAGTTTGTACACTTCTGTTATTTTTTATAAGTATACTAAATAATTTTCGTACCATCACATATTCCTTTGAAAACATAAAAATGAACCCCAAATTGCATTTCATACTGAACCAACACTCATCAGTTACCCCAGGTTATTATCTCTCACATATATCCTTGTCATATGTTGAGTATTTATCAATTGTTACATTTTAATTTATAAGTATTAAACTTATTGCACCCACAATTCATTTTAGATATATAAAAAAAAGTAGTAATTATCATTGATCATTTATTAGGCCACAGATTATCCCCAGCTCAAATATAAATGTAAAAATTAAATAAAGTTTAATATATATATATATTTAAATTAAACACACACACAGAATAATTTCATTTTTCTTTTTCTATATTCCCACACATTCCTTTAAAAACATAAATAAAGATACCATAAAAATATTTTTTTAAATTAAACACATACACAGAATAATTTGGGTTTTCCTGAAGATGTGTGATATTGATATTTTGTATTTATATATTGGACTATTTCCATGATCTAATATAAAGTATTTAATATCTTCAGAAAAATGCATTTATAAAATATCATGTGATGTAGAAGAATCTATATTGGTGAGACCAGTTGCCCCATTGAAAAGTGATTGCAAGAGCACAAACTGATGCTAAAAATAGAGAAAACAGGTGTGTGTAAGACATCAAACTATGTATGTACCAATAAACATATTTTCAATTGGGACAATACAAAAATATTGGAAAGGGAGGAACAATAAAGAAAATTCAAAGAATCTGCTCACATGATAATGGTGAATAACACAAGTTAACCTAATGTGACTATATATAATTCATGGAAACAACTCATCAACTTTTCTCTTAGGAAAAACTGAAGAAAGTATGAGGAACCTCATATATACATATATGAAGATACTACTGACTGTTGCCTTTGGCAGGATGTCTGTTGGTTAGAACATTAACTTAAAATTCAATATTCAATTCCCATGCTAGTATTGTCACTGGTCAAGACAGCAACACCTGCAGAAGAGAAGCAAGTAATACCTCTCAAAATGTTGTGCATATACTAACCTGTGTGCTATTACTAACAGTTGAATGTTCATTGAAAATTTAAATAAGGTTAAATTATTCTAAAGTCATTCAGTACTTTATATTAGATAATGAAAAAAACAGATTCAGTATATACTGAATCTGTTTTTTATGATCATGATAGAAATTGTAATTTTAAGTTTAATTTTGATATAAATAAAATAAAAATTTTAGGCCAAGAGAGAGATAATAAAAAAAGAAAAATTAAAGAGGCAGTTTTTATTAGTAGGTATAAAAATATGATAATAAACAGATAGTCAGCAAATGTTAGGATTAATGAATTGTGGGATATTTAAATCGACATGTGTTTCCGGTTGGTAATAGATGATTCCATTTTGAAAGTTGAGTTGAAAATGATTATGAATATAATCGAAAATATTTCTTTATGAGTTTTTATTGAGTTTTATTTATATTGTATTATAAATTGTTTACCGTTGTTTGGAATATATTTAAGTTTCGTTATTGTATTATTGATATTAGCAGACATTTATTTTGTTTTATATATATATAATGACTTGACTTCTTTTTTTTTTAGAAAATTTTCAAATGACTTGTGATGGAATTTGCTGTTTTCAGGGCTACATTGTTTTAATATTGTGCCTGAATTTTGTTATTACTTTGTCCACAGGTAATATAAGAATTTTTATTTTCTTTCTATGCACACAATTTATATAACTAAGTATCAGTACTGATTCTTTCAATATAGTTATGTTATGATGCATATTTAAAATAAACAAACAAATAAATATATACATTTTAATGTTTATGTAAATTGCTAAAATAATTTTTAAGAAAGTGTCAAACAATGGCACCTTAGATCATATGATGATTAATTGCTCTCATTTAGTCATAATACTTTATTGCCTATTTTGGGAAACTTAACATGCACTCATACAATTTTTGACTTGGTAATAATGTTTTTAATATTATAATTTAATTGTTTGGTTGAAAATCATCAGCTTTCTATATGATTTTTTTTAAAAAATCCCTTGAGTCTGAAGTGTCCCTGAGAGCCCCTGTTCAAAAATTTAGAGTTTCAACTGAGTTTGCATGGAATTGGTAAATCATATATTAACAGGTCTCAGATTATTCATCCACCATTTTATTACATTTTAAATGAGCTTTTATTTTCTATGATGAAATTTGAATTTTTTATGATTTTTATTTCTAAAATACAATTTTTAATGTTTTTTTTCTCATTTTTTTTTTAGATTTTTTAATGGAAAATCTTTTTTTATGGCTGAATTGCATTCTCTTACTGCTTGATATAGATATGAAAGTGGCAATGTGTATTTGTAAGCCCTTTTGCTAGAAGCTCATTTTCATGCCATTTGGAAGCTTCAATGTAAAAAAAGGATTTGGAAGCTGAAATGTAAAAAAAAAAGGATTGGAGTAATTTTTTTTATCTACAATGACAATTGTGGATATCACATCTAATGCCTCAGGAAATTCAAATTTGAACGGATGCTAACTAGCCAGGAGTTTATTACTTATTTTTTATATAATTATATATATATAGAATAGAATCAATATGCTATACAATTTTAGATAATACATTTCTATGATATAAAAACATACACATCCAGACTCAATCATATACATATATTTAGTGCCATAGGCAAGATATATGATTTTACTTCAATATTAAGTTTTATTATCTATTTTTATTACTTATTTTTTTTTATTATTTTTTTTATTACTTTTTTTATAAAATTATATATATATATAGAAAAAAATAAATATGCTATATAATTTTAGACAATACATTTCAATGATATCATATACATCCAGACTCGATCACATACCTCAGCCATCTACTTCAAACATCATCTCCCACACACACATATAATCACTGCTCATAATAAATTTGTTTATTTTGATGTTTATTGATTTTACTTAGTTTTTATTCATTTTATCTTAGAGAAATTTTTGTTTGATATTTATTTTTTGAGTACATTTTATTTACTTGAAAAGAATAAATATTTTAGATGCCCCTCCTTCCCCAATAATATAATAATTAATTATATTTTTTAATATATTACAATTTACTAAAGTTCTCTTTGCATAATATCTCATAAGCTGTTCTTACTGTTTGATATTTATTTGAGTACACTTTATTTGAAAAGAATATACATTTTAGGTCATGCCCCATTTTTCACTAATATAATATAATAATAAATATATTATAATATAATACATTACAATTAAAGTTCTCTTTACATAACATCTTGCAAACTATTACTGTTATTTCTCCCCACTAAAAACCAAACATATTTCTAACAGATATCCTGCATGGAAGAAAAACCAAACATTTCTAGCACATACCCTGATATGAAAGGACAGGATCTGCATCAGCTAGTAAAAATGGAAGTTACCAATTGCATTGTTTTTGTAATTTTTTCACTGAAAAATTACTTCAGTTAACACATATTACATATCTTTTTTTTTTAAGCATTTTATGACAAATGTGATGAAGCTGTCTATGAAATTATAATTTTAACATATAACTTTCAAAATTTAGAATTTGTGAACCAATGTAAAAATAAACATATTTAAAAGTTATTAAACAAGGCAAAACTTTCTCCATATATATATGGCACAGGGTGGCACTACTATATGGAGAGAGTTTTGCCTTGTTAATAACAATTATGTGCTAGTATGAGATAGTGATCATGTGATGTTTAGTGTTTTATATTTAAAAGTGTTAAAAAAATTTAAACTATTTTTTAGGTAATGACTATTTTATCAGCTTTATTACATTCTTTCATGTTTTCTCTTTCTAACAGTATATATATATCGTAATAAAATAGAAAATATATCAAAAAATTATATTTCTTGTAATTTTTAAAAAAATTAAAGATGGGTCTTAGAATTTAAAGAGTAGCATTATTAATTGTATTTTTATATTGGACTATTTCCATCATCTAATATGAGTATTGAATGTCTTTAGATAAATTTAACTTTTATTTAGATATTCCAAATACATTTAACTGTTAGTAATATCACATCAAACAGGTTAGTATATGCACAACTTTTTGAGAGGTATTATTCTTCTCTCTTCTTCAAGTGTTGATGACCTGACCAATGACAGTACTAGCATGGAATTTGAACCTGGACTCTTAGATTCTTGAGGATTGAATTTTAAGATAATGCTCTAACCAACTGAGCCATTCTGCCAAAGGTAACAGTCAGTAGAAATTTCATATACTTATCTATGAGGTTCCCCCTAATTTCTCCACTTTTTCCTAAGAGCAAAGTTGATTAGTGGTTTCCATACATTATGCATAGTCACACTAGGTTGGCCTATGGGATTTTTGTCATTGTCATGTAAGCAGCTTCTTTAAATTTTTTTCTTTGTACCTTTTCTTCTCTGTCCAATACTTTTGTATTTTCCCAATTGAACATGTGCTCATTGGTACATACATGATCTGATATCTTAGACATATTTGTTTTCTCTCTTCTAATCATCAGTTTGTGTCCTTGCAAGTGCTTTTCAATGGGAAAATTGGTCTCACCAATATATATTCTTCCACATTCACATGGTATTTCACAGATGCAGTTTTTTTCTTTTCAGCAATTCAAGTTTAGGCTTTGTAGATGTTAGAAATCCTTGTAGTGTGTTATGGCTCTGTAAAGCTGTTCTGATGTTATACTGATTGCAGATTTTTCTTAATTTGCCTGCTATTTTTGGAATGTGTGGGTAAACTACAGTACCAATAATTGCCTTTTCTCTTGATGGTTCTTTTTGTTGTCTATTTAATGTTTTTTAATAACAACTTATGGATAACCACTTTTTATAAGAGTTTGTTCTATATAAATCTTTTCTTTTTCCAAATCACTGGTTTTTGAACAAACTTCTTTTGCTCTGTTTTATAGTGTTCCATGTGAATGTGGAAAAACATATTTTAATGATATCAGATGTCCCATTGAAAAGAACTTGCAAGAACACAAACTGATGATTAGAAAAGAGAAAACAAATGTGTCTAAGATAGCAGACCATATATGTGCCAATGAACATATGTTCAATTGAGAAAATACAAAAATATTGGATAGAAAAGAAAAGGTACCAAGAAAAAAATTTAAAGAAGTTGCTCACATGACAATGGCAAAAAATCCCATAAGCCACTCTAGTGTGACCATACATAATGTATGAAAACCATTAATCAGCTTTGCTTTTAGGAAAAAATGGAGAAATCAGGGGCAAACTCATAGATATGTGTGTGAAATTTCTACTGACTGTTGCCTTTCACAGGATGGCTCAGTTGGTAAGAGTGTTACCCTAAAATTCAGTACTCAAGAATCTAAGAGGCCAGGTTCAAATCCAAAGCTAATACTGGCACTGGTTAGGCCAGTAACTCCTGAAGAAGAAAGAAGAAGAATACCTATCAAAACATTGTGCATATACTAACCTGTTTGATGTCCTATTACCAACAGTTGAATGTATTTGGAATATTTAAATAAAAGTTAAATTTTTCTAAAGACATTCATACTCACTTAGATGATGGAAATAGTTCAATATAAAAATACAACTAGAACACCATCATCACAAACCTTCAGGAAAACAGTAGCACTATTAATGTTGCACTGTGTGGTTTAGAAGAGTGATGGACTTGAGAGTTAAAGATTCCTGAATCAAAGCTAAATCTATCACTTTTATAATCCAAATACCATCTGACCTTTTAAGTGACTATTTGATCATTTTCTTAAACAGTAAATGTTTATTTGTGTTTATATGAAAAGACATTATTTTAAAATCCTAATTTTTAAAATATATTACTTGTTAAATTTTAAACAAATAAATAACAATTATTTTTTACCTTTTTTTATTATTACTAAATAATAGAGAGAAACTTATATATATATTAAATGCTTTTATTGATTGTGTACTAAAAGGAAATAAAATAATTGTTGCTTCAATCACAATTTGAGTTTTTAAATTTAACTTTAAATAAAGCTGGGGGTCCAGAAATTAATTAAGTCAATGGTTGTTGTAAAAAGTGGGTATTGACTTAATTAATTTCTGGAAACACCATGTTTTTATTTTAAGTTAAATCTAAAAACTCCAATTGCGATTGAAGAAACAATTATTTTATTAGTGCACAGTAGATAAAAGCATTTAATAAATAAAAAAATATTTCTATTATTCTTAAGTTTTTAATATTGGTACAATAGATGAAAATGTAAAACTATTACATTTTAAATTGACTGGATACTTATAGTTGATATATATATATCACTAGATAGTTCTGCTATAAGTTAAAATGTATTCCTCTTATGTATATATCATATTTAGTATGTGTGCATAATAATACATGTGTATATATTGTAAATGAACTTCATTTGTAAGTCATTCGATATTTCTGCAGTAAGTTAATATATATATACTCTTAATGTTATACGAATTTCTATTTTCCATTTTTAATGTATATATTATATTTATTATGTATACATAATTATATAGGTATAATAAATCAATAACTAAGTTTTTTATTTAAATTGATAGATTTTTTATTTTAAAACAGTTTTTTTTTTTTTTTTAAAAATGCTATAGAAAATTTTAAACTTTATTTAAACTTTTCAAATACGAACAAGTAAGTATTTGAAATTTATATTAATAGAATTAATATTTTATAGTTTAAAAATGAAAATGTTAATAGAGTGGATGTGTGATGTGAAAGGGATTAAATAAATTTGATAACTCAATAGGGGATTCAAATTGAAAAGTTATTGTCTAGTCTGTTGATGTTGACAATAAGTGTGTTGATAAATTGGGAGTAAAACTATGTTCACATGAAGATTCTTTATTATATATGAAATAAATTTATATATATATAAGAAAGTAAGTGCATTTTTTATATGGAAGAGTTATTAAACTAAAATGATATGTTAGGTATGGGTAAGTAACTTATCATTTTACATGCATAGAATATTTGCAAATATTGAGAGAGTGCTAGATAATAAATACTTGGTTTTGTCAATAAATTGTATATATTGTATTTATATTTATTCAGGTATTAGGGGATAGGATATCTAGTTTTACTATTTAATGGATAATACCAGAGGTACAATTCCTGGTGGTCCATATTTATATTTGTTATTTACTAAATGTAGAATGACTAGTATTGCTATTTAGTAATCTGTATCAGTGATTTCAGTTAATAGTTAATTATTATTCTTGGATCGTTAAAAGAATAAGGTATGGATGATGCATTTATTGTTGTTGTATTTTAAATAAAGGAATTATGGGAAAAACTTCAATATGTTATTGATTCATTACCATTAGTGAATAAGATATGAGATTTATCATGTCTAATGAAAGAATGAAATCTTGTGAAAGAAAGAAATTGTCATGACATAATGAAACAAACCCAGAAATTAAAAAATGAAAGAAGACAAGAGAATATACCATGTAATAAAATTTTTATTTAGGAGGATTCAAAATAAAAAATAAAAAAAATGTGATGAAAAATATTTTTTAATTAATAAATAAAAGTTAATAAAATAGAAAAAAAGTATAAAAAGTATGAAGTGAATTTTACTAATATAATTGATACAACGGATAAACAAATTGTAGATTTAGAAGAAAGATTTCAACAAAATTTCAAACAAAAATTTCAGAATTTAAAGTCAAATTTGAAGAATTTTAAAAAGTTGATAATAAAATAGTAAAGATGGATAAGAAAAGAGGAAAAAATACAAGTAATCAAGATAGAAAAAGGTTTAATAGATTGTCAAAAAATTCAATTTAAGACAAAGTTAATTGAGAGAAGTTATGGAAAATTTTCAGCAAGTGACTAAAACTGGAAAAAAATGAATTGAATGTCTAGAGAAGAACTATAAAGAAAAAAAAAGAATTTATTAACTATTCAAAAAGAAATAAAAGTAAATAATGATCGATTAATTATTCAAATGAAAAATTTATACATTACTCAACAGACTTTTGAAGAAAAATTAACATTAAAGATGAATAATCAGTTTGATAAAATAGATAAGGCTATAAAAGATGTGAAGAAGTTAGTGATACACCACTACATGAAGAATTACATAAAGAATTGAACATTTAAAAGAATCAAGGGTTCAAATAATTGACAAAGTTGAATTAAAAGTTGACTCAGATGCTAAATGTAATGAATCAAGTGATACTTTTACCATTTAAAAATAATTGTGTATGCTTTATTTGGTGATAGTTTAAAGTATTATAAAGTTATTATCAGTGAAAGAAATTATGATACTAGAAAACATGATTGGTGGAAAATATTTGAAGGTAAATCAAATATAGTGAGAAAGTTTGGTTCATCTCATTCTATAGGCAATGACAATAAAATTAATAGTATATGTTTAGTGTGTGGGTATGATAATTTATTGTTGATAATAGTGAGTATTAGTTTATCTATAATTACCAATATAAAATATTAGTGAAAAATATAAATAGTTATGGATGCCATATTTTAGTTGTATCAGTCTTTAAATTGTTTATGACAATGGTGATTTAAAACATGGAAACATTCTAAAATTTAAATAAAGATATTAAAAATTAAAATATAAGTTGACTAAGATTTTTTTTTATTCTATACTAGTAAAGATTCTAAAAATAAGTTTCCCTTTTCTAGGTTGTAGACCATTCTAATTTTTCCATTTATACACCAAATAATGATATAAAAGAGTGCCTATCCAGTAAACTCTTTATTATAGCATATTAAAATAAATATATGGTTTTAACTTTTAACATGTTTAAGCAAGTAAATAAATGCCCAATTACAGAAAAACAATTCTTTTATGTTTAACTGGGATCGTGTGAGTTTGGTTAGCACATAATAAAACTAAGCAAAAACCAACATTTTTAGTGAAAATTATGTAACAATTTAGCACTTTAAAACTTTGGAAAAACAATTTTTTTGAAGGGAAACTATGCAGCAATTTAATTAAAATGTACATAAAAAAGGAAATAAAATCTTTTAAATAATTTTAGTATTTTTTAAACTCTTTTATTAATGTTCCAATCTCTAATAATTTGATTGTTTGTTAATTTGTAAAAACATTTATTTATTTAGAATAAAATTTTAAAATAGAGATTATATTCAATATAATTTGTTGAAATTTGGTAGATTTCTTATAAATCACTTGGCAATGCAATATGACACTAAAATATTTTAAATAGTTTACCAAATTTCTTAAGTCCAAAAGCAGATGAAATTACAAATATTTCAATATTAAATTTAAAATATATTCATAATATTTTAATAAGTTTTCAGTAATGTATGAGAGAGGATGATATATATATTTAAAAAACTTTACTTTAAAAAGCACCTTAACAACCTTTTGAAATTGAAATTAAAAACAAATCTTTACTTATAAAAATTTCATTTTTTAGAAAGTATATGACATTTTTTATTTTGATAGTTGATTTTTTTAAAGGTTTTTCAAATAAACAAATTATATTGTAAAAGTTCACTTTTTTAAAGTAATATTTTTTTTTTATTGGAAAAGTTAATTTTTTAAAAATATTTTAAAAATATATAAAGTATATTGTAAATGATTTTTCTTTAATGTGCATGACTTTAATTTCAATTATTAAGATAGTTTTGGAATAATTGTAAAAAATATAAGAATGCTAAAAAATAAAAATAAAAATAGATATAAAAAATAATTACAACTATTTACTGTGGAAGCTAAAAAATCAAGAAAATAATTGTTTTTCAACCACAAATGGAATTTGTATATTTAATTTGAAATAAAAGCATTGGGGGGGGGGGGATCCAAAATTAATTAAGTCAAATAACAAGAATTGACTTAGTTATTTTCTGGACTCCATCCCCATATACTTTTATTTGAAAAAACAATTCTTTTCTTTGTTTTTAGTTATCATAGTAAATAAAAGCATTCATTATAAAGATTTTTTATATCCATTATAAATTATTTTTATATAAATATATGGATTTAAAAAAATCTTAACCAAAGGTTAGTAAAATGAAGTAATTTTTCTGTAATAAATTTTTAAATTATTGAAATGAACAGGTCTTAAAATTTCAGCCCTTCAGAACAAACTCCTCTATTAAAAATGGAATTAAAATTTCAATTTAAAATATGCATACACATTATTTTTCTTGCTAAAACATTTTTAATGTATTTATTTCTTAAAATTAGTAGATTAATATCCATATACACAATTGTATTTTTTTTATTATTAGGAGCTGTGTAAGTATGTGAATATTTAATATGCTTTACATCAGTGGATCCTATATTTTGATATCTGTAGACCACATTGAAAAATGAGAAGTTGTCTTAAGCCATATATTACATATATAAACATTATCAAAAACTGATAAGAAAAAATAATTGTTGGGCATAATTTTTGTGATATTTCTACCACAGTAATTCTAATTAAGTAGTGGCCCATTCAAAGTGTTTTTTAAATTGTCTAGCTGGATCCAATTTTGTGATCACTAATACAGAAAATATGTGTAATATTGTAAAAGGAAATTAGGATTTATACATGCGCTATAGAATTGACACACACATACCTCCATCAATAAACATTTTAAAACAATAGGTGGTCTACCTATGCTTAGAGCTTATTCCTTAAATAAACCAACTTTTACTGCCAATGCTTAAATTATTAATATAGAAAATATACATATATAAATAATAAAACCTCATTGATGTTTTTTTATATTGTAAAAATAAGGGCAACAAAAAAACTAGTGGGATATTTGATAAAAATTTTAGAACGTATGTATACTTGTTTGTGACATGTAATTACAAAGAAAAATCTCATAATTTATTTACTTAATTACAGAAATATTTATTAATTAAAGTTAAACAAAAATGTTGCTGCTTTCCTGACAATGTTTTAAATAAGTTTATAATTTTGTGTTGGATTGCATTTATAGCCATGTGTACATACGGACTGTGAAATGGACATTTTTATTTTACATTTTAATGCATGTGCATATATCAATATATATATATGTATTGTATCTGAAAAGTTCACCCAGATCATAACAGACAGAATTTACATGAAGATACATTGAATTACCCAAAATAAATTGCATGACTGTTTAACTAATTATCATTTATCACAAATGGCTGTATCTTAAAATCTCACTTCAAAACCCTAATTTACGATTTTTATTTATTTGAGACCTTATGACTGACCATGAAAAAGATGGTATGATCTATAAAACTACTAAAGATTACTTTCCCAGGATTAAATGTATGCTCCATTATGTCAATACCAACTATACATGGCGAATATAGGCCATTTAACAAGACAGTAAAAGTTATAATCAGCACCATAACATGATTGGCTGTAGCTCAGATATACTCAGGATTTTAGTACAGAAATTCCAGAGTATTTGCTTTGCAATAAAAAGTAAGCATATAAACTTTAGGTTCTTTCATCATTAATTCAAATTTCTAATTAAATCAATAGTGAATGAGACTCTTATTGTAATAGTTAAATCATAAATTATAATATTAGAAAATAGGTTCCATTATAATATTGGCTAGAAAATGTATTCATTAATTTAGTTCTAATATCCTAAACATCAATAGAAGTAACAAATTCTGGATTATATTCTAGAATTAGCAAAGCAAAGCAGAGGATATATAGGAGATAAATGGGATTTTATTATACCCTGTATATCACTAACTACACAAGAACAAAAGCATTAAAATATTATCTCACAATTTCAATAAACCTTGCATGCCTTATTAGGGATAATATATGCTGTAATATATGACCTATTTAATATGTTGGATTTTCTGGTTTTTATGTATATGACAAATAGCAACGATATAGTCAGGTTAAATTAACATTTATTTACAACTCCATCAATACTAAATAAAATTAATACAATGTTCACAAAAATTAGATAAATAAATAAATAAAATAAAAGACCATCATGTATACTTGTTTCTATATATGGATAATGTACATGAATTAGATAAGTAAATAAAAAAAATAAAATAAAAAACCATCACATGTACTTGTTTCTATACATGGATAATGTACATAATATTTTCTTATAAATAGATTTGATTTCAATCCCCTTATAGGATAGAGGATGAGTTCAAACACCTAGTCAATAACTTCTCCAATATGGCAATATCAGAACCAATGCATTTATATCCCAGATTTATAATAATAATAATAACAATCATTGGTATTGATAAACTCACGAAAGTTGGCCATAATGAGATAATGAATCAAAGAAGAAATTTGAACCTCAACTCAGCTGGGAATATATAATTGACCTGTAATAAATTATGAAGATAATTCAATTGAGTGCCCTTTTATGGCTGATAACTGAATACATAAGATCAACTTAAAGATGAAGGAAACAATGTAAGCACCATAATGTATGGAGACTCTGCTCAAACATACATTTATGCAACAAAGAGCAATAATATCCCTACAGATGTATTCATCCACATAAAGGAATAACAAAGCATTAAGTGCCCCATAGGTTTTCTAACCATCAATAGAACAACAAGCATAATCACAGAATGTTCTGCATATTAACTACTAGTGCAGAAATGAATATAAAGAATATAAAAAATGGTAATGATTATTCTGGGGTTAGCGTAAATAAGTATAAAAATAATATTCAGATTAAACCACCAGCACAGAATAATACCATATAACATTATAAAATAGTGTTAACATTTATTTTCCAAATAAGAGACATAAAATTACCCTCATCAATAAATCTTCTAAATTAGTAGGCACATACAGTCTCATTAATGTGAATTAAGACATAAAATGAACTAAGACTTTAATATAGGAAACAACTGAGATAATGACCAACTCTGCCTAAAAACATGGGTGAAATAATAATACATAATAAATATAATATGAGTATAGGTACAAAATTCTGGAAAGACATACAAAATTAAGCCATGTGGTGTTGATGCACATTACAGATTAATTTAATAATCATTAAACCTTTATGCAAGTGTTGTCCCCTAATAATTGATTTTCTTCAAGCTCTATATCATATGTTTACTCTCATGAACTTAGATTAATAAATAATTATTTTAGGCACAATAGAATATATACGTGAACTTCATACACATATAGAATAATATATAATATGAACCAAAACAAAATACATACTAGTTTAAATGACTACAGTAAATTTAAATACACAATATTTCAAATATATTGAATATTCACCAATAAAATCAAGGACACATTTTCTTACTATGTACAACATATAAATTAAATAGTTTTTCAATTACAACATATAGAATCTTATGAGTTTGATTGTATTTTCCTTCATTTCCACCCATAATGAATATTCCATAATTAATTGATTTATGCATAGGTTCTCTAAATATTCAAGATATTTTCAAAAGATAGGACATGTATAATTTTAATTAGAGTATTCCTCAAAAGTTAATACACTTTATTATTTATATTTCAGTTGTTACTCCAAAGTTAAAATGTTTTCATTACCTTTCACTTATTTTGTCAGCTTAAAAGACTAAGAATGATTATCTGAGCAAACAGATATCTCACAATTGCTATGACAATTATAAAATAATTTTTTAGTTAGCTGTTATTTTCTTTCAACAACTATTATTATTATTTTAATAATATGATAACTCACATAGCAGAAATGTTATCTCTAATATAAGTTCAAAATGGGTTATAGCTAATTCTTTATTATTCAGACACTGGCACACAAAGACAGTATAGTATTCCACTTCACACATATAAAGCACAACTAAATGTGTTAAAGTCATGAGAGTAAAATATTTTATCCAAAGTTAATATAGTATTTCACTCTGCACATATATAGTATAACTAAATGTGTTAAAGTCATAAAAGCAAATTATTCTATCCAAGGTTAATATAATCTGTAAACAATAAAAAATATTTTTAGGTAGACTGACCTTTAAAATTGTTATGATTAACAATACCAGCACATTTAAATTATAGCCATTTTGGAAGATTATCAGCAGTTAGACTATCAGTTAGCAGACTCAAACAGACTTGTCTAAATTTAGCTACATATATTGTTACTAGCACGTAATAATATTATAAATCTGAATTATATAAGAAAAGTTTTAACTTCTTTCTTTGTCCTTAAAATTTTTTCTTCTTTTTTAAAGAGTAGCTTTCATATTCATTATATGCTTAACAGCAGAAAAAAAAAAAAGAGATTTCTGCTACTTACATACTTGCTGTTTATATCCCAGTGTTTTAAAAAAATCTCTGAATGTTCTCTCTTTCTCTCCATCCAATCATATTTCTCCTCATTTACATATTTCTGTTAAAAATGAAAGAAAAAATGTGTTTATTGTATTCTATCAAGTAATTCAAGATAAATTAAATAAATCATTTTAATTAAACTAAAGCTATTCTCTAGAATTAGTTAAAGAGAAAAACAAATAATGATTATTATTATTATTATTAATCTTATTAAATTTGATGTAATATGCTGTTGGTTTTTGCGAGTTAAACATAACTTGTCCAACTCAGTAATTGGAAAAGGGAAAAACCAATATATAGAAAAAATATAATAAGCAAAACAAAAAAAAAAAATGAAACTACATAATCTCATAATTGAGTCAGTTTGAACACAAGTGTCAAGTATAGCTATATATTTGTACCCAAATATAAGGTTACAATATGCATTCATATATGAATTAATTTAGCTAAATTTACTTTGTTAAATATGATTCAGTTATTTTTAGTTACTAGTTTGATCTAATCATTTCTCATGATCTGCTTGATTTTACTACTGTGGTAAAATGTCGGAATCTGATATATAAAGTTCCCTCATCTGCCATTTCTAGCACCTGAACTGCTTATGAAATCCCAAACAACAAAGTCATTAAATTATTTTTTTAATTTTAGTATCATTTTCTGACAAAACAAAGCACTAAAAAAAAAAAAAATTTTTTTAATTTGAAAATCTATTTTCTTAACAAAATATATTTTTTCTTTTTCTTAATTAGCACAATTACAATTCAGTTTACAAGTATAACATTTTTGGAACATTTGATAATTTCGTTCTTACTTGTGTATATGAATGATTATTACTAATCATTTATTTTTATTATCATTATTATCTATTGCAAGATGAAGGTCTTTCCAAGTGTTATCCAGTTTCTCCAATCCATCGCTTCACTTCTCAATAAACTTTTTTTTATATATCTTATACAAAGGATTGGACCAATTGATTGTGATTAGTTCAACCAGAAATTCATCTTGGAATTTTTTTCTATTCATATGACTTTGTCCAAATGTCTTAAGTATGTGTGAATATTGGAAATTTTGTAGTAAATCTAATATTTTTATTTTTATGTCCATATATATACATCTCATAGTCTCTACATATATTTTATAAGTACGTTAAGTTCTTTTCCCAAAGGCAAGTTGCAAATGATAATTAAAAATCAGATGATGAATTTCATATTTAATTTATGTGGGGACGCATTTTAGCACATCAACTGATCTTATTAAACACCTTATCTCTTTTTTACTTGACTTTATATTTTCTTTAATATTTTTAAAATAGAGGAGGGGATTGTTAAATATTGTAATTTATCAAAGATGTATTATTAACCTTATCTTCTAGATGACTTAATATAAACTTTAAATTATTGACAGCAATTTTTCAATTGCTACTTCAAAAACATCTGCAAATTCAAAGGTAGAAATTATATATTTGTTTAAATATGTTTTCTACACATAAATAAATCTGCAATTGCTCGGTAACTTGACTGGCGTGACGTATTTATAGATTGTTATTAAATACAAATATAAATGTCTCCTTTTCAATTTTGGGTTTTTTATTTTTAAGCAGTAATTTTATTTGAGGTATATGCAGGCCACATGGGGAGTATGTGGAACTCCAGGCAATTATATATATATTGTGAGGACTTGTCTATTTAACACCATCTCCGTGATGAGTCATTCCTATTCACCCAAAGGTGAAGATAGTCAACGTATTTAAATGTCACAGACTGCTCATTTATATATTGATATATATATATTTCTAATGCAACTTTAATAAAGACAAAAAAAAATGTAATAATTAAAATCTCTTTTACTTAAATCTATATATTAGCATCATTAATTAAAAATAATTTCTACAAAGCATTATGCAGTTTCCCAATTGTTGAGTGGCGGACAGGATCGATTCACAGTTGAGTGAATCTCAATTTAGGCAAATGAATGGATTGTTCTGTTCAACTTGTCATTTTGTTGCTTGAGCCGCATTACCTTCTGGGCGACTTATGATTTTTGCTCAAACATATATTTATATAGCTATGTAATATGGCTATAAATGTAAATTCTGAATTTGAATTTTGATAAACTATATTCTATATCATTCTTACTATTATTATCATCACTTTTCATTGACTGTCGTATTATTACGTTGCCTTTTCCTATTATACCGATTTTACATTTTTTAAGTTTCAATAATTTATTTTTATATTATTTATTAATTTGTTCTAAACCTTTCTAATACAGACTGGCCTTGTTTTTTTTTTCTTTTTATTTGAACGCAAATTTTTCTAAGCAGGTGTAATTAATCTTTGTCTTCTTTTCTAGTTGTTTTTTTTTTTAAAAAAATCTTTATTATCATTTGAAAGTGTAAATTAAACAACAACAACAAAAAAAAAAAAGTAGAAGAGAAAAGCTGTAGCACTGGAAACAAAAAAAAAAAAAGAGAAGAAAAACAACTCATCTGATGACAAGCTTACAATAAATTGTATTTCAAATTAGAGAACGAGTAAGAGGGGGAGGGGGAGAAAGACAGACACATAAGTAAGTAGAAAAACGGGTAGATAAATAGATACTATTAAAATGAAAATTTATGCTAACAGAATATGAATATATATAAAATTAAAATAAAAACCTCCAAAATGTTATAAATATAAGTAATAAAACAAAACACTTATTTGTGATACTTTTATTCAAAAACACAAGGCCATTTAAATTAGAATTAAAAAACAAGATTAACTTTTTGTTTCCAGAAAAGAAGACAATTTACTCAAAATACCCATTACACAAATAAGTGTTATATGTGTTTATTTAATTATTTATTCATAATTCATTTTTATTATATTTACATGCACTTATACATGCATATAAAAGAAAAAAAAGAAAGACTGGAGAAAATATACAGTTAATTTTAATAGATGTTAAATCACTATCATTAGTGTAATTAATTTTACTTGTATATAATAAACAACATATTTTTATTGTGTTTTTCCTGAAGGTTAAATGAAGTCAAATTTTTCTAAAGACATTCAATAATCATATTAGATGATGGGAATAGTCTAATATAAAAATACAACATGGTTCTATATTTCAATCAAAAAATGTTTCTCTTCAGATCAATCATTCTTCAAAATATTGAATCATACTGTTTTTTATTTTATTAGTATTATCAACTGAAAGAAAGCATTTTCTTTTCAAAACTGTTTTTCTTCAGATTAATCACTCTTAAAATATTGGATCATGCTATTTTTTGTTTATTAGTAGTATTATTATCTGAAAGAAAGCATTTCTTTTCAAGTATACATATAAATAAAGAGAAACAGACTTTAGATTGGCCACTATAGAGTAAAGACTTATTCAACAGCCCTCCAAAGAATACGCGAAAAGGAGTAGACATTATTCATTGTTCTTAATGATGGCTATAAAATGTTTAGAACCTGAAAAAATGTCTTAGTTTTAAGTAACTAGGTTTCAAATCCTAAGATATGGTTACAGCAACAAATATTTAAATTTCTATGCAACAAGCGAAAGTTATTATAAATGCTTTAGATAAATTCACAATTGTTTTGCACAGATTGTATTAAAGAAATGCTAACTACCTGTAATTGGATAGATGCCATTAAGTAAATTAAACAATCTCTAGATAGTATTGCAATAAATAAACACTCATAATCAGTTTCTGGCTGATTATTTTCCTTTAGGACAATATATACTCTAACTTCTACATAGAAATTTAGTAATTCAACAGATAACTTCCTAAGATTAGTTTGCAGTCTTTTCATAGCAGGAGATTCTGTTGTTGCATTGATTTATCTAGTAATCTGCTTTTATTTTTTACACTGTTTAGTAAAATATTTTAAAAGTTTAAACACTCTGAAGTTTTAAATTCTAAGCAATTTTTGTTTATTTCAGTAGATATGAAATGTAATTCAGAATTTATATATTTTACAAGGTTGAAAGCTACAATTGCCAAAGTAATTTAACTGGATAATCTCTAGTCTAATCAATGACTAATAAAAATTATTAATAATTATATTTTATTTAGTTATTCAAGTTGCTATTGTGAGTCTAAGGCAACTTAATCTGTAATTTAATGTGAATTGAGATCAAAAGTGTTCAATCTTTCACTAAGTGGCTTGTATTTAAAGTACTTCACCTTGCACTCAGTGACTAATAGAGTGAGATGATAATGCAACCAATGCTACAAATAACTACAATCATCTTCTGAATAAATGTAGACCACTGAACTAGAAGTTGATTGCATTGCTATCTAGAAAGCAAGATTTATTATCTATGAATATAGATATTATTAAACTGCATTATACAAATGAAAATCAAAAAAATTTCAGAAAATTGATAAATTATATTTAAAAACATAGATATAAGCATTATAGTTATAAATAGATTTGGAAATAAATAATTAGAATTACTTAAAATGTTTGTGTTATAACAATTTACTATGCATCTTAGTGCAAAAGCCTCACCAAAGTTTATAGTGAGGGTCTCAGTCCTAGAATAATAATGCTAAGAGTATGTCAAAAGTAGAAAGCTGGTCTGATGATACTTAAATGTTATTATTTTGGCATATAGTTACTAAAAAAAAGTTTACCATAGGTTTAATCTACTTTTATTAATTTTTCAATTTTTGGTTTATCAACTTTTATACAATCTAAATATATGTGTAAATGATTTAAAAAAAAAAAAAAACTCAATCAGATAATATTGTTTTTTTTTTTTTTTTTAGGTATTCTTTTGACAATTGTTGGCTATGTTAAACAGAACCACTTATATACAGGAATTGGAAGTGCCTTTCTTTTAATTTTTTTACTTATTCAAATTTTTGTAGTGTTTTATCTATTTCTGAAAAGAAATGTACTAGTCATAAGCAGAATGAGACACAAACTGAGCAGTCTATGCTTTTATTAATAACATTGTTCTACACAGATTTTGTAAAGAAGTCATGATTAACAAATCTTACATAATTTTCCAATTCTAAAAACAAAAATGACATTGAAAATGTGAAATTGGTTTTTGTTTGAAAGTTATATAGGGAGGGGAAAATGTAGAATTTAATGAGAGTTTAGTTTATCAGACAGAAAATGCATAAGTATATTTCAAATATGTTGTCTTTTTGTTTGTCTGATGTATTTCAGAATGGATATTTATTTCCTGATCATCCAGCAATAATCTGCCAACTTTGGATTACTAAAAGATTTTGTGGACATGGAGGACTATTGTATATTGAAATTACAAAATAGAAACTATAGAAGTGAATTAAGATGAGAAAGTAGGGTTACAGGAGCGACATGCTTTGATATTAATTTATTCATGATACATTGAAATATGAGCAGGTTTTAAAATCAAGTTTTACAAATAAATAATTAAAGCTTATTTGATTTTTTGATATTTATTTTTATGAGGAAAGTAGGTTGTGGAGTCTGTTGATATCAAAAAATTGTTCAAGCATCAGTAAAGGCAGAACTCTAATATATAGCAAGTTAAAGTATTATATGCTTTTTTAAGCTTTCATTTAATCAGTGCTGATCTCATTTATCTTTTTATTCCAGTGATATAAGTCATTAATCCATATTGGATGCAACTGGTATATGATGCCACTATAAATTTTCATATGACTTAATTTCATAGAATGTTTTTAATTGAACATATGTCCATTTCAATACTTTTCTAGGTATATCACTATTTTACAAAAATAAAATTAATTAAATTTAGTTCACATAGTATCATTTTTATAACCCTTTTTTCAGGATTAGAGGTATTTCATACTGTCTGAAATTTAAACATAAGTAATTCTTTTTCATGTTTTGCAAATTATGACTAAACTCCAAGTACATAAATTATACTTGTATTCAATCAAATATTTTAATACGTGCTGTAAATAATGCCTACAATAACAAAAAGAAAATGTATTTTATTATAATAACTGATTGTGAGAAAGATTCAACTGATTCCTATTAGAAGCTATTTTAAAAGTAATTTTATTTCTTCATTTTTGTCAATTTTATAATTATATTTTAAAAATTTTTTTTAATATAAATATAATACTTATTATAAATAAAGCTTATAATTAAAAAAATCAAATTTGGATCGGTAATTATCTAAAGCAAATACTTTTTTTGGAAGCAGAATGCTGCTTGCAATATTTACATTATAACATAGTCCTATAGCTATTGGGATTTAATCAATATCAGAGAACTGTGCCAAGCAAAATAAACTGTTTTTTGCTTGCTGTCTGCCTTCCAGTAGAAAGTATTGTTTTTTATGATCTGAAAACTTGTTTGGAACTCTGAATACATTAATAATCATGTTTACAGAAATATTTTTGGAAATGAGATTGTTTTCAGATAAAGAAAATTACAATTAAAAGATTATTTTAATGCTATGTACAAGTGTGTACATTTCTTATTGCAAGGCTAAGATAAATATTCTAGAAGCAAAGAAATCATTATACATATTTGCAACTTTTTTTGGTTTTTATTAGTGCATCTTTTTTTCTTAGAGCTCTTGCCCAATTTGACAATTTTGATAACTTTCAATACACAACTCTCATGCAAGATAGAGATTGGTTTGTATCTGCTTTTAACACCTTGCAGAGGGATATACAATCATTGCACTGTAATATAATTTGCAAGTTTTTTATGTTTTTATCAATGCATCCTTCATGTTTAGCTCAACCCTATAATAACCATCCATCAGTCTAGACATCAGACCAACATCCTATTAATATATTAGAAACATCCACCTTTTCAAGTAATCCATATAACACATTACAATTTTGACTTCATATACACATTATGTTTGTATATATTTTTTATCTCCAAGCATTTTTTGTATAGGTAGTACCACTAACTCATAATTACTCATTACTTTTGGAAGCAAAATAAATTTTTAAACATACAAAGATATAATTTCAAATCACAGGATTAAGAACAAATAAATCATCAACCCGATTGCATGCTTAGATGTAAAAAATTTTAAATATGCAGAGAAGCAAGTGATATTTCTTTATGAATATCATAAAATAACAGCAGACTCAAACAACATCAGTGTAATAATCAAATACACGATTTACTTAGGCGTAATATTAGTTCCAAAAAGAGATCATTATTAAGAAAAAGTAAGAAAGAATAATTGTCTTCGCTCTACTCCATAGCTACGTACTGTAAGCATGAGTAATTAAACTCATTAAACATCAGACTATTCTTTTTGTTCTTACTTTCATTCGCTACCTATTTTTTAATCTTAATCTTGAGGCATTTAAAGTAGTTTAGGACCAATCAGTCTTTCATTATCAGTTATCTCTCTACGCTAGCTATAACAATGGAATTGGCCAATGGGTGAGAAGATATTTTCAGTTTTTAATACATGCATTGCAATTCAGATTTAAATTTATTATTTACCTTACTTTTTGTCTTGCTTTCATTTTTTTTTTAATGATGGCCGAATTAGTTTGTAAATAACAGATAATAATGATCATATCTAATACGTGATCATATTATCGTAATCTTTATCAGAATTAAAAGTGAATCTATTATATATATTTTAATGATCAAAATTTTTAAAATTTTAACATATTTGGTGTTTTAAAGTTCTTTTATTTATTATTTTTTCCCGTTTTTAAACATAAAAATTCTTTTTATAGCGTATCTAAAAATAATCAAATGATTTATTGTTCGGGAGTTCATGAGAATTTCGAGTGTCGGAAGGAATTGAACTGGGTTGTGGTCCTCCGATATTTACGAAACAATACCTCCCGACTACTTATTCCCTTCATTATAAAAAAATTAACTTCTTTTCTTTTAATTTGCCTGGAGAAAGTTAAGAATGCCACTGAGTTGTTCTTTTAATTAACTTCATATTTAGCTTATTAACTCGGATAAAAGAAAGAGAATAAAGAGAAGTATATTGATTTATTATTATTAACCTGTTAAATAATTGATACGAACTTGATTGTTATATTATTTTTAATTTAATAATGATGTAGAAATATATAATTTAATTTGTTTTCTTTGCTTTTTATCTCAATTACATAATTAAATATAAAACTATTAAAGAGAGATTTTCTGAAAATAATAAAGACAAAATTCTTATAATTCTTATTTTCCGGATTGGGGGGAGGGGTATAAAAATAAAAGAAAAAAGGTTTTTAATTATGTGCATAGAGCAAAATATTCAAGTTATTATAATTGATCTTATTAATATTGATAATTATAAATATATATGACTTATTAATGATATCTTGTTGTTACCTCTATATAAACAAACGTTGAATATTTCTTAAAATGGAATAGCTGTAAGTGTATCCTTATAATCTGAGATTCAAATATGGATTAGATCTTGGAGATTTATTTTAAATGATTAAAAGAAAGTCAAATCTTTTTTAGATAAATTCTCAGTATTGGTCAACAATAGGTACAGAGTTAGGGTTAAAAACGTTAGAGTTCATTTATAAGTATTCATATGCTGTCCATAATCAAACATATAATTGTAATATGATGGGTCACAGATTTTCAGAATCACACATTTATGAATGTGGGGCCAATAGTTAATATACACAAAAAAGGAACTTAATAAAACCAAGACAATCATTGTATAGTTATGGTGGATCAATTTTAAGAATAATTTGCCTGTCATCAGATATCTTCTAGAATTGAAAGGTTCTTAATAAAATGGTCTCATATAGAGATTAAAAGACTATTTAAAATAAGTAAACACCACATGTGAAATTTACCAAGTCTATTGTTAATAATAATTGAAATGCTCTCTAGCTGCCATGTTCAGTAACTTTTTACAGTAAGAAAATGTACTAGTGGACCAGTTTTTAGCATATTTTAGATCTTATTTAGAGTTATCCAGAACAATAACAGCCAGAGAGCAAACTTAAAACAGCTTATATAATTTAATGCAAAGTGATTTTTAAATAACTGATATTAAATTTATAGAGAAGAGATATCTCGCCCATTTTTGAAACTCTATGCTGAATAAACACAAATCATATATGTAATGATAAATATTTTAATATTAAATAGATATAAGGTCATGGGAAATTTATCATTTTTGTATAGTAAAAAGTTATTGACATGGCAGCCAAAGGGCAGTTAAATTCTTATTTAAAATAGACTTACACACAGACTTTCAAACTCTCTTCAGCTCTCTACTTTGTCTCATACAACTGATACATATGACCATACACATGTGAAAAAGATAAATGATCTCCAATATATGTATTTCATGCTAAACCAGCACTCATCAGTTGGTCCATATCATCATCTTCCATGCATATACACCTGGGTCTCATTTTATGCGGTAGAAAGGTTCTTCAGAAAATGCGCACAAAAGAAATCGCACAAAAATAGACTTAACTCACTTTGAAAAATGGGGGATACGTAATGTAATTTTCCAAACATCACATAAAAGCAAAGCAACAATGTAAAATTACTTTAAAATTTGCATATAAAAAAAATAAAATAAAATATGACTAATAAAAAATTTTAAATTTGAAAAAAATTGATACAAGACAAACTTTTTTTATTAACTATAGTATTTAATTTTATTCAAAACTATATTTTTATGCGTAATTTACATTTTTTTTATATATATATACGATATTTTTATCATTATCACTATTTGAGACATCAGATTCGTCATGATGTGAGGTACTGTAGCTTCTCCTTAAATGAAGTCAAGAGGAAATACAACTAAAATGTTTTCCAATCACTGTTAATCCTTCCCATTTCGCTAAGCGATCTAAAATTGAAATTTTTGTTTCCAAAGAAATTCTTTTTCTTGGGTGTTTTTTTTCTCTCCGTTAGAGTAAACTAAAAGTTTAAAATAAAAATAAGAACTTAGACTTATGATAATAAAAAGACACTGACTCACCACTGTTGGGCAAAATTTAATTAAAACAATTAAAAATTAAATTCTTATTTTTGTCTTTAATTTTTTAATTTTCAATTCCATTTAAAAATCAAATTTCATCATTACACATCATCTCGTTACATAATTTTTAAATTGTTAATTACAATTAAAAATCAGATTTTAATTGTCAAATTTAAT
The DNA here is from genome assembly GCA_028023455.1 of Epiperipatus broadwayi. Lineage (NCBI taxonomy): Eukaryota > Metazoa > Onychophora > Udeonychophora > Euonychophora > Peripatidae > Epiperipatus > Epiperipatus broadwayi. The sequence goes on along the minus strand of JAQFVV010006220.1, from coordinate 93,091 downwards.
TGTGCCCACTGCTGTTACTCACCTTTTAAAAATAAACTTGTGGACACTAAATGATTAATTGATTACGTACTCATTTTATAAAAAGCAAAAATTGAACGTGATTTAAAATGTAAAAACAATAACATACATCGTATAGGCATTTATAATGTTTGAACAGATTTACATTATAATCTTGTAAAATTTATTACTTGCATACACTAAATGAATAATTAATTACGTAATCTTTTTATAAAAAGCAAAAATAGAACATGATTTAAAATGCAAAAACACAAACATAGTATTTTTCATCTATAATGTTTGAACAGATTTACATTATAGTCTTGTAAAATTTAATGTGTGTATATAAAATGGGGAAATTCTGATTTTAAGTGAATTATGAACTTCTTTATTACATAAAATCTATTACAGTACTATTATAAAGTGCTGAAAATATTGAAGTTATTAGATGGAAGTCGAACTCCAATAATGCGCTATTACTTTAAATATGACATGAGTGCATGAAATTTATAATATTTAAAGTAATAGCATATTATTGGAGCTTGACTTCTGATCTAATAATTTTTATCACATAAAAAAAAACTGCATACAAAGATATTAAGAAGAATCATGAATCGCATAACTTCAAAATTGCATTAAATAAATCTGCATAAAACGAGACCCGGGTGTATATATAATCAGTGCTCAGCTTATATTGCCTATCTATTAAAGTTTGATGATTTGCTATCTTAATATAAGCTGAACACTGATTATATATATATATGTATGTGTGTGTATGGGTTGGAAGAACAACTATCTTCTATTAAATAGAATATTTTTGGAATTTATGAAGTTAGAAGAAAAGGTAAAGAGACAATTTATTTTAAAAGTAAACATATATTTTATTATAAAAGTCTAGATATTGGAAGCACAAGAGGAGTGGGATTCATTGTAAATAAAATATGGATGAGCAATATTATAGAGATTGATGGCATATCAAACAGAATGACAAGAATAATTATTAAAAAAAAAACAAAAACAAATCCACCTTTTTTTTTTTAATGCATATTTTATTAAATTAAAATTAATCCGTCTGATAGTTTTGATTGCCCTGCAATCTTCCTCAGAGCTACAAAACACACACACACATATATATATATATATATACATAAAACATTATATCTATATACCAAATGTAAATATATATATATATTCTTCATTTATACTAAACTTACATATAAAATCCCTATTATATACAATGCATAAATAAAACAACCTTCACTATATATATATATATATATTTAAACATATATACTTTTTCCAGCTTATACTCTACCTATATTATTAATTATTATTATCACATAAGTCAAATCAGTAATGTAATAATTATTAATGATATAGATGTAGTATAAGTTGGAAATAGCTTAGTCTATGTATATATGTTTAAGATATGTATTAAATCAAAGATTTTCACTGACTATATGTATAAATGAGGTATTATCCTGATACATCCATGCATAATTTAATTTAAATATATATTGTTATGGTAAAAAGGGTGTGGGTGTGCAAAGGTCTGCCTTATTCAATGAAGGCTTTCTCACATGCCACAGATTTGGGATCCCAAATGTTCTGGTATGTGATATAAGTTCTAAGTTAATATGTAATGAGCAAGCTTTATGAAATAATATCTTATAATTGCATAAATCAGATTTAAGATGTATACAAAATAATAGTATTAATCTTACACTCTCTTTCAATGTTTCAAATAGCCTACTTTCATGGATTCACACAAAATAAGTCATGAGACTTGAATTACCTGCTAAATATAAATTAGAAATCTACTTTATATTTCCAACAACTAACTATAGATAATTAAGGTAGCATGTCTAAAGTTACTAATGAGACATTGTAGCTACTTACTAGGGTCTATCCAGACAATCTTTAGCATTCAGATGTTTTCACAGAAAATGAGTAAGTTAACAATGCCCACTTGGACATATACTGATAAGTAATTAAAAGAAAAATGAATTACAAAGTTACTTTAAATCAACAAGTGTCTTTTAATTATGGCTAAATATTTACCTTCCTTGTTTTTTTGAATAGCAATAATAATAATAATACAACATCTGTTTATAAATTGTTGTTTTTTCTGACTTCAAAGTCATTCATATTCCTAACATTAGGCAACCAGATTTATTGGGATATGTTTATGTCTGCATAAAAATCACTTGTTCTTTAAAATTAAGTCAAATACAATAATATAATGAAATTATTAATAATAGTATTCTATCAAAATCAGATAGTTTAAAATCATAGCTATGTTTTCACGGACAAGGTCACATTAACCTTATGACCAAAAAAAATGTCAATATTCTCCTCATACTATGCAAGCCACATTACTGTTTTTTTTTTAAAAAAAATATATGCATAAGTATTCTAAATTATGCTCCACTTTGAAATGCTAAGTACAAACTTCTCAAGTCCATTCCTTACATGATTCACAGTTATGGTCTAAGAGATTAATAGATTCAACTATATTATACTTAATTCTGAGAGTCTATTGATAGACCATTATCAACTGCATTGTTCCTAATATTTTAAAGCAAGCTCTTATGAATGATAAAAGATTCAGACTTGTATGTATATAATTATTCAAATAGCATTAATGGAATAATTCATCCTTCAAACATATTTTTACATTAAATAAATGTATCTTACATTTAAATTATAAGTTATTTGTCAAAAAAAATTAATTGAACTTCAGTGATAATAATAATATGTCTATATCTGTATATAGGAACAGATGTTAATAAATTAGTTCTCAGCACTTATTAAATACTACATATATACCAGATGTACATTAAATGCATTTGTTAAATAAATAAAAAATATTTGTAAATGATATCTAATGTAGTATTGTTTTTTTATGACAAATAAAAACTGAAATAAAAGGTGTGCACTTTAATAAATAAATAAAAATTATATTCAAATAAATTACCATTTATTTTCTTTTTTTAGTATACTTTTTTTGAAAATTGACCTTTGTCTGAAGCATCAATACTCATCCTTGTGTAAACTTCATTAACATATCAGCTGACCTCTAATGGTGAATATGTGAATTTAAAACCATTCAATGTTGACTTTCTTAAAATATATTTTTATCCTAGCTAAGCTATGATGAATCAATGGAAGAAGACAATTATTTCAAATGTTTTTAGATAATTCTTAAATTGACTTTTGGGATAGAAATAACTATTCTTTTTCATAGTGATTTCTCTTCAAAAGCATATCTGTTGATGAATTCTCTTAGTTCCTGCAGATGATACTTATTGGGGACTAAGCAGGAGGAATTAAATTCCTCAAAGTTTTGCAATTACATAAAAAAATAAAAGAATTGATTAAACCAAAATGTTTTATCCTTCTGCTAATGTCAATTGTCAATAATAATCTCCTCTTACTATGGCATGTAGTTCTACATTTTCATAAGACATTGACTTAACTCTATTGTTAGCATAACTATTGATCTTCAAAAAATCTTAACAATTTACAATTTATGATATATAAAACACAAATAAATGTGTAAGTCACAAATCATTTTCAACAAACAAATTATAATTTTTACACATTTTTATATATTATAATCATTAATATTTTCAAAGTGATTCACATAGTTCTTTATTCACTCTATATATTATCACCACTATTTCCAAATTTCAGAATCATAAATAGGCATATATATACCACCATAAAAGATGAATAAACAAAAAAATATCAATAACAAAAAAGTACATCAAAATCAAATGAAGATGCTAAAAAAAATTTTGCAACATTTTTTTGCTGCAAGCTTTTAAAAAAAATTACAATGTTTTATAATTTCTCATATATATATAATGGATGCCTCCAACACCCCTCCATAACTAGTACACACACCATAAGGTCCAATCCCAATTGAAGCCCATGATATTAATGTTACTTATTAAGGAATAGAAATAGGTAATATTAGAGCAATAAACTGACAAACTAGTTATCACAACCTAAGATTTAAAGCCAAATATAAATAAACATTAAAACAAAAGTTAAACCTAATCGATCAAATGGATATCATGTCATACAATAGATCGGATAAATGAATTTAAGAAAAAAAAATACATTTATATAATATTAAAGTAAAGAAAAACTAAATATTTATTTTCTTATCTTTTCTTATGATTTTATTTTAACAAATTATTTATGTTAATACTTAGCTAAGATGATGTCAACAATAAAGTAAAAAGATTAGCAGGAACGGGCTTAATATATAGGATATTTTCAATGAACTTTTTGTTCAAGGGGAAAAAAATCTTTTACCTGAGTAAAAAAAAATTACTATTTCCTGCATAAAGGAGTTAAAAGAAAAATTTGAATATTTGTGTCAACCAATTCAAGCCCATAATACTGTTGAAGTAATCTATTACAAGGGTTTTAGAAAATGAGTAGAAATATTTAGTTCTAAAACATCTAAGCAAAGAGTTCATGAATTATTAATTTACAAACAAAATAAAGCATTTGAATTTCTAAAAAAATCACCATTGATTCCTCACTTTAAATTTCTGGATTTAAATCTAAAACATGCACTAAGAGAAGAAATATTGACACTTCTCCAAATAATTTCAACTACAAAAATTTATATAAATATTGACAAAAGTAATCATGAAAACAAGGGGAAAATTGTGGAAGAGAAGTCATTGCCCATAGAGCTAGAAATTGTTAAGGCCAATATAGAATTGTCCTAGCTTTCCATGCCTGGATTGATAAATATCAAACAATCCATCAGGAATTTTTTTACACTCTATTTCAAAACTCCAATTTGAAGGCTAATAAAGTCAACATATCCACCAGATATTCAAATTCCTAACTGTGCATAAAGGATGGATTATAAGAAAAAGTGGTACTACAACATAGGAGAATCCACACCACCTGATGGTGCTGTTTCCATGCAAAAATGCAGAAAAAGTCTATTTACAAAGCTGCTCATATATCTTATTGCCTGTAAACTGTTCAAACACTGGATGGTGAAGCAGTCAATACTACCCCAACATCAATATCATGTTAACATTATCTGCAATGTGTTATGACTCTGTATACATGTTAGTATTGATCATTCAACAGCATATCATGTCAGGATGTCTGCAGTTGTAATGATGAAAAATACGCAGTCCTAAATAGTTAGTGTTAAACCTAGTGGAAGTAGTATGAGGTGCTACAAATTCTAACCATTTCACAAAAGTCCCTACTACTCTTGTGAGTTGGCTCAATCTAAGAAATGAGGTGGTCAAAGCATGATTTGGCAGAGCTCACACAAAAGTTGTGCACTTTGTGAGAACTTGCAAGACCAAAAAATAAAATGGCAAAAAGACAGTCTGCTTTCAAGTTGTTGGAATTGCCTGCTACAGAAGCAGCCATAATGGCCTTTCTACAGCAGAAAAAAATTTTGCTGACAGAGAAAACTGTGTGTGTGGTGGGGAAATATTAATGTGCTGTAAGAAATACAAAATAGAATGTCAATCGCATAAATGCCGTCAGTCTTTTATACATAATAATCAATGGTCCCAGTTTGATTGTTAACCAATATAATTATTAAATATGCAAACCTGAATTATACTATGCTAAAATATAGTAGCACAACATGTATAAAAGTAGGTTTTCAGTATGGAAATTTATGTGGGTGCTAAAAGGCAATGTAAGATTATATGAGAGCATCTAACTGTCTCTCTACTGTTATAATATTAGCAATCTCGGCCCTCAAGGATGGTATAGTACAATTAATAAAATATGAATAAGCAAAGTGATGAAGGCATATCTGCAAGTTGAATAAATTAAGAACAATAACTAAGATAGTTATCATGTTTAACAGAAATATTACTAGTTTAATGACCTTTAATTAGGCAAGATTTTACAATATTATTATTTTTAAATAAGATCACATTAAGAGACTTAATAATTATGAATTTATTACAGAGTTTTAAGAGTAGACTTTAGTTTAACAGTTTGTGCACATTTATAGTATAGCTAGAATATAAGAATTATTAGAGTGATTTATTATGATTTAGTTAAGAGCTCTGCAGAATATTTAATTACTGATCATCTTGCTGAGGTGGCTTGCATGGTGTAGGCACTAACATTCACTGATTGGCTGCTTCATTCCTGGTGGCTTCTTGGTAGGCTGCTGCTCTGGACTCCCTCCATCTCCTAGAACAATTGCCAACATCTTAAATTTGGGCATAGCACCTGACTATTTGATTTGTTAAATGATGAGAGTTAGTTTCTTTTGAATTCAAACTGGGTTTTTTATAGCAAATCTTTCTCACCCCCTCACAATTCATTAAGTTGTTTACAGTTTTGAGTTTTAAATTCTTAAGTTTTAATAACTCTAATAAATTTTAGTAAAGACAAAAGATCCAGCTGCTGGTTCAATAATTTTGTCTGTGTTTTTTAACTTTATTTTTGAATCATCTTTGAAATTTTGGTTCTCACTTTACAATTTAATGAGAGGTATTTATGAGAAACCAATGACCTTGATTCTCATTTTTTTAAAAAGAGATTTAAGTTGCTCACATTCTATTATATGTATAAGACAGTCATCCCTGGATTTAAGATTTATATGCGAATACAAACAAATTTATAAATTTAATAACTTAAAAGAGATAATTTAGAACAATTATAATGTTCACAAAATCTATCATATTACAGTTTCCTTCGCATATATACATAGATGCATTTCTGCAGATACAATGATGTTTACTACTTACTTTAGTTTAATCATTTTAAAATATAACTATGTATACATCATTATACACGTGCAGATTTGATTAATTAATTAATGTATACAATATAAATACATGCACAGAGCACGATATAAATACATGCACATACTCATTAATAAAGCTTATTACATACATGTATTTCTTTATGAATAAAAAAATTAAATGTTTTAAAAAAAATCAAAATAAATCCCCCCAAAAAAGACCATGTTTTTTTTTTTAAAAAAAGTTATATCTATTTTTAAAAAATGAAAATAAGCTCGGTAAAAAAATAAATATTCAAAATAAATCCCCCCCCCTCCCCCAAAAAAAAGACCAAATGTTTTTTTTTTTAAAAAGTTACATCTATCTGCTTTGCACTAGCAAAAGCGCCACTGAGCAATGTGGATCATCCGATGTTGTAGTACCGAACAAGCCATCAGAACCTTGCCCATATGAACTGTAAAACCCATTTATAAAATTGACATCATCGATAATTATTTGTTTGTATGTTATATATAATAATTTATTTTCTTTATTTTAATATAGAGCTGAGTAACTTTAATTTAAAATTTATGAAATTAATAATAAAGGTAACTCATTACTATGGGTAGACAAAATTTATGAGGTACAATCTTGATTATGAAATAATCCAATCATTATAAATGAGACAAGGTAAGATGCTACCTAAGATATATATTAATTCCACATTCATGTATGGACAACACATACACATTCATTAATTGTTTATTCTGAAGTTTATGGTAATTATTAATATTTTTTAATATATTTTCTATGCATATTTTTTATTATTATTTGTGCCTTAAACTTATAAGTTTTTTTTATCACACACACATTGTACATAACAAAACAGTCTATTAAACCACTGTGGCATTAACTAAGACATAAAAAAAATGAATATGTTATTATATATATATATAATGTATATAATATAAAGATCGTTTATGTTAATCAGGACATATTGTGGCTATTCTTTATGAGATTGTGATGGGAAACATTGATATAAACCAAGTATAAATAAAGAATGACCACATTTTATGTTTATTAAATTAATTTAAATGTTAAACACATTTCTTGATTTATTTTTCTGTGGTTAAATTCTGCTTAGTCATATCCTTACATTCATATCACTATTATTAATTGTATGTATACAATGTGCTATACCCACTCTCATTAATAGTCATATATTCATTTTACTTTGGTGATACAAATATTACCTGAACCTGAGTTTTATACACATGTTTCTCTGAGTTCGAAATCTGAAATAGCGGGAGTAAACTACAATATGTAGGTGATATGTTAAGAGTAAATAAGGAGTTATTTAAATTTTACTCTCTTCTCTCTTAGGTATGAGTTTAATGTAAGAAGGTATGCATGAAGGTAGACAATAAAGATACAACCTTTTTTTATCATCAGAAGAAACCCATTTTTGTGTGTACCATGATTAGACAGTCCCATTACATTTGGTGCTTTCAATTGTTGGGCATGAATTACATATATTTAGATTACAGTTTTCAAAACATTTAGCACTTGGGTTTTATATAAGATTAATAATTCTTGAGCTTGAAAATTGTATATCAGTATCACCCTCCATTATACATTCCAAATATATTGATTGGTTAATATGTTTGCCTATTAATACTCAATTTTATAGTTTAAACATAAACTTAAAATTCATTTGGATATGATGAGTTAAATTTGAATACAGAAGAATACTAAGAATCTAAAATACAAATAAACTAGATGATAGTCAACAACTAAACTTGATTTGAAATGGGGAGTTTATAAAAAAAAGGGACATCAATTCCTAGGAATATGAAACCATAGCTTAACATGATAGTCGAAGTGATAATGATGACTAATGCTTCCATGATGAAAACCATAATATGAAATAATTTTATATAGTTTGAAACTTAAAATAATCTACAGAGTAACAAATTAAAATATAGTAGTAAAATAAAAAAATAATGATTACAAAAAATCAATCTAAAATGCTTCAAGTTGAAACTGATAGTAATATGGAAATAGAAATACAAATTGAAGTAGTTAGAAAAGATGTAGGGGATAATATATTAAATAATATATATGAGAAATGGAATGTAGTTGTATCTGGGGGGACTTCAGTAGTAAATGTCCAGGCCCAAGAAGACAATAAAATTCCAGATGAACCAATGGCAAAAAAAGAAAATGATAATGATTCTTCATTAAATCAAATGATGTTGATGATGCAACAACTGTTCACACAGATGGACAGTAATATGTTCACAAAGATGGAAAATCTAAAAACAGATATGAATGAAAATATGTCCACAAAAATGAAAGATATGAAAATAGATATAATGGCACGTATGTCTACAAAGATGGAAGATATGTTTACAAAGATGGATAACATGAAGATAGATATAACAGGTGAACTATCTAAAAACTAAATAGTGTAAAAATGGAATTAAAAGATGAGGTATTACAAATAGGAACCAACAGTAATAACAACATTGGAAGAAGCTGAAGAGAATGTTGAAGACAAAACCAATACTACAGTCATCAAAGTCAAACAAACAGATGATATTTCCAAACTTAAATTGTAATTAAATCAATAAAAAACCTGAAGTTAATCATGATAAATTCACAAAAATTAATCTCAAATACTAAAAATATTGGTGAAAATTTCATGATTAAAACACCAGTGATAAATAAAATGGCTGAGTACATAGAAATACACCAGCATATTGACCATCATGAAATAAAATTTGAACCATTTAGTGATAATGTTTACAAACCAAGTGACAGTTACCAGGATGAAATATTTACATACAAGTCTAATTCTATAAAAGAGAACTGTCACAATAATGATAAAGTTGGTGAAACTTTAGGGGAAGCAGCCATGCTTAATTATCTTAAGTGTAAATTAGGATACCCAAAAGTTTTTTATAATGGACGAGATAGATCTAAATCAAAATAGCAATCGATGGATAATACTTGCAATTACTATGATGATGTATACAAAGAAACAAAAGGGTACTATATTCTGTAGATTGTGTAATACCTACAGGAATCCATTCACCTTCATTAAGTGCACAAACACAGATGCTTAATAAGCTTATGATAAAAATGGATCAAAAGATTATGACCCTGGATATGGAAACATAATTATGCAAATTGGAATAATCAAAATTTTTTTTAGATCATTTTTTAAAAAAAAAAATATTCAGATGTGATAAAGTATCCATTGATCAAGGAAAAGATCAAATGCTTATGTATCATATAATAATAAAAAAAAGAGGTGAAACCAAGATGAAAATAAAAGTAAACCAAATCAACAATAAAAAATTGGGGATAAAATCTTTATCAAAACATCACCTTTATTGGATGTACCAATGCAAAGGTTTAAGGAGTATATGATGAAGATGGACTCAAAACAAAATTATTACCCAAAAATATGGAAATCATATCAAGGAAAAATGGAACAATTTTTTTTATTTAAAAAAATTGTATATATAAATATATAATTAAAGCAATTGAAACAGACATGCTGTTTCACAACTATGTTTAGAGAACCCCCCCCCCCCAAATTAAAATGACATAGGTTAAAGCCAAGTCAGACTAATATTTTAAAGAGAGATAAGAAGTGATGAAATTTGACCGCAATTAAAATGATAATTTGTTAATTCATAACAATTTGGTCAAATTGAAAGAAAATCAAACACATTTATAGTGCAATTAAAAAGAGAAAAAAAGTATAACTTTTTTTAGTAAAACTACTAAGTTAAAAGGCACTTAAATAAAATCAGATTGAAGAGAACTTCTAAGGCAGAATAACTGTAATATAATAATTACAGGTGTCAAGTCACCATGCCGCAGTAGTAATCCCCAAAGCTATACTCACTGAACTTGCAAATAAACAATAGTTCGATATGAATCTGAGAATCCATTTAGGTTGGGCAAGATCGGTTATTCTGAATTATGTTGCAAAATTCCTGCTGTTCTGTCAATCCAGAATTACTTTGGTGAACTAGTTTATATGGCTGGAATCTCTATGGGTCTAGGTCATCTTGAAAGAGTGGTAAAGATCAGCTATACTTTGAGAGCAGGCTTAATGAACTTACTTATTTCTACCACAGCATTGTGGTGATGTCCACTATTATTTTTTGAATATGTCTTTTCTCTTTTCTTTACCCAACAGTCTTTTTTTCCCTTCTTTTTTCTCTTTTTCTTAAAAAAATTTAGTCCCTCTTATTCTCAAAACTTTTAGCCAGTTTATCAATATGCCATCTCCCCATCCTCTCAGAAATGCTTTTACCATTATTTTTGGTCTCTATTATTCGAATCTACTTAATTACTAGTTCTTGGAATTACCGATGCCAAATGTTCTGATAAAAGAGAAATCACCCAACAGCACAAATAACAAAGTACTTAAATTACTTTTCTCTTTACCTTTATATTTCTTTTTTTTTTAATCTTTAAAAAAAAGTGCCAATACCGATATTATTTTGACAATAATTCACAGAAATAAAAAAAAAAACAACTTTGCGTATAAATGTCCTTCTTTATTTTTATATATATAAAAATCTATCCAACACCTGTTAGTACAATTTACTATAAACAAACAACCACAATGGAACATTTAGTATATATATTATCTTTTACTCTGTTAGTACAATTAATTATAACCAAACAACTACAATGGAACATTAGTATATATATATATTACCTTTCACTCATTGAGTTGGTTAGTGTACTTTATCTATTCTTTTTGTAACAGGGTTTGAACCCAGCTACTGTTACACTACATAAATAAAATTCAAGATGTATATAAAAAATAGATTTAACCTTACAATCTCTTTCAAACACAAAATAACTCATGAGACATTATTTATCTGCTAAATATAAACTAAAAACAATGGGAAGATTTTTGCTTTATATTTCCAAGAACTAACTATAGATAATTAAGATAGCATGTCTAAAGTTACTACTTACTAGTGTCTGTGCAGGCAATCATTAGAATTCAATTGCTCTCAGGGTAAATGATTAAGTTAACAATGGCCAATGGCACAATGACTCCATTTACTAATAAGTGATTGAAAGGAAAATGAATTGCAAAGTTACTTTAAGTCAAATAAGTGGTATATCATTTATTTATGACTAAATATTTATCTTCCTTTCTGTTTTTTTATAAGTTTTTTTTCTGATTTTGAAGTCATTCACATTCTTAACATTACTTAACCAGACATATTCATGTCTGTATGGAGACCACTTGTTTTTTAAAATTAAGTCAAACACAAAAGTATAAGAAAATATTAATAATAGTATTCTATCAAAATCAGATAGTTTAAAATCATAGATATGTTTTCAAGGACAAGGTCACATTAACCTTATGACTAAAAAAAACTATATTGAAATTCTCTTATCATTATGCAAGCCTCATTTCTGTTTTTTTTTAATATAAGCATAGGTATTTTAAATTATGCTCCCTTTCAAAATGTTAGGTATAAACTTCTCAAGTTCATTCCCTACAAGATCCTCAGTTATAATCTATCAATTATGGTCTAAGAGATTAATATATTCAATATTATATTTAATTCTGAGAGTCTATCGATAGGCCATCATCGAAATACCTTGATCCTAATATTTTAAAGCAATGTCTCATGAATGATAAAATATTTTGTTATATGTATATAATTATACACACATAATGTACAAGGATTAATGGAATAATTCAATCTATCAAATGTATTTTTATTATTTGTCAAAAGAAATTAATTGAACTATGTCTATATGTGTATATATAAGTAATCTTCATACAGGATTGTTAATAAATTAATCTAAATATTTATTAAATAATACATGAATACCAGATATATATCAAATGCATTTGTTAAATAAACAAACAAAAAAATTAATAAATGATATCTAATGTAAGATTGTTTTATCATGACAAATCAAAATTAAAAAAAAGGTGTGCACTTTAATAAAAAACAATTATAATCAATTACCTTTTTTTAATATACTTTCTTTTGAAAAATGGCATTTGTCTGAAGCATCAATATAACATCTAATGGTGAACATGTGAATTTAAAACTATTTAAAGATGATTTTATTGAAGTATCATGTTATTCTAGTTATATCAAGATAAATTAATGGAACATAACACAATTATTTCAGTTGCTTTTAAAATAATTTGTAAATTGATTTCCAGGATGGGAGCTACTCATTTTCATAGTGATTTTTCTTCAAAGGTATGCCTATTGAGGACTTCTCTTTCTTTTTACAGATAAGCAGGAGAAAATAAGCAGGAGAAAATAAGTTCCCTAGATAGTAACTTTTTCACTACTCAGTCAATCTTTAATAAAATCAAATCCAGATAAAATTGTGTAATTATGTCAAAAAATGAAAGATTGACAATAATGAAATTTGTTATTCTTCTTCTAATGGTGATTTCTCCTGAGTACTATGGCATCTAGCCTTCACTTTCACAAGACACTGATTTAAACTTTATTGTTAGCATAACTATTGATCTTCAAAAAATCTTAACAATTCACAATGGTAATATATATATGTTCTATGTAAACATAACAGTTTATGATATATAAAGTAAATAAATTACATTTGTAAGCCATTTGAAATTAAGATAGTATGAAAAACCCAATGAAATTGATATTCTTGAAAAATGTAAGTATGAGATGTGGAAAGATGTTATGAGTGTATATGTTCAGGTTGAAGATTTAAAATCAGTAGAGCAAATGAAAAGTTATCTTGTCACAAATTTAGAAAAGCAAATGCAAGGGTTTAGATTGAAAACACATCAGATTGGACATGATATTGATACCAAAAGTTGTTCTGACCAGAAGGTAGCCTCTGTGAATCCAAAAAATGAGGGAGGCCCTGATCATAGATTTAGTCAAAACCCCAATGATGAAGTTTTAATAATTCGGGTATGGTTGGCTTTCTACCTTCAGCAGTTGGTTCTCTAGACTTTGATTTGGTAAGCTTCAGATCAGAAAGCTATTTTGTCTTTATTTGTCCAGGCTATTGATTCAGAAGTGACCCAGCTTCAAGTAAATCAAAACTCCTGTGAAAAAAAGTAGTAGCAGCTCTTGAAACTACTATCCTGCCTTCAGCTACATTAGTTTATGGTAGCTATTCTTCTAGCCATCTCTACAGCTAGCTTTATTGTGGCCATTTTCTGCTACATTTACCAACTCTTCACAAAATATTTTAGCCAACTTTAACTGTTTTTCAAAAATATTAAAGCAAAACTTTGCAGTTGGCCACTGCTTAAAATATTACAACCAGACTCCTCTGGTCAACTCTTACAAAACTGCAAGCAAAACTAACATATTTTTTATCAGTCTTTTTATAAAATTTATCTGAGGTGATAACAACACCTTGATTAAAAACAGAGTTTTATTTTTATCTCTCTAAACTCTTGGGATCTATATACATGTTTTTACTTAGAGGATCTCTAATAGATAGAAGTTTTGTTTAATTAAAAATTTTTAAAAATATCACACTTGTTTTTAAATTTCAAAATCAGAATAATAATAATACAATATTTATATTTATTCAGACCTTTAAAAGTTTAATTTATAATAAAATATTATTTTAAATACAGAGTTCTTTAACCCTTTATTTATTTATTTTTATTTAGTGAATGTAGAAAAATGCCTACAAAAATTTATTGGCTGTGTTTATTTTTATTTTTCCTTTACTTTATATATATTTATGCACACACCCTATATTATTGTGTGTGTACTATGTAACCCAACTGGTTACAATATATATATATATATATGTGTGTGTGTACACACTCAACTGTGTTGTTGTGTGATATGTAACCCAATTGGTTACAATATATATATATATATTTATTACTTATGCATATATATATATATATATATATTATATATATCTTATTATATATATATATATATACTTATGCATATATATATATAAAGATAATTATATGTAAAAAATGAGTTATTTACAAGTACATATAAGGTTGTATATATATACGATTAAGTATTTGTATATTTGTACAATCATATATGTTTTGTATCTCTGAGGAAGATTTCTGGGAAATCAAAACTGTCAAATAGATTAATTTTAATAAAATAAGCATTGAAAAAATCAAAAGAAAGATGGATTTGTTTGATTTTTTAAATAAATTTATCAATGCATAAAGAAAGATAAGTTGATAATAAACTTTAAAAAGAATAATTATTCAAATTAATAAGATATTATTGCAGATAACTCAAGTTTATGTCCCAACAAGTTCTCATTGTGGTGAAAAGGTAAAGGATTTTTATATGAATATGTTTTTCATCAGATCAAACCACATTTTTAAATTGTTATTAAAGGTTTTAATGACAGAATTGGTAAATGATTGAAAAGTGTAAGTACTGTGAGTAAATTTGCCTATGATGATAGAAATGAGAAAGAGAGACATAGACTTGTGGAGTTTACAGAAAAAGAAAAACTTTCTATTATGAATTCTTTCTTTGAAAAAAATGATAAACAGAAATGGATATGGAAATATCCAAATAAAGATATAGCAATATTGGATTGTATTTTTAACTAAAAGAAAATAATTATTTCAGGATTATAATGTTTTTAACAGATTTAATATGGGAAAAGTTTCTCAACTGGTGAGATGTAAAATATATGTTATTGCAAGATTACAGACACAAAAACTATTAAGAAAGACAATATTAAATTTTTGAATAGTTTAAAAATATTAACAGATTTTAAAAATGATTCAAATTTGAATAAAATCAATAAGAAAATAACTAATATACTATTAAGAACTGCAAGAGAGATAGCTGATACAAAGAAGCAGTACAAAAAAAAATATGAAGAAAAAAAGGAATATAATTTTTTTTTAAACGATCCATTAAAAGGATTTAATATCTGATTCTCTAAAATGATAAGAAAATGAATTAACAATGGTATAAGAAAATATAATTGTGAGTTGGCAAGAAAAGCTATAGAAGAGAATAAAAGTCTCAAAAGTGTAAAACATAATCTTGATATTAAAAGAAAAGTTAGTTTTGTAATGAAAATAAAAGATGGAATTATTATTAAGAAGAGACATGATATCATGAAATGTGTGGGAAAATTCTATATAAAATTGTATAGTAATAAAGAACAAAATATCTCCTACAGTTATTACATCTTTTGAATTGCCAAATACTTTAAGTAAAAAAATGAGACATGTAATTAGATTTATGAAGAAAAGAAAAATTCCAAGACATGATGTAAATAGAATTTATATCTTAAAAAAGCAGATGAAATAAATAGAAAAATTTTTGGAAAGTTATATATTAAATGTTAAAATGATAAAGGTGTGCTGGATGGTTGTAAGAGTGCAGTAATAATATTGATATTTAAAAACAGTGATAAATAAAATATTAGAAATTACAGACCTATCAATCTTTTACCAGTTCTATACAAAATTTTTACCAAGATAATTAAAACTCATCTTCCATGAACTTTGGACTCCAACCAACCAAAAGAACAACCTTGATTTAAAAGTGGTTTTAGTTCTGTAGATTACATTCAAGTATTAAGAGAAGTTATGGAAAGAATCAATGAATAGGAGTCACCATTCTGTTTAGGATTTGTAAATTATGAAAAGGTATTTGATTCTAAAATAATTTCTATGGTGATTAAAGCATTGGATCATCAAAATATAAACCCAGACATCATCATATTTTGAAGAATATTTATCAAAATGCAAAAGCAATGATTTTAATATATGAAGATTAGCATAGAGAAGAATATATAACAAGATAATTCCATATTTCCAAAACATTTTACAGAAATTTTAAGCAAGTATTTTATGCATTAAAATGGGACTCTAAAAGATTAAAAATAAATGCAGATTGTTTAAGTCATCAAGTTTTTGCATATGATGTAGTTGTTTTTGCAAATAATTATATTTAAATAATTTATATAGCTTTACTTCTCACTATATGTAAAATATATAATTGTTAATTAGAGAAGATATAAATTAGTATTAAAGTTTATCGTTTTCGAGGATCCATGCCTCATATTCATAGCCTTCATAAAATGCATAATAAAATATATGCAAATACAAATATTCAAATAAGCTAGTATTATGTAGCCCATTTCTTCGAGATCTCGAAGCAAGTGTCTTTTCTATTAATGGCATTTTACATCAATGGAAACATCCATGCCATTAATAGAAAAGACACTTGCTTCGAGATCTCGAAGAAATGGGCTACGTAATACTAGCTTATTTGAATATTTGTATTTGCATATATTTTATTATACATTTTATGAAGGCTATGAATATGAGGCATGGATCCTCGAAAACGTTTAAACTTTAATACTAATTTATATCTTCTCTAATTAACAATTATATATTTTAAATAATTTATTAACTTCAAGTATCTTGGTCGAACTTTTAATACAAGTAAAAATGTACTCAATAAAAGTTAGCATCCTTTTAATAAAAATAATTTGAAATTAAAAAAATTTTCTATATGGCTAAAAAACAAAGCTTTAATAAAGTCATTTTAACAGCTGTTTATGATTTTGAGATGTGGACATTTATTAGAACATTAATTTAGAAATTACAGATTACACAATTAAGAGTGAATAAACATATAGTAGAATTCCCAAAGAATGTTCAAAAGTAAAATTTATGAGAACATATAACGTGCTAGTCAATCAGACAAATAGCTTCAATGCTAATTGATTAGGGTGAAATGCTCCTGTACTACATCGATGCAGATTTACTTCAGCTATTTTTAATTTATTTTATCAGTGGTCGAACAAAATTCATCAATTTGTTGGGATTAAAAACCAATAACTGGCAATTTACTGATGAAAGAAAAGAAGAATGCCAAATTTTTGATTTGTTATAAGACAAAAAAGATCATATATGACTCAGGATGGATGATAAAGCAAATAGTTATTACTGATATTATTAAAAGAATTAAGAAACTAAAATAAAACTGAAGTAGTAATTAAAAAAAACCAGATATGACAAAAGAAACTGAATTTAAAAGATTGCAAGAGATCTATAAAAAGACCATATAACTGAAACACAGGCTTGTTATATACCTGTATATATGTAATATAGGGTATATGAGCACAGACTTTCACAACACCCACCACTCTTCACTCTATCTAATAACACTGATACACCTAAACACATATATGCTGAAAAGATAAATAATCACCAATATTCGTATTTCATGCTAAACCAATAATCATCAGTTGGTCCAGACTATCATCTTTACACACATATATAGTATAAGTGCTCAGATATATATTAAGAAAGACAATCCTCATAGTTTAATGGACAGGCTTCAATCTACTCCACACTCCAACTCTTCAACCGTCCATCCAATTGAAAATCTGATGATGGAATGCTCAAAGGCCACCCTGAGGCCAAGACTCTTGTCACATCCATATTGACCTAAGGTCAATCTGAACCCCACATGCACAGGACATAATCCATTTAATACATATGCAAGGATGGGCAGACATCTCTATAATGTAATAACTGAAACACAGGCTTGTTATATACCTGTGTCTGTATATATATATATGTAATATAGGGTATATGAGCACAGACTTTCAGCATATATGTGTTTAGGTGTATCGGTGTTATTATATAGAGTGGAGGGTGGTGGGTGGTGTGAAAGTCTGTGCTCATATACTCTATATTACATATATATAGACACAGGTATATAACAAGCCTGTGTTTCAGTTATTACATTATAGAGATGTCTGCCCATCCTTGCATATGTATTAAATGGATTATGTCCTGTACATGTGGAGTTCAGATTGACCTTAGGTCAACATGGGTGTGACAAGAGTCTCAGCCTCAGGGTGGTCTTTGAGCATTCCATCATCAGATTTTCAATTGGATGGACTGTTTAAGAGTTGGAGTGTGGAGTAGATTGAAGCCTGTCCATTATACTATGAGGATTGTCTATCTTAATATATATCTGAGCACTTATACTATATATGTGTGTAAAGATGATAGTCTGGACCAACTGATGATTGCTGGTTTAGCATGAAATATGTATATTGGTGATTATTTATCTTTTCAGCATATATATGTTTAGGTGTATCAGTGTTATTAGATAGAGTGGAGAGTGGTGGGTGGTGTGAAAGTCTGTGCTCATATACCCTATATTATATATATATATATATAGACCCAGGTATATAACAAGCCTGTGTTTCAGTTATTACATTATAGAGATGTCTGCAAGAATCTCGGCCTCAGGGTGGCCTTTGAGCATTCCATCATCAGATTTTCAATTGGATGGATGGTGGAGTGTGGAGTAGATTGAAGCCTTTCCATTAAAGTATGAGGATTGTCTATCTTAATATATATCTGAGCACTTATACTATATATGGGTGTAAAGATGATAGTCTGGACCAACTGATGATTGCTGGTTTAGCATGAAATACGTATACTGATGATTATTTATCTTTTCAGCATATATGTGTTTAGGTGTATCAGTGTTATTAGATAGAGTGGAGAGTGGTGGGTGGTGTGAAAGTCTGTGCTCATATACCCTATATTAAAAAGACCATATATAAAGTACATGACATAAGGAAAATTATGAAATGACGTGGAAACAGGAATCTAAAGACAAAAAATGGGATTAAACTTGGAGATATTTTTATTCTGTTGTGGACTAATAAAGATTAAATGATGTTTATAATAATATTAATAAATCTAAATTCAATACATATGTATAAGCTGTGTATGTTATTATAATTGAAATCATAGCCATATGTGTTTTAGCGCAATGATAGATTGTCAGACTCTGGAGTATGGGAGTCTTAGGATTTCGGTGTTATCACTCCCAGCGCTGAAACTTTTTATGAACTCTGGAGCAATAAAGTCATTCGAATATATATATTATTGAAATCATAAAAATAGAACCCGTAATTATTTTTTTCAAGATTAAATGAATTCTCTTCGAATGCTTTTGTATAATGGATGACAAACGTCATATTAAACTTAGATCGCATTTACCGCACCCTTAAAACCGTTACCTTAGTTATAGAGATTCTTTCCGTGATCTATTGAAAAGTAAATTTGTTGACTCAAAAGGAATTTCTTAGTAATAAATGAATAATGTGATCAAATAAAAAACTTCATCCCTGCCATCAATAACTCTTCATTGATTTCTATGCAATATATATTTATATTAAGACATATATAAATACTATACTAGGTCTGTATGTCTATTTTTTAACTTGCTCTACTCTCTTCAGACACTTGACAGATATTCAGATCAAGAATTGTTTTCAATTAATCACAGCCAATTTACTTCAAATTACATGTTAACAAACCCATCTTTGTTTAAGATTAGGACGTTAATAATTCAATCCATGCTATTATATGGGTGGAGTTAGTCAATTAATCAAAGACTTAAAAATAAATATACAGTTTTTAATGCTATTTTTTTTATCTTATCTAAAAAATAATTTTTCACATCAATAAATATTGTTGCAGTAAAACAAAAAATTGCCCCCCCCCCTCTCATATTTCCCTTTTTTCTTTATCTGTTTTTTATTTCTGGAAATGTGTTTTAATATTATTAATAATACTAAAAGCTAAAACATCTAAGTACTTCATTACTGAATTTACATTTCTTCTGTTTTAAGTCTACAATTTTTCCAGGTAAAACATCCGAATTCCATTCCACTACTATTTTAATTTGATTTAACAATTTCTCGTCTTTTAATATTAAAATATAAAAAAAATAAATTACAATGTCTTTTTAAAGACCAATGTAAAGTATTTATTTTTATTAATTCTTTTTCTTTTTAAAAACATTTATCTTATTAATAAAGTGTTTTGCACAAATTTTAGATTATTGTAGGATGTTCAGTAGGTACTTATTATTTATTGTTATTGAAAAAAAACAATAAATATCGAATTATTAATATTAGGAAGCAATTTTCTTTATAATAACATTAAATGGCATAATAAAATTTTATATTGTGGATAGGGGTGGGGGTGGGGGTGGGTACAAGCAATTAATGTTTCTAAGTAATTTTAGGATTTTTTATCTACCTCCTTTTTTTTTAATTAGGAAATGAATATTTAATTATTGTTAGCAACAACATGAAACAAGAAAAAAAAGCTGGTTAAACCTTTAATTAACAATTGATGATCCTACTAATACCTTATGTTTCATTATTTTGGTGGGAATGGAGTGATGCTCAAAATAACTTTATTTTATAGAGGACCATTTAAAACCTTTTTTAAACCAGTAAAAATTAACAACTGATATGCATTAAATAAATTAAAATCTTATAAAATTTTAAAAGATTTACTTCTTTTTCTGACAGACAACAATAAAACTTTTATGACTTGAATAGTTGGATTATTTATATTTCTTTTATATCAATTATTTGAAGACAAAAATAATTAATCAAAACACTAATGACTTTGGATTCAAACAGATGCATAACAAAAATCTATTCATCATTATAAACAAATAAATTTGGCTGCTATTAAAACAGTGACAATATTATAAGGATAGATTAAGTGAGTTGCATTTGACAATATTATAAGGATAGATCAGGTGAGTTACATTTTAAAAAACTGGTACTAGTTGGTTATCCATACTGTACTGCTAGGCAGTGCTGCAGTACCCATCCATAACCCCAAAAAGCATGCAAGTAGAAATTTATCAATTGCATGCTTCTTGGGGGTTCTGGATGGGTACTGCAGCATCACCTAGTCGCACAGTATGGCTAACCAACTAGTACCAAAAAACTTAAACGATTCTTAACATTTTTATTTTAATTATATATTTAATTTTTTTAAAAGTCAACAAATAGTTTTTAAAAAAAATTGAATCATTAAATGAAGGGAAAGTGACTAAGGAGAAAAACATGTATATTATCTATTTATTCACATATTAAATTAGCAAAAATTCTATTTTCAGTGAAATGCATATGTTGCATAAAATTAATCAACATAACCAGAAATTATTAAAGAAGATTTAAAAAAACAAGAGATTGGATGAAAAGTATGAATTTAAAAAAATTAAATAACATCTAAAAATAAATGAAACAAAAAGTTTTTTCATGGCCTTTAATCAGTAGATTTGGAAAATATGGGAAGAAAAATAAAAATTTTGAACACATTACAGGATCATTATTATTCATCTACATAAAGAAGTTTCTGAACAACTAGAAAAAATACTGGTGAAATATAACTTCTTTTTCAAAAGGATCAGTCATATATGGAAAGTTGATAATAATGTTTTAATTGCTAGATTTCAAATATGTACAACAAATTTAAGTTAATACTCATGTTATGTAAACATATTTCATATAATCTGCTTACAATATATGCTTTTGAATTATTCAAAAGCTTACTAATATGAATAAATTCTACTATTATTAATATACATTTTTTACTGATCTCAATAGTGCTAAAAATGCAAAGCACTTTTCTATCTAAACTGTTTAATAGAACTGCATGTTCCTAATATATATTATATGTTAAACCTAATTCATTATCATATGTAAATTATATCAGCACAGCCCTAACTTTTAAGCAAACCAATAGAATATCAGAAATCTCTTTTTAAAGCAACTCTACAATTAGATAGTATATACAATTATTCTATTTACTGCCTAGTTGTAAGATTGGCTTGACAAAAGATTACTTATATTTTGTTGAATTGTTTAAGCATTAAAGCTATGCAGAAGTAATTTTTATATATATTTCAGCATGCTAAACACTGCTTTTTAAATTATTTTAGGAAAATGAAGACATACCCCTTACAAACAATATACTATAACAATATTATATATGTAATCTTCTTTGAAGATATAAAAATATTAAAACACAAGCTTATATGATGTAGCAAAATTATAATTGCTATTTTTAAAACAAAAAATTTGTTATAAGTCAGAGAGAGTCAGGTGACTGATTGTTTAACATGTTTTTAATACCTTTTATGCTCTTAAAAAAGACTATATACACAGAGACACCCAAGTATATAGCAATATTATCAGTGAGTAATCTGCAAAGAACAAGTTAGTTGTACTGAAAAGTCAATGTTTGGGTATTGAAATATATATATATATATGCGTGTGTGTGTGCGTGTGTGTGTGTGTGGTTTTTTTCATATAATGTAGCAATAGGAAATAGTCTTTAATGTAAAGGGTCTTGGCTGCAGAAAGGAATTTGAACTGAAAGAAGACCCTAAATTCCTAATGTCCTCATACATTCTTGTTGTTACTATGTGATTATTCATGTAGTACACAAACATGAATTTGCTGCTTATCAGCTCACATTAGTCAGCATAGTGATCTTATTGGCTTTTTACCTCTGAGTTTAAGATGAAGAAACACTATGGGTGATCATGTGGATGTTATGGGTTTTCTTCTCAGTTGCTTGATAGCTTTTAACTGAAACATCAGTTAAGTTTTCTTGAAAGCAGAATGAATGTGTGTTAATGAATTTTTTCCTAGTAGATATTTATAAACATGACAGACAAAAATTAATCACAGCCCTTATTCCCAAAGGCTGTAAAATTACCAACCAAATAGCAGTTGATGGCCAAGGGCCAAGAGTGCTAAGAATACCCTGATTGTGGATCCAGGCCATCATTTGATGATGACCTTTTATTTAGATACAATTACAGACTATTTTCAAATAAAGAAAGATTGCAAGAATTGAAAGATAAACTGTCTTATGTTAAATTGGACATTATTGGACTTTGTGAAGTTAGAAGAAGAGCTGAAGAGACAATTGATTTAAAAACTGAACCATGTACAATACTACAAGGGTACAAACATTGGATGTACAAGTGGAGTAGGATTCATTATAAATAAGAAGTGGAAGGACAACATTGTGGAGAGAATGATGCTATATTGGATAGAGTGGCAAGATTAGTTATTCAATTTAATAGCAGATATAAAATGCTGATAATTCAGGTTTATGCTCCAACAAGTTCTCATAGTGATGAAGTAATAGAGGATTTTCATATGGATGAACAAACGACTTTTGATCAAACTAAACAACTTTTTAAAATTCTTTGGGAGACTTTAATGCTGGAATTGGTAAACAATTGAAAGATGAAAAAGTGCCATAGGTAAATTTGGTTATGATGATATAAATGAGTGAGGACAAAGACTTGTGGAGTTTGCAGAAAAAGAAAAACTTTATATTCAGATTTTTTTAAAAGAAAAATGTTAAACAGAAATGGATATGGAAGTCATCAAATGAAGGTATAGAAGAATTGAATTAACAGAAAATATGTATTTCAAGATTTCAATATTCTTAATAAATTAATCACCACAAGTGATCATCAATTAGTGAGATGTAAGGTATGTGTTAATACAAACCAGAGAGAGAAAAATTATTAAAAAAAAAATATTCATAGATGATATTCCTAATCTTCAGAAACATTCCATTGAATGAAATTAGAATTTCCAAATCATTTCCAAATATTAACAGATTTTGAACATGATTCAGAATTAAACAAAATCAATAGAAAGATAATTGATACATTTTTAAAAACTGCAACAAATATAGCTGGTAGAAAAAGCAGGAATTTAATAGTAAAATTTCTACTAAGACTAGAGAATTTATATAAAAATAGAAGAAATATGAAAATATATAAAAATGATGCATTAAGAAGGATTGAATATCTAGAATTTTGTAAAATGGTATGACAAAGAGTTGATAATGATATAAGAAAGTATAATTGTGAACTAACAAAGAAAGCTAGAGAAGAGAATAAAAATCTCAAGTGTGTAAATATTCTGCAATAAGAAAAAAGATGAAACTATTACTAAAAAAATTGATGACAGCATGAAATCTATAGAAGAGCTCTATCAAGAATTATATAGTAATAAAGAACAAGGAGAAATATCTCCTGCAACTGTTACATCTTTTGTATTGCCCAGCATTTTAAATGAAGAAATGAGACATGCAATTAAATTTATGAAAAAGAGAAAAACTCCAGGTAATGATGGAATTATAATTGATATCTTAAAAGAAGTGATAAAGAAATATTTTTTCTTTTGGAAAAGTTATATACCAAATGTGAATAATAAAAATGTACCTGATGATTGGAAGAATGCAGTATTACTATTAATATTTAAAAAAGATGATGAAAGAAGATAGAAATTGTAGACTTTTTATCAGTTTTATACAAAAAAATTTACCAAGATAATTACAATTGTCTACAGTGAACTTTGCACTTCAACCAATCAAAAAAAAAACAAAAAACAAGCTGTATTTAAAAGTGATTTTAGTACAGTGAGTCATGTCCAAGTATTGGGAGAAGTTATAGGAAAAAACCAATCTATATAAGTTGCCATTATGTTTTGGTTTTGTAGATTATGAAAAGGCATTTGATTTTATAAGAATTTCTTCATTGATTAAAGCATTGGATCATCAAGGTATAGAACCAGGACATTGTCATATTCTAAAGAATATTTATAAAAATGCAACCACAACATAGACAATAAAGAAAAGACTAACAGCAGGATATAAGACCCTAAAATAGCATTTATACAATAAGTTTTAAAGTTTAAAGTCAATTTTATTTAATAGTTTTTTTTTTTTACAAAATTAAATAAACATTTCACATTTAAATTTATAATTTTTTTTATTACAACATTTTTTTAATTGTAAGTATACACATGCAAGTATAAAGGAAATATTATAATATCACTGATAAGTTATTGTATATATAAATGTGGTGTTTTAAATGCCTTAAAATTGGCTTAGAATAAAATATTTGTTCAACAAGTCATAAAAGAAAGAAATATCTAATTAATAATCTGATTTGGTTTTTTTATTTGATACTTATACTTTGAACTTAGTATTTTATCTGAAAGGAGACTGAAAAAAGACTGGATCACTATTAATGAAATTTATGTTCCTTGTCAAAATTTTAATTAACATATTGTTAACCCAATTAAAATTGTATTTGTCAAGTAGTTAAGTTATTATATGGGAAAATAATGACATTTAATCAGTAAACTAAAAACTGATCATGCTCTATCTTTACGTAAAGACTTCAGTGGTTAATGTCATATATCAAAGTAACGTCAAAAAATATTAAAATTGTTATTTAAAAGTAAAAATAATACACCTACACACTGTGAAAATATATAAACTTATCTTTATTTTTAAAATGTACTGAAGAATGAAAACCTCTCAACCAGATAAAGTTTATTCGTTATCCAGTAACAATATGACATTCTTATGTTCAATAGAGAATATGGTTACATAGTATAAATTAATGCATCTAATATAAGGTTAATCATGTTTGCGGAACATAACTCTCTAAATATCATTGTGTGTATCTGTGTGCTTACATACATGTTAAAATTAAATATTTGAAATGCTAGCTTTACTAATTAATAGATATTTATCTTATATCACTAAATTTTAATAGAACATATTTATAATAAATACTTTATTATTTACACGATAACCACCTTAATCTTTACTCTCCTCAATTATATATACATTGAATAAGCCAGGAACTTACTGACAATTTAATATTTAGTTTTTTGCTAATTGATTCTATGATTCAAACTAAGTCAGTTGCAGGGTCTTATTAATATATAGTTTTATCTTTTTTCGCTATGTAAACTAATAAATACAAAGCATTAGCACTCTAGAAAAGGTTAGACAAATTATGACCTGCTCTCCATACACAAGTTTAAGATTATGGTGCCCAAATTTCTACATAAAATGTTATTACATATATACATACAATACTCAATATCATATTAAATTTGAACAAACTGGATTTTAAAAACTTTATTTTGTGAAGGGCTGATTGCAACATTTTTGTCTATTATTAGTAGAAAGTAAAAACATTTTTTGGCAAATGGCTTTCTGGAAATCTTACAGAAGTACATGTGGTTTATGGTCAGAAAACTTTACTCACCTTCTGTCCTAGACTATGAAATATGGCATGATCACCATTTCTTATGCTTACTCAAGTTGTTAAAACAGGCAAAACTTTCCATACAGTAGTGCCACTCAGTGCAAGCCAGAGTAATCAATGGATGCAAGAAGATTTGTGCATAAAGAGTAGTCACTAGATAGGTATTTTATGCACAAACCTTCTTGCATCCATTGATTACTCTGGCTTGCACTGAACACTACCATATGGAGAGTTTTGCCTATTTTGACTATGAAATATGACAATTAATATTCAGAAATTAATTCAGAGTTTACATAACTGTCTGAATAGATGATAAAGGTCTACATTGTTTACTACACAATGAATTAATTTTTTTATTAGTCTTTATTAATAATTTCATAGCACTGCTATAGCAACAACAAAATAGAATATATTTTATCTTAGTGATATAAATTACTGTAATTTACATGCAGTTGCAATACCCAAGACCATTTAATAAATTTTTTGAGTTGTTGGGTGAGACATTATAGAATTTACTATTGCAAAAGAAGAGTTTCATTTATTGAGCATGTGAAGTGAATGGAAGGCTATTGTGTTTGTTAATAGATGAAACCATGGTCATGGAAAATTTTTTAGTAAAATTTTGTTTTTTAGCTAGTATTGTAATGTATGATTTTCTATTTTATTTATCATTACTAGTCTGGTGGTAGACAGTATTTAATTTTTTTGGGTAAGGAAAGTATTTTGTGATGAACACTAATATGGTTTCATGGGCTAGGCAGATCTTATTTATGCTAATAAAGATTATTCTAAAGACATTCTAAAAAATGCAAAATTGATCGATGAAGCTACAATTAAAGATAAGACTGCAAAAAATCCAGCATGCAATATACATGGATTTATTTGCATTTCATGCATTGATTGCAAAACTCATCTTAAATTTTTTTCTTTGCCTTTGTATTTTCCCCTAAAGTTTG
The DNA here is from genome assembly GCA_028023455.1 of Epiperipatus broadwayi. Classification (NCBI taxonomy): domain Eukaryota; kingdom Metazoa; phylum Onychophora; class Udeonychophora; order Euonychophora; family Peripatidae; genus Epiperipatus; species Epiperipatus broadwayi. The sequence goes on along the minus strand of JAQFVV010006220.1, from coordinate 65,428 downwards.
AATATCTATAGTTATTTACAAATGTTTTTAATGAATGACTATGTAATAATAATAATTGAACTTTTTATAACAAATGAGTTCATTATAATTTATGTATTTTATCATTTACAAATGCTAAATTAATTTTAAATATTAATTTTTTTATTATGACTGATGAAAAATAATTATTTATTTATTAATATCATTAAACATTACAAGGGGCATTTTTTAAAATGCCTGCAAAAACTCAAAAATTTAGACATTAATCTGCTTGTCAAACTAAAATTTGGCAATCACTTATTAAACATGAAATTGTTAAATATTTTTTTGTTCACCACTTTTTTAATTCATGCATGATTTTTGCACATTTTTTAATGGCATATACACTGAATAATTATATCATTAGCTTAACTTCACAATCTCACCATCTTTTCTTAATAAGCAATATTTTTATTTTTTACATTATCTTTGGAAAAGGTTGCTTATTAAGAAATTTTGGTGAGATTATAAATTAACAATATTGTAAAATAAAATAACTGAATGGCTACTGCTAGAAAGTTCATAATAAATTTGAGTGCAGAAGTGATTGAACTTAATGCAGTCTCTTGATATTAAGCACTGGAGACTGCCATTCTACCACTATGTCAAACCACATAGAGCAATGATGTATGAAAAATGTAACAAAGCACCATCTATAAAAAGAAAGGTAAATTAATATTATAAATCAATATTCAATTAAGTGATTAAAATGTTCACAAGTTTAAAAAACAAAACACCTTGTCATCAATATTCCAAGTATTTATCATTAACATATAAATTTCAATAGCAACCTGAATATGTATACATAATATATAATTAGATAAGTTATTTTTTTCAAAAGTGTTCTTGAGTTAATTCAACCCACTGCTTTAATCTAATTTGCCATAATATAGCAAAAATTGATTTTTAACGATGTGTCATAATTTATTTCATACCTAAAAATTTAATCAGTCTTTGGTTTGATATTTATAAAAATGTAATTATTATATGTAATGTAGGAGTTTGGGTATTTCACTCAGGTAATTGAAGTTGCATGTATAGATACATACATCCTATGGAGTGCTTGGTTGAATTTTTATGTTATGCAATAATTTGAAAGTTTAATATAACGGAAAAATTTATTGATTGAATTACTTAAAGTTATTAAGAAGTTGTTTGATATGATTAATCCCAGTTTAGTGTTATATATATATATATTGGATATATAATAAAATACAGTTAATAAAGTATGATGTTAATCTTAATTAATTTTGTTAATGTTGTTAATAATATTGAATTATTTCAACTCTGCCATAGGATAATTTATTTGACATAATCACATTTAATATTCAACGTCTATATATTATTAATCTAATCAGTCTTTAATTTTGGAATTTTTAAAAAATATGAATATTATACGTGAAACAGAAGTTTGGAGATTGTTATCAGCACCTAAAGATGAGCATTATAGATTCAGAAATATAAATCTTGCAAATCATTGACAAAAATTTTATAATTCAAAAGTTTGAGTTTATCAAAAAATTAACTGACTGGATTAAAGTTATTAAAGGGTGGCTATTATATATATATGTTGTGAATATTCAGATTGATGATCCAGGTATATAAAAAATAAATAAATAAATAAATAAAGAAGTTTGTTGATCTTATTTGATTTTTCCTTTGCTTAATAGATAGATAATGTAAGATCTTGGAAATGTAGATTTAAATTTGATCACCATGGCAACCTTAAAGCTTTTAAATAGAATTATATACTGTTGATTCTAGCTTTAAAATAAAAATAACTTCACTATAATCAAACTTAAGAAAAACATATAAATAAATAAATTTAAAAAAAAAAAACAATTCAGTACAATATAAGTTTACCTAAATAGGATCGATATTATTTTACATATTTCATATATGAATGCAGTCACCATAGTAACATTATTACATACAGTTCAATGTTTTTATGTTGTGTATATTTGTTTATAAATTAATTTAAAAAAATATTATTATTAAAAATATAGATATGTGTAAATTATTGATGTTTATCAAGTAAATAAAAGGTTGTTATATCAATTTTGTATTTTGGTTTGTAAATAATAAAAAAATTGTAATCGAATTTGGATTTAATTTTCATGTATCTTTTTCTCCAAACTTACCTTACAAACCACGCGAAAACTACTATAAAAAAATTGATAAAATTGAGGTTTATTTGAGTAATATTGGATGGTCGTCAAGATACGAGAAACGTCAGAAAGAGAACCTATAAAAAAGACGCGACAGAATATAACAGGACCCTTTTTCATCATTTTGCTATAGTCAAGGACAGACCTATTTTCTGTGTCTTAACAAATAAAGTTTTTCAATATTTTTTTTTGTGTGTAAAACCATAAAACATGGAAAAATAGTTGAATTATCTGCCCGTTCAATCATTTAGAGGGCAGTTGCGAAAAGTTTCCAGGGAAGCGGCAGCAAAGTGTAAAAAAAAAAGAAACCTATGAAGTAAAAAAAAAAAAAAAAATGCTTTATAAAAAAAAAAAAGGTCGGCTATTTTTAATTTAAAAAAAAAAAAGAAAACAAAGATATTTCTGTTTTTTTTTAAAAAAAAATGGATTTGCGTAAACATCGTCTCACGAGTAAAGGAACATGGACCAACTGGATCAATTCACATCATAAAAGGGCTAATCAAAGTGCACTCACCTCTTCGGACAGAAAAAGAAAACTTTTAGTGAAGCATTATAAAGTTTGCGATTATTATTTCTGACAAAGAAACTTCTCTTTACACCATAAGAACTGAAGTCAATCAATGGGCAAATAAATAGTGAACGAACAGACTCATATATATATATGGTATGATTTTTTTTTATATAAAATGTGCGTGTATTAATTTTTTTTATATGTAATAAAAGGGGATGATTTTTTTTTTAATTATCTCTAAAAGTAATATAATTTATTAAATGAAAATGATCGGAAAGACTCAAATATATTTATTATTTCATATTCATTTATCCGTTATTATTTTGATAAACAAATAGATTTTGATACCCTCCTATTTCACATCTTTGGTATCGGTTATATGTAAATTTTTCAGCAAAATATCCAAAAGCCTTTCCCTTCATTTACTCATTCATTTTTTTTTGTCATTATCGTTGTCGCAACACATTTAGAGATACACATAGCAATTTTATCATTTTTATTTAGTCAATCAATCTAAAATATAAAGTCATTTCCGATGTATTTTATCATTAATCTTGCCAATTTTCTTTTATATAATCCAATAAATTGAGTTAATTTAAATATCAAGACTAGTTTAATTATTTTGTTTTATTTGGATTGCATAAGACGACGTAGCTATTTAAGTAACAAGATTCAAACTCAGCTTGGTAAGTGAATTAGAATATAAGATAAGGTATGTTTTGCTTATTAGTATTTTATTTTGTTTCCATATGAATTTTATATTTACATTTGCATTCGAATATATATATATATATATTCTCATTTATCTTAGTTAATATTACAAAGTCAATCATTTCATGTTTGTCTGATTCCGTCATAAAAATCTAAATAGATCGTACTTTATCGTTTGGTTCAGAATAATTCGTCTTGGATATTTTTCTTAAACTCCTATAAAATGAAGAGAATAAACTTCATTGACCGATTTAATTGAATATTGTTTTGATTTGTATAAATATCAATTATAATCATATGTTTTAATTGTTGCCGGTCAATTTTTATTCAATTGTTTAAAATTTCAAACAGATTGTATTAATACTCACAGGTGAATAAACATCCAATAGAAACTTGATATGTCTTTTATGTAATGTGGTTGGACATTGTAGAGTTAGAGATGAGCTAATAGAGTGTTGATATTAAACTCCAGTGAAGTATTCTATTTTAAAACATAAACGAAGCACTAATTAAGCATCACTTTATTGGAAGATATTTATAAATTATTTATAAATTATTTTGTAGCTTCTTAGTAAACCATAGACGTATATTAATTTGTTTAAACATTTAAGTGAGTGCATAAATTTTCAAAGTGTTTATAAAATTATAATAAAACCAGTTGATGCCAACAGAAAATTATTAATTAAAGATTGAAGTAGAAAGAATTGTATATCGCTTATTGACACGAGTGTTTATCTTTCTATTTAGCGTTTATTAAAATAAATATATATATATATTTGGGTTCAAGTATTATTTTGTTTTGATATTTAAATAATGTCTATATGTAAAAAAATGTTTTGTAAAGTACTATTACAGGTACTTAGAAGCTTATCCATTAAGTTAAAAAGGCAGCATCTTTAAATAATAAAGTAGATTTAAATTACTATAACAGTAACAGGCTAATAAAATATATATTGGAATCTGTTTTAGTTATTAATTGGATTTGATTTTGATTAGATTGCCAATCAAGTAGTTAGCCTAATCCTATATTATTGTTTAGGGCAATAGTAGTTGGTTTCACTGCTCTTTGCAATTTATGTTGTAATTGTGATGGATTTGTTGATGTCTGGAGCAGATAGTCTCATTATTCCTTCATTTCACATATAACTTAAGTAAATTAAACTTTAAGAGAGATTATTTGTGCTTTGTGATGGTTTATTACATAACGGCGACCCGATTGAGCTAGACCAGATTAATTTAAATTAGATTTTTAGATTTTTTTATCAGATCAGATTGATCATCCTAACCATCACCTACATCCATCAATTCAATCAGTTACAAAATGGCACCAACATTTTGGGCCTTCTTTCTTCAATTTAAATGGAATACAGCATTCAACAATTCCGTCGGTTACAAAATGGCGCGCCAACTCGGGCCGAAATAACCAATTAAAGACCCAAGTTTGAGTCTCATATAGATGCTAAAACATGGTATTATTTTTATATGCATTGGTGGAGTTATATAGCTGATTATATTATATCATAGGTTTAAATAAGATATTAGAATATTTGTTGTTGTCGTTCTTTGGGGATTTTTATTCGCAGCTGTAGGATTGAATGGGTAGATATGTTTTATGTAAGAATAAATAAAAGTAAAGTATTTCGCAATTTATTTAAAATAGAGATATTATATTTGACATAAATAGAAAATAAAAATGGAAAGCAATAAGAAAGAAAAATTATCAAAACCTGAAGGAGATTTGTATCCAATTCTGAAAGAATTAATGGAAAAGATGGGTGATATGAAAAATGATATAAATGCCAAATTTAGTAAAATGAGCAGAGATAATAATAAGTTAAGAGAAGATATAAGTAGTGATATGAATAATAAATTTGAAGGTATAAATGCCAAATTTAGTGATATAAATAATAAATTTTGTGATATGAATAGTGAAATAAATAATAAATTTAGTGACATGAGTAGAGATAATCAAATGTTAAGAGAAGACATGAATAATAAACTGGGTGATATGATTAAAGAAAATAAAGAACTTAGAGAGGAGGTAAATATTAAAATTGGCTTATGCAAAATCGAGTTAAATGCTACTAATGCCAAGTTTGATGAATTTAAGCATAACTTGGATACTCGGTTGAAAGAATCCAATGTTAAATATAATTGTAGGTTTGACGAATTGAGTGACCATATACAGAAGTCACAAGAACACATAGATGTCAGGCTTAACATTTTAGAAGCCGAAGTTAAAAGTTGTAAAATTAAATATCAAAGTTTGGAGGGAAAATGTTTTAAAATTGAACAGACTTATGTAGATACCCAGAAAGCAACCGCATTGGAGATAAGTGATATTAAAAAGGAGCTAAGAGATATTCAGACTAATATGAAGGTAAAATGTAATGAAGCAAAAATAGTAAATTACAAAACGTTAGAACAGGTGCCTTTAGGAAAAGTAAAGATGATTAAAAGATTTGAAAAGGTAAAAATAGATTGTTCTAATGATTCAGTAAAAATAAAGTATATTGATGAACAGAATAATTTAGATAAGAAGCTTTCAAATGTTGAGCTGTTACAACCAAATAAAAACATAAAGACTGAGGTTAGTCAGAAAATGATAGATGAAGCATGGTTAATAAATAAATTTAAATCCAAAGGAGTTGAAAATTTGAAAGGTAACTTAAGAAATTATATAGAGTGCAAACAAGTAACACGAAGATTTAAAAGTATGTATCATACTGCAAAGGAAAGGTGGAAAATAAGTATGGAAGAAGATATGTCCATAATAATGCAGTCAGATAACATTTATTATAGAAAGTATGTTAAGCAGTTATTTCAAGGAGAACTTTGTGATAGTACAGTAAAAGGGAAGGAAGATGAACCCTTTGAAAAATGGAGTAAGAGTTTGTTGCTTGAGAAAACTTATAGTAAGTATAACTATACAGTAGATAATAATGTTCATAGTAACATTTCTCTGTTATTTTGTTCAGAAATATTGAGAGTAGTTGAAAAGTACATGGAGAGAGGAAAAGACTAATATTGATTTGATAAATTTAGATGGCATGATTTCCTCCCTGACCCATGATTTGACTAATGGATTAATGAATTTGTGAATGACTGGAAAATAAATGATTTATATAAAAACATATTTATTTGAAGTAGAGACAAATCAGTGACCCGCAGAATTATAAGTTCAAAAAGTTTTTGAATATATATGAGGGACCATTCCAAATAAAAAGAAAAGTGGGGGAGAATGCATTTCTCATAGAAACCCCGGAAGGTGAAAAAGGTACCTTCAATGCCCGAAGCTTAAAGCCAGTAGCACCACCCAATTAAATAAAAAGACATTCACTAAAGTAACTTTATTAGTATGTCTCATGATATTTATTATTATGACCAAAAGTCATTAGTAATAGTGTAGATACACATATGAAAGACTAAAAAAAAAAAAATAGAGTGAGAAATATTTATAGTCAAAGTACTTTTGAAGATTTTCATTGTATAGTATGCAAATACTGTTTAAAATTAAACCTTGTAAAATTGACTGATGATGATGAATGTGTTATTTAATGCATTGGAGATGTAGAGTGTAAGATTTTAATGTCTGTGCTATTTGTAAATTGTAAATATTTGTATGGTTAAGTCTTTTCTTTGAGGAAGTTGGCAGAACTATAAATGTGTGTTGTGGCTCATAACTCTATATAAAATTATATTGAAGTCTGAAGTCGACAGATGTCCCAGACTTATTATTGTTCATTGGCAGGTAGGAAGAAATCCTTGATGGCAGGATTTATCTTTTAATATGAGTTATAATTTTAAAGAGAAATGTTTAGTAGTTTCCCTAACCTGTATAAAATAAAGCTATTCAAACATAAATGTCCCTGATTAGCATCAATGTAGAGCACAGCTTAGTTTGTAAAGTAGTTGTCAGATCCTCCAGAAATTAAAATTAGATTTGATTGACATTTAATCAGTTTACTTTAGTATTAGAAGTGATTTAAAAATGGGATATCTCTATTGTTTTGAATCTCCAGCTCACTGTATGAGTTAATTTTCATTTGTTTAGATTATTTTATAGGAAAAGTGACTTTAAAGGTTGATATTTTCAATGTCCAAAGCAGGAATTGAATAAATATAAGATATTAATTAACTAAAGTTATATTCTCATTTTATGACAATATTGAATGTTTAAAATTTAGGCCCATAGTAGTGTCACTGAAGTGAACTACAGATATGTCTAAAGAAAATAATAATAAAAGCTATTGTTGAGTTTTAAGAAAATAAAACCGTGAATATATATATATATTTTAACAATGCAATAAAAATATATGATTATTAGAGAGTAACTAATAATATTTGGCTTATAAATGAATTTTGTTCCGTAATATATTTGGCTTGTATGAAGCAAATACTAAATGATTTTCTTGTTTGACTCTAATTTTAGAGCATTGTTGTCCAGAAAGTTGCAGAGAGGAATATAAAGATGTAATAATTTGATTGTGAAATCCAATATAAAAAAAAAAAACCTAGAGATGCGATTATACTACATAAATGGTAGATATAAAAAAAAAAAAAAAAAGAAAAATACATGTAGGTAAACTAATTAGACAAGCATAAATGGAATGAACGAATTCCACATTGCTTCTATGAGAATAAGATATTTGAAATTTTTTACTAACATTTCAAATGATATTAAAATCAAGACAGATGGAAATGATAGACGTTTATCTGTGCAGAAATTAAAATGTTTAATGATTTTAGAGAAGGGAAAAAGTGTCTTTATTTTTTTTTTTCTCTGTAGAGGGGAGATGTTGTGAATGTTCAGATTGATGATCCAGGTATATATAAAAAAAAAAAAATAAATAAATAAATAAAGAAGTTTGTTGATCTTATTTGATTTTTCCTTTGCTTAATAGATAGATAATGTAAGATCTTGGAAATGTAGATTTAAATTTGATCACCATGGCAACCTTAAAGCTTTTAAATAGAATTATATACTGTTGATTCTAGCTTTAAAATAAAAATAACTTCACTATAATCAAACTTAAGAAAAACATACAAATAAATAAATTAAAAAAAACAAAACAATTCAGTACAATATAAGTTTACCTAAATAGGATCGATATTATTTTACATATTTCATATATGAATGCAGTCACCATAGTAACATTATTACATACAGTTCAATGTTTTTATGTTGTGTATATTTGTTTATAAATTAATTTAAAAAAATATTATTATTAAAAATATAGATATGTGTAAATTATTGATGTTTATCAAGTAAATAAAAGGTTGTTATATCAATTTTGTATTTTGGTTTGTAAATAATAAAAAAATTGTAATCGAATTTGGATTTAATTTTCATGTATCTTTTTCTCCAAACTTACCTTACAAACCGCGTGAAAACTACTATAAAAAAATTGATAAAATTGAGGTTTATTTGAGTAATATTGGATGGTCGTCAAGATACGAGAAACGTCAGAAAGAGAACCTATAAAAAAGACGCGACAGAATATAACAGGACCCTTTTTCATCATTTTGCTATAGTCAAGGACAGACCTATTTTCTGTGTCTTAACAAATAAAGTTTTTCAATATTTTTTTTTGTGTGTAAAACCATAAAACATGGAAAAATAGTTGAATTATCTGCCCGTTCAATCATTTAGAGGGCAGTTGCGAAAAGTTTCCAGGGAAGCGGCAGCAAAGTGTAAAAAAAAAAAGAAACCTATGAAGTAAAAAAAAAAAAATGCTTTATAAAAAAAAAAAAGGTCGGCTATTTTTAATTTAAAAAAAAAAAAAAAAAGAAAACAAAGATATTTCTGTTTTTTTTTTTTAAAAAAAATGGATTTGCGTAAACATCGTCTCACGAGTAAAGGAACATGGACCAACTGGATCAATTCACATCATAAAAGGGCTAATCAAAGTGCACTCACCTCTTCGGACAGAAAAAGAAAACTTTTAGTGAAGCATTATAAAGTTTGCGATTATTATTTCTGACAAAGAAACTTCTCTTTACACCATAAGAACTGAAGTCAATCAATGGGCAAATAAATAGTGAACGAACAGACTCATATATATATATGGTATGATTTTTTTTTTATATAAAATGTGCGTGTATTAATTTTTTTTTATATGTAATAAAAGGGGATGATTTTTTTTTTAATTATCTCTAAAAGTAATATAATTTATTAAATGAAAATGATCGGAAAGACTCAAATATATTTATTATTTCATATTCATTTATCCGTTATTATTTTGATAAACAAATAGATTTTGATACCCTCCTATTTCACATCTTTGGTATCGGTTATATGTAAATTTTTCAGCAAAATATCCAAAAGCCTTTCCCTTCATTTACTCATTCATTTTTTTTTTGTCGTTATCGTTGTCGCAACACATTTAGAGATACACATAGCAATTTTATCATTTTTATTTAGTCAATCAATCTAAAATATAAAGTCATTTCCGATGTATTTTATCATTAATCTTGCCAATTTTCTTTTATATAATCCAATAAATTGAGTTAATTTAAATATCAAGACTAGTTTAATTATTTTGTTTTATTTGGATTGCATAAGACGACGTAGCTATTTAAGTAACAAGATTCAAACTCAGCTTGGTAAGTGAATTAGAATATAAGATAAGGTATGTTTTGCTTATTAGTATTTTATTTTGTTTCCATATGAATTTTATATTTACATTTGCATTCGAATATTATATATATATATTCTCATTTATCTTAGTTAATATTACAAAGTCAATCATTTCATGTTTGTCTGATTCCGTCATAAAAATCTAAATAGATCGTACTTTATCGTTTGGTTCAGAATAATTCGTCTTGGATATTTTTCTTAAACTCCTATAAAATGAAGAGAATAAACTTCATTGACCGATTTAATTGAATATTGTTTTGATTTGTATAAATATCAATTATAATCATATGTTTTAATTGTTGCCGGTCAATTTTTATTCAATTGTTTAAAATTTCAAACAGATTGTATTAATACTCACAGGTGAATAAACATCCAATAGAAACTTGATATGTCTTTTATGTAATGTGGTTGGACATTGTAGAGTTAGAGATGAGCTAATAGAGTGTTGATATTAAACTCCAGTGAAGTATTCTATTTTAAAACATAAACGAAGCACTAATTAAGCATCACTTTATTGGAAGATATTTATAAATTATTTATAAATTATTTTGTAGCTTCTTAGTAAACCATAGACGTATATTAATTTGTTTAAACATTTAAGTGAGTGCATAAATTTTCAAAGTGTTTATAAAATTATAATAAAACCAGTTGATGCCAACAGAAAATTATTAATTAAAGATTGAAGTAGAAAGAATTGTATATCGCTTATTGACACGAGTGTTTATCTTTCTATTTAGCGTTTATTAAAATAGATATATATATATTTGGGTTCAAGTATTATTTTGTTTTGATATTTAAATAATGTCTATATGTAAAAAAAATGTTTTGTAAAGTACTATTACAGGTACTTAGAAGCTTATCCATTAAGTTAAAAAGGCAGCATCTTTAAATAATAAAGTAGATTTAAATTACTATAACAGTAACAGGCTAATAAAATATATATTGGAATCTGTTTTAGTTATTAATTGGATTTGATTTTGATTAGATTGCCAATCAAGTAGTTAGCCTAATCCTATATTATTGTTTAGGGCAATAGTAGTTGGTTTCACTGCTCTTTGCAATTTATGTTGTAATTGTGATGGATTTGTTGATGTCTGGAGCAGATAGTCTCATTATTCCTTCATTTCACATATAACTTAAGTAAATTAAACTTTAAGAGAGATTATTTGTGCTTTGTGATGGTTTATTACATAACGGCGACCCGATTGAGCTAGACCAGATTAATTTAAATTAGATTTTTAGATTTTTTTTATCAGATCAGATTGATCATCCTAACCATCACCTACATCCATCGATTCAATCAGTTACAAAATGGCACCAACATTTTGGGCCTTCTTTCTTCAATTTAGATGGAATACAGCATTCAACAATTCCGTCGGTTACAATATATATATATATATATATATATATATAATTAAAATACATTCTATAAGAGTATTTAGACAATTATCAAGTATTATTGTAATAAATTTTTGCTATAAAATAATATTTATTACTTTGCAGCATCATCCTTTCAATGCAGAATATGTTTGTCAAAGCATGATTTATGATATTCATGCTTCGATAAGTCTGGTTCTGCAAAGAAATAAATGTTGTTTTATACCATTTCCACAACATAATCTATATCAACTCCATGGCCTTTATATCTAAATCTCCCTTATCTTTTATCAAACCCAGCATAAAAACAAATAACTCATTTTCTGTATAATCACTTTGTTATATTTATTCTTCCACAACTTCATTACTTGTACTCTTTCTGCTTGCAGGCATTTGCATTCAATTAACAGATGTCTAATATTTTTGATGCCTTCTTTACACAACATGCAGACTAAATCACCCATATTTTTCCATTTATGTATACAGTATATTCCCTTGTTGCTAAAGTTCCTGTTCAAGCCTTAAACAATAAACTACTCTCCTTGCTATTAGCATAAATTAACTTGCACCCAATATTCTGTTTACTTATACATATTTAAACTCTTTTTACTCTCCATACTAGTTCTCCATCTCTTCAACTCTCTATTCTTTATTAATGCATCTATTCTTCTATCCCATTCTTTGCCACTATAACACTCAACAATTTTCCTAAGACAATCATCCCACTTTTTGTATAAGTATACTGACATAAATTCTTTATCCAAATCTTCTGCATACCATAGTACCTTTCTCACTCATCTTGTTGCCTGATCTTTACTCATAACCCAATTGAATAATATTTTGGCTATTCTCTTATTATCCATAAATTGCAATCTACCAAATATTTTCATTTTGCTTTATGCATCTCTCATATAAAAACTTGACCATCCCATTTCTCTTTGAATTGCCTCCTTTGCCATTCACTTGTCTGCATCCAATGCATGTCTTTCTACTTCTCTTTCTACTTCTTCCAAGTAATCTAACACTCCTTTATTAGCACATAATGCATCATTACTATGTGATAATCCTTCTACTGCCACTCCCATACAATTCTAGCTATATCATATTTATTATATGAAAGCACTGTTAATTTCTTTATCAGTCTTTTTCTTTTCTTTGCTTCATTTATCATTTTTTTCTCCCATTCATCCAAGCAATTTCTCTGATTACTTTAAGATGATTCCCAATTAGTTATACCTATTTACCATACTTAACTTTATATCCCCCAACAAAAATCCTTTGTCTTCTCTTTCCCCAGTATTAATCATCATTACTTTGGATTTTTCTTCACTAAATTTAATCCCCATCTCTTTACCCACTCTTGTGCATGTCCTCAGCATAACTTCCATATCTTCCCTTCTTTCTGTGCACAAGAAGGCATCATCTACAAATAAAAAGACCTGATAATGTATATACTCCCTTGCCACCTATTAATGGTATCTCTACTCCTCTCCTAGTCTTTCTATTGCTCTCTCCATTTCTCTCAAATACAACAAAAACAAAATAGGTGACATAGGGCATTCTTGCCTTAGTCCCACCCCATTTTTAACTTTAACTGATTCTATATTCCCTAATTGATATGTATAGTAATTATTTTCATATAATTTCTTAATAATATCCACTAAAGCTCCATCCATTCCCAAATTTACTAAACTTACCCATAATCTATTTCTATTTACTCTATCATATGCCTTCTCTATATCTATAAAAACCATATATAACTGTCTATCTGTATTTCTACTCATATCTATAAGTTGTGTAACTACAAATAAACTATCTCCTATATGCCTATCTGATCAAAAACCTTCTTGCATTTCTCCCACTATATTATTTTCTTCCATCCATTTTGCAACCCTTCCAGCCACCATATATGAGAAAACTTTATATAAAACTGATGTTACTGCTATTGGTCTATAATTGTTTAACTTTCTATGATCCTTATCCTTTCCTTTAAATAGTAACCTTCCTCTTGTATTACTCCATCTATCTGGAAAATCTCTCTTCTGTACCATTTTATTAAACATGATAATAGGTTTAATTTTGCCCTATGTTCTAAATTCATTACTATCTCTGCTGCCACCACACCCCCTCCCTTTTCTTCCCTGCCTCATTCAGTTCATTTTCTGTAAACCTAATATTTCCATTACTATATGCTTTCATGTTTGTTATTACTCTGTCCTTCACATCTAACATCTTTTCTATATCCATTACATATTTAAGTTTTGTCTCTAATTCTTCTCTAGAGCTACCCTCTATTCCCTCATCATCTAGTAATACTATTTCTCTCCCCTACATTCCATCTTTTAATGTATTTCCAAATTTTTTTACTTCCACCTCTTCCATTTTTATTAATATCCTCCAACAATTTACTATTTAATTTAATTTTCTCTCTATAATTATTTACTTTAGTCAACTTTTTTAAAAAATACTTTTCCCATTTAACATTAACATCTTTTTCACTTTCTTTGTTTTTAATAGCACACTTATATTCTCTGCATGCTTTTTTCCTCTCTTTTACACTTTTACTAACTCTCACTTTTCTATTACTTTTATTCTTCTGAATATTCTCATCTAAAACCCTATTTGCCACTTTTTCTACTTCACCACACTAGTCCTTATATTCATCCCCAAACAACTCTTCCATGGTTTCTTCAACTTTTATTTTATATTCTTCTAACTTATTCTTATCATTCATTCTCCATCCACATCTTTCACTATCCTTTCTACTTTTATTACTATTTTTCATCACATTATTAACCATTTCTATTATAAAGAAATTATGATCACTATTACATACTCTCTCTTCATTATCAAACACTTTAATTTTCTGTTACATTATTCATTCCCTCTTTCTCTACTAATACATAATCTATTGTGTGAAATATATTATTTCTAGACCACATGTATTGTCCATCATAAGAATTTGATAAATTTCAAATGCTCAAATTCACTTTCTGACAAAAATTCTTCAAAAGCTGTCCATTCTTGTTTATCTACATCATCAATTTCTTCATATTCCCATTCATATCCCCTATAACTATTATTCTCTTCCCCCTTTTTTTGAAACTCTGTATATCCTTAACTAGGCATTCATATATGCTACTGTTCCACTCCATTATAGTTTGACTACCTCCAGTGGTCATATACACTATAGTCACCACACATTCTTGTCTTCCTAACCTTAACTTAAACCCCAAATGTTCTTGACATTTAACAGTATTTAAATTGACATAACTCCTATACCACCACCCCTTTTTTCTTTTCTATTTATATCCTGCCACACCAAGTGTTTCAGTATAGATTCTTCTTCTTCTTCCCTTAGATGTGTTTCTGCTTCTGCTAGTACTCCAACCTTTTCATTTTTAACTGCTGTGTTTAATTCCAACCATTTTTCTGGTTTCCTACCACCTCACATATTCAAACATCCAATTTTAACCAATTTCTTTTTTCCTAACTACTTTTTTATAAATTATTTTGACTCTTTCTTCTCCATTACATTTATAAATAACTTGCTTACCATTAATTTTACAGATCTATTCCATTTAAACATCTACATTTATAACTAAATCAGCTACCCTTTATTTATTTCTTATATCCCATTCATTCTTCTTTTTTCTGATAACACTGCAATTTAAAATCTATCCCCCCTTTGTAAGTTTTCCTTAAATTCTTTATAAATCAAACTCCCTGAAACTTCACTTCCTTGCTTTGCTAAGTGCAATCCATCTTTACAGTACAACTCCCTCTTTCCAATAAAAAAAATCCGCATATTCACAAACATAACATCATTTCTCTCACACAATTTTTTCAATCTCTCATTTATAGAACATGCCCTATCTAACATATATCTATTGTCAAATCTTGGTAATAATCTAATTTGTAATCTTATTCAAATTACTAATCAATTTTATGTACTCATTCATTATTCTCTCTGATGGCTCTGACAAATTATTTGTCCCTACCATAACATACACATCTATACTCCCTTGTTTCTTTACCTTATCTGTAACATCCCTAATTCTAGCTCCAGGCAGACATATTCTTACATACCTGTTTTTATTTTCCCTTGCAATTATATCTCCACATTCTCTAATTAGTGAATCTCCTATCAATACTGTCTCATAGTTTACTTTCCCTACTTCATCTGTAACATTCTCTTCCACCTTCTGGACTTCCTTATCTACTTCTTCCTTATCATTCCTATTCAATAATTCCTTTATCTGCTCACACTTCATCTCTAATAATTTTAATTTTGCTTCTACATCTTTTATTCTTCCTCTATCTTACTTATTCTTTGGCTAACCATTTCCATTGCACTACTTATTTCTTCATTCATATCTCTTGTCACTCCACTAAAAACATATTCTATCCTATCTTCCTTAACTACATTTTGCTCCATTTCTCCTGACTTTCTCTTTAAACTACCTACACTTAGAAACCATTTTTTCACTTCTTTTATCACATTTACACACTGTCTACATAACCATAAACTTGTTACATTCTTCCTAGTCTTATTTAAGCATTTCAAATGATAAACCTAATCACATATAGTACACTCTATCACAGCACACCTAAATTCTTTCTGACCATTGTATATGCATTGTGGGATATAAATGCAATCCATATTTCTTATTTTTCAAATCCCTTACTCTATATTTAACTTTATGTTTTCTCTCTTACTCTTCAAACTCCTTTATACAAAAGGAGAAAAACTTTACTTTCTTTCAATGGTGAATGATAAATATAGGTTTCCCAACCTTAGGCCTCATGATGTTATCTTCTTTTTCAAATAAATTCTTAAATTAAAAAAAATATTTACAAGCAAAATTACTAAAAACCAACTAATCTTATGTACAACTTAGTTATAAAGCCTTCTTACAGTAACCTTTCCACAATAAAATTTTTTTTTACTTCTATATTTAAAATGGCTTAATAAAACACTTTCCAAACCAATCAATATTATTCCCGATCTTTCCAATTCCCATTAAATTTCTTGACCCAAATTTTCTTTATATGACCACATAGTAAGCACACAATTTTTGTAGCAATAAAGTTCTTTGATGATAATAGAAAAATAAAACATAAACTTTAACTTATCTTGTGGATTATCATGAACAACTTTAGCCAGAGGAGTGTTTTAATTAATCAAAATTTTAAATTCAACTGTTGTTTTAGTGCAAAATAGAAAAATTCATGTCATTTTAAAACATTAGAAATAACCATTTAAATAATAAATATTTAATTATAAATTACCATAATTTGAAATATAAAATATTCGATATAAAGAGAACTTAATAAAGATGGTTCACTGTTTTATTGTATATATTGCCCAATGCTAAGGTTAGAAGATATGTTTATTACTATAATAGCAATTACTATAAAATTATAATCTTAATTGTTTTGCATATTTATATACACTGAAAGACAGTTCAAAATTTAAGATTTGTTACAAGCCAGGAAAAATGTATTACAAATTTGAATTGATTGGTTATAAATCATAATTTGGTAATAATATGAATACTTAACCCTGCTGTTTGATGGCACTCTTTTTCACCCAATGCACATCAATATACTGATTCACAGACCATCTGTTTGTTTACATAATATTATGGTAAAAGTTTTTTTTTTTTTTCAACCAGTTTTTAATTATTTTTTCATTGTTGGCCGTCTGTTTGGTTTACATAATATTGTGGTAAACCACCAAAGTTTTTTTTATTCTACCTGGGTTTTTTTATTATTTTTTAATAAACAAATACTTTGTTTTTAGATGGTCTAGGGGTGTTGGTTTGGTTTTAAATTATCGACTAACTGTCCATTGGTTTCTTTACATAATATTACTTACGGTAAACCAAAGGTTTTTTTTTCATCTGTTTTTTTTTATTTTTTTTTTTGGGTTCATTTTTTAAAGAAACAAACACTTTGTTTTTAGATGGTGTTAGAGGTGTTGGTTTGCTTTGAAATTATCAATTAATGCTCCATTGGTTTGTTTACACAAAAATACGGGAACAAACACTTTGTTGATTTTAGATGGTGGAGGGGGGGGGGAGGTTGGTTGTTTGCTTTGAACTTATCTTCTTTTTTTTTTGATTGATGTTTTGATTTGGTGAACGACTTCAACAATTTGGTACTTTTTAATAAACAAACACTTGGTTTTCTATAGGGTGGAGGGGAGAGGGGTTGTTTTGAATTTGAATTGTCATCTTTTTTTTTTGTTAATTTATCACAATGTTTTTTTATTTTTTTGTTTCAAATCTTTACACTACAGAAAACTATATTATATGATAATGAAAAGTTCTTCCTTAATTTTTGGGCTTTTAATTTAAAAAAAGACATAAACAGTTTATTTTTAAAGAACTTTTTTTTAAGCCAGGGGAAGTGGGGTGGCAGGGAAGGTTTGTTTTGATTTTTAATTATTGACTTCTTTTTGGATTTTCTTTTTGAGCATTTTATTATGTTACTGCACAGTTCTTTATTATTATTTTATATATATATATATTTGGGTGGGGCTTTTTGAATAAACTCTTAAACACTTCTTTTTTTATTTTGTTATAATAAAATATTACCTACTTTAATTAACTGCTAATGAAACTTATCAAATATTATCTACCTACTTTCTAATCATATGAACAACAACAAAAAACAACAGCTTCCCATAAAATGATTTATTAAATCAAAAATAAACGAAACTTTGGACAAGTTGTGAAACAAAACAAGTAACAAAAAAAAAAAAAAAACATTTTTTGGAGCATAAAAAAGAGCTAAAAGTAACACCCAAATAAAATAACAGGGAAGTCTCAAAGCTGTAAGAAAAGTAACATGCAAATAAAATAACAGGGAAGCTTTACAGCTGTAAGTAATGGGATTTTGGAGCCCTCAAACCAACTTCCCTTACAGTTCTTGCACTAATTCATGCATAAACAGGCATTTGCATGCAAAATTGGAAACAACTCTGCTGAAAAGAACCTTTTCAAGTTGTGTGCAGTTCAAAAGCATAGGGAAGCATGTGTGACAACATGACAATTCTTAATATGGAATATTAATTCTACTACACTTTGTAAAAAATTTCTGAAATGAATTTTTGCAGAGTTTCATCTCTTTCAAATATGGCCACCATTAAATCAGACTATAGTGAGAGTTCAAGAGTACTCACTTGATTAATACTGTCACTGCAATGGACATAACATTTTGTTACATAATTATAGAATATATCACCCTTAGGTGACCTGTTACAGCTCAAAAAACACCTATTGTAGTGTCAACCATAAATTAAGGCACTAAAATGGTATATTGATGTGTGTTTTGTGAAAAACGACACCATCAAGCAGTGGGGTTTAGTATTCATACTATTACCCATAATTCTTACTTACCCAACTATTAAAGAAATACAGAATCAATCCACTTTAATCAGCAGAAACTATAATCACCATGAAATAATTATCCTAATAATCCAAATATAATAAATGTAATTATTAAAGTAATATGAGATGATGATGATGATGATGATGATAACTATAATAATAGGTTTTATCAAGTCAATGTAACTGGCAATCATATAAGTATCCTTTCTTCAGAATTGCACAAACTATTAATGGAGTCCATCTACCTCACTCCCAGGTGTCTTTTTCTTTCTCCCCAGTCTTTTAAAGCATTATAGTCATTTGTAATAAATTCAATCATCTCATGATATGACCAAAATGAGACAATTTTAATTCTGGTCATTTGTGCTTTGAAAAAGAATTCAGATATAATCTGATTATATACTCACTTGAGCATTTTCACTGTTATCCATTGAATTCTCAGAACTCTTCACCAATGCTACAATTTAAAAGCAACAATACTTTCTTTTTATCCTTCTTCAGAGTTCATAGAGAGTTACGAGGAACCTCATAAACATTGAATAATAGTGAACTTTATTATTACAAATATGTTCCCACATCTAAAAATATTTTTTGGATATTTTGTTACAATTCTGTTAAATATTAGTCTGCAATAAATCTCTTGATTAATAAATATTTTATTGGTGATAACCATTCAAAGAGATAAAAACTATTTGATTTCACCTTAAAGTTGTAATTAATAATTTTTTAAACACATACTTATTACGTAAGTAATATATATTAAGGCTAAAACCTTATGACTACGTGCCTAGATGCGATAGTAGGGACCTCTACAAATCTTTGACTGTAATTTATAAAATCAGTTGCTAATTTTAATATTGTAATCTTTATATTATGTTAAGTTCTCTGCCTGAAGACAGGTAAATTTAACTATAGCATCAAAGTACTATGATTAAATAATTATAGTTGATAATCAATGATGATTGTTACCCATTGTTTGTTCTTCTCTTAAAATATTTTATTTGAACTTTTCAATTTTAAAATTATATCATAAACTATTCATCTCTTGAAAAATTTTAATTTAATGTACTTTTTTTTAGTTTTACATAACTATTTGTACACAAATAAAAATAGTTTTAAAATAATGATAATCAAAAGATTTATTGCTCCAAATTTTATAGTAATTCAAACACCAAAAATGACAGCTAGAGTTTGAGAGTCTGCTATTCTACCACTACACCAAATCATGAAGAGTAATTTATATTTATATATAGATAATATAAAAGTATTTCTGTTTTATTATGTTGCAATTCCAAGGAACATTATTAATCAGTATTCCATGATAACAATTCAACATCCAAATTAAAAATAAACAATATATATATATGTCATTTCTTTGATTTTATGATTGAAGAACAATGTAAGTTAAGATACTGCTTTAAAACAAAGACTTAAAAGAAGGAAAAATCCCAAATTTGTTCATTTACTAATTGAGGAAGTGTGTAATTACGAACAATGTAATAATCAGTCATTCTTAATATAAAAATCTTAAAATTAACAATTTTGCTGGAGTTCTGAAAATATTCATTATATTTTGAGTATATATTTTATGTTTATATATTTAATGGCATTTTTTTTTAAAGAAAGAATAATCTTTAGTGTGACAATTTACACATGAACAAATAATAAAGATCTTTTTATTTATTTTTTTAAATTTTAAGTAAAAGTGAAAATTAATTTTGATCCTTTTGCAGGCATTTTTTTAAAACTAGGCTAATTTCATCGTCATCATTACCATCATTTTCAACCATTATCGATCTACTGTAGGATGAAGGTCTCTCCAAATTCAATCCATCTTCTCTGATCTCTAGCTTCTCTTCCCCGCATCACCCCAGAACTGTTTATTTCATCCATCCATCTCACATGTGGTCTTTCTCTAGGTCTTTTACAATCTCTTGGGATTCTATTTAATATTTCAACTATCCATCTTTTAGAAATATGTCCAATCGAACTCCATTTCAGCCTCTTAATTCTTTCAATTCTCTCATTCATGTGTTTTGATTTCATTCTTTTTTTATTATTCCTAAAATGCATCACTTCATATTTTATTGAGTTGTCTGAAGTCTTTGTATTTCTCTTTTGTTAAGAATCTAAGTCTCAGATCCATAAGTAAGAACTAGTGAAATACATTTATTAAAATTTTTCCTTTTCAAATACATAGGCATATTTCTTTTTAATATTAAATTATTTCTAACAAAAGCATCCCAACCAAGTTTAATTCTATGACTAATTTTATCCATTATGTTTCCATTTGTAGTAATAATTTGACGAAGGTATTTATAATTGTTAACTTTTTCTAACTCACCATTATCAATATTTATTTTCATATTTTGAAAAAATGTATTGAATACTTCAGTTTTTTTAAGATTGATTTTTAATCCTACTTTCTTACTTTAATTTGATAACTCTTACAACATTTCTTGAAATTCTAAAGGATTATTTGCAAAAACAACTACATCATTTGAAAAATCTCAATGACTTAAATAATTTCCATTTACTTTTATTACTTTAGCTTTCCATTTTAATTCATAAAATATTTCTTGCAGCACTGCTGTAAAAAGTTTTGGAGATATGGAGTCATCCTGTCTTACACCCTTCTCAATGTTGACTTTCCCAGTATCATTATGCAATCTAATTGTTGCTGTTGCATTTATATAAATATTCTTCAGAATGTAGCAATATCCTGGGTACATATCTTAATGATCTAATGATTTAATCAATGAAGAAATGCTTATAAAATCAAATGCCTTTTCAAATCTACAAATCCAAAGCATAATGGAAACTCATACTCATTGGTTCTTTCTATAACTTCTCTCAATACTTGGATGTGATTGACTGTACTAAAACCACTTTTCAATCCAACTTGTTCTTTTAATTGGTTAAAATCCAAATTTTGCTGAAGATGACTTGTAATTATTTTGATAAAAATTTTGTATAGAACTAATAAAAGACTGATATGTCTGTATTTTTTTATAACTTCTTTATCACCTTTTAAAAATATTAATATTAATACTGCATTCTTCCAATCATCTGGTTTATCTTTATCATTTACACATTTGGTATATATCTTTGCCAAAATTTTTTTCTAATTATTCACATTTCTTTTAAGATATCAATTATATTTCCAATATTATCCGAATCTTTTCTGTTATTCATAAATTTAATTACACATCTTACTTCTTCATTTAAAATCCTTGACAATTCAGAAGATATGATAGTTGTAGGAGGTACTTATCCTCGCTTTTTATTGCTATATAATTCTTGATAGAACTCTTCTACACCTTCCTTGATGTTATCTCACTTTTTAGTAATAGTTCCATTTTTTTTATAGCAGAAATAAATTTCTTATCAATACCAAGTAAAAGTCTTGAGACTTATTTTTTTCTGTAGATTTCTTTTTTAGTTCATAATTATACTTTCTTATATCATTATCAACTCTTTTTCACACCATTTTACAAAATTTGAGATATTCAATTCTTTTTAATCATTTTTATATATTTTACATTCCTTTTTTCCCCCTAGATTATCTTGTTTTAGAAGAAATTTTATTAGTCGATTTTTTATTTTTTGTGCCAGCTATCTTTCTTGTAATTTTTAAAAGCGTATCAGTTATCTTTCTATTGAATTCATTCAAATTTGAATCATGTTCAAAATCTGATAATATTTAAAAATAATTTGTAAGTTCATTGGGAATGGTTCTGAAAATTAGGAATATCAACTGTGAAAACTGTTTTTCTTAATAATTTTTTTCTCTTTAGTTTTATTTTAATATGTATCTTACATTGATGATCACTTCTTGTGTTGAATTTATTGAGAACATTACAATCTTGAAATATATTTTTTCTGTTAGCCAACATATAATGCAATTCTGTTGTGCCTTTATTTGGATGTTTCCATGTTTATTTATGTTGAACATTTCTATCACCAAAACCAAATTTACCTACAACATTTTTATCTTTTAATTGTTTACAAATTATAGCATTAAAGTCTCCCATGACAATTTTAAAATGTTGTTTGGTCTGATCAAAAGTTTTTTATACATCCATATAAAAATCCTTTACTTCATCACAATGAAAACTTGTTGGTGCATAAAGCTGATTATCTGCATATGGTATCTACAATTAATTTGAATAACCAATCTTATCAATCTATCTATATACCATCAATCTCCACAATATTTTCCCATTTTTTATTTATAATGAATCTTATTCCACTTATACTTTCAATATTTGTTTTTTTTTTTTTTTTTTTGTAATACAGTGCATGTCCATTTTTATAATCAATTGTCTCTTCACCTTTTCTTCTAACTTCCCAAAATCCAATAATGTCCCATTTAATATGAGGCAGTTCTTCCCATTCTTGCAATCTTCCTTCACTAGAAAGTGATCTTCAGTTGTAAGTACTTAAATAAAAAGTCATCATCGAAAGGCAGCCTGGATCTATAATTAGGATATTCCTAGCACCTCCCACCTTCAGCCACTGCTTTGCCTTGTCTGGAAACTTTACAGTCTCCTGGGAATAAGAGCCATGATTTATTTTTATCTATCATGATTTTAAATATCTATTAAAGAGAGAGAAAAAAAATCTTTTCACCCATACATTCATTCTGCTTTCAAGAAAATTCAACCGATATTTCAGTTAAGTGCTATCAGGCATCTCATAAAAAAGACTATAGTGTTTTTTGATCTTAAACTAAAAAGTAAAAAGCCAATAAACTCACCACACTGGCTAAAGCATATTGGTTGTTCATCCAAAGTTGTATACTATATGAATAATCACATAGTAATAACAGATACAACATGATGAACATATGGAGTGGAACATTAGGAACTTGCTCTGCTCAGTTCCTTTAAGGTCTCCAAGAGGAATCAAAGAGTCTCCTTTCAATTAACAACAAATTCTTCTCTGCAGCCATCTTGAATTAGATGTAAATAATTTTGAAGAGATTAATTCTTTTCATTGTGTACATTCAATTTTTTATGGCTGAAATATTACATTAAAAAAATTTGATAAATTGCTGTGCAATATACATGCATTTCTGGAATAACTTTTTTCGTCAATTGTTCTATTTGTATGATAGTGTATGGCTGATGAAGAAAGTTATTTCTGAAATGCATATATATATATTGCACAATGATTTATCAATTTTCTTTTGTAGCCATAGTAAAAATGTATTATGCATGATGACTGGCGTTGATATTTACAGATAATTTTACGATTTTCGGTTTTAAAAAAATGATTCAAACATTCATAAATGCCAGTTAAAATAAAAACTTTCATTTTCATTAAAAATTTTGTTTTAAAAAGTTGAGAATAGATCACAAAACTGTGACTAGAATTTATATTACTAATGAAAATCATAAGATGAATTTTATTTTTTTAAAAATATAAATATAAAGATAATGAGCGTGCTAATAACTCTAAACAAGCTTTTTTTTTTTTTCGATAAATGCCACAAGAGAAAGCATTTAAAAATCTATACCAAAAACATAAATAAAACATGATAAAAATAATTCATTCTTTCCTGATCAAATCAGAAATATTAGGTAGTATATTATTTTGTTATAGCGACAATTTAGAGATAAATTTTTCATGATTTCCGTTATATTATATTTTTAAATCTCTTCCATCTTAAACCCCAGTGCGGACTTTAGTTTCTTTCCATTAATAATGACACTTTTTTTTTCAGTAACAAAATGAAAAATGTTTCTCCCTCTTTTAAAAACATAATGTTTTTCATTTTCCATTTATCTTTACACAATCTACATTTTTCTGGCTTTTTTATAATTCAACTTAGCCATTTTTTCTCATTTTGTAAAAATTCTGTGCATGTCTTAAATGATACAACTTTATCCATTATTGTATATATATATATGTTCAGACATAATATGGATTTTTCTTCTTTTATACAACTATAGTATATTCTTAAATTTTATGCTCTCTTTTATTAATATTTTCTCTTCTTTATGAATTATGTACCATTCTATTTATTCTTGTATTGTAATTTTTATATTCATTTGTTTATAGAATTTTCTTTGCTTTTTTTGTTACTATTGAAATCTATACATTAAAAAAAAGAACCTATCAAATGATTCTTATTTAAATCATCATCTATCTTCGTTTTATGTTATCCCATTTAAAAAAAAAATCGGTCTTAAACTCATTCATAAGTATTAATCTAAAAAAATAGATATATTAACTTATTTTTTTATCTTTCTCTACTTTATTCTAAATGATAAAAATTTTTCAAAAAAATTTTTGTAGTTGTTTGAAGTTGCAAATGAGCCAATATTTAAAAAACAAATCATAACAAACATCTTCAAATATAAAAATTTATCTTTAAAAACAAAAATTGAAAAAGTAGAATATCCATTTCTCAGTTTCATAAGTCAAAACTGGTAAAACACATATATAGTTATAATTTCTTTTAATATGAGTTATTTCTATCAAAAGCACTCCATCCAAGTTTATCCTAAGATTAATTTAATCTTCATAAAGCAGGTATGTAATATTATAATGGCATTATAAATGAACAAATGCTGATTTCCATTTCTGATGGGATACCATATAAATAAACTGATTTAAATCCTGAATTCAAACATTTCATCAATGTTATAAAATTAATCTGCAGATAAAAACAATTATCATATACAATATTACATTGCTAGCTTTTATTATTAAAACATTTTGTGCACATGCAATATCCATTTTTAGTAGGAAAATATTAAGATAACTTTGAATGCTATAAATTACTTTCTCATTGCTTTAACAAAATTTCAGTAATCTTGTACAGTTTTTTTTGAAAAAATATAATCTTTCTTGCCCCATCATTTTTATAGTTAATAAGTAAATACTTTTTAAAAAAAAATAAAAAAAATAAAAGAGCTTATATTTGCATCTATGAAGGTCAAAACATCAGAAAATGACTTTGAATTGTTCAGTTAGTTTCTTTTATAATCTTGTATGATTGATATTATTAAAACCAAGGTTACACTTTTTATTTATTGTTATACTGAATCACTCTCTAATCCACTTTTAAAATTACTTTTACAACAATAATAATAAAATGAAAAAAAAAATTACAGTCATTACACATGTAATTAATAATATTTACATTTTAAAATACAAACAATATACTTTTAATTCAAGACAACCATAAACAATTTACACCACCTTCTCACCATGCTGCACTGGAAATTTATCTATATATATTCCCAATACAATATTACATATATCATATAAATTTAACAACAAATACATTTAAGACATTAAACATTTGTGTGTATTGTTTATAATCTAATATTCATGAATGCAATAACCAAAATACATAAAATAGAGAAACAATAATAATTTTATTAAAAAACTATAAACTTTATTATTTATATATGCATTTTAAATGAATAATATTAATTTATAAGTTTATGTTGCAATAATAATAACACATTTCTTGCCTTAATATTTTATTGTCATAGTAACCATTTTAATGCTCTTGGAGCCAATATATTCTCTATTAAAATCAACTAGAATAAAAAAAAAATATTCTTGATATTCCATCACATTACTGAATTTATACCAAATTTCAGTTGGCATTATATATATATGTTCACTAGAGGAAGCTTATCACTAGCTCCAATCAAGTTTTAATTAATAAGTGCCAAAAGAAAAAGAATTTAAAATCTGTGACAAAATGTCCCCATTCCCAGATCTCAGTGAGGAGCCAGGACTCCAGACACTAGATCCAAAATATCAACTCAAAAGCCAGCATTTATCTAATATGTTACTATCAATTTGAAAACCTGAATTTTTCAGACATGTAAATACCTTCAAATCCAACCTTACAAAACAGATAGCTCTTTCAGCACTTATAAATTAAAGCTTGATTGGAGCTAGTGGTAAGCTCTCTCTAGTGAACATTTTAATACAAGCTTAAAAGCAAGTTACACAATTTGTGTCTTGTTTTTATATATATATATATATATATATATATATATATATATATATATATATATATATATATATATATATATATATATATATATATATATATATATATATTAGTTAATAATCAGAAAAAGATAGAACAGTAAAGTTATACAATTTCTCCAAAAGTAAAATTAAAATTCAACTATTAAAAAAATCATGTATTAAAGATGTGTGGGGTAAATTCAAAATTTTAGTTGATTTTGTATAATATAATTCAGCCTCATGAAATATGGTTACTTTACAGGTATATGGTATTTTTAAAAATGTATGTCCATATATAAAAGAAAAAAACTACATATACTAAGATTCAAGAGATATTGCACCACTTGAACACTTGAGTACTTTATTTGAACTTTTAAATTATTTAATCAGTTTTAAGAATTTAAATCCAATTTTCTGTATTAATTAAAATTAAATAAAGATAATAAAAATGTTGTAAAGCAATATTTATTAAAATTAGTAATGAATATGTTAATCCTGTTCTGTTTTGTGAATAAAATTGCTGTCTCTGTAAATAAAAACTTTATCATTCATATGATTGCTATTTTATATAATTAATTACTATTGAAATTAATATATTTATTAGAAATGTGTATATTAAAAAATTAATTTTGTTTTTTTTGTAAAGTAAATAATTGTTTATTTTAATAATTAATTTTTATATAAGTAATTTTGAGATTGAAAAATCAATTTTAAACTGAAAATGTCTTATTTTGCATTTAATTTGTTAATTAAATGAATCTAAACTCAAATACATCAGCATACAGTAAACAATTCCCAATTTTTTTGAATTGTAATCTCTGGAGAAGAATGGCTATAGTTATCTATCTTACATGATAAGATGTACCTCAAGTTGACCAAAGGACTGAGGAAAAATAAAAATCAATCATCTCTATATTGCTTACAATAACTCCCCTCATATACACTTTAATGCAAATTTTTTTTAATGATTTCTTTATTTTCCTGCAGTTTCGACTGTCCTACAGTCTTCATCAGAGAGATCTTAAAAAAATTTTGCAATAAAGTGAATATGAGGGAAGTTATTGTAAGCAATATTTTTCTGAATATATGAAGAAATGCAAAGAAAGTAAAAGGAGAAAAATAATAATATATTTCAATCATCGCTACTAATATAAAATAATGCCATAAAGAAAATCAAACTAACAATAGCATAAAATTCAGAAATGTTGTTGATATAAAACTGCAACTATGGAAAACCCAAGATTTTATAGAGAAACTTTTTCATTAGAAAAATTACCTTGCAAAAAAAATAGTTATTTTGAGTATTGCCAAAAATGTATATTAAAATTAAACCATGCATGGTAAAATAATACCAGAATGATTGCACTGAAATTTGGTAAGGCTTTAATTTCCATTATATCTTACTTAATTCAAATATTTTATGACACTAGCATTTAATTAATAGATTAATTAATTTGTAAAATTTTCATAATTATTTTTTCTTTCTCTTTTTCTAAAATTTGATAAATTTTATGCAATATATTTTTTATTTTTTTATTATGAAACATTAAACAATGTATATTTTTTACTATAAAGAAATATCTTGTAAAGTATGTATATTAATAAATGACTTTATACAGTATATGCACATATTTAGAGAGTTAGAGGTGAGAGGCAACTAATTAACTTCATCAGAGATATGTTCAAATAGGCACATGCAGGAGCGATTTACATATTTATAGATGTGACTATCATACAAAAATGAATATGATTTTATATATATTTTAAATTTCTTTATCATTTCCATAATGTATTAATTTATTAATTATTATTTTTAAATTAAAGAGTAATAATTCTATCCATTTTTCATTCAGTTTTTAATTTGATTCCATAGCACATAATTTACTTAGGTATATGATTTTTTTGGTCATTTAATATACAGAAAAAGTTAAAGTATTTCTAAGTTATGCTAGATTGTGGGTAATTTATTAGGATATGAAAAGTATTTAAGGAGTAATAAGGATAGGCAAATCAGTTCTTTAAATCTAGACAGAGCACTGAAATTATAAAAGCATTCCTACCCTTAAAATAAATAAAAAGTTGATTTGTTCTAGTCAATATTATTTTTATGGTCAGTCTTGAAAATTAAACAAAACTGATTATTGTTAAAGAAATGTAATCAGTTCATCATCACTACTTCATCGGGTAATCAGATTATAAAAATCAGTAATGATGAACAATTCTGGAAATGGAACTGTCCAAGTATTATGCTAACAATTTTATTATTGATGCTATAGTTTAGCAATTATTTTTCTGGATACCATATATATAATTATTGTGAATTTGAACCCATACTTTCAATCTCATGCTATAGCTTACCAGTTAGTTTTCAGGATATCATTTATATATATATATAATTATTGGGAATTTGAACCCAGACTTTCAATATCATTTCAGTTATCCAATCTATCTCATACAACTGATACAGTGGATCATATCTAAGTACTGAGAGAAGTTTTAAAAAGGACCAATAAATATGAATTGATATTATGGTTTGAATTTGTAGATTATAAAAAGGCATTTGATTCTATAAGCACTTCTTCAATGATTAAGACATTAGACTATCAAGGTATAGGTCCAGTATATTGTCATAATCTGAAAAATATTTATAAAAATACAACAGCAACAATTAGATTACAAATGATACTAGAAAAGTTAATATTGAAATGGGTGTATGACAGAATGAGTTCATATCTCAAAAAATTTTTAGAGTAGTTTTTCAAAAAGTATTTTGCGAATAAAAATGGGAAGATAAGGAAGTAAAAGTATATGGAAATTATTTAAGTCATCTAGATTTTGAATTGATGTAATTGGTTTTGAAAATAATGCTTTAGAATTTCAGAAATAATTGCAAGGTTATCAGATGAAAATAAGAAAGTAGGATTAAAGATACTATTATAAAGACTAAAACAATGTTCAATGAATTCTCTCAAAAAATGAAAATAAAGATTGATAATGATGAGTTAGAAGAAATTAATAACTGCAAATATCTTGGTCAGATTATTACTACATGTGGAAACATAATCAATGAAATTAATCATAGAATTAAGGTTGTTTGGAGTGTTTTTGATAAAAATAACTTAATATTAAAAGGAAATGTGTCTATCTGTTTAAAAAGGTTTTTAATGAATGTATTTTACCAGTTTTTACTTATAAATCTGGGACTTGGACACTTAACAGATGAACAATACAGAGATCTTCAGACCACACAATAAGGTATGAAGTGACATATGCTAGAAGTAACACAAAGAGATCAAAAATGAAATTATGGGTAAGAGAACAAACTACTGATATCACTGATTGAATTAAGAGACTAAAGTGGAGGTGGATTGAACATATTGCTAGAAGAGATGGTAATAGATGGACAGCTGAAATCTTAAACTGGATTCCAAGAGATGGTAAAAAATCTAGAAAGAGACCACATGTGAGATGAATAGATGAAATAAGAAAGTATGCTAGGATGATATGCAGAAGAGAGGCTAGAGATTGGTAAAAATAGATTGAACTTGGAGAGATCTTCAACCTGTAGTGGAATGATAATCGTGAAAATATTAATAATATATAAAGTCAAAGCGTTTGAAATATTTTGTGAAAATGTTTGAAATTAATTGAAATGTATTTATATAAGACAGCTTTTACATAATAAAGTACTATCAGTGATGCATTTGTTATGAAAATTAGTATTAATCATGGATACATACAGTCTCCAAAATTGCTTTCTGTTTTAGACAATAGCCTGTGAAACAATTTTAAGATAGTTTCATAAATCAAGTTGTAATATAGATTTATGGTTAAATTATTAAATTGAACTAATTAAAGGCAAAAAGAAAAACTTCATTTTGTTAATTTTTAGATTTCAGCATGCTGATGATTGTTCTATTTTTGTCGAATTCAAATGATGTTTACAGAATGTTTTCAATATTTTGAATATAATATATAATGACTATGGTTTAGTAAATACTGTTAAGAGAAAAGCCAGGTGCTCCTGCGGCTTTTGACTTGAGTAATTATCGTTTTGAAAATATCTATTAGCTTTTTAACATAAAATATGTTTAAATGTTTAGATGCAGTATAGAGTCCAAGATTATTTTTCTGTTAAAAGTATTATATGAAATGAAACAAAGACCTCTATAAATATAGGATAAAAGCATTTAGATTTTTTTTATTATTTAAGAATGTTTTTCATTATTCTAGAAATATGAAGGCTAGATCATAAAGTCAAATGGATATGTTATTTAGCTTGATGGATATGCTTGTGTTGAGTCTACTGTTATATAGGCATATTTTTGTTTGGATTGAGTATGTAAATTGAATAAACAATTATAGATTTCTTAAAAAGTATTTTACATGTACTTGAGTTTGCTTTTGAAAGGAAAAAACAAATTCTTTTTATGAAATAAAGGTATCAAAGACTCACTAAGTAATAACTTAATGGCTTATTATTCAAGAGTTTATATAACATTTAAGTCCCAGTAATGACATAGATTTATCCATTATCCCTTGACTATGAGCTCCAGAATCCATCACTTTCCTAATGCAGTAAACCATCTGGGCCAAAAAGTCATTAAAAAGTGCAATAATCATGATTTTTATTAAAAAGTATATTATTGTACATTATAATAGTTCATATTATAATAAATCAAGATTTATAAAGAAGTTTGTGCATAAATTGAATAAGATGAACCAAACTATTAAGCCACATTACTGTCATAGGCTCATTTGTTAGTAAATATTGCTTCATTAACTCATTACTAATAACAATAAAATAATAAACATGTAATAAACAAAATACTTTTGCTTGTTTGTATAAATTTTATTTCTTCTGCTGACTTAACTTCAGTACTCAACTCATTAGCACAATTCTTAGCATAATAATTAAATTTCGTTTACTGATGCATGCTAAGCCAATAACAAACAAATAGAATCTCATTTATTTACTCTGAATGAATAAAATATTGCAAATCAGATTAATACTAATTAAAATCATATTTTTATAATAATAATAATTATAATATAAACAAAACTAATAAGATTTATATCACTTTTTTTTTCATTTTTATTTAACTTATTTATCCATTGTTGGCATTAGATCTATAGGTTGTTGTTAATCTTCTTAATTTATCCAGATTTCAATTTTACAATCACTTCTGAAATATTTGAACAAATATATTATTAGAAACCTCCTTTACAATCGTGAATTGTGCATCTTACTTAATGGAAAGCTTTCTCCCTCATTCTACACCACATCCTCCATTCCACAAGGATCTCCTCTGAGTGCCCTGTTTTTCATTACTTACCTCAACCCTCTGCTTCTTCAAATTGAGAGATTTCTTCCTGGCATTCATATCCCAATTTTAAATACATCAATTCATCACATCACCTATATGAATGACTTGGCCATTTTCCTTCCATCAAAAAAATTAATTCCAAGACTCTTATCAATACTTAAAGAATTCTCCGATCAATCCGGCCTCAAATTTAATATGGCCAAGTCATCTGCCTGGTCTTCGGGTAAGACCATTCCAGGACCATTTGCAGCAAAGCCTCAGAACTTCTTGGGCTTCCCTATACTTGAATCCATGTCTGCCATGAGGAGATCTATCCAAGGAAAGCTACTTCAATCCACACAGAGAATCACATTCTCTCTATCCAAAGTTTACATGTCCATGATCGCCAAGTCCTCCCTCATCAATATACTAATATTCCCTAGAATATCCTATTTCACCCCAGTAGTCAATTTTACCAAAGTCTTCATCAGGAAAATACACAAGATGTGCACTGATCTGGTTAGACGGGGGAAAAGTGCAACCATAAGCTTGAGAAATCTACACAAAACTCGAATAGATTATCCCTACATTCCATAGATACTTTCATATTCCAACATTCCTACAATTCTTTCTACAGAATGTGTCTGCAATATCCTAACTACTCACATTCCAGAGAGGTCACTCCCACAGATAAGCCACCCCCTATTGGTACTGACTGGCTGGCAGCCCTTGCATGTCTTACCTTCAAACATACTATGCTTCCTATAAAATCATCCTCAATGAAAATCAAGTTCTGGGATGCATACTACATCCTTAATCCTGATGTTTCTGCAGGATCAACTATCCTCAGGCTTAACAACCATCTGATAATCAAGAAATTTAAGCGATGGTTTCTTGAACCCAAATATTTTGATTTCCTGATGAAGATAAATATTAATGCCTTGCCTACTAAACACTTTCTGGTGCATCACCGAGGATTCTCAAACATAGAGTCCACTTGCTCACTATGCCTCAGAGAGAATGAAACTTGTCTTCACCTCCTCTGACACTGTGTTTCCCTTCACCCCTACAGAGTCCTTATAGCCTCCATGTTAAATAACAATATGCCTGCCCTGTCGACTCTCATTGACAATATACTATGTGGATCCATCCCAGAGATACGAATAACAACATTTGTACTGTTTTCGCTATGGTACACATGATGCTGACTCACCTTTAATCATGCACTAGAGTGTCCACTTGAACTCTATATTAACAAAATGGAAAAAATTCGGAAAAGGGACCAGAATTTGGCCCCCTCTTACATCTATGACTCCACATAGAGGTTATTGATCTGGTCCCCAAAGCTGATCCCTTTCACTCCTAAATAGAAATCTTCCCTGGAGAGTAATTTGAGGCTAAATGGCCTGCATCCCTTTGTGATAACTTACCTTGCTCTGCATGATTATTGCCCAGATTATGGAAGTAACCTCCAGTATGAAGGGTCAATTTGGTCATGTGGAGTGTGGACAAAGGATTAGGCCTATTGCTGAACTACATGAGACATGCAAGCATGGTCATCTATATCAACAGGATACTATTCCAGACTCGTTCCTTGCTGATATGCTTCATATTAGTCCTTTTAGCTGGTGTCAAACAAGATATCAATAGTGAGCTTTCATCCCACTGATTATCATGTAATATATCCTATGTTTAACTATTATCATATATTGTAACTAAATTTCTGAATAAAATTCTATATTTTATAAAAAAAAAAAAAAAAAAGTAAGAATATCAAATATTCTCATGATTTATTTGCAATTAAAATGTATACTATATTTTTTTCAGAATGTTAAGAGTAACAAATGTGACATAAGGATGATTGTTACATTTTATTTATACCTTTTATACATGATAGAAACTATGCATTTTTATCATTTCAAATGCTGGAATTTTATTAATCTACTTTCACTGCAAAATATGTTTTCAATGCTTAATATTAATTGATTATCTAACAATCAAAGCACATAAAATTTTGTTCATAAGATTCATAAATAAAAGTATATCATTCTGGATTTTTATATTTATTCAGATGACATAAATTGGAAGAGTTAACAGATGATGATTATGATTCTTAGTAACATTCTTTAAGCTATAAGAATTCAAAAATATAAATTCTATCTTTGAATTTTACATTATATGGTTTTTATCCCTTCAAAATTAATCTCAAAAAAAGTAATCACTATGCTCTGGCCTTCAAACTATTTTTAAAAATCATTCAGAAAAGAGAATATTGTATTTTTAAAATTTATATTAACATTTGGTCAACAATTTTTGAGTTAATAAACTATATTCTTAAAGCAATAACCTTTCTTTACATATGTCTTGTGTGTATTTCATACAATTAGTTAATAATCCTGTTAGATTTTTCCTTATAAATTACGTCCCATGAAATTCATGCAATATCTGAACCAACTGAAGATGCGTAACACACTTTTTAAAATAGTGATTTTCTCTTATGAGAGAAGATAATTTTAGACTATTCCAATCATTTGTAGAACATAAAATATCAACAGTATGATCATTTATAATGTTTACATGTTAGACTGTATTAGTTAAAATATTACACTTCAGTAATCAAAAGCCATCTTGTAATTAATTTGATAAACTTTAGTACATTATTTTTACTGAAATGTTGCGGCTTTTGTTTAAAATTCCTAAATTTGAAAAAATTTATTTATTTGTTTCCTTTGAAAGCAATTAAAATAATTAAAAATTATATTTTGGTTAACTTTTGTAAATTTTAAAATCCCTATACTAGTAGTTATACTCTTGAATGAAAATATATTTGTGAATTACTAACAAATTATATTAATGTTGCCACTAGATTTTAGTATCTTGGGTTTAAATAGCATACATTCAGACATATTTGTATTGACATACTAAAAAATATAAATATTTAAAATTACAAAATTGATCAAAAAAAAATGCACAAAGTAATATTTCATAATTTCATCATAAAAAGCAATTGTATATACTCCTAATTCTGTTTATACACAAACTTTTGATTTAAAAAAAAATATCTTTTTACACGAGTTGTTTTGAAATAACCTGATCAATTAAAAAACTAAGAAAAACAATTTATGT
This sequence comes from Epiperipatus broadwayi, assembly GCA_028023455.1. NCBI lineage: Eukaryota > Metazoa > Onychophora > Udeonychophora > Euonychophora > Peripatidae > Epiperipatus > Epiperipatus broadwayi. Next base: position 30,170 of record JAQFVV010006220.1, on the reverse strand, counting down.
ATGTTATTATCATCTCATTTGATAAAGAAAATGTTTTCAATTCTTTATTTCCCTATTATTTTTCAAAAATTCCATTTCTCGGCAATACTTCTGCAAATAGAAAAATTTGCTTGTCAGCATTTTAATGTTTTTGATGTTTTGTTTTGAAAAGGAAAATACCTTATTGGTTTTGAAATTTGGTTTGCATTTCGATCTTTTTGACTAAGTTTTTTAAAAAAGTGTATCTTATTGTTATTGATGTTCAAAAAATTTAACAAAAATTAAAGCCAGATTCGATTTATTAATTTTGTCAACATTTAGAATGTAAGTTATACAGTGCATGCATATTTTAGAATCTATGTTTTGTTAATTAAATCTGAAATATTTTTCATAACCTTCATACAATGTCAAATAATCCACCTACAAAAAGAAGAGGAAAGTGATTTCTTTGGATACTAAAATTCCAATTTTTGATTGTCTTAAAACCTTAGAAGGAGCAACATCTGTATGAAAGAATTTTGATTTACATGAAGCTATCATAAGAACTATTACAGGTAATGAAGCTGCTATTAGGAAGTCAGTATATTCTGGAACAAAATTAAGTGCTAAGTCATCATCTTACCCAAGAGATATTATTAAGGAGAAAATGGAAAAAGCTTTGGTAATATGGATAGAAGAAATGTCACAAAAAAGAGTACCAGTAGATGGAAATGTCATCAAGCAAACAGCACTAAAAATGTATAAACAAATTAAAGAAATAGAGCCGGGCACTTCATCTGAGTTCAACATTTTCTGCAAGTTCAGGTTAGCTGACATAGTTCCTTAAAATATATGCATTTCACAACATTAAAGAAAGTGAAACTGCTTATGTGGATGAAATAGTACCAAAAAATTTCCAAAAAACAGCTAAAATTATTGAATATGGAGGATATGCTCTTAATAATTTTGGAATGTTGATGAAAGTGGTTTTTTTAAAAAAGAATACCAAATAGAACTTAGTAGCAAAATTGTTGAAAATTGCTGATGGTCTCAAAGTAGCTAAAATATTGTTACCTTGATGTTTTGCTCTAATACTTTAGGAAAGTGTATATTGAAACCTCTACTTGTTAATCAAACCCAAAAACCACACTGAATAAAATGTGTATATTTGAATTGCCAGTTCACTGGATAGCAATTTAAAAGATCTGGGTATCACTGAAATCTTTACCGAATAGTTCAACAAATGTTTTGTCCCAGGAGTCATGATATTTGATCTACTTTTTCCTTATTTTATTCATTTCATTGCTTTGTCTTATTAATTACTTGTTTTATATTATTTTTTTCATATTGTTTTATTTATTATTAAACTGAGAGAGTGCAAGCCTCTCAAGCACTTAGCCAATCAGATCGCAAATACTGAGACAGAGAATTTAACAAGAAAAGAGTGGTTCCACTCTCTTCTTTACTTGTCTTTCTATATATCCAAGCCAGTCCAAAAGTACATAGATCTGAATGAATCTTAAATATCTTCACACTCAACTCACTGAGTTCTAATTATAAACATACAGCGTGATATCTTTCGATTTTCTACGCAGTAGTTTTTCGATGTTATAACTTGCAGCAATATATGTAAATAATATTTATCGAAAGATTTCACGCTGTATGTTTATAATTAGAACTCAGTGAGTTGAGTATGGAGATATTTAAGATTGATGCATTCAGATCTAAGTACTTTGGACCGGCTTGGATATATAGAAAGACAAGTAAAGAAGAGAGTGGAACCACTCTTTTCTTGTTAAATTCTCTGTCTCAGTATTTGCGATCTGATTGGCTAAGCACTTGAGAGGTTTGCACTCTCAGTTTAATTTCAATACCTTCTGCACTTTGTAAAATAAATATTATTTATTTATTATTGTATCATAGCTCTGAAGAAGACTGCAAGACAATCAAAACATCAGTTTATATATAAAGAATTGCAATAAAGAGATAAAAAAGAAAGGAATATAATTATAATTTTTTTAAATAATATAGCAAAATAAAAAAAATAATTTTTTTTTAATAATATTTGTGATTTTTTATTTTATTTAGCTAACAATACCATGAAAAGAAATACTTCATATTTTATTATTAATTATAAGTTTAAAAAATTTAGTTTTATTGATTTTTTTAAAATTTCCCCTAATAGTGTAATCTCTTTTATTCATTAATTTATCTTTCTTAAAAAACTCTATTAAATATATTTATTTTTACACTATATTTTTATGTGTCCTGTATAGTATAATCTAGTGGAAGAATGATAGACTTGAGAGCTGTAGATCTTTGAATAGATTCAAGCTATCATTTCAGATGCTCAAACATACAATGATTCCTTACGCAGTTTAGTGCAATGGTAGACTTTGAACAAAGTTCAGAATTCAAAATCTGCTTTTGAGATGCTTGAACATCATAATACTTCCTAAAGCATGTATCCATACAATTTCTTTTACTCCCCATTATATTACTTTACAATAATCATTTTACTGTAAAATATATATTTCCATTTTCTTCCTCTATGAATGCATACTTCCTTCTAGGCTCCATCTATAAATACACTATTTGAATCTTTTATTTTTTTTAATATAAAATTTATATATATATTTACAAAGGTCACTACACATTATGTTTGCATAGAGCAATTGAGTGAATATACATCTGTTTTGTTATTATTATTATAGCGACGATGAGATACGTGGACTTTCGTATGCTGATGATTGACTTAAAAAGCCGAACAGTCGATAGATATTCTGAAAAAAATGCTATTTATATAGTTTCCAGGAATCGATGCATTCTTGGCTGTGCCTAATAATATGCTGTTGCAATACATATTTTCATGTGCATATGAATTTTTCATCGATCAATTATTTTTCGCATAAAAATTGAAAAAGTACTCGGTAACAAATACTCTTTTCTCTGTATATTCAGAAAAAACGAGATGTTTTTCTTTCTCATTAGAATTAGGTCTAACCTTTAATTGAAAGTGTGTTATGGACTGCGTACGTGTCACTTATTCTTCTAAGAACAATAATATATATATAAAATGTAAAGAAAGTCGATATATTTATATGCACGCACACACATTGTTACTGTAATTGTCTGTTCTCATTATCAGTCTTTAAAGCAAAATCCTTGATAGTTTTGACACAAGCTTTATTTTTTATATTAATCCTGAAACTTTCATATCATCTTTCTATTCCAAACTCGAGATGGAAATTTGATATATCTATATGTATGCCTTTCATAATATGTAATCTATTACTCTACTTGACAATTTTTTTTTTTTAAAAAATACTTTGTTTAGGTTAATTTTTTTTAAACTTTTTTACTGAACTCCCGTCTTATAAAATAACTGTTGATTATTAAATGAAAATAGTGCGTTCTGCTTTCCACCAAAATGTTATTGAAAACTCCAATCAGTAGTCGGCGTCCAGTTTAAGGCCTGGACGATGCAACTTGCCACTTTCTTTTGTTTATCCTATTAGCACACCCCATCTGGTAGCTATCTGATGCCCAACAGCTGCTGCTGCCAAAAATATCTGTCCTTAACTGTAGACAACCCCTTTTCTTGTTAGTCTCCTTTTATGATCTCTTTCTACAAAATATACTGGTTGAGTGTTCAATTGTGATGCTGTCAACAGACTAAATAAATTAGATATATTGATATCATTGATAGCTGCTACTGGGATTCAAAATTTCTTTAAAGGCTGCATTAAAATAGTCCAGCCTTTAAAGATAATTAAATTACCGACTTTATCGATCTCATTTTTCATTTAATTATATGTAAATTAGTTTTTTTGTGTGTGTTTAGTAAGAGCCATTTTTTTCTTTGTCGACATCACCCGTATTACTCAATAATAGCAGTAATGAAGTAAGCCTAAATTATCATTAATCTATGCCTTTAATAGGGGATGTCATACAGCCCTAAAAATTCTCACATTTATCGGAAATGCAAGTATGTATATATTATATACAATCGAAGATTTTCGCAGAGTATAGATATAAATGAAGTATTATCCGGGTATATCTGTATATAATTTTTTTAAAATATATATATATAAACCGAGGTTTTCATCAGGTCACACTGGTCATCAATTGGGTAACAAATATTATAAAGTATTTGTAGAGGCACTGTAAATACTGATGTGTAACAATAATGAATGTTCTATTAATAGAAAATAGAAATAATAATTATGAAAAATTATTTAGATTAATGATTTTTTTGTTAATACTCCAAATAGAAAATAATTTGCATGTATCATCATGCTTGTTGATACATTTTGGTCTTTTAAAGATCTCACTGGCTTCTCTGATCTGACAATGTTGGAGAGTGTCACATTTGGATAGTATTTTCATATTAGAAAAATCAATACTATTAACTATATCTATGGCATGAAAAGATAGTGCTGATGATGAGTATTTTAATTACATTAATATGTTCATCTCTCCTAACATTGATGTGATGATTACTCATGCCTTTATAGAAAGCTTTACAAATATTACATGGAATTTTATAAACTCCATATGCCTCAAGAGGGATTGAGTCTTTAGTCTTGGTTGTAATGCTATTAATTTTTTGAAGAGCCAGTAAACATCACATGATCACCAGTTCTTATGCTTGCTCATAACTGTTATCAAAACAGACAAAACTCTCTATACATTTTGCACTCAGTGCAAGCCAGAGTAATCAATGGATGTTAGAAGGCTTATGCATAATATCCCCATCTAGTGCCTACTCATCCAATATACCCAGACTAGTTTCTGGTTTGTGGCCTTCGTCAGTAGTGTCTATGATTATTAAAGAACCAAAGACACCAAAATGTATAGGTACTGAACTAAATTCAGACCTAGTTTATGGCCTTTGTCAGTAGTGGCTATGATTATTAAAGAACCAAAGACACCAAAATGTATAGGTACTGAACTGAGTTCAGACCTATATGAATACATAAGCCAGTAAACTTGAATTGAAAATATTGAACTTGGATTGAAAATATTTGAGTGTTTTCAATTTAAGATTCATAAATTTTGTAGTTAAATAGAGATAAAAGGTGGCTGCTGGAGGGTTGCATTAGATCCTAAGATCTAGGTGCAGTGCTCTCAGATCCAAGGCTCCTCACTGACAAAGGCTGCAAAGCAGAAACTAGTCTAGTGATATTGGATGAGTAGATCCTAGATGTGGATTTTATGCACAAGCCTTCTGGCATCCATTGATTACTTTGGCTTGCACTGAGTGATAATATGTATAGAGATTTTGCCTGTTTTGATAATTTTTTGATGAGTGGTATATGTTGTCTTTATATCATAATGTCTTAGAATACATATAATATTATCTGTAGTTCCTTTTATATAAGGATTACAAACTCTAGTTTCTTTTGTCTTTTATTTTGATTGTTTAGGATTTGAATTAAGGCTCTGAAGTTTTGCTTTTTTAAATATATTATAAATTTTGATTTTTGCTGCATCATCTGATGTAGGATCTATTTTGTCAATAACTGTTTCAGTATTAGAGATAATTTTTTCAAAACGTATCCTGGAATGTTTATTGCAAAATTAAAATCTTTCTCTGAAATTGGAATCTCATTTATAGAGAGAGTTATATATATATAGAGAGTAATAATAATTGATAACAGTTATAGATTGTCAAGCTGATTTCTTAACTAAAACAACTAGCATATATAGAACTAAACAAGTCAGTGAAACCGGATCTAATGTCTGACAGATACTGGTTACCAACTTCTCCAGAAATAGAAAGAAAATGAGACCGAGATGCGACAGGTATAAAAACAAAAGTCTCTTGAAGTCTTTTTCCTGCTACAGTGGCTGGCAGGTTGGTGTTCAAGAGGACAGAATATCCTAGATAATTGGTGCCTGTAGGTAATCCAGCTGATTAGGACCTAAAACAGATCACACTGATCTTTTATTATTTTACAATGCCCAACTGGGCTCTTTCACAGATAATAAATAAATGCCTGTTGCAGGTAGCATGAACTTTACTTATAAGTTTATTTAATTTTGGTTCATGGAGAGATAGGATATTAAGATCCCCAAGAATAATGTAGTTAGTTCTCCATATGATATTGTATATTAGCTATTTTATGTATATTAAACTATTATATTCTACACCTGGTCTCTGTTTTCTAAACCAAGTTAATATTGCTGATCACTAGGCGAAATCCGGGACACAACAAATAAAGTGGCACAGTCAAGAATAAACCTTGTAAACAGGGGAGAGAGGATTAGAAAAATAGTGGTTAAGAGCAAAAAATCAAATGGTTTAGGATTTGTACTAAAAATGTATTCAATTGGTCAAAATAGCATAGGAGAATTCAGGGTAGATAACATGTCAGAATGGCCATTATATATAACCTAGATAGAAATTTTTTTACCTTGAGTGGGATAGACAATAATAAAAAGAAACTTGCAACACTCATGTGTTTCATGGTTAAGAGGGTAATTGAAGTTATAAGTAAATGTTTTGAGCTACCATTGCCTGAGAAGGTTAAATATGAAGAAGTAATTAAAAAATTAAATGAACATTTTAACCCATGTCCCTCTCATCATATTGTGAGATTAACCCTGTATAATAGGAAGCAACTAAAGGGTGAAAAATAAAGGAGTACAATTTGGCTTTGAAAGAACTAGCTAAAGATTGTGGGTATGGTGATTTTGTAGAGGAAATCCTTATGGATCAATTACTCTGGGGGATAGTGGATGATAGACTTAGGCAACAATTGTTAATAGAATAAGAATTAACATATGAAATGGCTATTAAGAAGGACATGGCATATGAGCTCATTTTAGAACAAGCTCAGACTTATAGGGCAAGGTCGGAAGAGAATGCAAAAATGGGTATTTTCAAGACAAATAGTGAGAACGGTAGGCCTCTTGAGTCAAAAGGTAATTACTTGTTACTTTTATGGTAAATTAAGCCATATGAAGAAAGAGTGCAAATGGAACAAAAACTCATGTTTTAAATGTGGTAAAAAGGAGCAATTAGCACTGGTGTGTAAAAAAGAGGGTATAATGAAAAACCCTATGCCAAAAAGTAGGGAAGGGAAATTGATAAAAAAAACCACTAATTAAAAATCTACACATAAAAGAGATACATTAGTTCATGATTAAAATTCAGGAAAAAAATATAGAAATAAAAATAAACAGTAGATCAGCAATTTCTATAATGTCTTTTACAGATTGGGAGAGTTTATCAGCAACTAATTTGAAGAGTTCGCTAGAGAAAACAAGTATTACAGTGAAAGATGTAAATGGCTACATACTTAAAATTTGGGCCAGGTTACAGTGCCAATCAAGTATAACAATAAAAAATAAAATCTACGGTTATATATCATAAAGGCAAAAATTAAGCCTATTATAGGGAGAGATTGGTCCTGTGAATTAGGAATACAAATTAATATTATAAACGGGATTTCTGTAGAACAGGAAATAACTAGAAAATACCCATAGCTTTTTAATGAAGAATTAGAATTGATGGATAAAAAACCAGTCAAAATATAGGAAATGTGCATCCAGTAGTTTGCAAACTGTGAAAAGTGTCATTTGCACAAAGAGGGAAGGTTGATGACAAGCTAAAATTCTTAGTCAAAAAAAGAGTATTAACGTCCATTGAAACCTCTTATTGGGCTACACCATTAGTGGTAATAACCAAACCGAATGAGGAAGTTAGGTTGTGTGGGGATTACCAAGTTACAATAAATAAATATTTAAACAGGGGAGTGTACCCTGTCCCAAACATTAGAGAAATACTGGTGGGTCTACAAAATGCTTTGTATTTTGCCAAGTTAGATCTAAACTGCATTCCATCAGATAAAGCAACAGAAAAATTAGTGCTTATGACCCACATGAGCTTATATAAATGCAACAGACTACCATTTGGCATTTCTATAGTACCAAATATTTTTCAAGCAAAGATTAATGCTTTGTTATAAGGTTTAGAGGGGTCATTCCATACTTTGATGATATACTCATCATGGTAAATTCAAAAGACAAGTTATGAGAAAAGCTCCTCACTGTGTGCGAGAAATTACAGAAATTAGGCATAAAACTGAACCTACAAAAGACTGTCTGGATCAAAAAACAATTAACATTTTTAGGTCACTTGATTTCAGACAGGAAAGAAACCATCACCACAAAAAGTAACAGCAGTGATGAATGCCTCTTCACCAACGAACATCTATGTAGGCATTTTTGTGATTGAGGAATTTCTTCAAGCCTTTCTTGAAGAACAAGGTTCAGATTACAAAACCCTTTTATGATTTGTTAAAGAAGAATCAAAAGTGGAAATGGGAAAAGTGCCATCAAAATCCATCAAGAGGCTTTCCAGCAAATGAAAGCCTTACTATTAATAGACAAACTGTTAATGCATTATAATAGCACTCTAGAAGTATGTTTGACTACCAATGCATCCAAATAAGTACTACCTCATCTGTGCTACAAAGGGGAGTGTCCCATTACATATGCATCAAGGACTTTTTCAAAAGCAAAAAAGAACTACAGCCAATTAGACAAAGAACCATAGGCTAAAAGCAGAAAGAAATTACAGCCAATTAGACAAAGAGGAATTGGTTATTATTTTTGGCCTTAAAAAATTTCATTAATTCTTATTTGGCAGAAACTTTATAATTACGGATCACAAACCACTACTTGAAATTCTGGAACATGATAGACTGGCACCTGAACATTTAAGCCCATGCATGATGTACTGGAGAAATATTTTGGCAGGATATGACTATATACTCCAATATCAGAAAGGCAAAGAAATAGCACATGCAGACATGCTGTCACAAATGCCAGATAAACAAGAAAAAAATAGTACAGAGGTTGAAATAAATTATATAGATGTCTTAAACTCAAAAATATTGAATAGTAAAAGGATAGCAAATTGTACAAATGCTGATCAGGGCTACCAGAGATTGAAGCAATGGATTAAAAATGGATAGCCAGATTCAAGGCCTGAATACATTGATCTGAGTTTTGGGGCAAATAGAAATAAACTATCCATTTGTAAAGGCTGTGTGTTAATGGGTGATCAGGTTGTGATTCCTGTGTAGTGCAGACAAGTTTTAAGTTTACTACATGAAGGCTCATCACTATTATTCTTTTGGATGTATTGCATATGCCATTAAATTTCATCCCATTAATTCATGATGGTTTAATATTTAGTGACAATAAAATCATCCTTGGAAATGTATAAATTAGATCTGTGAACCATGTCAGCATCAAGCAAATGATGATACCAAAAAGTAATGTCCCTGTTAAATAGTGGTTTATTGTACCAGTTTATTATCAGCTCAAAATGATATCAAATATACATGTTGTATTTATTATTTGCTACTCTTAGTTAAGTATTAGTAAACTAAAATTTTCAATCTTATTATGGAAAAGTTTTATAATGATATTAGGGAACCAAATGTAAAGTTACAGTGATACCAATTTATTTTAGGTAGATTTGAATTATATTATCAGTCCCACAGCTTAGATAATAAAATTAGAAAGTTACATGATCTTCTTAATATAATAAAATAAGCATAATTATCGATACCTTAAGGAATATTTGTCATCTTAAAAGTGCCTAGTATTTTAAGTATTGCCTGCCTATCATTCGTTATTACCTTATCTGATATAGAAATTGAATAAACCTATCTATACGTGGTAAATAAAGCTTAGTAAATTTGTAAAAAATTAAAAAGATGTAAATTAAGAAATAAGTGTAAATAATAATAATGTAAAATGTAATAATGTATCATAATTTTGATTTTGATTTAAGGAGATATTCTCATGTTAGTATTAGAGTAGTGCTAATAAAGTATTTTTTTTTTTTAATTATAATTTCCTTTTGATAAATTTGGTAAAGGATATATATATATATATTATTTCTGAATGTGTAAATATTAATTGTAAAAAAAAATTAGTAAGTTGTCAATAACGTTATTGCTAAACACTATCCACATTATTATTATTATTGCTATCACCACCGTCATAACTCAATATGATTAATTTTATTATATGTTCAGCATCTCATCAATAAATTTTACTTAAACGTTTCTATTTAGAGCGTATAAAATTATACTATGGACTGATTAAAATATTGTTGGTATTATGCAGAGATACTATTTTAAAGTGATATCTTAAAAACAAAATACAGTATTTGATTTTTAATAATAATACCTTAATAAATTGTAAGATACGATCATTCACTAAACTTAGTCATGCTAATCAAAGAATTCAAATTTAAATTATCCTTAGATGATGTTATTATTGTAATTGTGATCAAAATATTTTTAAGATTATCCAATGGTTAATGTGATTGTTGTGTCTACATTATTATCATGGATTTGTTGAGTTATTATAAAGTTAAGAGTTTATCTTTATTATTATTAATAAAAGGAGTTAGATGACATTTAGTATTTCCCTTTTGTAATATAATTTATCTTAATTTTCTATATCTGTATACTATAAAATCCCTCTCACTGATCTAGATATATATTATGAAATTGTTAAATTCCAAAATCATATAAACCCTGAGAAAATTATTGATTGATAATTTTAAACTTTGATTTTGTTTGTTAGATTTTATTTCTTAAGTCATTTGGTATACATTACCTTAGTCTCTTATCTTTACTCTTATTGATTTTATGAATTAATTGAAATCCCAAAGATTTAAATCTTCTTTGAATATTTAGATTAAGAACCCCTTGCTTTTTTTTTAATAGTATCAAATTAATGTTTCAGGATCCCATTCATCATCACCAAGATTGTTGTAATAGTTCATCCATATTTTGTTTTCTTTTAGTTATATCATCATCTTATTTTATTATACCAGCATACTTTATTCATCCTTCATTGGTCCCTATTTCATTACAGAATTAAGTATTCATTACATTAACACATCTTGTTTCTCTTCTTCCCATTCTTAAGTCTATTCATTATTCATTTACATTAGTTAATTATTATTTGATCTTTATCACCCTTTCAATCTTTTACATCTCTATGCATTTGTCATTCATTTCATTTTTCTAATTTCATGATCATCTCGCAGACAAATGCCTTCCTGATTATTAATCATCTCATATAATTGCAAGTCAACTCATCCTCTCTTAATAGTATTATCTTTCATATATTGAAAGTTAGCTTAATCTGTGTCCTGTAGGTATTGTTAGAATGAAGGAATTTAAGGTCAATGTACTGTAATGTCTTTAGTATACTGTAATCTCTTTTAATGATGCTCTACTCATATGTTCATTCTTATGCTCATTGTAGCTTGCCCTCTCTGTTCTAATATTCATATTTATTCTATTTTATTTTAGTCATACTCTATTATATGCCCTGATTTCAGGCTGATGTGACTTACGAGGGGTACTATGGGATGTGGGGGTTACAATATATAATATGTGTGTGTTTTAGTATATTATGTTGCCATTCATTCATCTATGATTACAAGGAACCTAAATTACCTTTGCTGTAATGGATAATCATGATATTCCATGATAATTACTGCAATCTTAACTGTTCCCTTTATTTTTAAAAATTTGAACAATAAAAATATAATATGAGGTAACACAACATCATGATTCCATATATTTCTAAAAAAAAAAATCCAATATTTTTGAAGCTAATGAATCACCACTATGTTTTAAAAAGTTCTCCAGGCACTTCATCAGGACTTGCAGCCTTTCCATTTTTAAAATTACAAAGAGCTATCTTAAATTACTAAGCTGAATATCTTTGTTCAAATCTAAATAAATAAATAAAATGAATATATTATTAAAAGTTGTCATCTTAATTCTTGTATAATTATTCAAAAGATGATCAAAATGCTCCTTCATTCTATTCAAAATATTGTATCATCAATAAGAGATGCTGGATTTAACAGAATTGTGGTGCCATTTCATAAAACCATATGATGTTTTAGTGCATCCAGAAAATATCTAGAATGACCACAATCTGTAAATATCTGTATCTTGTTTTTAGTTTTAGTATAATAATTATGTTAAAGCTTTTTTGTCAGTTGGTAAACCTCTACCTTCAGATTTCATTATTTATTATGAAATTCCATACTTAATTTATTATTTTTCCAAGCAGAAAAGTACCTTATTTTTTCTTTTTAATAAAATTACTAATAATAAGATCATTAATAGAACGCCAATCATTATTTCTCTTTTTAGTGAATTCAAAAATAGACTTACTTGTATTTATAACACATTCCTTAATGACAATTCTAGAGATCCAATTTAGCAAATTTTTAATAGTTGTTGAAATTTAATATGTATAGTAGGTACTTCTAAAATTAAACATCAATCTTCTTGTTGATATTATTGAAATAAGATCTACTTTTTAATCTGTCTTTTTAATCTTGAAGCTTACTAATATATGATCTGACCAACAGTCTGTGCTTGTTAGTTGTTGCTTATTATGAACTTCTCTTGAAATCTGACTTCTAACTATAATATAAACTATTAAATGTTATTGTTTTGAATAAGAATGCATCCATGTTCATTTATGGGGGTATTTCTGCTAAAAAAGTGTATGTGTTAGTCAATTCATGTCTTTTATAAAAATTTAATAAAAATAGACCATTTGAATTTACAGCATCAATATATCATTATTTCCAATACCTTTTGTCCAAAGTCTACTATTTATGCCAACAGTGCATTAAAGTCTCCATTGTATTGCTGGAATAATGCTATCCAGCAAAGAATGAGAGCTTTATTTCTCTGAATTTGCCGAATTCAAGATTGGAGCTTAGACACTAATAAAATGAAAATTAAATATTATTGTGCAAGACAAATTTTAATACCATTGGTCTTTCATTAACACAGTGAGAAATTTAAGAAAAAACTGCTAAATTAGACTTTATAACAAATCCAATATCATGCATTCTCCTTTTTCTGACTGATCTGTCATTGCAAATTCTGGTGACCATCCACCCTGTTTCTTTAAACTTTTTTTCATCTGGAAAATGAATATCACTAAGAGCAATTATATTGATCTTAAATCTTGACAGCTCTTTAGCCACCAGTTTAGTATCTTTTTGCATTAAGTAAAATTTGCACAATGTATGTTCCACGCTTAAAGAAAATATTAGATTTATAATATTTTATCACTATCTCCTTCTTTACTACTACTGCTACTGCTACTGGTACTGCTACTGCTACTGCTGCTACTACTACTATTATTATTTTATGATTATAATGAATAATCTATTAGTCATGACAACTTAGCCAATTGTGTAGACAGGTCATTTTAAAACTAGATTTTAATGGCTTTTTCAATGATTGTGGTAGACAGAGGACCCCTAAATAGGGCTGCCTAAATATATAATCTTTTCCATCTGGAAAAATCCAGTTCCAAATAAACTCATCAGTGATTGTTGTTGCCTAAAATAATGATTACAATTAGAGATTGTCAAATACTAAATGTAAGCCTGTCTTTATCATTGCTTTCTTAATTCGGAGAGCTTGCACCAAAAAAGAGAAAAGGGAATTAGATTTTGAAATAATGTACATGCAATTAAAAGATGGTAATGTGGGGAACAAATACTTAATCTTACACCCACTGCTATTATAATGAGATAATTGAAGACATAAAATAATCATGATGACTAAGATCTATACTAACTTAAAAGCTGGAAGAAAAAGAAGAAAAAGACAGAAAAGTGTGTTTGCATTGGATACAGTACCTAGCATTTGATATTCCAAGATTTTATTTTATAAGGTAACTGAAGTTACTCTTGCCCAGCCTTATTTATTTGTTATTCACAGTTGACTTTCAGATATAGGATCATTTTATTATCCACTTTCATGGAGTCTATCTGTAACTTAATCATACTACCCAATCAATCATCTTATACTACATATGTATTTCAAGTAATATATGGCTCTTCATGTGTGTTTAAAGATTCACCACATTGAAACCATGCTAGAATAATAATTCAACTATCATACATAAAAAAATTTAATGTATTTTGTTTGTTTTCTAAGTGTCAGTGTTTTAACAAGCAATTACAATATGTATTATGTTTAAATTGACAAAGTAATATTAAACATGTGCAAGGCAGAGATTATTGCAATCTTATTTGCAATCACACATAAGCTAGTAAATATCTCATTTCTTGGTTATATATGTAATAATTAATAAATACTATCATAATTTACTATAAAATGTTATCAGTCAAGTACTGTTTTGGTGCAGTTATGTCAGATTTATAATCAATTGTTATGAAATAAAAAACCTTGAGCAAGTTATATTACCATGCTCACTTGCATTCAATATATTATTAAAAATAGTTATGTACAAAGCTTTTCAATTTTTCTTTTTCTATTATTTGATTCATTGCATACAAAGCTAATTTTCTAAATTGGGAATTAGATTTACACTCATATATATGAAAAAATTGTTTCCAAAAATTTTAATATAAGATTTAATATCTTATCTATCTTTGGAATAGAGAAATAAATAATACTAATGACAAAAAAAATCCGACTGATATATATTAAATAGTACATTCTATTGAATGTGGGAGCCTGTTTGTTTAGTTACTTATTAATTTAATACTTATTAAGGTGAAACTAAATCTAACTTATTTGCATATCATAGATAACGTATTTATCAATATAAAAAACTAAATCTAATCCTCAATTTATTTATATTTCTTTTATCATAAAAAAATCTGCACTTTACTATTGCTCTCAGAAAATTAGCATTGTATAGAGTGACTCAAATGATAAGAAAAGAAGCCTGGTGCATTGCTAATTCAAATAACATATTTTTCAGAGATTTAGTAATATGTAATTGAGCATATTCTGAAATTTTGATTATTTAGCCTTTTTTCCCATTTCATAACAGTTGATTGCCATGCATATGATATATTGGAGCAACTAAGTATTTGGTTTTTAGTATTTTAATTAATTAGAAACTGTTTTAATAAGTAACTTTGAGATGTAAATATATAATGGAATTATCATCACCCATTAATTTCAATCATCCTCAGTTAACTGCAAGTAAAATCTTTCCAAATTTATTCCAATTTTTATAATCCAAAAGTTTTTCTTTTACATATTTCTTCAGCAAACTTTTATATCTCATTCATCTTTATCAGGCATAGTCTCTTTCCACATTGTTTATAATCTTTTGATATTAATTTTAAAACTTTCATTGTGGATTTATTATATCTTTTAGCAACATGCTCAATCAAGATCTACTTTAACCCTTTAATGTCTCAATGATGTCAGTGATAAAGATTATTCTTTCATTCACATATTTCATTTTCATCCCTTTTTATTTTTACTCTTAATATATATTTCTCCATATTTTATTATGTGGTCCAAAATTATACAATAACTCTTTTGTTAAGTATCTTAAGTTATTTATATTAAAAGTTCTCCATCAAGTTTAATTCTGTTGAATTAATTTTATCCATTATGTTTTCATTTTCCAAGATATTTATAGCTGTTAACTTTCTTAGTAATCAATCTTTGATTTCTTTTATTTGTGCAAAGGCAGTGAAAATTATTTTAGTCTTTTTAGTATTTTTAAATAATGTAAATAAATAATCTCCATTTACTTTTTATTCTTTTAATTTACCATTTTACTTCACAAAACAATAATCTGTTGTAATGCTTTAATAATATTAATTTTCATATTATCAGAATGTAGTTTAATCACTACTGCTATATTTTTATTAATATTCTTCCAAATCTGATAATATACTAGATGTATGTTTTGATATTCCAAAGCTTTCATTACTATGAGAAAGTTTATTGAGTCAAATGCATTTTCATCTTATTGATTCTTTCTAGAATTCCTTTTAATGTTTGGATGTGATCTATCATAGTAAACAATATTTAAATTAAGCTTGTTTTATTTTTTGGTTGAATTGAATTTAAAGTTCTCTATAAACAAATTATAATAATTTTAATAAAGGGCTTGAATAAAAATAATAGAAAAGTGATGTCTTTAATTTCTAATTTATTTTTTCATTCTTTTAACTAATAGTATCGCTATTGAATTCTTTAATTTATTTGGTACATTTTAACATTTAGACTATTAGTATACAGATTTAGCTTTTCCAAACATTTTTTTTATTTCTTCATTTGCTTTTTTTAATATATCAATAATAATTCCACAATTTTCTAGAGCTTTCCATTCTTGGTAGATTTCATTGCATGCTTCAACCCTTCATTTAAAGTACATAGCATCAAAAGATATTACTATAATTGAAAGAGCTACTTTAAGAGTTTTATTCTCATCAACTTTCCTGGACAATTCTTAATTACACATTCTTATACAATTGTTATTATTAACGTTTTTTCAGACATTTACAGAATTCTACACATTTGATTCTTCTAAATTGCATATTTTTAAATATTTTTGCATTTCTTGTTTTTTTTTTTACTTATATATTGCTATGTCTCAGTTGGAATTTTATTGGAAAATTGCTGCCTTTGAGCAGTTGAATATCAATTATTTTCTGATTTATAGAAAATTAATATCATTTGCAAATTAGAAATACCAAAATGTCATTCTTAATTGCTTTTAACTCTTAGCTTTACATTAAATTTCATTGAACACTGATCTCTTCCTGCATTCAATCTATTAAATATAACAGTCTTAAAATATATATTTTCTGTCATATTTTCATTTGGTATGTTTATGCCCTTCCATTTCTGGTTAGATATTTAGTGAATTCTATTAATACCTTTTCTTTTTCACATCTGTCTTCATTGCCAAATTTATTCAAAATACTTTCATCTTTCAATTATTTTTTTATTATTCTAGTATTAAAGTTTATCATAAATTTTGAAATATTGTTTGATGTGATCAAAAACATTATGCATATTTAAATAAAATTATTCTACTTTTTCATCAGAATAAGAACTTTTAAGAGTGGCACCAGTTTATCATCATTTCGTTGCAGGATGAAGGTCTCTCCAAGTTCAATATTTCTTCTCTGATCTCTTGCCTCTTTTCTCCACATCACCCTGCACCTTTTTGCATTTCATCCACCATCTCACATATGGTCTCTTTCTAGGTCTTTTACAATTTCTTCAAACCTGGTTTAAGATTTCAACTGTCCATATATTATCATTTTTTCCAGCAATATGTCTAGCTCAATTCTAGTCTTTTAATTCTTTCAATGATGTTGGAAACACCTGTTTGTTCTCTTACCCATGTACTGTTAAGTGTCAAAGTCTTAGATTTATAAGAAAGAACTGGTAAGGCACATTTATTAAAAATCTTCATTTTCAAACTCATAGTTATATTTCTTTTAATATTAAGTTATTTCTACCAAAAGTACTCCAATCAAGATTAATTCTATGATTAATTTGATCCATTATATTTTTATCTGTAGTAATAATCTGACCAAGGTATTTGTAGTTAACTTTTTTTTAATTATTATTATCAATCTTTATTTTCATTTTTTAAGAAAATACATTAAACATTACTTTAGTCTTATTGGCAAAAACAACTTTTATTCCTTTAGCTTCCCATTTTAATCTGCAAAAAGTTTTGGAGATATGGAATCATCCTGTCATACACCCTTCTCAATATTAAACTTCCAAGTATTATTAAGTAATCTAATTGTTGCTGTTGCATTTTTACAAATATTCTTCAGAATTTGACAATATCATGGGTCTATACTTGTAGATCCAATACTTTAATCACTGGAGAAATGCTTATAGAATTAAATGCCATTTTATAATCCACAAATCCAAAGTATAATGGCAACTCATATTTGTATAACTTCTCTCAATACTTGGATATGGTTTATTGTACTAAAATCATTTTTAAATCCAGCTTGTTGTTTTGGTTGGTTGAAATCCAAAATGAGTTGTAATTATTTGTATCAAATGGATAAAAGACTGATAAGTCAGTAATTTCTAATATCTTTTTTATTACTTTTTTTAAATATTAATATTAGTTCTGCATTCCTCCAACCATCTGGGACATCTTTATCACTTAGACATTTAGTATATATAACTTTGTCAAAAAATAATAATATCTTCACTGCTTCTTTTTAGATATCGGTTATAATTCTGTTATTACCTGGAACTTTTCCCTTCTTCATAAATTCAATTGCATGTCTCACTTCTTCATTTAAAATACTGGACAATCCAAAAAATTATTGGTTGTAGGAAGCAGTTTTTCTTGTTCTTTCATACTATATAATTCTTGATAGAATTTTTCTACACACTTCATATCATCTCTCTTTTTAATAATAGTTCCATCTTTTTTTTATTGCATAAATAAGTTTCCTACCAATATCAAAATGTTGTTTTACACACTTCAGGCTTTTATTCTCTTTTATAGATTTTCTTGCTAGTTCACAATTATACTTTCTTATATCATTATCAACTTTTTTCACATCATTTTACAAATTTGAGAGATTCAATCCTTAATACATCATTTTTATAATTTTCATATTCCTTCTTTTTTTTATATAAATTTTCTAGTCTCGGTTGAAATTTTACTGGTCAACCTCTACCAGCTATTTTGTTTTGCAGTTTTTAAAAGGGTATCAGTTATTTTTCTATTAATTTCATTTAAATCTAAA
Source organism: Epiperipatus broadwayi (assembly GCA_028023455.1). Classification (NCBI taxonomy): domain Eukaryota; kingdom Metazoa; phylum Onychophora; class Udeonychophora; order Euonychophora; family Peripatidae; genus Epiperipatus; species Epiperipatus broadwayi. The sequence goes on along the minus strand of JAQFVV010006220.1, from coordinate 11,611 downwards.
TCATGTTCAAAGTCTGTTAAGATTTACAAGTTCTAATTTAAATTCATTAGAATGTTTTTGAAAACTAGGAATATCAATTGTGAATATTGTTTGTTTTTTTTTAAATAATTTTTGACTCTCTAGTTTTATATTAACATGTTTCTTACATCTCACCAATTGATGACCACTTTCTGTTTTGAATTTATTAAGAACATTACAATCTTGAAACGTATTTTTTATTAGACAAAATATAATCCAATCTGCTGTATCTTCATTTGGATGCTTCTATGTCCATTTAATATTTTTCTCGAAAAAAAAAAAAAATCATCATATAAAGTTTTTCTTTTTTTAAAAAAACTCCACAAATCTATGTCCTCTCTCATTTTTATCACCAATAACCAAATTTACCTACAACATTTTCATCTTTCTCTTGTTTACCAATTCTAGCATTAAAATCTCCATAACAATTTTAAAATGTTGTTTAATCTGAATCAAAAGTCTTTTATACTATCCATATAAAAATCCTTTACTACTTCATCACAATGAGAACTTGTTAGAGCACAAACCTTGAATAACTAATCTTACCACTCTGTCTGATACACCACCAATCCCCACAATGTTGCTTTTCCACTTTTTATTTATAATGACTCCTACTCCACTTATACTTTCAATATTTCTGCCTTTATAGTGCAGTACTTGCTCCTTTTTAAAAATCTCTTGTCACTTCACCTTTTCTTCTAACTTAATAAAGTCTAATAATGTCCCATTTAATATAAAATAGTTCTTGTTCCAATTCTTATAATCTTCCTTCACTTGATCCCTAAGTAAAAGGTCATTATCAAATAGCAGCCTGGGTCTGCATCTCCCATTTACTTTGATTAATCTTGATAATCTCCATAATATTTTTTCATTTTTCATTTGTAATAAATCCATCTCCATTTGTGCTTCCAATATTTGTACTTTTATAGTAAAGGGCATGCCTACTTTCCAAACCAATTATCTTGTGACTTTTTTTTCTAGTCTTATAAAATTCACCAGAGTCCATTTTAAACTTAGACTATTTTTCCAATTTTCATCTATTTAACGTTTGAAGTGCCTACAGTTGAAGGTAACTAAATAAAATATCGAATGTGCAGTCTAGATATGTAACCTGAATATTTTAAACACTTTCTGCCTTTAGCTATCGAACACTAGCTTATCTGACAGTTTTACAGTCTTAGAATATATGAGCCATAATTTATTTTTGCCTGTTATGATTGTAAATACAAGAAAAGTCGATTGATACTTTGTTTAAGAAAAATCAGACATCTGAAAAGATCATCATGCTGTTTGTTGACTTTAAACTCATATTATTAATTTAGTAAAACAATTAATTAATTAGTTATGTAAAAAAATAATAATTTAATTTTAAATACTTTGTTATTCTGATTGCAACATCTTTTACTAATATTAAATGCCTAAATTTTACCAACTTGTACCATTTTATTAACTTTTCTGAAGATTTCTTAAGGTTGTAGCCTTTATGTTTTTCTGCATCCATTTTTGTTGTGTCTTTTATTCTATTTCTCACTGCTCTTATTCGATTGTCTGTTTTAATAATCAACAGGCAAGTATTTTTTATACATGACTATAACTAGATACTTTTTTTTTGATAATCTATTACTGTATTCTCACTATACGGTTATTATATATATCGTTATGTAGATGTTTTCTACAAACATACATATAAACGCGTGCAGGTGCATTTTTTAATTAGTTCTAACATTTGAATGAAAAGTCCAAATTGCAAAAATAAATCTTATTCTTTTTTTTTTTTAGTCATTATCTACTTTAGTTTGGAAGGGGTGAAGGCAGTTTATAAAGTGTAATACAAGATATGTAGGTTATTTTTCATCAGTTTATCTTCTCTCCTACTGGTCGGAGGTGGGGAAACATATCAAACTGTTTTGTGTTATGCGTGATCTTTTGCAGATGAGAATTGTTGTTTATTTTCTAAGTATAAACAAGTTTTGTCTAAGCCATTTGATTCATTTTCTGGTCATCATCAGCTGGTCGACAGAAGAGTTGAAACATAGCAGAATCAGCCCTACTGACACTAGGAAATGCTTAATTGACTAAAATTGAATACCTAATCTAATGTTTTGTTTTTGTTTTTAGTTAAAAAACGATTTATATTGTTTCATTTCAAATCTAAATTAAAAATAGCGGACGTAAGTAATTATCATTATTATTTAAAATTGTCCATTTTTTCGAATCTACATACATACGCATAACTTACATGCCCAAATAGAAATATGACATTCAAAAAATATGTGTTTGTATTTATTTATTGTATCATAAAATTAAAGAAAATTATTCTTAGTATCTGTTTATAATACAGATTATCAGTATATAAATATCTTAATTTGCTAAACAAATTTATTACTGAAACTATTTGAAACATTTTTACTATTTTAAATAGTAATTTTCAATATAAAAAATATAGGGAAAAGATCATATATAATGAATATTGTCAGAATAAAAAATTTTGGTAAAACAGTAGCGTGAACACCTGCTATTTTTTTTTATCTGGGTTTAAATCTGAGGCAGATAAGATTGAATTTAATTTCTGATTATAATCAAATTAAATATTTAAAGATAAGATTGAATTTAATTTTTGATTATAATCAAATTAAATATTTTTTTAAGTAGATGGAAAATGACCATTTCAAATAACCATAAAATATTGTATGGTTAATAGATATCTAACTATTTTTATCCAGAAGGCCAAACCTAGATGAAGCACAATCCAAACCCTTACCACACAACTTGATTAACAGCAAGCATCTACTTTTTCTTTCACTATTGGAGAAATTTTTGTCTTGCAGTAAACTAATGTTTTATGTGCTGAAATCCTGGCATAATTTATCCATCTGCTGTGCATCACAATCTGAGATCTGAATATCAATGAAATTTGAAAAGTTTTACACATAATTGAGCATTTTGGAAGCAAGCTTAAGGTTTCTCTATTAGAAAGTTTTTTCCCCATACCAATTTAATTATTCATTTTATTATTATTTACTCATAAGATATCTAATTATTAAAATCAACACTAAAATTTCATTTTCAGAGTTGATTAACCTGGTGTACCTGTGGATGAATTTGGAGAGGCCATTACAGTGTAGTGAAGTAATGACTTCTGTAAAATAGTGAAAAATTCTCAAAGATAGTCATTTATTATAGCAAATCTAAATAAGTTAATTTATTTTTTAATGCATTATTTTACCCATTAAAGGTATAGTGAACTTATAAAACATTCTGTTTATTCAAACTAAAGTAAGATATAAGATATAAAGTTGAAGTTCACTGCTCTCAAAAAGACAGCTGTTTTTTTCATGTATCTTAGCATTGGCGGGGAAGCGAACCCGCTAACCTGGGATAACTGCTTGTAAGGCAGCTGTGCTGACCACTCGACCACCAACGCTTAACAGCTTTAGCTAATAGAAATATATTTTATGATTTATAAAAATTTAAATTGCAATCCTCTATCTCATTCTTTCCTAGTCTTTTATGATAAATTATTAAACAAATATTCTGTTTTTTATTTCTTTTCTTTTTTTAATTTTTATTTCATTATTGTGAAATATTTCAACTATAGATGATGGTGATTATTATTAGTCTTTTTGTTTTGAAAAATTTCATATTCTGATTTTCAAAAGCAGAGACTAATTTTATCTGCCCAGTTTAGTAAAAATGTTTCACAATTATTAAAATAAATCCAAATAAAAAAAGGCTGATGTTCATTTAATAAAATTATGATCCACTGATCAGACACAAAATAGTAATGATAATGTTAATAAAATTATAGCATTATACGCTGAAGATTTGTTTTAAATAATGATTACAAAATACATTATGTAATTAGATGGAATTTGAACACAGACTTTCAAGCCTTTTTAGTCATCCACTCCATTTTATACAACTGACACACATGACAACATATAAGAGAAAAAGATAAATGATCTCCAATATATGTATTTCATGCTGAATCAGCACTGATCAGTTGGTCATATTATCATCTCCCACAGATATGATATTTGAGAAGAAATTATAGAGTAGTTTGAAATAATTAAAAAATTGTTTAGCTGCTTGCTAAATAATAATCAAAATATTAGTGAAGAAATTGAAATGATCAAAGAGGCTTGATTAAAGTTAGAAATTAACAAAAATCCTTATTAAACATGTTTTAAAAGTACATTTTACACAAAGTCAGATATTTGGATAAATTAAAAAATGAGAAAAGATTTGAAACGTTTAAAATATAGATTTGAAAGAAAATGAAATATATATATATATATTGGAAGATTAACATTAGCAATAGTGAAATCTTGAAGTGATGACAAAAAATATTATCAATTAAATAAAATATAAAAAAAAATTGTATTGGGAATATGTTTAGAAATACAAAAATTTGAAAAATATGTTGAAAGTATTCATGAGTAATGAAAAGCAGGAACTAAAGAAGAATAAAATTCATTTAGATGCTCTGAAAAAAACCCACCTATAATAATAAAACAATACATAGAAAAGCTTTAAAAACATCATCACATTGACATGTATGATCTGCTTTTTAACAGAAAATTAATGGTAATATTATTAAAGTTTGTAATGTAGCTCTTAAAATAAGCTTTTAAAATAATTGTATTTTAAAAAAGTAGCAGATAGGGGTAAGTAAACACTAACTATAATGATGTTATTAATATCATAATATTTCTTTAAGAATTTTATGGCATAAAAATTATCTTCATCTGCCACATTCACAATCTGGAGTTTAAATTCAGGCAAAACTTTGATGTTTTTCTCAGGTTCAAACAAGCTATGAATCATAATATAAGAAGTAGGTTAGGTTAGAATGTAGTGATTCTAAGTTAATAGGGATGTATTGCCTGTAAAAAAAATATAATTGTAATATGACATAATCTTATTGGAAGTGTTGTAAGTTCTATTTTTTTCCTATCATTGATGTTATAGGTTTGCTTTCAATCCTTTATTGCATGCTGTGTTTATGACAGTATCAAGCCATTGCCTTGGCAATTAGTGTGGCCATGAAAAGAGGGTGATTGCCATAAAAATTGTAATAAATTAATGAAAAAACTTTATTTGTGATATGAATGTTTAATATTAAATATGGTAATGATAGCAAACTTCAAATATCCACACATATGTACTCTAAATTGAAAGTTTCAAGCATTGCTCTTAATATAAAAGAAAATATTGCAGCTCTTGTAGAAAATAATTTATTTTAATTATAATGGACTGTTTACAATTTTAATATAATAACAAATTTCTGCAAAATTTCTTCATAATATTAACATATCTTAACTGATGAAAAAGAATGCAAAATAAATGTTAGCTTCTCTTAAAGGTGATATGATAGAAAAAAGTTGTGAAGTATTAGTTTAGCCTACAGTGATGATGATCACTCCTGGGGATATCCTCAGTCCTTATTTTCTGAAATTTAAAGATTGACACAACATTTTTAAAATTTTATGTTCACATAACATTTATTCCATGCTAGGTTCACACAACACTAATTTATTATAGATTAACATAATATCTTATTATATTAGATTTGCACAACATCCATCCCATTCTTGGAAGCCACATATATGGATTATATTTTGGTGCAAATTATATATTATACTAGATTGATACAGCATGCTTGACATTTTAGACTGCTATAACATCCATACCTTGTTAAGTTGATGTAATGTCCATACCATGCTAGGTTAATGCAACATCTATGTCATTCTAAGTTAATCTGCACCACTACCATGCTACATTATCATAATATGCACACCATGCTTAATATCCATGAAATTATCATTCAGATTTATTATATATATATACATCTCATGGTCACCATTCTATAGGCTTACACAATCTGTTTTTCACATAGGCAAACCTCTCCATACAGTAGCTCCTCTCAGTGCAAACCAGAGTAATCAATGGATGCAGGAAGGTTTGTGCATAAAATCCCTATCTAGTGCCTACTCATTCAATATCCCCATACTAGTTTCTAGCTTGTGGTTTTCATCAGTGATGAGCCTTGGATCTGAGAGCACTGCACCTAGATCTTAGGATCTAATGCAACCCTCTAGAAGCTATAGGGATTTATGCTCATTTTTCTGCATTCATTGATTACTCTGGTTTGTACTGAGTGGCACTAATGTATGGAGAGTTTTGCATATATATATATATATATATATATTGTACCTAACTGAAGTGTCACTTAGTTCCAAGAGGTAATCAAGGTTATCTTAGCTTAACCTTTTGTTTAAAATTTCAGATTTAAAAAAAAATAATGATGATAAAAATGGAAATTAACTTAGTTAATTATTAAAATAGGATAATCTAAATATTTTAATAATGTCAGTTGGTTTGATAAGGGATGTTAGGTAATAATTTAACATAAGCAAATGTTAAATTATTATAATTGTGAATTGATAAATAGTATTAAATGTATTCTAAAATTACTACTGTATAATCTATTCTAATGTTTAAAGAATAATAATAAGATAGTATTATTAAGTTGGAATAAGAAAGTAATAAATTTTTAAAAAAGAAATGATATGTAAGTTTTTATTAAAAGGAAATAAGAATATTTGTTATTAGTTTTGTAGTTTAGCATTCTAGTTATAAAAGTTAGTTAGAATAAATAATTGTTAACATATTATTGTTGTAATTCTAAAAATAATTTTAAACAATTAATGTAAAGCCAGACTATGTGAGAATATGTGCATGCATAGACATGGAAACATAAGAATAAAAAAATAATTTAACTCCCACATTGTTTAAAATAAGTAAATAAAGCAAATGTGTGGATAAAATTATTTTAAATGTAATATTTAAGGGTTTAATAAAGGGTATAACTTTAAATTTTATATTTCTTACTATTGTGTTGTATAAAATATAAAAAAAACAATTGTTGCATAATATTTATAATACTAAAATTTTGACTTTGCAGCTGAAGGTCATGTGGTATGGAAAAATTATATTGATTATGTCAGTAGATTGATTCCACAGCTGGTTTGTCAGAATATTAAAATTTAATAAAAAATAATTTTATTGGTTTTTAAATGAATTGTAGGTGGATGAAAAATTGTGAGATAAAACGGAGATCGAGGGACCATCCAGGGGCAGATCTTGTTTTGATTCAACTGGTGCTGGATCATAAAATTTTGTTAATAAAAGTAATTTTGTTAAAAAAAACTTGATATTTCTAAAAAAATACAAGTATGTTTAAAATATTTAAAATCATCCTGTAGTGATGGAGGACTAAAAGAAATGTAATTAGTTTTTCTGACAATTTGAATTTCAGTCGAGGCATAGAAATTATAGTAAAAAAAATGTCTAAAATAAATGAAGCATCTCACATATTATATGACATTAACTTGTTTAATTTTCTTTACTTGGAAATAAGGTTAAGGAACAAACTATTAATCATTTCCATAGATAAGCGTTCGGTTGTATTAAACTATTTTAAAAATAAAATGCTAATTATTTTTCCTGTTAGATTAAAAGTATATGTAAAAAAAAAAAAATTTTTTTTTTTTTAAAGTTTAAAAAGAACATTATAAAGAAGCTGCTATGTTCGATTACAGTGAAACTATAAAGAATGATGTTTTTTTTTTTTAAAAAAGAAAAGTTATTACTTATATCTTGACATATATGAAAATGATTTGTATAGCTAAACACAAACAGATAATATATACATTTTAAAGGATAATTCTTATTTACACAGTAAGAAAGGACACGTATTTGGAAATAAAACTTTAAAGCAATTTGCAAGGATTAATAATAAATTTATAATTATTGGGTACATTATAAATGGTCATACTTGTCAGTATTTAAAAATAACTTTATGGCATTAATTATAGCATATAAACGGAGAAATGTCTTGAACAGTAAAAAAATTTCTACTCTCATATTTAAAAGTAAGCAAAGGAAATTAATTTTATAAATAAGTACATCTTGGAATATTATTAGGAAACTATTTAAAAAACTATATTTTAAAAGAAGCATTTTCCTAAAAGAGGATAAAGAACTTCAGATAAAGAAAATATATTATTATTATTATTATATACATTTTGAACTCGGGATCCTATAAATAAATTAAAGTGTGTTCAGCTGAAGAATTTATTTAGTTTTATGCCGGCTTAATTTTATTATTTAAGTTTTTTAAAAATTGTTTTTTAAAAAAATATTATTAATGAACTATAGAACATTTTCATTTGAAAATCATTGCCATGTGTATAAATGTATTAATTGAAGCTTCGAATTTGGATAAATATTTTAACCTGGATAAATTGTCTACACATTATAAAATGGAAAAAAAATCATTACGGAGCGGAAATATGAACTTAAATTAATGTATTTTTTTTTTATGGTCTGCTTTATTGGTTTTAAAGAAAAGAAACCATAAAAATATTTATGCTATTAAACTTTTTTGTAACACTTTTTGCATAAATATACAGGTAAACTAAGGTTATAATTTTAAAATGAAATAGGTTTATTTAATGAGCAAACTTTCTTTGCCTTTCTTAAGTAGATTTAGTTGATTTATTAAGCATTACATTAGCTAGTTTCTATTTAAAATTTTATTATAGAGATTTAAATATCACAGTCTTATTTTCATATAAATGGGATGTTTTACTCAATTTTTATTTTAAATTTACTAAAGAAGTTTATCAGAGAATATCCATTCATTTGTTTTATGAATTTTATATTAATAATAACTACAAATATTTTATATTCATAGAGAAGTAAATATTCTTGCATTTAATTTACAATTTTAAGAATCCACTAGTTACTATATTTTAGCATTTAATATTTTGTTATGTGTGCATTGTGCCTTGCCTAGAATTTTATATGCATTTAATTTCAAAGTATTTTCTACAGTAGTCAGTTGACACATAGTTTGCTTTGTTGGTTCGAACATTGGATATACATTTTGTATTTTTAGACTTTTTAGGAATAACTTAATTAATTAAGGTGAAGTATATATATATCTTGCTATTAGTTAGTATTTATTAGCCTCAAGAATTAGGCTTAGTTCATAATTTTTGAATATGCTTTATGGAGTCGAGAAAATCCTCCATCCTTATTGTATTGTATTTCCATGATTTGATAGTGCTTGTCCCCAAAAAAGAGGGTATTGTATTTTTCGGTGATGATGATCACATTTATAAGCATTGGAAATCCCATGAGAGGATTGTGCTTTTCTGGTGTGTGTTCTTGTTCCCAGATGTACTGAAGATGAATTCCAGACATCTTAGTTTTTCCTCATAGTTAGGTATTTTTGGAAACCACCACATTCTTTTCCAGCTCTGAGGAGCCTAGTATCTTTATATTTTTTGCCTATCATTCATGATGACCTAATGCTAATTCCACCACAGTAGGTGATGTTGCATTTGTTTTAGATTTGTGATGACAAGATATGCTTGTTTGAGGAAATGTATTTCTTCAGGTAGTTGTAGCTAATTTAAGGTTCATAGGTATATCAATATTTGAATTGTGTTGCTATGATAGTTTTATCATGCACAAGCTAACCAACAATAAGTTATATTTATTTTAAAGTAATTCACACATAGTAATTTAATATTTTCATCCAGAATTTCGCCGCTGGATTTGTAAGTCTGTTACATCATTATCTTTAAAACATTGAGGGAATAATTTTATGTGGACTAAAGTTATTTTTTAAAAAAAAGTATAACTGATCTCTGATGAATGATTGTCCCATACACTTACGTTAGTTTAATTTTAATATTAGCTTAATCTGATTTAAACATATATCTAGCTATGATATTAGTTATATCCGTGAAACTAGTGATGATATTTTTCAAAAGTATTGCTGAATATGCTTATTCCAAGTTAGCGTTTGTTAAGTTTAGGAGTATAAAATTAAGCTTAGGGTTTTCAATATAAACCTAGTTCTGTGTGTCATTCTGATTATTAGATGACACAATAATGGTATAAATTAGTCTAGTAAAGAAGAATAGTAATGTGCTTATTAAGTATATATGATAATTAAAATTTAAGATTTTTTTTTTTTTGAGAAAAATATAATTATTCAAAGAAAGTAACAGTGAATAACCTTTGTAGGTTATTAAGTGTATTAATGTAAGTTAAATAAAACTGTTAAGAGTCCAAATAATTGTATTAAATCTTAGTGTGGTATTGGCATTGTTTGTATTCTACTACATTTGTAAACATTTCTTCTCATTATTAATAAACCAAATTATTATTATTCCAGAAGTTTTGTTTTGTTTGTTTTGCTTTTATATGAGAATATATTATTGTCTTGGGTTCCAAGTTCACAAAATCTTAAAATGTAAAAGTTATTGAATCTTCAATTCAGAAATTTACAAGTATATTCTAAGTTAATTAAATATAGTTAATATTGTCTTGAAAATTAAAAAAAAGCTATGTTAAAATAAATGATTTTCATATTAAATCATAAATACAGATAATTGCATTATAGCAGATATCTAATTAAATACTTAGTTAAAAGTTTATTTTTTTAAAATTATCAGTATATCTTTCAGACTAAATATTATGCAATATCAGATTAACAATATTAGTACTTCAGAAGAATATTTTAATTAATATTATTTTAAAAGCTGCACCTTATCTTATATTCACTGCATATCATATATCATCATCTTAAATCTGATATATTTAAAGAATTCTAATTCATTTGCATTTGAGGTCTTTAGTGGTTGTCTATGAGTATGGAAAGGCATTAAAAGTACCCTTGCTCTTTTCTTTGCTCAAGTAATATCTTAGATAATAGGCCATTATTAGTTAAATTTAAATTGATTCATTAAATTTTGTGAATTAATATTTGTTTTGTTTATTATTTTAAGATTGAACATATTATAATTATTTTATGGTCAGCTAAGATGTCACTTATTTATTTATTAATCGCAGTAATTTTTTATTAGGCAACTTAACTTAAACTTTAATTTTACACAAGAGTGTTAGTTTTAAAATCCCTGAGGTTATTTACTCTTGTTGTTTTAGTAAATATAATTCTGTAAGATAATATTTTAAAGCAAAGCATCATAGGTCTTATTCAGAGAGTGTATAATCTATTAGTAGGACTAATATGGTAAGCATTGATTAGTGATTTTAAATAATCTTTTGTATGGTTTATTGAAATATTAATATGCTGTAGTAGTTATAGTTCATCAGTATTGGATTTGACCTTTATTTGATTATACATCTCTGGATCATCATCTCTTTTCTTTAAATTTATTGTAACCCCACTGAGCCGAGTCGTTTAGAGTCTCTCATTTATATTTTATTTCATTTCATTTCAATTTTATTCCATTTCTTTTCATGTCATTTTTCATATCTTTCTATCATCTCAGCCATTTAAAACATTCATTAAGAGTTTCTTCTATCATCTCATTTCATTTCTCTCTCCTTTATTCCATCTTTTTCTTATATCTCTCTTTCATATCTTTCCATCATTTCATTTCTTTTCTCTTCCCATTACATATATCATTTCTATTACTTTTCTCCATTTCTTTTACTTCTCAATTCTTTTCTTTTCCATCATTTATCCTTACCATTATCATTATCTCCA